>CM028136.1:443485000-444685000 GCA_016271365.2 Neoceratodus forsteri | reverse complement strand
CCCACTGGGTCAAAGTGATTTAATAGTGCAATATCGAATTTAGTAGCTTTCCGACCCTTTTGGGCAGTGTTATTACTTTGGACCTGATACCAGTTATTTTCATCACTGGCCTGGTCATCCTCCTCCTCCCTTTTTGTAGTGCAGCCTGGGTGTTTCTGGGGTTACTAACAAAGTATCATTATTGTTGTGTTTATTTGTATTCCTTTGTTTTGTAGGACATGGATTCAAAGATCCAGCTATAGAAAGCTGCTTAGATGTTTCCTGTTGACTTATTTCCAGCACACATAACCTTGAACTAGAAAGTGCAATTTCCTGGGTTAAGTCTTCATTGTGTTTGCACTTTAAACAATTAAATTCTATATTAGGAGTAGCCACAGAATTAAAACAAAACATTAAGCATGATTCACATTTAAGGCCCACCCTTCCTTCGTGTACAATGCTAGTATTATTCATGATAGGGATTATTAGCAATTATACCTTCAAGCTCGCGATTTTGCCAAATGTGTTTTGGTGTACAACCTCACTTGATTACTTCTGCTGTCTCGTTAGGTAAAGTACTCCCTCCTGCACTCCTGCCAAACCTGCTAAAATACACGCCGATGTGCATGTCTTTACGCACAACATTGCGCAGTCGCCCTGCTCACCACATGGCGTACTAAAATAGAGGTCTCATGACCCAGAAGAGCTCACAGTATCACAGACTCAAATTAAGCTCAATCTACTGAAATGCCCACAGATTTTAGATAAAAGTACACTTTAATGAGTGAATATACATAGCACACTGCTTAGCAGTGTCAAAGATTTAAAATGTGCGCTTTTGAACGAATCTGTAGTTCACAGACAAGCTGGCTGAACTACCAATTCCTCTTCCTGCTTCTGGTACAATTGCAGGGCTCCAAACAGTGATAGTACACTTAAAATAAAATGAGCAAACAACAAACAAGTCAGACAATATTAGTGTTTCATTCAGTACCTCGTAGTACTAGTACATCTAACAGCACCATGGTGTCTTAACTTCCCTTTTATTGTACATTTCCCTATGAAGATCAACTGTTGAAGCTGGTCCGGCATTTTGGTGGATGTCCCCGCACAACATCAAATGCAGAATCAAGTGGTATTTAAATAGCCTCACAAACCATAACCCTCTTTTTATACCTAATTTGCTTTGCCACTGAAATATTTGCATGTTAACCAATTGGATGTCTTGTAAACCAGTTTTACTTACCATTTGATGTTGTGTTCCCCAAATCCAGACCAGCTTCACCAGTGTAGTAAAATAACTTTGTCATTAGTCCAGGATACACATTGTAAAAGGCTAGTGAAAACTTATTTAAGCCCTCTACATCAGTACCCCCATTGCCGATATTCATGATCTTAATATAATGGTACGAATTTACAAACCAACCAGTGATGTTTGTAGTGGAGACAAGAAAGCTTAAATAGACTAGGAAAACCCAGAGACCATGCATGGTTGCATTCATGTAAAATAAACTTTTAAAACTAACAACCCCTTATACTATTTAGGCTCCCCTCCCAACCGTAATACAGTTGATTAAATCAAGTTACACCTTAGCATTCATAACTGTCTAGCTCATTAATACATACAGTTGCTTTAGTCTTATTCTATCTGGATGAATGTTTATAAATTAACATTTTTACTATGCAGCCTCCCCGTAGCATCCCACAGTAGACTCATGCCACTCCTGTGTGAGCCACTCACGCATGCAGCTGCTAGTATGGGTAGGTAGGTAACATTTTATTTATACAGCATTACAGCCATTAGGGTTCCGAAAATCCCTGTTTACAAGGCATACCTGTTTATATAAAATGCTAAGTTGTTATAACAATGTTAAAAATGCAAGACATATACAAATAATAAAACAATAAGTAACAAACAAATCAACTAAACATGACAGATAAACATTCAATTAAGTAAATCATTAGCAGTTTAACTGCTTCGTTCTTTTCACCTATTACAATAGCAGTGAAAACCCAGTTCATGATTCATTGCTGTTTTAAACGCAGTGTCAGAGATATGTAAATCTCTGAGAAAAGGTGGAAGGCAATTCCAGTTAGAAGCAACCATATGCTGGAAAGTCATCTCACTAAATCGATTTGTTATTTTGGGTATTATCAATTCCCTAGCACTATTTTTTTCTTAAATTTAATCCATGATTTGGCTTTTGTAATTTGGCTTTTAGATTATGAAGAAAGTTACTTTTAAGTAAACCTTGTAACTGATTTAACCAAATACCCTAAACCCACAGATTTAGTGGATTCCAGCCAAGTTCAGTATACATTGTGCAATGTTGTGTTCTAAATTCACATCTTAACACAAATCTTGCAAGCTTATTACAAAGAACATCCAAAATATTTAATTGCTTTTTTTGTGGTGTGCCTATAAATATGGCTTCCATAGTCCATTACTGGTAATACTAATTGGTTTACCATGGTCAATCTAATTTCTTTTGTCATGCAATTTGATATACGTCTTATTGCTCCAATCTTTGCATTCGTTTTCCTTATTAATTTGATTACATGCTGTTCAAATGTTAAATGTTGGTTATATGTACCTCTAGATACTTATATGTTGTGGTTTGCTCCAAAATCTTACCTTCCTGGGACATTATCTTTAATTTTGGGACACTTTCCCTCTCTGGGGCAAATAACATAGTCTGTGTTTTTTTTTGTTTGTTGTTTATTAATAAACCTAGAGAGGAAAAGTACCCTTGCATGACAAGGAAATCACTTTGCAGTTCTTGTACTACCTCTTCCTGTTTTTTTTTTCCTACTGATACCAAAACAGTATCATCCACATAAAGTCAGATTTGTGAATGTTTAATACAATTTGGTAAGTTGTTTAGACAGACTATGAACAAGAGGGGGACCCAGGATAGATCCCTGGGGTACCCCTCTTGTCGCATTGTCCATTCTTGACTGCTGGCCATTCAAAACAACAAACTGAGATATTTTATCTAGGTAAGACTTTAACCAACTACAGGTTTCTTCCTCTACTCCTATTTTTTTTTCAATGTACTTAGCATACAGTAATCTGCTAGATCAAATGCTTTTGGCAGGTCCATGTATACCGCACCCACGGACTTTGCCTCCCCAAGAGGGGTGGCTGTGAGGTCTAAGAAGTCTGTGAGTGCAGTAGCTGTGGACCTGCCCTGCCTAAAACCAGATTGGCATTGGGTTAATTTATTATATTCCTCAAGATACTCCATCAACTGACGATGGACAATGTTTTCAAGTAACTTAGAAACTGTTGATAATAAAGCTATTGGGCGGTAATTTGAAGTTTCCATGGGGTCCCCCTCCTTTATCTATTGGGACCACTTTGGCAAGTTTCCAACTTAGTGGAAACTGTCCTTCCCTCGAACTTCAATTAATAATATCCCGTAATATTGGTGATAGTTCCAGAGCAGCTTATTTTAGCAATCTGTTATCTATCTTATCTGGACTACGTGCCTTATTTATCTTTATTGTATATATGATTTATAAGATTTCCTTTCTAGTCACTATTGTAAATCTAAACTTGGGTAAATTTTCACCTTGAAGGTCCCCTTATTTCACATCACACATTTGATTTGTACTGGATATGATTTTTGTTTTCAAATCAGGGAGGCTTATAAAATAGTTATTTCAATAATCTGCAGCACTGTTTGTTTCAAGCACTATATCATTTTGGCTTGAGTTTTGTCTCAGCCTGATTTCTAACTGGTTTTGTAAGATTTTTTATTAAGGGCCATTAGGCACTTAGATCAGTTGTTTCTTTAATTTTTTGTTTATAATAAAATGCTTTAGATTTCCTTATTTCCTGAATTACTCTGTTTATCTTTTTATATTTACCCCAAACTTCACTCTTTATTGTTTTATTAGCCTTTTTCCAAAGTTGATTTCTTGACCTAATCAATTTCTTAATCTTTACTAGTATCCATGGCAGATGATTTAGTCTTTGATTAACTTTTTTCTGAGGAACACATTTATCACAAGCTTCTACAAACATTGTTGTGAATTCCTGTACTGCTAAATTTATGTCTGGAATGAGAAAAATCCTGTACCTTGTTAATCCCTGAAGGTGTTTTCTGAATAACAGTTTATTAAATTTGGAGTAACGCTTTTTATACATTGTTGGTGCTGCATTTATTGGAATAACTTTTTTATCAATAGAGATAGTGCATTTGACAACATTATGATCCCCTAAATTGGGGGCACATACTTTTTTTTTTTCCCACTACTGTCCGTTCTGGTGAAATAAAAATATATTCCAAAATGTTGCCTTTACTTGTCAAGGAACCTTTCCTCGTGGGAATATCTATTATCTGTAACAAATTTAGTCAGCTCATTGAGTCTTCCAATTTCTGTCCCCTAGGACACCCCCATGCTGCATTAAAATCACCAGTTAAAATGGTTTGTAATTGACCTATGTGTCCCATCAATACATGTGAACATTTGTCACAGTGAATGGTATTAATTTTAGGTGGAGAATAAACCACTCCTATAGCCAAATTTAATGCCTGGATCTCAATTAATAAACATTCAATCCCTTCAATTTTCCCTGAAAATAAGATTTTAGAGTGACCAATTGAATGTCTGATACATATTAAAATACCTCCTCCCCGTGCTCCCCGGTCCTGCCTATAGTGATAGAAATCTTTAAGTTCAACAACTTCTCGCTCAAGTTCCTTTTTTAGCCATGTTTCAGTTAATATTAGAATATCTGGCTCTTCGCAGTCAACCCAGGTCCTGAGAAGGTCTATTTTTTAATCGAACTTCTTGCATTATCTAGGACCAATTTAATGGCACTCCCTCCTGGGCCTGGGTTCAATTTGATATCTCCATGGAGAGCCAGAGACAGCAACATAGCTTGATTACATGAGGAAACATTCCTAACCAATGGTATAAAGTGCATTCATTGAAGTTATTTTCTGATCAGGTTGAAAGGATTTTGCTTCCAACTTAGGTACCTGTTGTCTCCATTTATTCAAAAAAACAACGTACATAGACACAAGATCTTTCTGTTGAAGTGTCAGTGTTAATGGGAATACACAGTTGAACCGCGCAAACTAGTCCTACTACCATCCCCATCATTTTGAACGACTGTCCCCCTTTCATTATCACTAGAATATTTCAAATATTGTGGGCTAACAAAACACTTAGTCCTGAAAACAGGTCCAGAGGCAGAAAAAAAACTCTATCCCTGATACAAAGCTACCAGCGCAGGCACTCAAAAGCCCACATATTAACCTGTGCTTTATACACAGCACTGAGAACTCAGGAGCAATGCTTAATAATAAACATTACCACTGGTATCTTATTCTCAGCACGAGGCACTAAAAGCAAAAGTACTAACAATTTGAACACTGCAGTAACAACTCTAAACTCAAAATAACACTCATCTAAAAGCAAATTCTTCCAATATCTGGCTCTCAGTACAGGTACCCACCAATTATCTTTCTATTATGCTGAGTGCTCAGAAATCAAAGAATGGTGTTTGTAAGTAAAAAGCACAATCTCATTTTCATACAAATCGCTTAAGGTAAAAACTACATCAAGCACTCTCAAAGCTATATAACATTATCTACCTATATGCTTATATATCTGCTGTGTCCTCCCCTTGTTACACCTGGTGCCTCCTCCTGTCTGGTAGGCACCCCTTTACTGGAGCACCAGAACAATGCAGGCAAAGTTTTTCCAGGCAGCCAGGTGTTATTTGGTCCCAGGGCACAGCTAAAGCTGGAATCTGCACCTGAAGATCACAGGCCAGTGCCGAAGAGATCTGCCGACAATGCACCACTTATGCATCTTAACCCCGATATGGTGTTTCTAGTTCTTTCCTACTGTTGTTTATTCCCCTTGAACTCCTACATTAGAGAAGTTATTCTACTCTCTAAATGGGTAGGCACAACACAGTTTGAACACCTACCATAGACAGTGTGTTGCACCTATTCTCTGTTATGGCCTATTCTTTACCTGCTACCTTTATGATTTCAGCACAGTTAAAACTTAAAGCTAAACTGCAGTGAGGTCAAGGGTGGCACACCAGGGGTGCAGCATCTCCTGCCGACTGCTTCCCCACGCTGTAGCCCTCAGTGTCATCCCTAAGCTCAGCCACTTAGCTGGAGGACGGCAGCGAGGACTGCTAGGAATCAGTGCCTAAAATGGTGGTCAGTTATCCCTGCCCCCCAACAGGGCAGCCTCCTGATTGAACAGGCTCAATACACTAAGCTGCTTTCACGCAGGTTGGAATTTTAACAGCATTTGAATGCCACTCCAGGCAGAGTCTTGTAGTTCTGCCCACCAGCTGAAGTCTGCCTCCCGATTAGAAGAAAGGCACAAACTGGGGAATAGCCTCTCAGCAGTGCATTTCACACAGTAGCCACCACTGTTGTAATCTGATTTTGCTCAGTGAAGAGTTAACAGTTTGAGCCTCAATTCCTGACCATCTCAGTTGCTGTTTTCGCGGGCTCAATACACTCAGCTGCAGTCACCCAAGTTGGAATTTTAGCAGCATTTGAATGCCACTCCAGGCAGAACCTTGTAACTTCACCCACTAGCTGAATTTGCCTCCTGATTGGAGGACAGGCGCAAACGGAGAAATAGCAGGCTCTCAGCAGTACAGCTCACACACTAGCCACCATTGTTGCAATCTGATTCTGCTCAATAAATTAACAGTTTCACAGATCCCCAGTGACTGACAAGCTCTACAGCAGCTTTCACTAGCTCAGTACACTCAGCTGAGATCACTCAGGTTGGAATTTTAGTAGCATTTGAATGCCACTCCAGGCAGAGCCTTGTAACTCTGCCCACTAGCTGAATCTGCTTCCTGATTGGAGGACTGGCACAAACACGAAAATAGCAGACTCTTGGCAGTGCATTTCACACAGTAGTGACCACTGTCATAATCAGATTCTGCTCATTGAAGAGGAACAGTTTCACAGAGCCCCAGTGCCTGAGGATTTCAGTTGCAGCTCTCAGAGGCTCAGTACACTGAGCTGCAGTCATTCAAGTTGGAATTTTAGCAGGCTTTGAATGCCGCTCCAGACCTGAGTACATACAAGCTTTTTGGCTCATGTTGATTTGACAAAAGGAACTACCATTAGCTCGGCTGTATTAGATCTAAGAGAAATAGTTGTTTCTAGGTTGTATAAGTCAAATGTTAACTGATTGTGGCTAATTATTTCTTAAAGAGTATCTTTTCTGTTCATTTAGAAATTGCCCCCCCCCCCCATGAAGGACCCTTATCTGCCCCATTTGAACGGTGCCTGAATCTGAATTTTTATAAGCCATAATTTTAGAAGGGAAGGGATTGTGTATTTTGTCTTGTTTCTTGATGTCAGTATAGAACGTGCTGGAGAACATGGGGCAGGAAATTTTTTTTTTTTTTAACGTTCATATTTTAGATAGCTATGGTGAACAAATCAAGGCCACTGTTCAGCTAACAAGGTGCTTGTTAACTAAGTGATGGCCTTTTTTTGTTCGGAATGCCAACTAAAATATGAAAAATGAAGGTGGAGAAAGGCCACATTAATGTCTAAGGAGTGCTGTGTTCTCCATATACTGACATCACGACATGAGCCAAACTATGATCCCTTCTAAAATAGGGGCATATAAAAATAAACGTGAGCTGGCCCAGTGGCACTGAGGATTGAGGCACAGGATGCCACACCTTGCTCCATGCCGACGACCGGGTTCGGGAGTGGACTCTGGTTGCAGGTGGGTCGGCCAAGGGGAGATGGGCTTGAGCGTCCCGCGACAGCTCGCCTTCGTCGTGGAGGGTTGAGGCTGAAGCCCGCGCACTTGCCTGACTCTGAGCAGAGGCTCGGAGTACTGCAAGCCCCCAATTGTAGGGGGATGGGTGGCCCCTCCACAGCGTGGACGTTGGCACTTCGCTCCTTGATGTTGGGGGTCACACGCTGTAAGGGGAGGGAGGAAAGAGGAAACACACCTGTCTGCTTTGGGAAGACAGGCTTCCTGGAGTATGCCTCCAATGTGCCTCGCTCACCGGACCACCTCCTCGACCTGACACAATGAAGGATTTCAGGCTGAAGGCACCCCACCTCATCCACGCTCGGGGGGGGGGGGAGATAACTAAAGCTCCATGGGGGATCGAGAGTTAAGTCCAGGTGGGCGAGAGGTAGGAGGATGACTCCTTGGATGCCCTGAAGGGTCAGGGCCGGTAGGCAGTAGGGAGTAATAAAGAGTGATTTCAAAAAAATAAATAAATAAAAATAAACGTGGTAACGTGGGAGGTAACCCTAAAGATCAGAAAGTAGAAGGGATCAGTGTCTTGGCTCCACAGAACCATAATATGATCCCTTCCCTTCTAAAATAGGGCAGTTAAAAAATTCAGATTCTGGCATCATTTGTTTTAGGGGCAAGTAGGGGTCCTTCATGGTTTCTGGGGTGAGCACCTTAAAGGGTGCTTTTTAAGATATTATAAGTGAACAATGCAAAGTCATTTAACCGTCTTTCTTTTGGAGGAAGCCACCCAAGTCTCACATACAAATCACATTGATGTGTCCAGGTCCACCTCCCAAGCATGCACATAAATAATTGAACAGTATGTCAGCCTAGACAGCATTAAACTTCTAGCACTCGCCATCCTAGCTTCTGTGGTCAGTTGTTGCTGAGTTGAACATAGAGTTAATGGATTTGCAGACCTGTTGTCTTAGTAGTAAATGAAAGCAATGGATCCGTTCAAATTCCAAGATACTTGAAAGCTGGCACATTTTCATTACTAATCCATTTGGACTACAAAGACACAATTGCTTGGTCCTAGGTAAACTGCATCAGGTTTTCAGAGGACTACTTATTACGTAACCACCAGTTACACATATTCGTGGGGATCTTATTAAGCTAGCTGTGTAGATGTTATAGAATAAGGGCATTAGATGATGGCCTGTTCCAACATTTTATGTGCATAATCACTTCAACTTAGCTAACATTGAATGGCTATTATGCAATATATTTTCCATGTCTCCACATCCCATGATTCTCTGTCCTGCGTACATTCTCAAAAAATTGTTTTGGTGGATGTAGAATGTAAAAAAAAAAAAAAAAATAAATAAAATCTTAAATTTATCTTGAAATATTCTCTTTTATATAGCGATGGCCCTTCTGCAATTGAAGAATGCTGCAACTTGTTTGGCAAAAGACTTAGAGAATTAAATGAGGAGAAATTTCGGGAAGTGAACTATCATCAGGAACAGGTGATTTAGATAGCACATCATTACATGTAGTGTTGAAAACCCTTGTGTTTGATCTGTATTTAGAAATAGTGGAGTGGTTTTGCTTCATAATTGTTTTTTCTTTCAGGCTGTGAACTGCATTCTGGGTAATGTTACATATGAGAGGCTAGTAGACCATGGTCCTAAATTGGGCCCTGTTACCAGGAAGCATCCTTTAGTTACAAGGTATGTTGACTTCAGTATACAGTTGTCTTAGTAGCTGAAATAAATGAGTTTCCATTTTCAGTGCACGTGATTTCTCAGGGAACCCTATGTTGTTAAGCTAGTCTGAACATTTGTAGACATGGTTGCTTGCATGTTAATTGTTATTTCTGCATATTAAACATCTGGATTCATCCTTAGAAAATGTAACATTAATTTTGAAAAGAACATTGGTTTTGTTCTAATCAGTTTGTGACCTGGTGGTCATTTGGGCCACTAGCTTTCAAAATCTGATAGCCAAATCATTAATTTTGTGGCCATCCTAAGGGCCCACAAATCACTTTGTGGGCAGGTAGCTAGGTTGGCCAGTAACTTTCAAAATCTGGAAGCCAAACACATTTCTTTAGTAGTCATGGACACCTGTCTACTTGATTTAGAAACAGATAATGACAGTAGAAAAAGACCAAAAGTCCATGTAGTCTGCCCCGAGTTCCCTATCTGTCTTGAGACCTATTGTCAATACAGTGTTTTATCTCTCTTGGCCCACCCACCCCCACCTCGCGCTCCCCTCTCTACTGCTGCCAACCTGAGCAACCACCAAACCCCTCACTCTGTCCCAGCAGTGCCTGAAACCATTTACAGTCTTGGCATACTCCACCTTCACTAGCAGACCATTTCACAGCTCTGTCGTTGAGGCACAGGTCAGGAAGCATAATCGAACCAGGAGAAGTCATAACATTTGCAAGTAGTATTTCACTGTTATCAAGAACAATAAAAAAATAAAACGTTGCAGGTTAGCTCTTATACAGGCAATTCAGACGAAGAAAGTCCTTCATCTGAGGGTATTTCTAAATCTCTAATTCTCTACATAAACATTGCTCTCCTTTTATAAGATGTTTTCACTTGGCAGTTAAATTCTGCATCCTAGTCTTGTTCAGCTGTATCTCCTGTTTTCACACAATGTACTAAACTTTGTCAGTTTCTTTCCTCTGACCAGTACATGCAGTTTTCTCAACGGGTGCAGCCAGTTAAGACATTCTGGCCAGAGCTGGTTTCCCTGCTGACAGTTCTGCAGACAAGCTTGTGGAGGTCAGTATTCGAGCTGTACCCTTTGGGCATGGACTGTACTCTCTGACATATTGTCTATCATCAGTCAGTGTATGACCCCCTGCCTCATAATGCCGTTTACCTGTGTCATGCAGACATTTCTCCTAGTGTTTATATACTCCATAAGCATTTTTCCTAATCAACTGGAACCAGATACTACCCTGGATTACACAGGCTTTTACAACTATGATTCAAGGAATTCCCTGTGCCCCTTGCCTTGTCTTCTTGTCTTGTGGCCATGTGCACAACGAACTGTTGTTATGGATTACTCCTACCCATGCAGCACATTCTTTGTCTCTCCTACACCTTCACCATGTGCTTTCTCTCCCACACACACGTATGGACAATAACTACTTTCTGGTTAGGACACTAGTATATCCTCTCCTGGGCCCGAGCAAAACACATCATACGTTTTCAACACCTACCTCTAACCTTGGTTATAACAGGGGCTGTACACGTCCCTTTAGGCTATTGCTAAATGCCCTAAAAAAAAAAAAAAAAGTGCTCCTGCTGCTCCTTCTTTGTGCCAGCAATATTGAACTTGACCCCAGACCTATCCACTCTATTCCCGCTCCCTCTTACTGCTAAAAGGCATATCCTTCTTGCATGGCAACGCCTGCAGCTTCTTGAAAAAATTTGATGCCATACAGGCCTGGATCTGCTATCTCAAACCAGACGTCTTTGTGGTTACAGAATCTTAGCTGTGGGCTTCGACCCAGGACCACATCATTAATATTCCTGAATATAATATCTTCCAAGCTGATAGATCCTTTTGGGGGGGGGGGAGTAGCTATTTATGTATGGGACAAATATACTGTCTCCACGGTGGATGCTACTTCTGTTCCCAAGGAATCTTGAGTGCCTAACTCTAAAGATTCAGCTGTCTAAAATCTATGTCCCTGTCTATTATAGGCTGTTATAGACCTCCTTCAGCAGGGCTTTTGGTAATGGACTATCTGCGCGACCTGATATCCTGGACACACTCAGAATTCATCATATTAGGTTATCTTAACTTAGACTGGCTGTCTAGTTCCACCAAGCCTCTAAAAGACCTTTGTAACGCTTTTGGACTCAGTCAGCTTATTATGGAAGCCACACATCCAAACACCAAAAACCCAGAAAATAGCACTCTGCTGGATATAGTACTTGTGAATAAACATCTTTATGCTCATTCTGGCGTTTTCTTTAATGATCTGAGTGATCATTGCCTTATTGCCTCCGTCAGGTCACTCCCCAAATCCACCTTGTTCTCCAGGTTTGCCTACAAAAGAAGCCACAGGAACTTCCTTTTGCTTTACAAAACGCTAACTGGCAAAACTTCTACTTGGCCGCTATAGTTGATGAAGCATATGAGCTTTTTCGCAGTATTCTGCTTGATACCATTAACAGGCATGCACCTCTGATTAAAACCCACACAAAAAAGAGGTCTTGCTCATGGTTCACCTCCGAGCTTAATGGAGTCTTATTAAATAGAGATGCCTTGTGGAAAAAAGCAAGAAAAAGTAAGACTTTGGGTGACTGGGCCACTTTCAGAGCAGCGAGAAATACCAGCACCAAACTAATCAGAACTAAAAAGGCTAGCTATTTCCGGTGTCAGTTAGAAGCCTCTTCTAAATCCTCCTCCAAATTTTGGAGAACACTTGAGGACGTGGAAAGACATAGCCCTGCAAATTCACTAGCATCTAAAATTTGTTCAGAGGGGGTTGACTTTACTGAAAAAAAATAACATACTTGAACTACTTAACAACCACTTCACAATGGCAGGACTGGCTTCTGACACATCACCAGCCAGTGTCCTTCGGGATCAGTCACATGCTCTGAATCTGCTTTGCTCTACCCCAGCATCAGCCTTATACCATGATGCCCCTTCAGTTTCATTTTCCTTCAATCAGGTGTCCGTAAAAACTGTGGAAGACCTCCTCCTGGAATTGGATATGAGGAAAAGTGCAGGAACGGATCTTATAGAGCCTTACTTTTTAAAACTCTACTACTTTGTACTATCCCCCCCAATGACTCATCTGTTCAAGTCATCCACTGTCCCATGGTGTCCTACATGCTAACTGGAAGATGATGCATGTCATACCCTTGTTTAAATCTGGTAGCAGCAGTGACTTAAATAATTATCGCCCTGTTTCTCTGCTTCCCGTCTTATCCAAGCTACTGCAAAAAGTGGTCAACGTACAGATTGGGAATTTTCTTGAAAGTAATAATCTCCTCAATCCAATCCAGTCTGGGTTCAGGCAGAGACATAGTACTATCTCAGCACTGGCCAAAGTCTCCAATGATTGGTTAACATCCCTGGATGTGAAAATGCATATCTGCACTTATGTTTCTAGATCTGAGCAAAGCATTTGACACTGTTGACCATAATCTGCTCCTTACTATTCTCGGTAACCTTGGTCTAGACAGTCCAGCTTTGTCATGGTCCACAAGCTGTCTCACAGGATCGACAGCAGTGTGTCAAGGCAGGTGGGACTTCTCCTCCAAAACCTCTATTAAGGGTGTATCACAAGGGTCTATCTTAGGTCCCTTGCTATTCGCTATTTACATAAACAACATCGATGTAGGGACAAATTGGCTAATATACATCTCTTTGCCAATGATACAGTCCTGTACCTAGAAAGGTCCAACCCCTGAATTAGCATGCACAGACTTGCAAGCTGACTTCAGTACCTTACAGAATAACCTTCTGTCCTTAAAGTTGCTACTAAATGCAAAGAAAATCAAGGCAATCCTATTTTCGCCTCCAGCCAGCGTACCAAAAGCACACGCTCCTTCAACGGGCCCAAAGATCCTTACCTTATTAGGGGAATCCTTGGAGTTCGTAACAGAATTTGAGTATGTAGGCATGTGGTTCGACTAAAAAACTGTCCTTCGGGGAGCATGTGGATGAATTGGCTAAGAAACTGAATATGAGACTCGGTTTATTTTTTAGAATAAAGAACGTACTCACACATGAAGCAAAGGTTAGGCTAGTCTTAACAATGTTTTTACCTCTATTGGATTATGCTGACCGTATTTACGGGCAGTGTTCTCCCTCCACTTTATTCGAATTGGACACACTGTATCATCGGGTGATGAGATTTATCACGGGAGCACCATACCGCTCTCACCACTGCACACTCTATACCATGATGGGGTGGTCTTCACTCAGCCTCAGACGTCGCATGAAAGCAGTGCTTTGGACATATAGAGAGCTATCACCAGCAAACTCCCTCAGTATATTTCCAATTGTTTGCCTGTCTCCCTAGTGAGCTGCTATGCACGGAGGAGTCTCATACATTTCTTTGGTAATCCCAAAGGTCAGGACATGCCTTGGGGCCACAGCCATAAGCCATGTTCTCCCTATAATCTGGAATAATATTCAAAAGCCGTTAAAACTCATATCACCGGGTAAGCATGACATTATTTAAAGCATTGCTGCAACGTAAACTCTCTGAATCATGTGAATGCGAACGTAAGTACAACTCCGTCCTGAACCATGAAAACACTGCATGGATGTGCCATCTCTCTCTATAGCTCTTACCCATCCCCACCAAGAGTCCCTCTGGGTTTCCCCTTCACATACCCTTTTCCTGACCCTAGCATGTCCAGCCCGCCCTCCCCTCTTCTCATCCTGTTAACCCAGGTCCCTACCTTAGCACCCCTTAAACTCTATAACACTCCCAACCCCCTTCTTCTCTACTACTTATCTTTGCAAATAGTGAATAATATGTGTTATTGTACCAAATTACTGCCTTAACTCCTTCACAATTTTTATCACTGTTTACTGCCATAAACAAGATGATGTTAATGTCAGTGATCACTGCACTTGTATATTGTTATTCTACTGAGCTTATATCTTTTTATCTCTATGTATTTGCATTGTATGTGTTGCTTCGCTAACCGTTCCAGGTCCACCTTGTAAATTAGCTTGTCTCAACGGTGTCTTGCCTGGTAAAATAAAGATGATTGATTGATTATGCATCTCAAGGTTAACCCCTTGTGTTACAGATAAACCCAAATATTGTTCTGTATTCATTTCAGTAGTATGATTATATACATTTGCAAAACAAGAGATCTCAGCATCACATATAGATTCACGTAGAAGTTTTAACCACAAAGAAGCAATGGGAGAAAGAAAGAGAGAGAGCGCAAAAAAGAACAGAAATGGCAAGTAAAGGAAGGGAGATGACAGGGAAATTTTGGGACCTTTGGGGTAACCAGTTCTGAGGTTCAACAAGGAAAATTTTGTTGTGCAGTCAGACAAGAGATAGACAAGTGACCGAACAGGAGAGGACAGAAAAAATGGATCCTTGCTTTTAACTCTCTCTGTATAACAAATGGGGACGGGGTCTTAACCCTGTCACAGGCTCCACCACCCTTTCCGTAAAATAGAACTTCCTCACATATCTCTTAAACCTTCCTCCTACCAGTTTGTACTTGTCACCTCTGGTTCTCCACTCCATACATCTGCTAAATAGTTCCCTGCAGTTCACCATGTTTATTCCCTTCAGCATCTTGAAGGCTTGTATCCGTAACTCTCCTCTCTTGCCTAGTCTCCAGTGAGTACACATTCTGTGCCTTGAGACTGTCTTCGTAAGATCTGCCCTTTTGGCCCTGAAACATCTTGGTCACCCTGCATTGCACTGTCTCCAACCTGTCCTTCCTTAAGTGAAGACTGCAGAATTGATCACAGTATTCCAGGTGTGGACTCGCCAGCAACCAACATAGAGGTAGTAGTACCTCTTCTTTTTTCCTGCTGTCAGTACCCCTTCTGATACACCCCAGTATTCTATTAGCCTTATATGCCTTGTACAGTGGTTTGTTACTTGAGGGAGTCACCAATGATGACTCCTAGATCACTTTCCTCTGCCTTACTGCTCAGTTTAGCCCCTTCCATTCAGTACTCTGTCCTTTTTCTCCCCAGGTGCATAACCTTGCATTGTTTGATGTTAAATTTCAATTTTCAAACCTTAGTCCACCTCTCTAGCCTCTATAGATCCCTTTGCATTCTCCCTGATTCCTTTGCTGTCTACCCTGCTGCAGAGCTTCGTGTCATCTGAGAAGAGACAAAACTTGCCCTGGATTCTCTCTCCATTGTCACTGATGAACATATTGAAGATGACAGGACCCAGGACAGATCCCTGCAGCACCCCGCTCGTGATCTCCCTCTCTTCTGATTTGACGGTGTTTAACACCACCCTCTGTTGTCCCTCCTTCTACCAGTTTCCTATCCATCTAACTATGTCCCTAGCTGTGCCCAAGTCCTCCAGCTTCTTTAGTGATTTTCTGTGTGGCACTGAGTTGAAAACCTTGCTGAAATCGAGTAGAGTAAATCCACAGCGTGGCTCTTATCCCAGGCCCTCAGTTCTCTGTGGCACAGTAGACCTAAGTTCTGTGACAGAGTCTGAACTTCAGCGGCACCATTAGGCCTCCTTCCATGGCAGTGGGAAAAGTTCTGAGGCACATGAATAATGTGACGATCCAGGCTCATTCTCAGACCAGGGTTGTCGGTGTCGCGAGCGGTAGCATTTCCGCTGCATTGGTGGGCTGGCCTTCAGAATAGTTGAAATATTTCAGTCCTCATTTTTCATGCCAGCCCACTTACGATACAGAATGTGACCCCATCAGGCCTTGACACACATGCACTCACACACGCCATCAACCCCTTGTGAAGGAAAGCTCCCTGTCCCGCCACAAGGTGTTGCAAGTGCAGTTGAACACCGTCCCGCCAAAATGTGTCGCCAGTGCAGCTGATCACTTCACCATATTTCTGTTTTAACATTTGACTCCAGATTTTCTATGACAACTCCAGATTTTCAACAGACAAGGGTCTTGTTAGTTTAATCAGAATGCTGAAGTATTAAAAAAAGGTACGTTAAATACAGTGTCTGTAGTAATCTATGGCGTGCACCCCTGTGCTCCTCATACAAGGACATCACATAATGTGCTGGTGCAGGTGCAGCACTCAGGACAGGGAAGTACAAGGGATTAGCAACTCGGCTCCACAGAGCCAAACTATGATCCCTTCCCTCCCAAAAACCTTGCATCTAAAAATTTATAATTTACCTGTGGGGAAACTCCAGGGGGAGGTAAGGATTCACACTGTGTTTCGTGGGGTATTTCAGAAAAAGGGCAGGAAAGGTGCTCTTTTACATGACAATAGGAGGCGTGGGAGATGGAGTTCCATTGCTCACCCCCAACCCACTACCCTTATTAAGACCATTGGTGGCATGGTCTTGGAGTGCACCACAAGGCATTTAATACAAGGTATTATAATAATAACCATTATATACTGATGTAATACTTTAACCAACTTGCAACCATAAAAGGATATATTACTTGAGGAATAATGTACAACTGGGTGTATGTCGTGCTGGGATGTCATCACACCTCAGGTGAGTGGGCACTAGGCTGCAGGCTGAGTTCATCCAATACCTGAGAAGTGACATCCCAGCAGGACACACACCCTGGAGTGCATTATTCCAATTATACAATGACACATTTGTTTAAATAAATAAATAAAATAAATAATGATTTAAAAGTATCTATTACTAGTTTTTGAAAGAGTAGGTATACTGACACAAAAGTAGTGCTGATTTTTTGGACTTTAGGTGGAACTGGTGCAGTGTAACTTTGTCTGTGTGTGCCATGTTTAACCCCCGCCCACCGGCAGAAGACTGAGTGGAGATTCACACCTCCTTGTTTGAAGTTGTCTGTTTGCAGCTGTTTATCTCTTTCCCCTCCCCCGTTTGATGTCATCAGTTCACAGTTGTTTCTCTCTCTCTCCCCACTGCACTGTGTTTGTGTCTTCTTCTCCTGGCACACGCGGCATGTTTACAGGTTGTGCCAGGAGATGATGTTAAGGAATCTGACTGAAGCTGCCTGTGCCGAGGTAATGCGCTACAGACAGAGCCTCTGGTGCCGAGCGGTGACCTAAGCATGGAATGCTGTTTGAAAGCATGCGTACATATCAAACAGGACTATGCAGTTAGTGAAGCCAATCGCAGTAATAGATTTGTTTAGATTTTTTTTTAACTCAGAAATTGATGGCTTTGTTCAGATTTCTCTGCTTGCTTTTTTTTTTAAGTCAGAAATTAGAGTTTGCTAGTATTTTCTTGAGAAGCCACTGTAACTGCGGTTATGCACTGCTGAGTGGGGGTCACTGAGGCTGGCTGCTGAATTTATGTATAAATCAGAGTAATATGCTAACTACTTCACTGGAATTGGGTGGGGAAGGAAGAAAGAGGTATTTACTTTTTCTGACACTGTGGGAAGGATTTACATTTTTTGTTTTGTTTTGTTTTTTTAAAACATGAAGTACTGGCAAACTCTGTGACAGATCTGTCAATTGTGGGCAACTTATGCATGGACTGTGGAGTGGTTTTTTTTTTTTCACATTTAATGCAGTTATGTGTGTGCTGGGAATTGATCTGTGATGTTGGGCTTGGATAACATCACAGGTCAGGGTCTCAGCTGAACAATCAAGTTCCAGGATTTATTCTTGCCATTGTATAATTAAGTAGTAACACACGCCAGGGCATGCTTTATCATAGGATATTGGCACGTCTCGGGTGTGTTGTGAGGCATGAGGCGAATCCAAGTGCCTTATGCACCTGAGAAGTGCTGATATCTGCCGATATCCTATTATAAAGCATGCCCTGGAGTGTGTTGTTTTGATTATGCATTGGACCACCACAGTAAAGTAAACAAAGACACAAATACAGGTCTAACAGTTAATTATTATTATTTTTTTTATTTTTTTTTCACTGTTTTTAAACTGTGGGAGTATATTAGTGCATAAAATAACCCAATGCTGGAGTCATTAATCAGGTAACTGATGTAACTTTTAACTGATTAGAATAAAGATTTCATAAATAACACACTAGAAGCAGTCAGTTTATTGTAACATCAATAAGCATCAGAAACTATTTTTTTTTTTTAATTGGTTTATGTTAGATAGCTTGTAATGATTTTTTTGGTCATCTGTGGCCACTTTCCTTATTGCAACAAGATTAAAAAATAAATAACTGCTACGAATACCCCAGGAGGTATAATCATTTTAATACTATTTAAGACCATTTTAATTAATTTATTTGTGACAAGTCCTCTCTGCAAAACTGCTGGTGCCGGAAGCATGTCTACATGGTTAATGAGATGTCTGTAATGGTGCCAGCTGAAATTCTAAACTTGTGCATTGCGTTTTTTTCATGTCGGAAGGTGGTATAAAGTAAGACTGTATTCTGAAATTGTAGATGTCTTTCAATGAAAACACGGAAGGGCAATAAAGCATTTTAGGTGGCTCTCAGCCGAGATCCCGAGTTTGAGCATCAGTGGAGCGCTGATGCACATGCTTGCGATCTCGGCTGAGTTATCAGAAATGCTTTTAATGCCTTTTCGGTGCCAGTTTTCAGTTGAAAGAGACATCTACAATTTCAGAATGAAAGGGACTTTCAGAATACAGTCTTACTTTATAACACCTTCGGACATGTAAAAACAGCCGTGCATGAGTTTACGATTTCAGTAGGCACCATTACAGACATCACGTTTCCAAGGTAGAGATGCTTCCAGCACCTGCAGTTTGCAGAGAGCAATCGTCACAAAGTATTTCATTAAAATGTCTTAAAAGGTGATAAACTATATTGTTATTCTTACTCTGGGCATTTACAGCAGTTACTTTTTTTTATTCTGTTGCTGCAAGGAAACTGCTGAGTTTCTGCGAAGAAGGCTTTTAAGAGGGCTCAGGGATATTGTTCTATGTAAACAGCATCAAGTTGGGTTTTGTTTTTAGCTGTTCCGTTATGATGGAGTATAAGTATGGGTCTGGAATGCTGCTGACCAATCAGCTTCCCAGATTTTTCCTGTTCAATACATAATGTGGCATATGTAATTGTATATAATTTCTAGGTTGGGTGGGGACCCCTCCACATGGCAGGAAGTTAATAAATTATGTTGATCTCAAATATGTTGTCACTTGTAACAAACGTGTTGTGAATGTATTTAAAAAAAAAATTGTTCATGTTCTTGCATGCTGTACGTGCAGGAAAACTGAAAATAAAGTTTATAGGAAAAAAATCTTCTGATGACTGTGTCCATAACTACTGTATGGCAGACATAAAGATTCCATTGGAAGAAAAAGTGATTTTTAATACCTCTCAATTTACTTGCCTGCAGTTATTTTACATTCCCTTTTAAAGAAATGACTTTAGAACAGGAGGAGCAAATGATGCACCAGACTGACAAGGCCTGTCATTTCATGGCTCATAATGGTTGGGTGATGGCAGATGATCCGCTGAGGAACTTTGCTGAACCAGGTACAGTATATCAGAATCTACCCTTTTTAACATTTAAAATCGGTTTCCTGTTTTCTGTTCTATTTTTTATTTCTTCTGCTGTTTCCCCTCAGTTTACCCCACTCCTTCCACACTTATCTTCCCTGGTGGGATCCGTCCATGTTCAGCAAGTCCAACAAGGTCCATTTCATGCTGAAAGGTAGCTTACAGGCTTGCTGTCTGCTCAGGATGCAGCAGTGGTCCACTGCATTGAGCTCTGCCATTACTTCACACAATCTGCGTGTTGAATGGTGCAGACCCGGGTGGAGAAAACAAGCCCCCTTGGTTGAGAGGAGAGGTGCCTGTTGATGCAGCAAGTCCTCCCCACACAGCCATAACTTGGCAGGCCATTGGGGACAGGCCTGGTGTTTGCACCTTCACACTCTTCCAGCAGTGCGCGCTCTTGCAGCCCTGATGCTCCAGGTGGCACTGTATCTGAACATGGTTCTGTGTGGAATTCTGTCCATCCCTCAGACCACTGGGGGGGCAGCTGTTCTGGGGGGGACTACAGGAGTCCTTCCTGAAAGTCCATTGGACTATACAGCCCTGTCCTGCTGCTCCATATTGGGGAGGCAGGCTCAGGATTGAACCCACATTCCCTGGAGTGAAAAGTGAGTGCCTTAACCAGTGGACCATTGGAGCAGCTCCTTGTTTATTTTTAATATCGGTTTTAATTTTTCTGGTCGCTTAAAATATCTTTCTGCCTTTATTATAGTCAGTTTGCTTGTTAATTCCACTTCTGCTCTGCATTTGTCTTTATCGTCAGGTCATGAATATTTTTAAAGATTGTAGAAATGTTTTTGCATAGTTATCTGCCCTCCCATTTTTGTTTCCATACTAGTTATGTATTCTGATATGCTCTGACCAGTTTTTGATAAAGACTCTCACTTCGGGGTGCCTTTAGATCTACATGGAGTTACACTGCCCTCTACAGCTACTGCTCTTTCTCTTCATATTTCTAAGACATTCCATGACATCAACTATACCATTCCATGCTGTTCATCTGAATGGCCTAGAATGGTGTTATTAATGTCATACAATGTTCAGGCAGTGTGAAAAGAGAGCATAGTGACTGCTGAGGAGGAGGAGATTGAGTAGTTAAAAAAGACAGAAAGTAGGTTATCAATGTAACAGAAAAGGTCAAAACATTTGAATATTGGATAGACACTGAAAGGAAAACGAGGGCAACTAGAAGTGTAAACACATGGTTTATCACCTTTGTGACTTTGTGTTCCAGTTGTGCATCCTTAAATAAGAGGTGCAGGGAACCATCTCTAGAGCATTTCAGTGGTGTCCTTTTCTTTTACAGGCTCTGATGTTTACCTGAGGAGGGAGTTAATTTGCTGGGGGGACAGTGTCAAGCTGCGCTATGGGAAAAAACCTGATGACTGCCCTTACCTTTGGGCACACATGAAAAAATACACCGAAATCACAGCCAAGTACTTCTGTGGAATGCGCCTTGATAATTGTCATTCAACCCCGCTGCATGTGGCTGAGGTACAGTTGGATAATGCCTTGCTTTGGGCTCTTCAGGTCTTAGAATCTGCTATTACTTGCTGTATTACATATTGTTTACTGCATTCCAGTTACAGTATTGTATGTTAGAAGAGCGTTCCATTAAGTACATCCATGTGTACATACTTTATTCCTGAAGACAGTGGAGACTGTATGAAATTAAACATTGAAGCAATTATAACAAAAGCCCACTGTGCTTTCCTGGATAAAATTTTATATATATATCTATATCTATATCTGTGTGGAATTCTGTCCATCCCCAGACCATGGGGGCAGCTGTTATTCAGGTACTTTTATTCAGAAGTAAATATAATAGAACTTGTGATTCAAAATTGAAAATTGTTACATCTGGAGGTATAGTTATAAAACAGGTTGACCATTACAAATATTTGGGAATATGGATTGATACCCATTTAAGTTGGAATCTACATATAGATTCATTAATTGGAAGTACGAATAAAAAATTAGGAGCCCTTCACAGATATAAAAGGTTTGTCTAGGGAGGTTCATCAAAAAGTGACTGCAACTTTATTACTCCCAGCAGTTGATTATGGAGACATATTCTATGGTGGGGCCTCTGGGGTATTATTAAACAAGGTGGATCAGCTATTTTGTAGGTTGGCTCGTTTTATATTACAGGTTCCGTTTGGAACACATAGGTATTAGTTATATATAGGATAAAGTATGGGGAGAAGTGTGTTACGAGAATTTAACACACACCCGAGTTGTTGATGGCACTTCTCGTCGGTTTATGAATGCCATCCAACAACGAGGGTGTGTTAAATTCGCTTTACACACTTGTCCCCATATTTTATTTTATATAATTGAAGGGATCCGTTTCTGAAAAAAAAGTCGCTGGCTAACTTGCAGATAAAAGGTTTTATTTGTGTGAGGAGAACAGAATTGTGGTTAAACGCTTCACCTAAACATTAAGATAACATTTAATTTCATTAAACGATAAAAGGAACTGGCTACAAGTCCGTATAGAGATCCTTCGTTTCATTTCCTGGTTGAATGGTATCATTTGACCTGCGGAAAGGTTAGAGTTGAAAGGGAGAGAGTTAGTGATCATCGTTTAAGTGTTAACTGGATAAGTTTCATCCGCTGTTTAGAATCGGCTTAACATTTTTTTTTTAAACTTATCGGTGATGTGAGGCTGCTGCTGGCTATCTGGGATGGAGGTAATTCTTTTTTTCTTAGTGGCAGTTGAAGTTAGAGGGACAGTTTGAATGTACTATCTTTAGTTTCCTCGAGCGCTTTGTTGTGGAACGGAGCGCGTGAATGCCGTAACACCTACTCAGGTGTTACGGCATTTAACACACGGTTTTCGCAATACAAGAAAATGGAGACCATTAATTATATAAAGAATTAAGTTGGAATAGACCGCTTGTGAGAAGAAATATACATTTATTGCATTTCATTATTAGGGTTTGGAACCATAAGATTCCAGAGTATATTGTTGAGCTGTTTAAGCTTAGGAAATTTGGAAGGGTTTTGAGGTCTACACATGGTGTCCAATTTTGCACCCCCAGCTGTAATTTGAACATTGGCAAATCTTTTATCCCATTTAGGGGAGTTTCCTTTTAGAATGTTTCACCAGAATATTTAAGATGTTCAGGGGTTAGTATTAATGTTGGTAGATTTGTCCAGTGATGTTTTTTAGAATTTTGATTTAATGATTATATGTTATGTTTGGGTATGTTTATCTATTATTATTATTATTAAGTGTTTGTATGTTCTATGTTTTATGTCTAATATTATGTGAAACTTTGCACTTTATGAACCTGGAACTTCATTGAAAATTAGCTTTACTCAAGGGAAAATCTCCAGTATTCTCTGAATAAAAATGATTTACTACTACTACGTGACAGGTTGAGTCACTGATTACTAGTGTTAGGTTGAGAGCCTTGTTTTCCAATAAGGATAACTTTATTAAACAGGTCAAGCCATGCTCAGGTTTTTGTAGCTTAGCTTTTGTTTCACATTGCACATCAGCAATGTGTTTTATAAACACCTGATGTTTCAGCTCTCTTTCCCTTATGGCTGAACATTTTTAGTGGCTTTAGTCAGTCCTAAGAGCCAAGTAGAAAATCCAGAATTTAGCAAACTTTCACACAGTTTTTTTTTAATCTTTTGAAGATAGTAAAGTGTTTCCTTTGAACGGAAAGGTGGTAAAGATAGAGATAAGGGAAAAGGAGTGGCGTAGCCCTTTATGTCAAGGAAAGCATAGAGGTGGTAGTGGATGTGTCCATCTGGGGAGGGAAAGGGGAGACAGAATTGCTGTAGGTACAGCTCATGACCACATCAGGAAAGAAGCTGTGCTTAGGGGTGATCTGCAGACCACCAGGAGGGGGTGGTGAGACTGATGAGGAGCTAGGACCAAATACGCAGAAGGGGGAAGAAATGTGGGAGGTATTGGTGGTGGGGGATCTCAGTATACCAGATGTAGATTGGGACATTCCAGCAGCTGAGAGCAACAGGAGTCAGGCCCTGCTTAATACATGCCGAATCGCCTGCTGGTGCAAATTTTCAGGGAAACTGCAAGGCAAATTGGCATTCTCAGTGCGGTGGTCACTAGCTCAGAAATGGTCAGCAGAGTGAGAACTGGTGAGTCGCTGGTTCGAACTGGCCTTGAGTACCAGTATGCCTTCATCAGAGGCTAAGATTCTGGAATACAGAAGAGCAGACTTTGACCAGGTGAGAGAACTAGTCAAGGATAAGTTGGAGTGAGTGGACGAAATTGGAGGGGGGGAGGTAGGATTAATTAAAGGGCTATTCTAGAGGCAACTAAGGCATGCCCGAGAATGGTTACCAAGAGAAACAGGCACAACAGACCAATCTGGCTGTCAAAAAAGGTCAGAGAGGCAGTGAAGGCTAAAAAGGGGTCTTTACTAGGTACAAGGAGAAACAGGTAAGTGTGGGGTGAATACCAGTTATTGATGAGGAAGGCCAAGAAGGCAGTCAGGGATGCAAAGGCAGACACAAAACTGCATGTTGTGGAGGGGTCAGGTTGGGGGCAGTTTTTTTAATATGGAAAGGAAAAAAAAGAGGAGAAGAGGAATTAGAAGACTGATGGGGGGCAGGGTAATAGAGGAGAATGAATAGAAGGTAAATGTTCTTAGCAGCTAGATCTTGGAGGATATCTCTTTCATCAGGCCACACCTTTGGAGCTACTGTATAACCACTAGGACCACACAGAAACTTTTGCAAGCAGTCAGCTAGGGGCTGCCCACAATTACATCAGGCATCAACATATACTCAAATGTGGGCAGCCCCTTCTCTCATCAGTTCTTTTCCCACCGTCGATCAGACCCGTGGGACCCACTATCAGAAACGTTGCTGCTCATAGCTGCCACTTTTTCGTATACCGAAGTAATCACTTTTATAGTGATTTGACGACCTGTATGTCATAGAATGAGCCATCTAAACTCTTCCGGCATTGCAAGCTCAGAGAGAAGATCTACGCAGGAGACTCCCATGACATCTGTGTCTGCTGTTTAGGCCTCTCTCACAACGTGAAAGCTTGTGAGATCTGCTGGGTATTCAACTGTGCAATCTGGCAACGCATGAAGGGGGCTTTGGAGAAGTTCCTCCTCCAAAAGACTATTGAAAGAATGGAGAAGCAGCTTCAAGAAAAATCCACGTTGTCTAGCCCATTGACTAACTTGCAGTCATCGAAGTCCCAGGTAAAAAATTCAGGGAGTCACAAGCACTGGGACAAGGAGATGGCCTCCCTGGTGAGATCCAGGTCACCCTTGTGAACTACAAGTATGACCTCTGCTTCGATGTCGACTGCTTTGGCGGTGATGCTGACCCCCCCAAATTTACCAGACACCAAGGTCAGGGCTTGGCATGGGCACTACCGGACCTATTACGGCTGGTATGTCACTGTCACCAATGGAGGTCCAACATCGACCGCTTCAGTTGTGCCTGCTAACCAAAGCAGCACCGATTCTCAGGCAGTACTCATCACATTTTCAGACATGGTAAGACATCATCTGCTTGGCCTCCCTGTTCTAAAATACCCTATCAATGACGCAAGGTATTGCCTTGCAAAATAGACCTCCTCAACTGCCACATCACTGGTGCAGTCCGTTATTACCATCGAAGGCCGGGTTGATGACAAATATGAATATAATCCTGATCTTGTGATGCAGGAGTATGATGATAATGAGAGGAGGAGTGCTGAGAGCCACTTTGGACAGGGCACCAGCTCCACAGTCTCTTCCTGTAGTGAGGACTCTGTAGTGAACACACCAACATCACCTTCATAGGATCCCTAATTTTTCAACGTAATGCAACAAATGCAAGCTGCCATGGGCTTAATTTTAGAGGAGCAGGATTCTGCCAAAAAAGAACCAGCTGGAGTTTCTGGGGTTGCCGGAATTTCCCTCTTCAAACAACATGAAGTCTTGCTATATTATGACATATGCAGTGAGTCCCAACCTTCGAACTGCTCCGGAGGTGAAAGAGTTAACTTTCCATGCCAGGCATGGAACGCTGAGCTCGAGCTCGGTTGAAACTCTGTCTGTTGTTCTTCAAACTCAAACCGTCAGATTCTTTACTCCGCCTCACTGAACAGTCGCCCGAGATTTCTGCTTCTGCTCGGTTCATTTTGTCGGTTAAAGTATTGTTTTTCTCGGTTTTCGACCGAATTTAAACCGCAACCGGTCGGTTCAAGCTCTGTCTGTGGTATTTGTGAGTACTAGATAGATTTACATTATTTCTGTTCTGTGTGTAACTTGTAAACAGTTTATCGGTTCGGTTTGAACCGATCAGGTTGTTTAAAATATCTTAATCTGTGATTTAGAGTGTGGTTACCGGTTCTTATCGGTTCTAAAAAAACAGATTTTATTACGGTTTTTTCCACGACCCGTGACACGGTTGGGAACCGATAAGAGGGTCTTACCTGGCGGATTGCCATAAACTGGTAAGTTTGGTTAGGACTGGCACTATGTCTGAGAAACCCAAAAGAAAAACCAGGCCCACTGGGTTTCAACACTGCAGTGTGTGTGGGGAAGTCTTTGCCAAGGCTGACCCCACACCACCTGTGTTTATTGTCTGGGGTTTGACCACCTCAATGCAGACTGCCAGATTTGTAAAATTTTCCTGCAGCTACCCTGAAAAAGAGAGTTGGTAGGCTCAGGAAAAGGGAGGCCAAAAAGTCCGCTGAACCGGATGGCCAGCCCGGTTCGGTTCCAACCGAACCAGAGGGAGTGCCCTCTGACCAGGGCGAGACTTCCTCGGGCAAAAGGAGAACCGACTCTGAGGAGTCGGTTCCAGCAAAAAGGACTAGGAAATCATCTGGTGTGGAGCCAAAACTTTCCCATCCAACCGCTGAAGAAATAGCCAAAGCGATTAAAATTGTCCAGTCGCTTTCCCCGGTTCTGATCGAACCGGCACCTTCAGGTAAGCGCCCGGTTCGGCCGGTTCCACTGGTTCAAGATTATTATTTAGAGGAGTATTATGAACTGGAGGAGGGGGAAGAGGAGTATGAGGAGAGTGAATGTGGATTTGAAAGTCTGGATGTGCCCATTGACCCGGACATCTCCCCAGACAGACCTTCAGGAGTGTCTCCTCCTAGGCTTTCTGAGTCCCCTTCTCATTTTATGTTTTATAAAAAAGTGGCTGAAACCCTCCAGCTCCCTATGGAGGAAGCTGTGGATGATCAAGAGGAGCCTGACCATGTGGAAATGATGGATATCCCAGAGTCTAGGAGACTGTCTATTCCCTTGCATAAATCTTTTGGGAAACAGACATTTAAAATTCTAAAAACTCCTCACACTATACCTCCTGTGGATAAGAGAATGGACAAGAGGTACACGTTGTCAGGCTCTGATACGGAGTTCCTTACACAACAGTGCTGCCATGTTAGTAGTGCAGGCTGCAGCCTGTGACAAGGCAAATATTCCTTGGCTTCACACCCCCCGGACAAGGACTCCAGGAGGATTGGGCCATGGCAAAGAAACAGTACATGGCAGCATCCTTGGGACTCAGACAGGCAAATTATATGGCTTGTGTTGCTAGATATCAGAACCAGATGGGATACTGTTATGACTCTAAAAACAGGTCCCTGGCCAGCTTGCCAAGGAACTGGAGCAGGTGGCTGCTGATGGTATTGAGGCATCCAAGGTGCAATTCCATGCTGCAGTGGACTCAAATGATGTGTCATCAAGAGTCATGGCTACATCTGTAGGTCATGCAGAATGGCTTGGCTCAGATGTATTAGCCTGTCACAGGATACCCAGACTAAAGCCATGGATTTTCCTGTTGTGGGTAATTCTCTGTTTGGGGAGCAGACAGAGAATTACATGAAGAAAATGGATGAGTATAGGACTGCACAGGCCAAGGAAAGGCAGGCCACTCCTCAAAGGCAGCTTCCCAGGGGCAGGCCTTTCCATAGGCCTTTTTACCAAGCCCAGGCCTCCTCTTCTGCTTATGCCCAGAGGGGGGTTCTTTAGAGGGAGAGGCAGACGGGGTACAAGCAGGCCTGCTTCCACCACTCAGCCCAAAGGCCCTGCCAAGCAGGCACCCTGATGGGGTTGCCAGGGCCGATTTCTCACCTACCTGTAGGGGGCAGGCTGGCTTACTTTGTCCAGGACTGGGAGTCTCTGACATCAGACAAGTGGGTCCTGGAAGTAGTAAGCCAGGGACTGGTTCTCAGCTTCAAAAAGTTTCCAAAGATGAGAACCAGATCCTTTCCACCTGCAAATCCACCAGAGCACTTCGCCCTAGAGAGGCAGAGGTCTCTTCCTCCTGGCTCAGAGCTGTGGAAAGGGTTCCACTCCACACCAGGGCAAAGGGTTGTACTCAGGTACTTCCTTACCCCAAAAAGACAGGAGAATGGCGCACCATCCTGATCTCAGATACTTAAACAAGCACCTTTAAAACCAAAATTCAAAATGGTGACTCTGGGAATTATTCTACCTCTCTAAGGCCAGGGGACTGGCTAGCGTCCCTGGACCTCAAGGATGCCTACTACCATATTCTCATCAGAAGCTCCCATCGAAAGTACCTCAGGTTCGAGCTGCCCTCAGGCCATTACCAGTTCAGAGCTATGCCCTTTGGCCTCACCTTTGCTCCAAGGATATTCACAAAATGCCTGGCAGTAGCAGTTGCTTCCCTAAGAAGGCAAAAAATTGCCATCTTC
This sequence comes from Neoceratodus forsteri, assembly GCA_016271365.2. Lineage (NCBI taxonomy): Eukaryota > Metazoa > Chordata > Ceratodontiformes > Ceratodontidae > Neoceratodus > Neoceratodus forsteri. The sequence goes on along the minus strand of CM028136.1, from coordinate 444,656,519 downwards.
CCTTACCTGGACGATTGGCTCATAGTAGGCCAGTCCCCAGACCAAATCAGGTTACACCTACAGATAACTCAGCAACTGCTCACCTCTCTAGGTTTCCTTCTGAATCTTTCAAAGTCAGTTCTAGAGCCTGCAGCTCCTCACCTTCATAGGCGCAGAGCTGAACACAGAGAAAGCCAGAGCCTTCCTTCCTTTGGACAGGGCAAGGACCCTGGTCTCTCGGCCTCCTCATTCACCCTGCAGGTCTCTCGACCAGCAAGGCATTTTCTGCAGCTCCTGGGGCACATGGCTGCCTCTACAGCAGTAGTGCAGGGAGCAGGATCTCAGATGAGGGACATCCAGTTCCATTTGTGAGCTTTTTGGTCTCAAAGGAAAGACCCTCTAACCAAATTGATCCCAGTGACTCGAACCCTGATCCAGGCCCTACAGTGGTGGCAGGATCAGAGCAATCTGAGACAAGGGTTCCTTTGTCACCAGTCTCACCTCCTAATCCTTACCACAGATGCATCCCTCTGGGGTGGGAGTCTCACATGGTTAATTCCCCACCACCCAGGGGTTGTGGTCCCTCAGGAATCTCTGCTCCACATCAATCTGTTGGAACTCAGAGCAGTTTTTCTAGCACTTCAAGCTTTTTCCAAATCTGTTCAGAACAAAGTTGTACAGGTCAGAACAGACAACACCACCACAATGTGGTACATCAATCAAGCAGTACACTCGGTTCACTGCCTTGTGTGCACCCCCAAGCAATGAAGTTGTGGTCTCTGGCTTACTCTCTGAACACCTCCCTACGGCAGTTCACTTCCCAGGCAAGGACAATGTCCTGACAGATGCTCTCAGCAGGATTTCCCAGGGCCATCACGAATGGTCACTGGACCCCTGGTTTTGGAGGTGATCTTGCCAGTTGGGGCACCCAGGATAGATCTTTTGCAGCCCCAGACAATCACTAACTTCCCCTTTTTTGCTGCAGGCCCCCAGTGTTGGGCTCAGTCCCTCTGGATGCCTTAGTCCTTAATTGGGAAGGGAAGTTTCCCTATGCTTTTCCTCCCTTCCCTCTCCTGTTCAAAGTGCTAGTCAAAATCAGATCTCGGCCCTGCAAAATGATCCTGATTGCTCCAGATTGGGCCAGACAACCCTGGTATCCACTCCTACTGTCATTAGCAGTCCATCTTCCCCTGTGTCTTCCCAGGAAGCTCAACCTGTTAACCTGTGCTCAGGGGAGGGTTTGGTACCTGAACCTCGAATCTCTCAATCTCAAGGCCTGGCTCTTGAAGAGTTAGTTTGCTGATCTACACCTCTCCCAAGGTGTAATGGATATCCTGAAGGCTTCTAGGAAACCTTCCACCAGGGCTACTTATAATTCCAAATGGAAAAGGTTTTCCATATGGTGCTCTGGAAAGCATATTTCCCCAGAATCTGCTGATTTACCCACAGTCCTGGATTATATGGTCCTCCTAAATACCATGGGGCTGAGACCAGCTACCCTAAAAGTGCATTTGGCAGCTGTGTCTGCTTTTATTTCAGCAGGTAAGCCCTCTTCTTCAGCTCATCCTGTATTCTCCAGTTTTTCAAGGTTGTTTATACTAACCCTCCATTCAGGGACCCTGCCCCTGCCTGGGATCTTAATGTTTGCATTGCTCAGCTTATGCAACCCCGCTTTGAGCCTTTGTCTTCAGCAGAACTTAAGTACTTGACTTGGAAGACTGTGTTTCTGGTAGCCATCACTTCTGCCAGACGCATAAGTGAATTGCAAGCTTTGTCAGTGGAGCCTGATTTTGTCTCCTTTCATAGAGATAAGGTGGTCCTCAGGACTAATAGGAAGTTCTTGCCTAAGGTGGTTTCAGATTTCCACCTTAATCAATCCATATCTCTTCCAGTGTACTTCACTGACCATTCCTCCTCTGGCGAGAGGAGGTTGCACAGCTTAGATGTGAAGAGAGCCCTTAGCTACTACATAGAGCCGCATCAAGGGTCACAAGTTTGACTCTCCAACTGTTCCTCACTTATGGTGAGGTTGGTAAAGGAAACCTGCCACAAAAGATCCATTGCCAGGTGGATTGTCTCTTGTATCCAATTTTGCTATGAAAACTGGGTAAGGTTCCTCCCTCAGGCCTGAGGGCTCACTCTACCAGAGGTACAGCTGCTTCCCTGGCTGCTGCCAGGGACATCCCTATTCTAGAGATATGTCAAGCAGCTACCTGGAAAACAGTTCACACTTTTACCAAGCATTACTCCCTGGACATCCAGGCTAGGAGTGATGCTCGGTTTGGCACAGCTGTGCTTCAGAGTCTATTTCCTAAGTAGGTTCTGTCCCTCCTCCATGGAGGTACTGCTTTGTAGTTCAGAGATATTTATAATATAGCAAGACTTCATGTTGTTTGAAGAAAAATTACTCACCTTAGTAATGTTGTTTCTTCTAATGGAGTCTTGCTATATTATGACCTCCTCTCTGCCCTCTCAGAACCTCTGTTTTGGGATGTGGGTGGTAGTGCAGTGTTGGCACTTAGTAGGTGCCCACCTTGTTGTTTTCACCCTCCTTTCTTGGGTGCTTGGTGTTGTGTTTTCATTTTGGGTCTCCTGACTTGAGTCTTTGTTTTGGGACCAAAAATGTGTTCTACGCTTAGTAGCCAGTTGGCTACTGTAGGTTTACAGCTTCCACACAGGACCTCAGTGAGTTTAGCTCAGAAGATCTGACGGTTTGAGTTTGAAGAACAACAGACAGAGTTTCAACCGAGCTCGAGCTCAGCGTTCCATGCCTGGCATGGAAAGTTAACTCTTTCACCTCCGGAGCAGTTCGAAGGTTGGGACTCACTGCATATGTCATAATATAGCAAGACTCCATTAGAAGAAACAACATTACTAAGGTGAGTAATTTTTTCTTCTGTGGTACCTCCACTATTTCCAGCCTTGGAGGGCGCCACTTATTTAGCCTGATATTGGCCAAGCAATATACTAGCTGTGCCCAGAAAGGCAGACAAAAAGTATTCTAGGAACACGAATATGTTGTTCTATCTACACTGTTTAGCATTTCCCGTTTCCCTTTAAATCTTGCTGGATTGTCTGAAAGCTGGTTCCTCCCACCCATTTGGGTGGTATATCCCTCAGCTCCGCCCCTTGATGTCAGATCTTCCTTTCCACTGGAAGATTCAGGTTCCCTCTTTATCACTCCCGCGTTGAGTAGGCCCTGGCAAACAAATCCTCAGATTACTTGCCTAAACTTAAACTCGTTCGAGTTTCTCCACATTGTTTTTCGATCGCAATGGAGGACAAGTCCTCACCCAGGTTCTGCCAATGCCCTTGTGGGTAGAAAATGTCTCGTACCGACCCACATGCCTCATGCGTCTACTGTCTGGACCATGCTCATGACACCCAGGCTTGTGACTTCTGTCGTGCGTTCCGTCCTAACGTCCTGGATGATTGTCTCGCACGACTACAGCTCGGCTGACCAGAGAAACAGAATCCGACGGTCAAATCTAAAGAGGCCCTTTGGGTGGTCTCTGCAGTTGCGGGGTCTGCTGAACAACTGAAACAAATGGAGGCTTTTTTTTTTTTACTCTGTTTGTAGCCCCCCAGCCTGGAACTGTCTCAGGCCACTGCACTCACCAGCTTGCTCTACTGCCCGCTGTGTTCCCCCTGTCATCTTCAAGTTCGTTATGGTTCCCCGCACTGGGGAGGACAACCCGGGGAGTCCGTGGGGGCAGTGGCAGGGGAACCAGCATTGATTGTGTGGCAGTGGTACTGGCAGGGCCCTCGCCTATCCAGGGCTGGAGGGATGTTTCTTGTAGTGAACCCAAGATCCCCCCTCTCCACTGTGTGGGCACGTCTTGACACCAGCGCATGTCTACCCTGCCTACGTCAGCCATGCTCTTATGTGCAGCCTGGTGGCTCATGGTGCCCTCCGATCTCCGGGCTGGCTAGAGCACTGGGCATCCCTAACCTCCCACCCGGAGAGGAGAGCTTCCCAAAGGCGCCAATCGCCTCCTCCTGCCGACTCCCCGAGTCGCCTCCCAAACTCAGGTCGCCGCGCAGCATGAGGTGTGGCATCCAGCACCTCAACCTCAGTGCCACCGGGCTGGTGAGATGAAGGCTTTTGAGGAGGAGGCAGCTTGGACCACTGATCGGTCCTCTTCTGCTTCGGTCTTCATCCTGCTCAAATTGGGCTCTTCCTTTTCAGGCTCCTTCAAGGAGTTGTGCCAGTCTCTCCTACCGGGGCCCAATCTGGTGCACGCCTCCACTCCCATAAAAGGATGAGTCGAGAGAGACTAGTCTCTTGATGACATTCTTGGGATCAAGAGAGGTCTCAGTCCCAGGAATCTGCTGTTTTGACCTCGGTCGAATTGCGCCTTAGCCGCTGGCTTCATGACCCTGTCAGGCCGTCCAACTAAGATGCGGGATGACTCACCTGGTCGAGATTTTCGACCCCGTCGACTCGTTGTCTCTTGATGAGGCAGACAACTCCGTGTTAAGGACTCCGGTCCTGACCAGACCTACTGAGGAGGAGACCCAGCATGCTGGAAACTCCTCATGGTCCCTGTCCCTGATTGGGAGGAGCCGCGGTTCTCCCCGGCTCCTTCTTAGCACCCCTGTTGGTCCCCCTGACAGTTGAGGTTGAGGTCTCGGACACCTTCGACCGACAGGCTGAAGAAATCTCACAAACGCCATGCAGGGCATTCTGAAAAGCAGCACTGCTGCAATTCATCCTGTCCTCCTCGGAAGAGGAGAGGCTTCAACACAAATTGCGTTGACGCTGCGAGGACCTAATGTGGCAACTGTTGATGTTAGTAGGTTCGAAGTTGACCCCAGCTTCCACGCCAGCCATCACTTGGCTGTTGCCCTCCAGGCTGACGCAGACTTCTCTGGAGCCAGTCAGTATCATCCCTCCGCCCAAGGAGCCGTCAAACCCCCACAGGGACTAAACCAGCCTCTCCACCAATTCGACATGGAGTTGCTTAACGGCAGCCCTCCAGGGCTCCCGCCAAGGAGTTTCGGCCCGCCAGGGACCTTCTGCACAGTCTGTCTGTCACCCTCACTCCCGACCGCCCCCAGTAGGTTGAAGGTGACATGGGTGGTCAGCCGATCTACCCGGATTCCGACTTACATTCACGTCTGTTGGACGATGAGTCAGTTGGGAGTCTATCAATGGCGGAAGGTCCTGCATCCTTCATGGGCATCCTCCATCTCATCTCTGAGTCTACAGGGATGCCCTTGGAGTCTGTTCAAAAACAGGCCAGATATTCCCTAACAGATATCCTCAAGAAAGGGGATTCACCAACAGAGGCCTTTCCGGTGGCCGAAGCCATTGTTGGCCCAGCCTTGGAACTGTGGCAACACCCAGCCTCCTGCCCTGCACCCTCAGTGTGGATGGCCCGCAAGTATGCAGTTCCCATCTGCTCCCTTTTGGGATTCACAGAGCACCCCTTAGCTGAGGGGTTGTTGACAAGTCTGTGTTTTGGCGCTCAGGTAATTCGGGAGACACTGATAAACCCCCGGACAGAGTGTCCAGGAAACTGGACCATTCTGCCAGGAAAGTCTGTGCTGCCTTTTCCCTTGGCCTTCGTCAGGTGAGCTTGGCCACCATCATGGTGCATTTTTCTCACACCCTCTTGGGCTCTCTGGTTGAGGTCCGTCCTCATCTCCCTGCAAACCTCCAGACCATGGTCAAGCAGGTCCGTGACCAGGGTTGGGTGGTTGCCAAACAGCAACTCCAGACGGCTCTGTACATTGTGGATTCTTGCACCTGCTCAGTGTGGATGCAGTCATATGCACCGCAGGGTCTGGCTGAGGGACTCGACCTTCACAGCAGACACTCAGCACAAATTTACAGACGTTCCCTCCCTGGGCACAGATTTATTTGGTCTAGGAGTATGCAGTCACCTCCAGTGTATCGAGAAGCCCAGTGCCACCTTGGACTCTGTTATTTCTGCCCAGAAGGAACCTCAGGGTTCTAAAAAGCAGAAGAGAAAGCCCTTTCAGCCTTCTGCACCTGCGGTCAAGTAGCCCCAGTTTCAGTCTTGCCAGCAACAGCAGCAGGCTCAATTTTGGTGCCCTCGGCCCAAGTCAGGGGCTTCAGTGGCCCATAAGCCCAGAGGAAAAGGTCCCGGCAGCCCCTTGGCTGGACCCTCCTCCAAGCCTGCACAGTGACGGGACGGGGGTTGCCAACCCCATACCCATCACGCCCACTCTGGGTCCTCCCATGGGGGTCTGGCTCTGCCACTTCCTTTCCACCTGGTCCACTTCACAATGGACAGGTGAGTCTTGGAAGTGGTCGGACAGGGGCTGCCTCTGGAATTCGAGCAGTACCCACCAAGCCAAGCCAAGCCCCACAGGAGGAGATGGTATCCGTACACACTCAGTTGGCTCTCCATGACTACGTTGCCCAACTACTCTGCAAGGAGGTAGTGGTCAGAGTAGCGGATCCCCTTGTCGACCCAGGGTTAGTTTCCAGGTACTGCCTGGTCCTGAAACGGATGGGGGGAGGGGCTGGCACCCCATTCTAGATCTGCATGACCTGAACTAGTTTTTCAGTTCCTGCACCTTCAGGATGGTAACTCTGTCTCAGATCATACCATCTCTTCAGCACGACCACGTTCGGATCCATCAGCCATACTGAAGGTTCCTCCGCTTCCAAGCAGAGGGTACCCTCTATGAGTTCCAAGCCATTCGGCCTGTTATCAGCCCCTAGGGTCTTCACCAAATGCATTGCAGTGGTGGTGGCCCATCTTCGGCATCGAGGGGGTCAGAGTGTACCCCTATCTGGACTATTGGCTCATTGCGGGTCCCTCCAGATTGGAGGTGGAGAGATCCAGGGTTCTGGCCCTTCAGACCTGCATCGAACTTGGTCTCCTGATCAATGAGGCCAAGTTGGAACTTGTGCCTTCACAGGTGATCTGCTTCATCGGGGCAGAGCTTGACTCTTGTCCGAGCCAGAGCCAGGCTTCCAGTGGACAAGGTGGAGGTTCTCTCCTCCTTTGCCTGATCATTTCTAGTTGGGCACTTGCACGCTGCCCAGGACTTACTGTGACTTCTGGGGTACATGGCAGCCTGCACCTCCATGGTCCGATGGGCCCGGAGGCATATCCACCCCCTTCAGTGGCAGCTGGCTGGCCAGTGGATTCAGCAACACGGTTATTTTGACCAGCTGGTCACTGTGACCCACAAGATATGGGACGCTGTCCAATGGTGGACCGCCCTGGAACATATGCAGGAGGAGATCACATTTGTCTGCCCCGAGCCAACTGTTATCCTCATGACTGATGCCTCTCTCACGGGCTAGGGTGCCCACATGGGGAATCGCAGGGTCCACATGATCTGGACCCCCGAGGAGTCCCGATATCGCGTCAACCTGCTGGAGCTCTGAGCAGTTCAGCTGATGCTGGCTGCATTCACTCCATTCCTTCGGGGTCAAGTGACACAGGTCCAGACAGACAATACCACGACCATGTACTATCTCAACAAGCAGGGTGGCATGCACTCCCGGCCTCTATGCAGGGAAGCGCTTCACATCTGGACCCTCATGAGCTGACAGGAGGCAGATCTCCTAGCCATCCGTGTGGCAGGAGCCTCAAATCCACTGGTGTACGCCCTCGGCCAGGTGGGCGAGGTGTCCCATGAGTGGTCTCTCCAGTTGGAGGTAGTACACAACCTGTTCCCCCAGTGGGACACCCTTTGGGTGGACCTGTTCGGCTCCAGAGACAACAGAAAGCTGCGGCTGTTCCATGCCTGACCCCCTCAGCAGGGCTCACTGCAGGGGGATGCCTTCTTGAGGCCATGGACCCCAGGCCTCTTCTATGCCTTCCCTCCAGTTCCCTTGATCCACAAAGTGCTCCTCAAGGTCAGGAGGGATGAGGCACAGGTGATCCTGGTGGCACCGGACTGGCCCTACTAGTTTTGGTACCCCGATCTCTTCAGCCTCAGCAACAGGCTCCTAAGGCATCTTCCAGCACGCCTGGACCTGCTCTGTCAATCAAAGGAAGGTCCTCCACCCGGACCTTCAGTCCAGTGGCCTGTAAACCTAGAGGACGGGGTTTAGGTGGTCCCCAAACTGGATCCTCCTCCTCCAAGCCTGCTCAGTGATGGGATGAGGGTGGTCACCCCCATACCTGTCACACCAGCTCTGCGTCCTCCCGTGGAGGGCTGGCTCTGCCACTTTCTTTCCACCTGGTCCACTGTTTCAGTGGACAGGTGCATTTTACAAGTGGTTGGCCAGGGACTGCCTCTGGAATTCAAGCAGTACCCACTAAGCCGCGCCCGCACCCCACGGGAGGAAATGGTGTCCGTATACATTCAGTCGGCTCTCTGAGCTGACATCGCCCAACTCCTGCATGGAGATAGTGGCCAGAATCACGGACCCCCCTGTTAACCCAGGGTTCGTTTCCAGGTACTTTCTAGTCCCGAAAGGGATGGGGGGGGGGGGCTGATGCCCCATTCTAGATCTGCACGACCTGAACCAATTTCTCAGGTCCTGTACATTCAGGATGGTAACTCTGTCTCAGATCATACCATCTTTTGAGCAGAACATGTGGTTCTGCTCTCTGGATCTTCAGGATGCATGCTTTCTTGTCCTGATCTGTCCGTCTCACCAGAAGTTCCTCTGCTTTCAAGCGGAAGGAGCACTCTTCATGTTCCGAGCCATGCCGTTCAGCCTGTCATTGGTCCCCTGGGTCTTCACCAAATGCACTGCAGTGGTGGCAGCCCATCTTCAGCGTTGAGGGGGATCTCACCCTCCAGACCTGCATCGATCTTGGTTTCCTGGTTAATGAGACCAAGTTGGACCTTGTACCCTCACAGGTGATATGCTTCATCGGGGCATAGCTCAACTCTTGCTGAGCCACAGCCAGGCTCCTGACAGACAGGGCGGAGGTTCTCTCATCCTTTGCCCAATCATTTCTGGTTGGGCACTTGTGCCCTGCCCAGACTTCCTGTGACTTATGGGGTACATGGTGACCTGTACTGCCATGGTCCAGTGTGCCCGGTGGCATATGTGCCCCCTTCAGTGGGAGCTGGCCAGCCAGTGGACTCAGCGTCGTGGTCTTTTCGATCAGCTGGTCATGGCGACCCAGAAGATATGGGATACTCTCCAGTGGTGGACCATCCTAGCACATTTGCAGATAGGGATCCTGTTTGTCCATCCTGAGCCAAGGGTCATCTTTACAACCGATGGTTCTCTCAATGGCTGGGGTACCCACATGGGGGAATCATGGAGTCCATGGGCTCTGGACCCCCCGAGGAATCCCGATGTCATATCAACCTGCTGGAGCACACAGCAGTCAGACTGGCACTGTCAGCATTCGCTCCGCTCCTTCGGGGTCAAGTGGTGCAAGTCCAGATGGACAATACCACGACCTTGTACTATCTCGACAAACAGGGCGGCACGTACTACCAGCCTCTGTGCAGGGAAGCGTTATGCATCTGGACCCTTGTGTGCCGACTAGAATCGGATCTTCTAGCCATCCATGTGGCAGGAGCCTTGAACCAACTAGCAGGCGCTCTCAGCCATGTGGGTGAGACATCCCACGAGTGGTCTCTCCATCCGGAGGTAGTACACAACCTGTTCTCCCACTGGGGCATACCTCAGGTGGATCTATTCGCCTCCAGGGAGAACACAAAGCTGAGGCTGTTTCATGCCCACTTCCCTCAGCAGGGCTCGCTGCAGGGGGATGCCTTCTTGAGGCTGTGGACCCCAGGCCTCTTCTGTGCCTTCCCTCTGTTTCTCTTGATCCACAAGGTGCTTCTCAAAGTGAGGAAGGACAAGGTGAAGGTGATCCTGGTAGACCCAGATTAGCCATGCCAGTTCTGGTATCCAGATCTCCTCAGCCTCGGCGCCAGGCTTCAGAGGTATCTTCCAGCATACCCGGACTTGATCTCGGTCAGTCAGGAAAAGGTATTCCATCCGGACATTCAGTCCCTGCACCTAACAACCTGGTTCCTCAGCGGCTAGAGTTCCAGGGTTTGGGTCTGTCTGAGGATATACTTAAAGTCGTGGAAGCATCCAGGAAGGACTCGACCAGGAGGGTGCTATGCCTTCAAGTGGAAAAAGTTTTCCATTTGGTGTCAGGCAAGGATTTGGACCCTTTTGTCCTGCCCAGTGGACAGTATCCTAGACTACCTTTGGTCCCTGTCCAATGGGGTCTTCAGTCCATGATCCTTAAGGTGCACTTGGCAGCCATCTCTGCTTACTGGGTGCAGGCCGGTCAGCAGATGGTGGCACAGGAGAAGGTGGTCTGGGGCTTCCTTAAAGGTCTCAACCATATTTCCCCTCCGGTGCATGAACCTCCACCATCATGGAATCTACTGCTGGTACTGACAAAGCTCATGGGCAAACCATTTAAATTGACGCACATTTGTGAGATGTTACATTTGTTGTGGAAGACCGCCTTCTTGGTGGCTATCACGTCAGCCGGAAGGACTGGGGAGTTACAGGCGCTCTCTGTTGAGTTTCCTTACCTGGTCTTCCACAGGGACAAGGTTGTCCTTTGCCCCCACCCGAAATTCCTTCCGAAGGTGATGTCAGAGTTTCTTCTTAAGCAGGTGTTGACCCTGCCAGTGTACTACCCCAATTACACCTCTGAGGCCGAGTACAGGCTCCGTACCTTGGACTTGAGACGAGTGCTCTTATTTTAATGAGTGAATGGCAGAAGTTCGGGGAGAGGTTCGCCAGCTGTTTGTCACCTACGCTGAAGCCGCGCACCTGGCAGACCTGCAACCAAGCAGACAATTGGCAGATGGATTACATCATGCATTGATCTCTGCTATAGGTTGGCAGGCAAGGACCCTCCCATAGGGATAAGAACTCACTCTACCCACTATACTGCTGCGTCGCTGGCTGCTTCCAGGGACGTCCATATCCAGGAAATCTGCAGGGCTGCTACCTGGAAGTTAGCAAACACCTTCATAACCCATTACCACATCGACCTAGAGTCATGCCGGGATGCTGGTTTTGGGGCCTCAGTTCTCCAATCTCTGTTCCTCAAGTAAATATTGGGGGGTACGCCTTGCCTCCCTCCTGGAGAACTGCTAGGTGTTTTCCAAACAGTGTGGATAGAACAACATATCCACAATCCTAGAAGAACAGGTTACTCCCCTGTAACGTAGTTCAAGGAGTGGTACAGTATATGTTGTTTATCCACACGAACCCACCCGACCTCCCGGGCTTCGACGTACAACCTAAACTTCCAGCGGGCAAGATCTGGTATCAAGGGGAGAGCGGAGACATGTACCACCAAGGTGGATGGGAGAAGCCAGCTTTTAGACCTTCCAGCAAGAATCTTAAAATGAAAGAACATGCCAAACTGTGTGAATGAACAACATATACCACTCCTAGAACTACTGTTCTTACTCACCTGTAACAGTAGATCTCCGATAGAGTGATCTTTTGCAGCAGGTAATACTTTTGGGTATCCAGCTGAGGTCGCCCAGGTGCACGGCAGCTCTTCTAGCAGTTTCTCACCAGGGACCGCCCACACATGACATCAGCTTCCTGTTTCCTATATGTGTGGGCAGTCCCTGGTATCCTCAGTTCATTTTCCCATCGTCTTCAGCTCACGCAGCAGCTAGTGTGACTTCTGTGTAGCAGTTATCGACGAGAAATATTGGAACTAAGATGAATGTCTACTGATTCTCCAAACAAACAAGCTTTATTTTGTTCCTGCCATTGTGGTAGGAAGATATACCGCTTTGACAATCACACACTTTACGTAAGGGTGCCTGGGACCCACGCACGACACCAATCTCTGCAGCCTATGTCAGGACTTTAATCAGGCAACTCATTGATGACAGTTGCTTGAAATTCAACAACATTTGATGGTGCAGAAAATGTCTCTCTTGGAGAACCAGGGGGCTCATACCAAGGGCTCCCCCTCTACTGGTTCTTGTTCCAGGCAGAAAAAGGAGAAGGAGAAACCCTCCTCACACTCCCTGCCTAAACATCTGTTGACGGACACTATTTCTGGTGTCCCTCCGTCGACGGGATGTCCTTTACACACTTCTCCAGAGCTTTAAATGCAGTTCAACCAGTGACTGCTCTGTCGATGGAGGCTTATACCCTCTTGTCAACAATGCTTTCCAGTGCTTTGCATGCAGCTTAATATACTGCTGCTCCGTAGACGGGGGCTTCTCTCCCGTCGATGGCATCTGAAAGTTTGAGTGAACATAACTCTTTTTCCCTGGCGGGCTCATTGACAAGACCACTCATGCCCTATTGGCTGCCCCTCTGCCTACTCAGGTGGCTTCTTATAAGAGTCAGGTGGAAAGAGATCAGGACCCTGGTCGTTACTACTCTGGGCAAGAACTGCTCATACTATACATCCCATTCCCTCTATCACCCCTGTTGAGTCCCAATATACCCGCCTTCTCACCCCCCCTCCCTAGGAAAGGGACTTCACCAATGTAGTCCAACATGTCTTGCATGCCATGCGGCACTCTCAGCCCTCTGAAGAGCTGGGTGATCCTCCCCAGTCTCCTGCCCTCCTCCACCTAAACAATTCCATGGTGCCGGGGATACTGTGCCACCCTGGTCTCCTCCTCCTCCTCCTCCATTCATAGAAGATTATTTGTCAGATGACCAAACTCTGCCACCTGATTTTGCAGTGATCTTGAGGATGAAGAGTTTCAAGATTTGGGTTTCCCTAATCCAGAATCCCCCTATTCTGAAATCTCTTCTCTGGATGAGGATCAGCCTCTGCCTTCAGCGGCCTCTCCGCCAGATGACCCGTCCTTCAGTGACATGATAGTTCAAATTTGAAAGGTCATGGGATTCTCCACTACTGAACATGACAGTCAACGTAAAGATATGGCAAAATACCTTGAGTTGCTCAAAGAGCCTGTTTTAGTGGTTCCCCCACTAATACCAACCTACCAGAATGCGATGCTGGCTGCTTGGCATCAGCCTTCAGCTATTACAGCTGTTCCCCGCAAAGCATATTATCTATATCAGGCTCCTCTGGACCCTCTTTCTGTCTAGTATTCCAGAGGCAGATACTATGGTCATTACTGCTGCTCATGATCGTACCAAAAGACCCAAGCACATGAGCTCCTTACACCGTGATAAGGAATCCTGAAGAATTGACTATCTGGGGAAAAAGGGTTTTTCCTCAGGTGCTATGAACATCAGAATCCTGAACTATATGGGTCATATGATTAAATATCAGCATACCTTGGGGTCATCCGCCACTGAGCTTATCAGTAAACTCCCTCCCTCACAGGAAAGGGATAAATTATTGGCTACGATGACAACTAGTAATTCTGTCTCCCATCACCTTCTCAGGTTGGGATATGATGCCATCGATACCTCAGCCTGACTATCAGCCACTGGTATCACTCTGCATCACCATGCCTGGCTTTGCACCTGATATACAACATAAAGTAGCCAATGCCCCCTTTAATGGGTCCAAGCTGTTCAGGCCAGGTACTCAGACTTTACTGTATGACTTACAGGCATCAGGCAGAACCCTCCGTACATCCATGGCATGTATCATACTCCAACTACAACCTACCGTACTACGCACACTTCTTATTCCAAAAGGCGACTTCAGAGGTTGTGCTCAATCCAGCAGAGGCAACACCTCTACTGCCTGGGGTGCCCACTCCCACCTTTCAGGTGGAGCTGTGCAGCCTGCCTCCCAGTGACCCACTAGGGCTCCCCCCCCCCCCCGCCTCCTCGACCAGGACTCAGGCTGTGGGGTGTCATTTTGCCCTCCATCTGGAGGCCTGGCAAACAGTCACTCCCGACAGTTGGGTATTTCAGATTATCCAGAAGAGTCATACTCTGGAGTTTCTCTCCACACCATGCCCTTACCCTCCATGCAAGAATTATTATCCTCCAGATCATATACCCATCTTACAGAGGGAATTGATGACCCTTGTAACCAAACAGGCCGTTGTACCGGTGCCCCTTCTGGAATATGAGATGGGATTTTACTCCTACTTCTTTGTGGTGCCCAAACAAATGGGAGACCTCAGACCAATATTGGATCTCCGACAACTAAATCTTTACATTCAGTACAAATGTTTCGGCATGATCACCCTTCCTGCCATCATGCCGATTCTGAAACAGGGTGATTGACTTTGCACCCTAGACATGAAGGATGCCTGTCCCATCCACCCTGCCCACCACATATTTTTACACTTCCACTTACTGGGTCAAAATTACCAGTTTCGAACACTCCCTTTTGGCCTCTCATTGGCCCCCAGAGTGTTCACCAAGTACCTAGTGGTGGTGGCAGCTGTCTTGTGAAGAGAAGGGCACTTCATCTTTCCATATCTAGACGATTAGCTAATAAAAGCAGACTCCAAAGTAGCTCTGCTTGCCTCCCTAGCTGCTACCTTGAAACTGTTCGCAGATCTGGAAATCACTGTCAGTTGACCAAACTCCAGTCCAAACCCAGCACAGTCTCTCCAATACATTGGAGCTGTTCTAGATACAGTTACAGCCAGGGCTTGCCTCCTGCCTGCACGGCAGGATACGCTTATAGTTCTGGCATTGCACAGCCAGACAAATGCTTCTCCTTCTGGGTCACATGTCCGCTGCCAATCCCGGTGGTAGCATTCACCTTTCTCCACATGAGACCTGTCCAGTGGACCCTCCAGAATCAATTGTCCCAAAAAACAGGACAGTTCGAAGACAAAATCAGGGTCACTCCCTCTCTGAAGTCTACCCTGACGTGGTGGACAATCAGATTCAAACTGAATCAAGGAATGCCTTTCCTATCCCCCCCTCCCATGCAGACGTTGGTCACGGATGCTTCCATACTGGGCTTGGGAGCGCACTTCGGTCCATATCAGACCGAAGGCCAATGGACCGCTTCTCCCCATGTGTCTCATATCAGTCTCTTAGAAGATGAAAGCGGTCCATCTAGCCCTTCAGGCGTTCCAGCCCTATCTCAAGCCAGGATCATTACTGATCCAATCAGGCAACACTTCAGTAGTGTTCTGTCTCAACAAACAAGGGGGTACAAAGTCCTGCACCCTATGCGAAGATACCCTAGCAGTTTGGCAAGAAGTCGTACAGCAACAACTGATGTTAACAGCTGTCCACCTATCGGGACATTGCAACCTTTTAGCCGACCGGCTGAGTTGCCAGTCCACAACTGACGAATGGGCACTTCACGAGCAAGTGCTCCAAGAAATCTTCAACTTATGGGGCACTCCACAGATGGATCTGTTTGCCTCCTCAGAGAATTACCGACTTCCCAGGTATTCCATTATCCCAAACAGAAAGGGATGATCTATAGATGCCCTGTCCCAACCCTGGACAGGTCTCTTTTTACATGCTTTCCCTCCTGTCCCTCTGCTGCATCGGACTCTACTGAAACTACAGTTGGAGCCAGCCACACTGATTCTCATAGCCCCACTGTGGCCTTGCCAGACGTGGTTTCCCCTACTCCTACAACTGTCAGTACAGGACCCCTTCCCAATGCCGATCAGACCAGACCTCTTGACTCAATGTCATGGGTCTCTCCTTCACCCCAACCTGAAGGCTCTACACCTTCATGCTTGGCTCCTGAGGACGCTTTCATAACTAGATTATAAGTGTCCTCTCCTGTTGCCAATATACTCCTGGCCTCCTGCAAGCCAGCCACAAGAGCAACGTACAATTCCAAATGGAAACGCTTTTCCATATGGTCAGCCTCTCGATCTTTGGACCCTTATTCTTGTCCACTGACAATGGTTCAGGACTACCTGGCCTCACTATCTGAGCCTGGCTTACGTTATTCTTCCATCAAAGTCCACTTGGCCACCATCTCAGCTTTCCGTGAGCCTTTGTATGGCAGATTACTGTACCAACATCATCTAGCTAAGATGTTTTTGAAAGGAATGTTACCTATCAAACCTCCTATGAGAAGACCATTCCTCCGTGGGACCTCAATTTTATGATAGAAAAATTGACCCTTGAGCCTTTGGAGCCAGCAGCCACTTGCAAACTCCGTTTTCTTTCATGGAAAACCGTATTTCTGGTGGCTGCCACTTCCCCTAAACATATTTCCGAGCTTCATGCCCTCATATGTAGGGAACCTTATTTGATTTTTCATAAAGACTCGGTGGTCCTTTGTACCAGCCCTTCCTTCCTTCCTTCCTTCCTTCCTAAAGTAGTTTCTGAACATACTTTAAATCAGTCATTGGAGCTTTCAATCTACTATCCTAACTACTCCAATCAAGGTGAACATCTACTGCATATTTTAGATGTCCATCGTGTACTGCGCTACTATACTAATCGAACTCAGTAGATTAGAAAGACGTCTCAACTGTTCGTCTCTTTTGCCCCGGGTCGCAAAGGCCTCCTGGTTGCAACTCCTACTGTTTCATCGTGGTTGGCACATTGTATTTCTTTTTGTTACAAAAAGTATGACAAGCCTTTACCTGGACCTGCCCAAGCCCACTCCACTAGAGCTGTGGCCACCACTGCGGCTTGCTTTAAAGAAGCCTCTATTATATCTGCAATGCAGCTACATGGTCCACGATTCATACATTTCAAAAGGCAGTACAATCTGGATATTGCCTCATGACGTAGGACAGCCTTCGGTCGTGCAGTCCTACAAGGCCTGCTATCATAATTTTCCTCCCACATGGACATAACTGCTTGAGATTCATCCCAAAAGTGTTACCTACTGCAAGAGACCACTCCATGGAAGATAGTACAGTTACGTAAAAACTTACCGTAACAGTAGATCTTTGAGGAGTGTCTCTTGCAGTAGGTCGGTTCCCACCCTCAGTCCCCCTCCTTCTCTAAGAGCGCAAGTTCTGGTCCAGTGATTAGGGTTGGGACTCCTATGGTACCTCGGCTTCCCCTCAGTCCTCGCTTTGCGAGATGAATCTGGCAGGGGAACTGAGGATACCAGGGACCACCCACACTTGTATAGGAAACAGGAAGCTGATGTCATGTCTGGGCGGTCCCTGATGAAACACTGCTAGAAGAGCTGCCGTGCACCACAGTGACCCCTGCTGGATACCCAAAAGTATTACCTACTGCAAGAGACACTCCTCCAAGATCTAATGTTATGGTAAGTTTTTACGTAACTGTACTTTCTAGCAGTGGTATGTTTTTCATCCACACGAACAGACCTGACCTCCCCAGCTTCGATGCACAACCCTCTGCTTCCAGCAGGCAAGATCTGGCATCGAGGGGCGGAGCTGAGGGATATACCACTCGGGTGGGTTGGAGGAGCCAACTTTCAGACCATCCGGCAAGATTTAAAGGGGAAAGGGACACGCCAGATAGTGTGGATGAACAGCATATACCACTCCTAGACCTACTGTTACGGGTGAGTAACCTGGTTTTCTGCCCCTACTGGAAAGCCCTGTTATGCTAACCAGATTGAGACCGACTCAGTGGTGATCACAGCTGCCCATGACAGGTCCAGGGCATGTAGATGCCTGAGCTCACTTCCTCCTGATAGAGAAACCAGGAGAATGGTTGTCCTAGGCAGGTGCATGTATGGCTCTGCTTCTTTGGACCTACATATTACTAACTACCGGGGCACATTTAATAAAATTTATCAGAACACCCTCTGGAGGAAGGCTAAGGCTGCTGCACTGGCCTTGCCTGAGGGTTCTATTAAGCAAGAGTTAATGAAAACTCTTACCACTAGTGCCAGTGTTGGAAAGCATTTAAACTGCACAGCATATGATATTTCTGATGCCTCTGTCAGGGCTGCAGCCTCTGGCATATGTCTCAGGCACTTCTCTTTGCTTAGAGTAGTAGGCTTTGCCACTGATGTACGGCAAACAGTTCTCAGTGCCCCATTCAGAGGGCAGAAACTTTGGACAGGATGTAGAAGTAGTTTTGAGGAATCTTCAATCATTTGGCAAGACCCTGAAGTCTGTACACTTCCTGTACCATACTCAACAGAGAGGTAGGAGCAGGGGTAACTTTCACCCATCTGCTGTCAGGTGGCAGCATCCAACCTACAGACAGCAAGGAAGAGGCAAAGGTGTGGGGGGCCTTGCCAGTCCCCACCACAACCCCAGGTCCCCATTCAAAAGCACCTAGAGGTAGTGGAGCTGGTGGCACCCCCTGACTTCCTATACACCCTCCAACCACCTTTACCTCCAGTGGTGGTTGCCAGGGTTGCCTATCCTTCCACTTGGAATAGTGAAGGGAAGTGAATACAGATGCGTGGGTTCTAGAGATCATAGAAATGGGTTATGCTCTGAAGCGTCTTGACAGCCTTCCAGATCACTAACCACTGATGACAACATACCCACCAGGGCTAGAGAAAGTACAAACTTTGCTTCAAAAACAGCCCATGGAACCTGTACCTCTAGTATAAAGGAACATTGTTTTTTACTCCAGATACTTCCTTGTCCCAAACTGGACAGGGACTCTGAGACCTATTCTAGATCAAAGTAGTGTGAATTTCTTCAAAGAATACAAGAAGTTCCTGATGGTCACTCTGCAAGGTCTCCTCCCCTATTGCAAACAGTGGCTTGGATTTGCTCCCTGGATATGAAGGATGCGTACCTTCATATCAAGATCTGAAAACCTCACAGAAACTATCTGAGGTTCCTGTTTTGGGGGAGCATTACCGGTTCAGTGTTGCCACTTGGCTTATCTTCTGCACCAGGAGTCTTTACGAAATGCTTGGCTTTGGTGGCAGCAGCCCTTAGCATGGAAGGCCTGTATGTTTTTCCTTACCTGGATGACTGGCTGTTAAATGCCCACTCCAGGGACCAGCTGCTGCAGATCTTAGCTTGAACCAGACAGATGGTCGATGCTCTGGGGTTAGCAGTCAACATACCAAAGTCTGTACTGACACTGTACCGATGACTGCAGTACAGAGGGGCAGTTCTGCATATGACCCAGGGATCTGCATTCCACTTCTGGACAGGACAGACCACCTGACTGTCCTTGTGCAATTGGTGCATGACAGCCGTTATGTCTCAGCAAAGACATTTTTACACCTTCCGGGACTTATGGCTGCAGGTATTGTTATGGTGCCATTGGTCAACCTGCACATGCGGATCCCACAGTGGACCCTGAGTATCCAGTGGGAACAGATGGTTCTAGTCATGTCTCCCTTGTGCGCTTAAGTGGTGGATGGAATGCAACAACCTCCTGAGGAGTGTACCATTCTAGATTTCTTCCCCATGTCAGATCTTCGCTACAGATGCTTCGGGATCTGGATGGGGAGCCCACCTGGGACCCCTGCAGGTTCAAGGCATGTGGAACCAGGTGGAGTGTGCTTTTCATATAAATGTTCTAGAAATGAGAGCGGTCCTATACAGACTTCATGCCTTCCAGAACCACTTGTCCCCAGGTCCTCTGTATATACAGACAGACAATGTCAGTGTGATGCGTTACATCTACAAACAAGGGGGGATGGGGACTTATTCTTACCTGTTGTGCAGGGAAGCAGTGAGAGTTTGGTATTGGACTATGGAACAGTCTGCCTGGAACTATCAGCAGTACATTTCAGGTGTTCAAAACATCTTGGTAGACAGGCTAATCTGGTCACTATCCAGGATGCACAAGTGGGAACTGCTGACCTTGGCGGTCAACAGTCTGTTTGAAACATGGGGTCATCCACAGTTGGACCCTTTTGCATCCCCACACAGTGCAAAACTACTGTGTTTCTGCTTGCTGACTTCAGGATCTGGAGATTTTAGATGACACATTGTCCCTGTCTTGGAAAAGGGAGGTTTCTATATGCCTTCCCTCCCTTCCTGCTAATTTAGAGAGTGCTGCTCAAGCTGAAAATGGAGGGGGCAACTAATACTCATTACACCCTTATGGCCTTGGCAGATATGATATACCCTGCTGCAACAGCTGGCAGTGGAACCCCCCATACCTCTGCCTCTGTGCCAGGGTCTGCTGTCCCAGAAACAAGCAGCTGTAGTCCACCCAGATGTATAGTCCCTACATCTGTATGCATGGCTCCTGAAGACATAGCCATAGCTCATTTTGGGGCATCCCAGAAAGTGGTGGACATTCTGGTGGCTGCTAGAAAACCATCCACCAGACATACCTATTCCATTAAATGGAAGTGGTTTGCTTTATGGGCTGCATCATATAACCTGGATCCATTTACCTGCCTAGTCAATCAGGTTCTAGAGTACCTTCTGTCCTTTTTGGATTCAGGCCTGCAATATTCCTCGATCAAGGTGCCCATGGCTGCTATATCAGCTTTCCATGTGCCTGTGGATGGCCATATGGTTGCTGAGCTGGAGGTACCCTGTATGGTCTTGAGAGACATGTTACGCATAAACCCTCCTATTTGAAATGCAGTCCTGGTTTGGGACCTGAATTTTATTATGGAAAAGCTGACTTTGGCTGCCTTTGAGCTAGCTGTGACTTGTAGCTTACACTTTCTTTCTTGGAAAGTGTTTTTAGTTGCAATCGCTTCTGCTCGAAGGATTTCAGAGCCACAGGCTCTAATGTGTGAGCCTTCTTATTTGATCTTCCACAAAGACAAGGGTGTCTTTGTGTACCAATCTTATGTTTCTCCCAAAGGTGGTGTCTGTTTACTTTAAATACAACCATCCACCCGCCAGTGTATTGTCCAGAGCATGCCATTCCAGTAAAAGCACCGCTCCATACCTTAGATGTGCATAGAATACGCAAGTACTATACACACACCATAGAAAGGACTGCAGAAAGTCCTTGTAGCTTTTTGTTTTGTTTGCCTCTGGGAAAGAGGGTGCCCCAGTTTATAAATCGTGCTTGTCCAAATGGCTAGCACACTGTATTATGTTCTGTTAGAGGAAGTATGGCAAGGAACTTCCTGGTGTGATTCATGGTCATTCTACCGGAGGCATGGCCACTTCCGTAGCTTGTTTTCAGAATATTTCCGCTGCAGAAATCTGTACAGTTGCCACATAGAGCACTGTCCACACCTTCACTAAGCATTACAGTCTGGACATTGTCTCTTGTAGATGAGCTGGGTTTGGTCTAGCTGTACTACAAGGCCTGTTAGCATAAACCTGTAGGCTCCAACATCCCAAACTGTTAGCTTTTGGTACTGCTTGGGACTTGTTCCAAAGGTGTGGTGTGATGAAAGAGATATCCTTGAAGACAGAACAGATATGTAAGAACCTACTGAAACAGTAGATCTTTGAGAGAATCTCTTTCATCAGGCCATGCCTTCCCACCCGCCTTCCCTCTTAGGGTTTGTGACAAGGCATCCTTATACTGCAGTCTCCATTCTTATAGATTCCAGCACTCTGTCTTGTTTGGTCCGTGTAGGTCTTCTGAGTATGATCTCTGGCGGGGAACTGAGGAGAGGAGGGGCCACCCATATTTACGTATATACTGATGCTCGCCATCGTTGTGGGCGGCCCCTGACTGACTGCTTGTAATAGTTCCCATGTGGTCCTAGCACTGGTGTGGTTACAGTTCCAAAGGTGTGGCCTGATGAGAGATTCTTTTGAACATCTGCTGTTATGTTAGGTTCTTACGTAACTGTTGTATCTATGGTGTGTCTCAGTGGAGGTCTCTGGAAGATCTACTGTTATGGTAAGTAACTATTCTTCTAGGAGCGTGGATATGTTGTTCATCCACACTCTCTGGCATGTTCCTTTCCCCTTTAAATCTGGCCGGAAGTCTTCAAGCTGGCTCCTCCCACCCACCTGAGTGGTAAATAACTCTGCTCTGCCCCATGACGCCAGATCTTCCTTTCCGCTGGAAGATTCAGGTTCCCTCATGCTACTCTAGCAATTCGTAGGCCCTGGATTCGCAACGTCGGTTTTCACGGCAAATGACCTTAAAACTCATCAGAGTTCATGACTCTGATCACAGCACAACGGACATGGAGGACAAATCATTCCCCGGATTTCGCCGGTGTCCCTGTGGCCAGAAAATGTTGCGCACCGATCCCCACCTCTCGTGTGTTTATTGCCTAGGTGTCGTTCATGACACCACGTCTTGTACTTTCTGTTTTGCCTTCCATCCCAATGTTCTGGACGACCACAAGGCACGCCTAAAATTGGGGAGACCAGAGCTTAGAAACCCGCCGGTGAAATCTAAGGAGGCAAGGTGGGCGGTTTCCGCAGCCGCGGGATCTGCCTAGCAGCTGGAGCAGATGACGGCTTTCGAGGAGGAAGCGGCTCAAGCTTCGGCCAGTCACAGTTTTTTCGTTCCTCTCAACCTTGGCTCTACATTTTCGGGCTCCTTTAGGGAGTTGTGCCAGTCTCTCCCCACCAGGGGTGAGGCGCCCTTGGGCTCGCACTCCTCCCGCCCTCGGAAGAAGGACAAGGACCCCAAGTCTTCTTCCTCTAGAAGGAGACGCTCCTGGGACCAAGAGAGGTCAGAGTCCCAGGAACACGCGTTCTCGACTTCGGTTGAGATTGCTTCCTCGGCCGCTGGCTTTACGGACCTTCCATCTGGCCAAGGCACCGAGACCGAGGAAATGGCTGAACCGGCCAAGATTACTCTCGACCCAATTGAGCCTTTGTCACTGACTCCGGTCGACGATTCCTTAGAAAGGACGCCTGTCCTTTCCTTCCCTAATGAGGAGACACTGCCCTCGGGTGTCCCGATCAAGGAAAAGGTGCCGGAACCTCAGTTCTCACCGACTCCGGCGTCCCTCGATCGACCGAACCGACCATGTCGGTCTCAATCGAGGACCAGAACCCCTTCGGTCGAACAGCCAAAAAGGCCACAAACACTCAAAAAAGAGGCGCCACCGCCGGTCCTCATCCTTCTCAGACGAGGAGAGGCTTCGATGGAAACTCTGTCGACGCTATGAGGATTTGATGTGGCAACAGCTGATTTTGACCGGGCAGAAGCCGGCTCCACCGGCCGCCCCAGCCATCACTTGGCTCCTGCCTCCTAGGCCAACGCTGACCCCTCTGGAACCCAACGCCTTGGTTCTACCACCTGTGAGGCCGGTTCGTATCCCGGCTCGGCCTATTCCGGTTTCTCCACCGATTTTTTTTTTTTTTTTTTTTGGTGGAGCTACAGCCTAAACAGCCTCAGGGAGGGGCTCCCTCAAAAGAGGACCGTTCCCCAATGTCTGTCCATTATGGTCACCCCCGACCACCCCTGGCGGATAGAAGGGGACGTAGGCAGTAGGCCATTATACCCCGACTCTTCGGACTCTGACGACACGGGGTTACATTCTTATCCAGGGGATGATGAGTCATTCATGGCTGGACTGGAGGAAAGCCCTTCCTCCTTTCAGGGCATTCTCCACCTGATCTCCAAATCCACCGGAATGCCCCTGGAGCCCATCCCGAAAAAGGCGGAGTACCCCCTTACGGATATCCTCAAAAGGGGGATACCCCGATGGAGGCCTTTCCAGTGGCCTAAGCCATCGTTGGCCCAGCCCTTGAGCTTTGACAGCGCCCAGCTTCCTGCCCAGCTCCGTCTGCCCGCATGGCCCGCAAGTATACGGTGCCCATGGGGTCCCTGGCGGGGTTCACAGAGCATCCTTCGGCTGAAAGCCTAGTGACTGCCTCTGTGTTCAGACGTACTGGTAGCTTGGCTGACACTGACCGACCCCCGGACAAGGAGTCCAAGAATATGGACCATTCTGCCCGTAAGGTCTATGCAGCCTCCTCCTTAGGCCTTCATCAGGCCAGCTCGACTGTTATCATGGCACACTTCTCTCATGCCCTTCTTGGGTCATTGGACGAAGTCCTCCCTCATCTCCCGGTGCACATGCAGACCACAGTGAAGCAAGTCCGTGATCAGGGCCGTGCTGTTACAAAACAGCAGCTCCAGATGGCCCTGAACATTGGAGATTCCTGTGCCTGCTCTTTGGCAGCCGCAGTGGTCACTCACCACAGGGCTTTGCTGAGGCTATCCTCCTCCTTTCCGGCGGATGCCCAGCACAAGTTAGCTGACGTGCCCTTCCTAGGCACTGACCTCTTCGGTCCTGGAGTGGCTGGTCACCTCCAGTGCATAGAGCAGTCCAGTGCCACCTTGGATGCTACCTCTGTGAAAGGTTCTTCGGGCAAGAACCAGCAGAAGCGCAAGAAGAAGCCTTTTCGGCACTCTTCCCATGTGGTTAGGCAGCCGTCCTGTCAAGGAGGCCAGCAGCAACAGCAGTCTCAAGCTTGGCATCCCAGGCCCAAGCAGGGTCCTCAACAGTCCCGTAAAGGAGGCCGAGGTGCTGGTCCAGGAGCCTCTTCCTCCTCCTCCTCCTCCTTTAAGCCTGCTCAGTGATGGGTTGGGGGTTGCCACCCCTACACCCATCACGCCAGCTCTGGTTCCTCCCGTGGAGGGCCAGCTCCCCCCTTCCTTTTCGCCTGGTCTGATATCACTTCGGACAGGTGGGTTCTAGAAGTGGTCAGCCAGGATCTGCCTCTGAAATTCGAGCAGTACCCTCCCAGCTGAGCCCGCGCCCCTCGGGAGGAAAGGATCTCAGTTTGCACTCAGTCGGCTCTTCGAGACGACATTGTTCAGCTCCTCCACAAGGAGGCGGTAGCTCCAGTGCCGGATCCTCCTACAGACCCAGGCTTCATGTCCAGGTATTTCCTGGTGCCCAAGCAGACGGGGTTGGCCCCATCCTAGATCTCCACGACCTGAATCAATATCTCAGGTCTCGCACCTTCCGGATGGTAACTCTGAACCAGATCATACCATCCCTGGAGCGAAACATGTGGTTCTGTTCACTGGATCTGCAGGACACGTTCTTCCACATCCCAATCCGTCTATCCCATCAGCAGTTCCTCTGCTTCAGGGTCGAGGGGACCCTGTACGAGTTCTGAGCCATGCCATTCGGCCTGTCATCAGCCCCAGCATAGCAGTGGTGGCAGCCCATCTCCGTCGTCGCGGAGTTCGAATTTACCCTTATCTCGACAACTGGCTCTTGGCAGGTTCCTCCCTCCAGGAGGTGGAGAGATCCAGGGATCTGGCTCTTCGAACCTGCTCCCAACTAGGCCTCTTGATCAATGAGGCCAAGTCAGAACTCGTACCCTCTCTGGTGATTGGGCTTCATCGGGGCAGAGCTCGACTCTTGTCAAGCCAGAGCTCGGCTTCCGGCAGACAGGGCAGAGGTTCTTTCCTCCTTTGCCCAATCATTTCTGGTTGGGCACTTGCACCCTGCCCGGGACTTCCTGCACCTTCTGGGTTACATGGCAGTGTGCACCTCAGTGGTCCATTGGGCCATATGGCACATGTGCCACCTCCAATGAGAGCTGGCTGCTCAGTGGACTCAGTGCCATGGTCACTTCGACCAGCTGATCTCTGTGACCCAGAATATGTGGGATGCTCTCCAATGGTGGACCACCCCAGACCGGTTGCAGGAAAAGGATCCCGTTTGTCCACCGCAAGCCGATGGTTGTTCTCACGACTGATGCCTCTCTCATGGGCTGGGGAGCCCCCATGGGGGACAACAGAGCCCATGACTTCTGGACCCCCAAGGAGTCCTGATGCCACATCAACCTGTTGGAGCTCAGAGCAGTCAGACTGGCACTGTCAGCTTCCGCTCCTCAGCTCCAGGGTCAAGTGGTTCAAGTCCAGATGGACAATACCACAACCATGTACTACCTCAACAAACAGGGTGGCATGCACTCCCATCTGCTTTGCATGGAGGCGCTCCGCATCTGAACCCTCGTCAGCCGGTTGGAGGCGGATCTCCTAGCCGTTCATGTGGCAGGAGTCTCGAACCAGCTGGCGGATGCTCTCAGCCGCATAGGCCAGACATCCCACGAGTGGTCTCTCCATCCAGAGGTAGCTCACAACTTGTTCTCCCACTGGGGCAAACCGTTGGTGGACCTGTTTGCCTCCAGGGAAAACACCAAGCTGAGGCTGTTCCATGCCTGCCCCCCCTCAGCAGGGCTCGCTGCAGGGGGATGCCTTCTCGAGGCCATGGACCCCAGGCCTCTTCTACACCTTCCCTCCATTTCCCTTGATCCACAAGGTGTTACTCAAGGTGCGGAGGGACAAGGCGAAGGTGATTCTGGTAGCCCCAGACTGGCTGCGCCAGTTCTGGTACCCAGATCTCCTCGGCCTCAGCTGCAGGCCCCCGGAGTGTATTTGTACACGCCAACCCGATATCTCTGAACCAGGGGAAAGTATTCCATCTGGACCTTCAATCCCTGCACCTCACAGCCTGGTACCTGAGCGGCTAGAGTTCCAGGGTCTGGGTTTTTCCGAGGATGTCTACACCGTGGTGGAGGCATCTCGTAAGGAATCGACCAGGAAATGTTACGCCTTCAAATGGAAGAAATTTTCCATTTGGTGTCAGGGTAAGAGTCTGGACCCCTTATTCTGCTCTGTGGCTAACATTCTCAACTACCTTTGGTCTCTCTGTCCAAAGGGGGTCTGTGGTCATTGACCCTTAGGGTGCACCTGGCAGCCATTTCTGCTTACCAGGCGCGGGCCGGTCAGCTGACATTGGTGCAGGAGACAGTGGTCGGGCGCTTCTTCAAAGGCCCGGATCACATATCCCCTCCGGTGCATGAACCACCAACTCCGTGGGATCTGTTGCTGGCTTTAGCAAAGCTCATGGGCATGCTGTTCGAACCCATGCACAAGTGTGAGCTCTCACACTTGTTGTGGAAGATGGCCTTCCTGGTGGCTGTCGCATCTGCCAGAAGGACAGGGGAGCTCCAGGTGCTTTTGGTGGACAACCCTTATCTGGTCTTTCACAGGGACAAAGTTTTCCTGCGCCCCCACCTGAAATTCCTTCCGAAGGTGGTATCAGAGTTTCATCTTAACCAGGTGTTAACTCTGACGGTATACTACCCTAACTACACCTCGGATGCCGAGTACAGGCTCCATACTTTGGACCTGAGACGTGCTCTCTCCTATTATAAGGAGAGAACGACGGAAATTCGTGGAGAGGTTCGCCAGCTGTCTGTCACCTATGCTGAAGCCGCTTCCGGCAGACCTGCAGCCAAATGGACCATTGCAAGGTGGATTATATCATGCATAGGTCTGTGCTATGAGTTGGCAGACAAGGAACCTCCCAGAGGGATAAGATCTCATTCTACCACCATACTGCTGCATCGGTGGCTGCTTCCAGGGACATCCCTATTCAGGAAATCTGTCGGGCTGCTACCTGGAAGTCAGCAAACACCTTCATTACCCACTACCACATCGACCTTGAGTCACGCCGGGATGCTGGTTTTGGGGCCTTGTTCTCCAACTCTATTTCCCAAGTAGGGGTGTGCACTTTCTCCCTCCTCCCGGAGAACTGCTTGAGTTCGTTAGAGGTGGGATGAACAACATACCCACGCTTCCTAGAAAAACAGGTTACTCACCTGTAACAGTAGTTCTAGGAGTGGTATATGTTGTTCATCCACACGCACTCCACCCAATCTCCCGGCTTTAGGCACACAACCTGCTCAAGCCCGCAGGCTAAGATCTGGTGTCATGGGGCGGCGCCAAGGTATTTACCACCCGGGTGGGTGGGAGGAGCCAGCTTGAAGACTTCCAGCCAGATTTAAAGAGGAAAGGGACATGCCAGAGAGTGTGGATGAACAAACATATACCACTCCTAGAACTACTGTTACAGGTGAGTAACCTGTTCTTTCCTTCTTCATCATTTCCTCCATCCTTCACAAAGGAAAAAAAAAAACACTGCACACCAGCAGATACAAAGATTGAATGATTTTTTTTTTCCCCGCAATCTGTCATTTTAAAGAAAATAAAACATTTATTATGAGCAAAAGTTGATTTAAATCACAGGCCAGCTTGAACAACCCAGGACATAAGGCACCTGACTTGGCCTCTGATGTGTGACCGCTAGTCTATGTTGGTGCACTTTGGTCTTTGAGTTGATAAAGCCAACTTTTGTTTGTAATAAATTATTTATCTTTTTAAGTCACTGACAGAGAGGAAATGTCTTGGACCTATTTATCTGCTAGCGTCTAGTGTTTTTTTGTTTGTTTTGTTTGGTCCTTCATTGGGAATGTCTTACCCCAGTACCGCACCCCCGCCCAATACTGTCTGAATTCTGTTGTGCTGTTTTTTTTCTGCCATCCCCCCCACTTGGACAGGCAGGACTACTGCACCTGTACCACTTCGGTGTCCCAAAGGGTGAGCACAGGGTGCACTTCTCAGCTAATGCCAATGAACTTCCTTTTTTGAGCGGCAGGGAGTGTATGGGTACTGGGCACCCAGTGCTTTCTGTCCCCAAGTTCTTCACTGCCACAGCACACTAGCCCCATGTTGCAGTTCCTTTTGGATAGTAATGCCCATACTTATTTAATCTGAATACAAAAGTCACATTTATTAAATTAAAAATATTATGCCTGCTTTCTATTTTAGAGGTCTTTTGACGTTTTGGTGCATGGAAACACGAAATTTGTCCTCTTTAGCTTTCCTTTTCCTAGACTTATGATGTCCCCTCCCTTGTGTTTTGTTTTTAATGAGTCATTAAAATTTATTACAACTTGTAGGAGATGTTGGCAACAGCCAGGTCAGTCAGGCCAAATCTGTATGTGATAGCAGAACTCTTCACGGGCAGTGAATTCCTCGACAATGTCTTTGTCAACCGTCTGGGGATTACCAGTCTCATTAGAGGTACAATGGACAGCGTAATGCTGTGTAGCTTTGCTTGTAGCATTGTGCGGATGCTAGAGTGAAACTAATAAAATGTTTGTTTCTTTTTTTTGTCTGTCCCTTGTTCTTTGCAAACTCTAACTTCACTTCGACTTGCCTTTTTTTCTTTTATTTTGCTGTGAATCTTTACTATTTTTTCTTTCATATCTCATGATCATGTTTGATCCACCCTACTGTCCTATAATGTTTCCCTTATAATTTTTCCCTCTGGCTTCTGTCCCTGTTTGATTGCATGACATGCTTTCTCACACCATCTGTGCCCAGCTTGCTTCCCTTCCTTTGTGTGCTTCTTCTGTATCATAACTCGTATCTCTGGCTTATTGGGCTTTGCTGCCCACAGTACATGCTGGACTCTGCCAGGACACTGAACCCTGACTTGTATCTAGTGGCTGAGCTTTTCACAGGAAGCGAGGAACTGGACAATATCTTTGTGACTAGACTGGGCATTAGCTCCCTAATAAGAGGTAGGCTTCTTTCTGCGTATGGCATATCTGTCAAAAATGCATGAATTTTGTGACCGTAATAGTACTTTGCTTTACAGGTATGCTGTGCTTCAGGCACAGGCGATTAACAATTTTAGTGATGTCACTGCAAATGCCGGCTACAGGAGGCCTACTGCTTTGTGGTAAAATGGCTGAATGCATCTATCACACTGTAGATCTATCTATTGTGGGGCTTGCATAGTTTTATAGCTATAGATTTGTGGACCAAATGTGAACCAGTAAGATTTAAAAACAGGTTACTCACCTGTAACAGTAGATCTTCCACGGAATGGTCTGTTGCAGTAAGTCATTACTTCTGGGAGTTCCCGAAAGGTGGCACTCTTAACACGGCAGTTTCTTCTAGCAGTCTCCATACCAGGGGCCACCCACATGACCTCACTTCCTGGGCTGTGCCTATAAAAGTGGGTGGTCCCTGGTAGTCTCCGCTCATGTACCACCAAGCCTAGCTCTGACAGCAGCTTATTCTCTGACAGCAGTCTACTTATGGATTGAACCCATAGCTTGGGGTGCCTGGGCTTCATACACGACACCATATTCCTGTGCTCGGCCAAGAGCTTTACAATGGATGTTTCCCTGTTACAGACTCAGAGTACTCGATCAAAGGGCTCTAAAACTTCAGAGTCCTCTTCAAGAAGCAAAATAGAGAAGGAAATACCTACACCTAAAATCCTGCCTGACCGCCCTTCAACAGTCATATCTCCTAATCATGTATCATCAAGAAAACATTCCTCATCAATGGGCCATGTCCCCCTGTCGACGGCAGGCACTTCTTCATCAAAAGAACATAGAAGTTCAACTTCACATAGAAAGGAACATTCATCGTCGATGGGACATCATTCCTCAGCTCCCCCATCAACAAAACCACATGCACCGTTGACGATGGAGGTTCTGCTACATTCATCGTCAACAGAGCACACTCCCCTGTTGACGAGAAGACTCCACAAGACATCCTCATCGATGAAAACACTTCCTCTGTCAACGGAGCACACTTTACTTGCTTCATCGTTGACAGGGCTACCTCCCCTGTCAACGGGACATGCTCCTAAGCCTCCATCGTCGTCGAGAAGTATGCCACCATTGACAGAGCATGCATTTGCCTTCTCATCATCGACGACACACTTTCCATCGTCGACTGAGCATGTCCCTACTACTCTATCATCGATGAGGTGTATTCTACCATCGGCGGAGCATGCATTCACATATCCGTCATCAGTAAGACACATTACAACATCGACGGGGCATGCTTTTACTCCTCTTCTGTCGACGGGCCTGATTCCACTGTCTACGGAGCAGTCCCATCATCATAGAACAGCACCTTTACCAGCATAGAATACATTTATGGAAGATCCTTATAAAAATTTAACCATGAAAAACCATGAAATGTTTCATAGAGATGTCCCAAAAGATACCTATGGGGCTGCATCACCACAAAATAAAGGATCATATACTACAGAACACAGAGGCAAACCAGCCTCATTTGCACTCATGCATGGTGCTCAGATGCCAGTCTATGATGAACAAAAATTTCTAAGACATACTGGATCACTTTATCTGGAGGCACAAATTGATCCTCTGACTTTAAGCACACAGGGCTCAGAACCTGCTTATATGGCAGTTCCATCCTCACAAGTGCCAAACATAGAAGAAATTGTAAATAAAGTGTTGAATTCTATGGGGTATGATTATACACCCACTCCAGTAAAAAACCCTCAATCACAAACTGTGTCTCCGCCTCCATCAAAACAGGCACGCACAGAGCAAGAACGCTTGCCTTTCCTGCCTCCTCATGAATATTCTGAGGAATATTTGTCAGATTCTCATATAATTCCGGAACATTCCAAAGACACAAATTATGGTGGTTCTCCTACTACAAGAGGGTATGTGTCCCCATATTCTATACCATCATACTGGGATGTAGAAACATTGCTACTACTAAAGGTCATTTCCCCACCGGATGACCTCTTGTTCCCAGAAATGATGTTATGAATACAAAAAACAATGGGGTTTACCACAACAGAACAAGTTAAATTAAGTAAAGATATGGCTGAATATCCTGCAGCCCGCAAGAACCTATCTTGGCAGTCCCTCCTTTTATACCAATGTTCAGAAATGCAATTACCGAAGGATGGAGTCAGCCCATAGCTGCACAGGAGCTACCTAGAAAAGCGCACAGGCTTTAGCAGGCTCCCCTTGATTATCAATATTTAACAAATATTCCCACTGCGGAGTCTGTGTTTATTGCAGCCGCTCACAACCGCACTGGCAAACCAAAACATACACGTACAGTACCTCCTGAGAAAGACTCTAAACATTTTGACTATATGGGGAAGAAAGTGTTTGCTCTAAACACATTAAATATTAGAATACTTAACTACATGGGACATATGCTGAAATACCAGCATACGGTGGGCACCTCTGCTGGGGATGTTATAAGTAAACTACCTACATCCCCTGAAAAAGTGCAACTCACATCAATAATAAACACACTTCCCTTTCTTGACATTTATTAAGATCAGGATATGGCATTGCCGATGCTTCGACTAGAGCCTCTGCCGTCGGTATTCTTATACGCCATCAGGCATGGCGCCAACTTTCAGGACTAGCACCTGATAGTCATCAAAAAGTGGCTAATGCCCCTTTTTCTGGTGACCATCTTTCTGGCCCAGGGGCACAAACAATATTGGACAACCTACAAGCCTCAGGCAGGCAGTTAAAAACAGTACAATATATGTACCACAAACCACGCCCTCAGTATAATTCTTCATACAAAACTGGGAATTACTATAACCAAAGTGAAAACTTTAGAGGCAAACAATGAATGACAAGGAACATATCTAAACCGACCCGTGGCCGCCCCTCAGGACGGGGGGTCGCCTCTTCCTCTCATTAAAAAAAACTTCAGACTACACCCCGGTCTGCTCTTCTAGGCCTTGGAGACCTTTTTCTGAATCTTCGATTTGAAATTATACTGAGGCCTTGCCCATGAGGCTTTATACATCTAGCCACTTTTTGAGGTATCACTGTTATAGGCCATTACGGTCATTCCATCGGGGTGCCTCTCGGCCTGTTGTGCGCCAGACCCTTGTGTCCCTCCCACGAACAGGGCCTGCTACTACTCACATACTGAGAACCAATCGATATATCCTGATAATATTATAATATGGATCATAATATTATTATCATACTACTACTGCTACATGCAGTCTTCACCAGGCCATAGATGAAGGCCACAGAAACAATGGTGAATACATATGTATTATAAACATACTAACGCTTCAGGTCTACACCTAACCAGGCTGCAGGCCCTGGCATACTTGAGACCCCCTTGCAAATGAGATCACTAATACACGATGGAACTGACAATGTCACTTTGTTGCATTCCATGTCTTTACCCTAAAACGAGTACAGTATTGACTACAACAATGTTACTGACTCTAAGAACCACTGGAATCCATTATTAAATACATTGTTTTATTTCACATCATTGTTTGCTACTTATGTAGCCTATTTAGGCCAAAATGGATACACTTTTTCAATAACTTGACAGACATCAAAAACCTGTTTTAACTTGCTACATTGTATCACTACAAAATAATATTGTATTATTTGGGTTGCTGTTCAAAACTCAGAATCCAATAGGCTTTGACATATACTATCTCTTCCAGTGCATGCCACTGAGACCTACCAATTACTCCATTATATGGCTGAATTTCTTCTGAAATTTCACAGTATCTGATATGCCATACCCTAATCAGATTTACATCTGCTTAACTCATCTGACGATGCCCAATAATAGCCAGTCTGGCTTGCATTTCAGTCATAACCCTATAACGAATACTATAATGGAGTATTTACAGATAGAATTCAGAATTCTCTTTATATGTTGATATACTGCTCTCAGCGTCTATTGGACCTTGGACCACACTATATGTACAGTAGAATGCCATATCTGGCCATCCTACTGCCATATAACTGCTTGGGAATCTCCCAGAAGTAATGACTTAATGCAAGAGACCATTCCATGGAAGATAGATCAGTTATGCAAAGACTTTTGCCGTAACAGTAGATCTTCTAGGAATGTCTCTTGCAGTAATTAGCTTCCCTCTCTCTGACCCCCTGCCATTCTGTAACAGGGAACACTATTTAGGGTTGGGAGGCTTTGGTACCTCGGTTCCCCTTGGTCCCTTGCTTTCACGAGCTGAAACCAGCGGGGAACGGAGACAGCCAGGGACTACCCACTTTTATAGGCACAGCCCAAGAAGTGAGGTTGTGTGGGTGGTCCCTGGAGACTGCTAGAAGAAACTGCTGTGTTAGAAGCGCCACCTATCTGGAACTCCCAGAAGTACTTACTGCAAGAGACATTCCTAGAAGATCTACTGTTATGACGAAAGTTTTTGAGTAACTGATCTTTCTAGGAGTGGTACATATTGTTCATCCACACTGACATGTTCTTTCCCCTTTAAATCTTTGCTAGAAATTCTTCAAGCCGGCTTCTCCCACCCACCCAGGTGGAATGTCCCTTGGCCCTGCCCCATGACGCCAGATCTTGCCCGCTGGAAAGCAGTGTGTGTGCCCCGAAACTGGGGAGGTCAGGTGGGTTCGTGTGGAGGAATAACCTACCACTCCTGGAACTGCTGTTACAGGTGAGTAACCTGTTTTTCTAGGGATGTGGATATGTTGTTCTGTCCACACAATCTGAAAGACTCCTAGCAGTTCTCTGGGAGGAGGGAGGCAAGGTGCACACCCCCCTACTTAGGAAATAGGGTGCATGGTGACTGTGGCCACCACCGAGCAGGCACAATAGTCTCCCAAATCCAGAGCCTTCTGAAGTTGCTGTTTGGCCACAGCCCTACCCTGGTCCCAGAAGGTGCAGGGCAGGAGGCAGGGTACTGCCAAAACTCCAGGGCCAGGCCGGCAGTGGCTTTGGCCACTGGGAAGGCCTCAGTCAGAGAATCCTATTTATCCAGAATATCTATGAGGGGGATAGCGAGCCCAAGGTGGCATTGGACTTCAATACACTGAAGGTGACCATCCACACCAGGTGCGAACAGGTCAGTGCCCAAGAAAGGTACATCTGCCAATTTATGTTGAGTGTCTGCTGTGAAGGTCGAGACCCTCAACCAAGCCCTATGGCACATGGCGACTGCGACTGCCACCCGAGCTGGCACAAGAGTCTCCCAAATCCAGAGCTGTCTCAGGTTGCTGTTTGGCCACAGCCCTACCCTGGTCCCATACCTGCCTGACCATGGTCTGGAGGTCCATAGGAAGATGAGGAAGCACCTCATTCAGAGAGCCCTAAAGGGCATGGGAGAAGTGTGCCATAACAACGGCTGAGCTCGCCTGACTGAGACCAAGTGAGAAGGCAGCATAGACCCTTTTGTCCGAGTGGTCCAATTTCTTGGACTCCTTGTCCGATGGCCTATCAGTGTCCCCTTTGTGACCTGAGCGCCGAAATATGGAATTGGTCACCAGCCCTTGGCCGAGGGATGTTCCGTAAATCCGCGAGCGGGAACCACATATTTGTGGGCCATCCGGGCAGAAGGCGCAGGGCAGGAGGCAGGGTGCTGTCAGAGCTCCAGGGATGGGCTGACAATGGCTTTGGCTACTGGGAAGGCCTTTGTCAGAGAATCCCCTATATCCAGAATATCTGAGAGGGGATAGCAAGCCCGCTTCTCAAAGGGCTCTAGTGGCATCCCCATAAATTCGGAGATGAGCCTAGGATGCCCATGAAGGACATGGGTCCCTCCTCCATTAAAAGTCTCCCCGTTGACTCCTCGTTGACTGTATTGGAATGCAGGGAGGAGCCTTCAGACTCCGAAGAATCCTCATAAAGTGTCCAACCACCCAAGTCACCCTCGACCTGCCATGAACGATCGGGCGTAAGAGTGACTGGCAGCCTATGGGGAAGACCATGGACTGGCTGAAACTCCTTGGTTGGAGCTCCAGTCGGAGGTTGCAGGGGTGGAAGCTCCACCACGATTGGCAGAGAGGCCAGCTTTGGCCAAGCTAAAATGGTCATCAGCAGCGGCCCCGGAGGGATTGGCATTGGTCTGTCGGGCGACATCCATGTGATAGCCAGTGTGGATGGCTTTGGACAGGCCAACAGAAACTGTTGCCACAAGGTCCTCGTAGTGTCATCTCAACTCACGCTGAAGCCTCTTCTCAGTCGAGGAGGATGAGGACGAATAGCGGTGGTGCGCTTCCTGTGGCGCTGAGAATGGTGCCAGCGGGATCTGCTTGACCTGCTGGATGAGGAAGACCTCGATCTCAACTGCCGGGGGGACCAACGGAGGCACTTGAAGGGAGCCGGGGAATGCCGTGGCTCCTCCTGGTCTCGGTCAGTGACCACACGGTCCGACCCAGCATGCTGGATCAACTCTTCGGTGGTCACCGGTAGGACTGGAGTCCTAAACAGAGAACTGTCAGCCTTATCCAGAGACAGTGGGTCGACTGGGTCGAGAAAAATCTCAGCCGGATAGTCAGCTAGCATCTCAGCCATCTGACCTGATGGGGGTACCGTGAAGCCAGCGACTAAGGCCGTGGTTTGGACCGTAGTCAAAACCAGTGATTCCTGGGATCAAGACTGCTCTCGATCCTAAGAATGTAGACGATGAGTCTTCTCTCTATCTTTCGGCTCCTTCTTCTTATGGGAGCATGAGCTGTGTGAACCTGAACGACCCTCTCCCTTGGTCGGGAGAGACTGGCACAGCTCTTTGAAGGAGCCTGAAAAGGTGGAGCCCAGTTTCAGCAGAACAAAGGTGGAAACGGAAGAGGACTGCTCAGTGGCCCAAGCCACCTCCTCCTCGAAGGCCTTAAGCTGGTCCAACTACTCTGCACACCCTGCAGACGTGGAGATCACCCAGTAGGCTTCCTTGGATTTGACTGGAGGATTCTGTTTTTCCGGGTGGCCCAATTTCAGGTGAGCAAGGCGGTCTTCGATGACCGACGTGTCAAACGACTGGCAAAATTCGCAAGCCCGGGGATCATGCTTATGACCCAGGCAGTAAACGCACGTGGCGTGGGTGTTGATACGTGACATCTTCTGTCCACATGAGCACCGATGAAATCCAGGTGAGGATTTTTCCTCCATTATGGTTGTGATTGAATATTGTACTGAAGACGAAACTCTTAACAAGTTTTAAGTTTTGGAAGTAAATCCGAAGATTTGAGCGCTGGGGCCTACTGAATGTGGGAGCAGTAAGGCGGGAACCTGCTTCTTCCTGCGGAAAGGAAGATCTGCCATCATGGGGTGGAGCCAAGGGATATATATCACCCAGGTGAGTGGGAGGAGCCAGCTTTAATATTTTCTGGCAAGATTTAAAGAGGAAAGTATATGCCAGATAGTGTTGATAGAACAACATATCCACATCCCTAAAATGGTCCATTTTGACCCTTTTTGGTAACAAAGAAAAAAATGGATCTTACTACTGGGAGACAGCAATCATAAAACATGCCATGATGCCTTGCACTGTTTGATGCTGTAGGGTGTCTGAATGTGGTTTGGGGAGAGATGCACAGAAACCAAACAATAACAGAAGTTGCTGTGTCAGTCCATTACATACTGTATCTGCCTAACTTAGTAAGCAACTGTACTGTAGCATCTAGATTATTTTAAAAACTGATGGGACTTCAAGTAAAATATAGAAGGAGAGGGCTAATTGAATGCCTGTTAAATAACAAG
The DNA here is from genome assembly GCA_016271365.2 of Neoceratodus forsteri. Lineage (NCBI taxonomy): Eukaryota > Metazoa > Chordata > Ceratodontiformes > Ceratodontidae > Neoceratodus > Neoceratodus forsteri. Next base: position 444,619,897 of record CM028136.1, on the reverse strand, counting down.
TTGCCATTTTTAACATTGTTTATATACCGCAACTCTTCCATAGAGGCAATGAGTGCGTACAACAGTCATGAAGAAGGCAGACTAGTTTATCGCTTTGGAGGTGAACCTGTTGGATCTTTTGTTCAGCCATGCCTGAGGCCTTTAGTACCAGCCATTGCCCATGCAATGTTTATGGATGTTACACATGACAATGAATGCCCAATTCAGGTGAGGTTTTGGTTTCCATGGTAAATTATTTTTAAACGTTTTTTCCCATTGTCTTAACCACTGCTCAAGATGCTGCTAATAATGGACCATTTTGCTTTTCAGTTTTTAATAAAATATCATCTTAAAATGTTTTCCTTTAGTACTATGAGACAGATGAAGGGGAAACAAAGAGGTAAAAAAAAACAGAACGGGGTGGGCCATGAAACGAGATTCCCAGAAGTGGGAGAGGAAGCATGTACAGAGTCAGCTATCCTCACTTGTATGCAGGCCAGCATAAGGAGTACATGCAGCAAAAGGCTCGACTTTGAGGGCCTAATGCTCTTTGGGAAAGTCCATGGTATCATGATTAGTGATGATGCAGTCTGTGAAGATCACGTATACAGGTACTTTAGGGAGCAAAGAAAGACAAAGGCAGGGATGCTGAGTCTGAATAAAGAGGAAGGTGATTGGGCAGAGAGCGACAGTGAAAAAGCAGGGATACTGAATGAATATTTCTGCTCAGTATTCACAATGGAAAAATAGGGGGAGAGACCTAATCCAGTCAGTAGAAGCACTCTGGATAGGGGGTTGTTATTAGTCCTTTCACAGAAGAAAGGGTTCTGAAAGAACTCTTAAAACTGAAGGTGGATAAAGCAATGGGGCCTGTTGGGATTCACCCAAAAATTCAAAAAGAACTAAGGGAAGAACTAGTAACACCACAGACTACCCTTTTTAATAAATCATGGGAGGATGGTGTGGTACCTGAGGACTGGAGAAGGGCAGATGTGATTCCTCTTCACAAAAGTGGGAGCAAGACAGAGGCAGGAAACTACAGACCTGTCAGTTTGACCTCAGTGGTAGGGAAAATTATAGAATCACTTCTGAAGGAAAGAATTGTTAAGTACCTAGAGGCCAGTGAGGCACAGGACCCATGGCAGCATGGATTCACAGCAGGAAGGTCATGTCAAACAAATCTAATTGATTTCTTTGACTGGGTGACCAAAGTAGTGGACCAGGGAGGGGCTGTGGACATGGCCTTCCCAGACTTTAGCAAGGCATTGACACAGTCCCACACAAAAGATTAATAAACAAATTAGCCAGCCTGGGAGTGGGTCCCAGGGTGGTAGCCTGGGTAAAACACTGGCTGGACAACAGGACACAGTGGGTAATAGTAAATGGAGTCCACAGTGAAGAAAGGAGGGTTACCAGTTGGGTACTGCAGGGTTCAGTACTGGGGCCGGTCCTTTTTAATGTCTTTGTAAGTGACATTGCAGAGGGACTGGAGGGGAAGGTATGTCTCTTTGCAGATGACACAAAGATCTGCAACAGGGTTGATATGCAAGGTGGGGTGGAAAGGATGAAATGGGACTTGGCAAGGTTGGAGGAATGGTCAAATGTATGGCAGCTTAGATTCAACACAAAAAAGTGCAAAGTAATGCACCTGGGAAACAAAAACCCAGGGCAAGAGTACACAATGGGGGGTGAGATACTGACAACAACAAAAATGGAAAGGGGACCTGGGAGTAGTCATATCAGATGACCTAAAAGTGGGCCAGCAATGTGAGAAGGCAGTAAAGAGGGCTGGGGGGACACTGGGATGCATAGGGAGAGGCATCACCAGTGGAAAACGGGAAGTTGTTGGCACTCTATAAAGACAGTTGGTAAGACAGCATCTGGAGTACAGTGTACAGTTCTGGAGACCCCATCTCCACAAGGACATAGACAGGGTGGAGGCTGTCCAGAGGAGGGAAACCAAAATGGTGCAGGGTCTGCACCAGAAGACATATGAAGAAAGAATAAAGGAGCTTAAGATGTATAGCCTTGAGGAAAGGAGGGAGAGGGGAGGCATGATAGAAACTTTCAAATACCTCAAGGAATCAAAGTCCAAGAGGTAGCATCTTTCAAAAAGATGATGCAAGAACAAGGGGGCACAATTTGAAGATAGAGGGGGATGGCTCAGAGGTAATGTGAGGAAGTATTTTCACAGAGAGGGTTGTAGATGCATGGAACAGCCTTCCTGAGGAGGTCATAGAGTCAAAAACAGTGAAGGAATTCAAGAATGCATGGGACAGACATAAGGCAATTCTAGTGGGGGGTAGCAGGAAGTAGGCTGTTGGTTAACTAGGATCTGCAGCTTATCCGGTAGGTTGGGAAATGGGCAGACTTGGTGGGCCATGCGGTCCTTATCTGCTGTCAAATTCTATGTTTCTGTGTACCCTGTTACCTATCAAATGAAGAACAATCCAGGTATGTCCCAAGTAGCAGAGAGAATACACTCCCAGAATCTTAGTGGATCTAAGGGAACAGCTGGGAGGACCACTTGCAGTAGCCTTTCAAGAGAGTGTTTAGATAAGTGTGCAGAAGGACTCAAAAGTTGCCAGCGTGGTCCCCATCCTCAAGAAGGAGGCAAGGTCTAACCCTGGCAGTACAGACTGGGCAAGATCCTGGAAGCCATTATCAAGGGCAGAATAATTCAACACATTGAGGCCAAAGTTCTTCCCCTTCACCATGACTGAGGAACCATTGATGCCAAACCCAAACTGATTACCTTTCTTGAGACCATTTGAAAATCAGCACTGCCTTTGACACTGTGGCACATGACAAGGTTCTTAGCAAGGTACAACATTGTGTCCATGAGGCTTACACAGAGTGGAATGCTAACTGTGGGAGCAGAAGCAAAGTGTTGCAGTGGTGGATGGGCACAGCTCCAAGTGGAAAGGGGTATGCAGTGGTGTCCCTCTGTGATCATTGCTGGAAACACTGCTGTTAAATATTGTTGTCAAGCATCCGGAATCTGGGGTCTTTTGCAAGCTGCTTAAATTTGTTGATTACAGTAATTTGATCAGGGTGATGGACTGCTTTAAGGATGGGGATAAACTCCAGGAGGATCTGAACAAGTGGGTGATTGATTGAACTCCTGGAATGTCCGATTCAGTGTAGCCAAATTCAAAGTGCTACAGTTAGGGAGGATAAACAGTGATAGGACCTATGCTCTGTGTGGCCCTCCTCATGTTGCAGTGGAGGAGAAGGAAAATGACTTGAAGGTCATAATAGATGTGGGGATGAAGCATTGCAAGCAGTGTGCAGTAGCACTTGAGGGGGCCAGCAAAATGCTGGGGTACATCAAAAGGAGGGGGTTACCAGCAGGGCAGGGGAAATTATCCTGCCTGTTTACACAGCACTGGTCAAGCCCCACCTGGACTACTGCTTGCAGTTCTGGGCTTCCAAATACAAAAATAAATTGAGGCAGTCAAAAGGGTGCAATGCCTGGCCACCAAAATAATCAGTTTGAAAGGCAAAGGCTAAACGTAAAGGCAGGTGACCATTAACATGTTCATGCAGGGGGCTGAGGGGGACAGGATCTCTGTTTTCCACATACTCAAGGGTATTGACAAGACTGAATACTCTGGAATCAGGAGCTGGTTATAGCTTATAGTTAAGAACAGAGGATTAAATATTTCTTTCTGCAACTCCAAGACACAGCTTTGGTTAGTTGGCAGGAATTTGCCTGGAAATGCATCTCATGCTAGGGTTCAGGATAAATACGTGGAAGAACAGTTTGGCTCTTGTTGGAGTGGATGTGGTGAGAAGGGGGCAGACCAAGCATGTATTGTTCTGGTCCTGTCCTGTGCTGGAAGAATTTTGGCAACAATTAAAGACTCAGTTTTCGTTTCTCTTAGTAGACTCACGGGCTTTACATCCTGCCACTTCTTTACTACCTATCCCAGGGGACAGACAGTCCAACCTTGATCTTTTTCCATATTTACCTCCTGGTTGCAAAAAAGGTGGTCACTTAACTTTGGTTGCAACCCACCCCTCCCACCATACTACACTGGCAACAGGTGGTAGCACAACTCTCTTCCCTCAAGAAGCTGACCTACTAATTAAAAGGGAAGTTGCAACAATTTTAAGATAAATCAATCGATCTGTCAATCAAAATCTTTATTTAGCCGGACGAACACCATTGAGCAAGCTCATTTTCAAGATGGACCTGGGCAAGATACATGAATAATACATAAAGAGGAATACCAACTTACAGAGCCATTACATAGAATAGGGATTACACACAAGAGGTTAATAACAGCACCGGAGTACATTTATAAAATAGGACAGAAAGCTAAATACCATGTGCTACAGAACTTGTGCTACAAAAAATACAGAGTAAACCTATACAACCATATATACAGAGCTTTCATGGAGGAAGCTTGTATTCAAGTATTGAATATGTAGTTCAAGGAGGGGCACGGGTAAGGAAGGGGGAGGAACTCTGGAATGACAGCATAAGTGCAGGGGTGCCTGAGGGGTTTTAGAGCACCGGGGCAGGTGGCAATGGTTATAGAGCTAGGTGCAATGCACCAGGAACAGGGGCCGAGTGTGGTGTGCCAGGAAGTGTGATATTAGTAGATGCCAGGATGATCAGAGAGGCAGACTCCAACTTAGATTGTGGGGTACAAATAGACAAGGATATACTGAGTAGTGGGTCAGGAGTACCAGGAATGGAATGCTTCTGACAGGGCTGGAAACTCAAAGGATGGGGGGGATGGACGCTGGGATAGATAGATGACAATCTTGGGTATTAATTACATGATGCAGAATAAACAGTTTGTTCCTTAAAACTTTCATATTGCTGCTTACATAAAGGCATGGTCTCCCTGTCCTTAGCCTTATCTGGGAATGCACCTGTGACATAGCCTTGAGTGAAACACAGTGATTTTATTATGGCACTGGATATGTACTACTGTTGACACTTTGACTTTGTCATATTAGGCACTGTGACATCTATTTTTCCTGTATCGTCACATGGGTGATTTTTTTGTATGTACTTTTTTTTCCAATTATTTAACCAGGTAAGACACACTAAGCTGAAAGCTTGTTTACAGGTGTAGCCTGGGAGCACGAGGAAGTTAAGTGACTTGCTCAGGGTCACACAGTATGCAAGTGGGGGCTGTGGGATTCAAACCCAGGTCTCCAGATTAGCAGCTGAGAGCCTTAAACTACTGCACCATACTGAAACGTTTAATAGAAATTTAAATACATAAAAAAACAATTGAACAGACAGATGTTTGATCTGATGTCCTCCAGCAGGACACAGAGACACATACTGATACTTAGAGGTGGTAAATTCGTGGGCAATGGTAGGGGGCATTTCTTCCCTCAGAGGGCATGAATGAACCTATGGAGCAGCTTACCAATGAAACAGTGAACATAAAAGATGGTACAGCCCTTCAAGGGATGTCTGCGTACCAAGTGAATCTCTGGATACCCTGGGTAGGAGTAGAGTGGGTAGGGAACCCCTTAAAGTTGGTACATGTTTACATAGCATACTTATTTATACCTACTTGTGAAGTGGGGAGGGGAGTCTAATTGACCTTGAGTCCCTTCCAACCTTAAATTACAGTGTTACTGTGTACTATGTTTCTGACAACTTTCTGCAATGGACAGAATTGTTCCAGACTAGGGATGCAGCAAAATTTTATTACGCTGCCTAAATCAGGAATTTCCCCAGGCAAGATATTTCATGAAATACTCGCATTTCGCCAGAATTTCACTGGTGCGAAATGCAGAATTTTGTGTAATGTTAAAATTAAAAAAAAGTGTTCTAGGATCGTGCATATATTGTTCTAGCCACACTGTTTGGCATGTCCTTTCCCTGTAAGATTCTTGCCGGAATGTCTAAAAACTGGCTCCTCCCACCCACCTGGATGGTATATGCCTCAGTTCCACCCCTTGACATCAGATCTTCCTTTCTGCTGGAAGATTCAGGTTCCCTTCTTATTGCTCGCGCATTACAGTAGGCACTGGTGAATAAATCTCCGGGTTTACCAAAACTAAAACTCATAAGAGTTTCTTCTAATCGCTTCGCAATCTCGACCGTGATGGTGGAAAAGTCCTCGCCCGATTTCTGCTGCTGCCTGTGTGGGCAAAAGATGTCTCGCACCAACCCACATGCCTCGTGCTTTTATTGTCTGGGTGTTGGTCATGACACCCAGGCTTGCGAAATGTGTTGCGCTTTTCATCCAAATGTTTTGGACGATCGTCTCGCATGACTGCAACTGGGCAGACCGGAAAAACGGAATCCACTGGTCAAATCCAAGGAAGCCCATTGGGTGGTCTCTGCAGCTGTGTGGTCCACAGAGCAGCTCGAACAGATGAAGACCTTCGAAGAGGAGGCGGCTCAGATCACGGATCAGTCCTCTTCCATGTTAATCTTCGTCCCACTCAATTTGGACTGCTGTTTGTCAGGCTCCTTTCGGGAGTTGTGCCAGGCCCTTCCCACCAAGGGAGGGGGTCCCTTGGGCACTCTTGTCTCTCTGTCTCATAAAAAGGACAAAGAACCTAAGGAAACTTCATCTCGTCGACGATGTTCCTGGGACCGTGAGAGATCTTGGTCCCAAGAATCTGCTGTCTCAACTTCAGTCGAGGTTGCAACCTCGCTTCTTGGTACTTCTGTCAGGCCAGCTGGCTCAGATGCAGGACGACGATCCGGTTGAGATTATTCTTGAGCTATCATCACTCAGTGAGGCTGACAACTTCTTATTCAGTACACCGGTCCTGCCTGTCACCGAGGAGGAGACCCAGCTCACTGGGAATCCCCTCGTTGTCCCGTTCCCTGACCAGGAAGACTCACGGTTCTCCCCGGCTTCTTCCGAACGACCCCGTCGGTGCCCCTGATGGTCCAAGTCAAGGTCTTGGACCCCTTTGACTGACAGGCTGAAGAAGGCGCATAAGTGCTCACAGAAGCAGTGGTGCCGCCACTCTTCCTCATCTCCTTCAGATGAGGAGAGGCTTTGACGGAAACTCTTGTCAATGCTACAAGGATTTAGCGTGGCAAGAGCTACTTATGTCCGGCCAGAAGTTGGTCCCGGCTTCTACCCCAGCCATTACTTGGCTGTCACCTCCTAGGCAGACGCCTACTACTCAGGAGCTGGTCCACACCATTCCTCCGCCCGTGGAGTCAGTCAAGACCATTCCGGCTTGGCCAAAACCAGTCTCTCCACCAATTGTGGTGGAGCCGCTATGAAGCAGCCTCCTTCAGGGGCTCCTTCTAAAGAGTTTCAGCCTGTTCCAGGCCTGCCGCATCGGCTGTCTGTCATCCGCATGCCTAATAGTCCCAGCCAGGTTCTGGGTGACTCTGGTGGCTGGCTTATTTATCCGGAGTCTTTGGAGTCCGAGGACTCTGACCTACATTCTCACCCCCTTGAACGAGGAATCTGTCGATAGTCTTTCTACGGAAGAATGCCCGTTTTCCTTCATGGGCATCCTCCGCCTCATCTCTAAATCCACAGGGATGCCTTTAGAACCCATTTAGAAATGGTCCGAATACACCCTCACTGATATCCTTAAATGAGGGGATTCACCGACGAAAGCCTTCCCAGTGGCCGAAGCCATTGTCAGCCCAGCTTTGAAGCTGTGGCAGCACCCTGCCTCCTGCCTTCAGCCCACATGACCCGCAAGTATGCGGTACCTATTGGGTTCCTTTCAGGATTCACTGAACATCCCTTGGCCGAGGGACTGGTGACTGGGTCTGTGTTCAGGAGCTCGGGTAATACGGGAGATACCGATAGACCACCAGACAAAGAATCCAAAAAAATTGGACCACTCGGCCTGGAAAGTCTATGCCGCTTCTTTGCTGGGCCTCTGCCAGGCAAGCTCGGCCGTCATCATTACGCATTTTTCTCATGCCCTATTGGGCTGTCTTGATGAGGTTCTACCTCACCTCCCCACAGACCTCCAGACCACGGTCAAGCAGGTCCATGACCAGGGTCGGGCAGTTGCAAAACAGCAACTCCAGACGGCCTTGGACCTTGGAGAATCCTACCCCCACTCGGTGGCGGCCGTGGTTGCCATGCATCGCAGGGCTTGGTTGCGGGTTTTCACCTTCACAGCGGACACCCAGCACAAGCTGATGGATGTCCTTTTCCTGGGTTCCAGCTTGTTCGACCCAGGTGTGTACAGTCCCCTCCAATGCATCAAATAGTCCAGTGCCACCTTGGACTCTGTTACTTCTGCTCAGAAGGAATCCCAGGGTTTTAAAAAGCAGAAGAAACCTTTTCGGCATCTTGCCCTTGCGGCCAAGCAGCTCCATTTCCAGTCAGGGCAGCATCAGCAGCAGGTTCAACCTTGGCACTCTCGACCCAAGTCTGGGCCCCCGGCAGCCCGTTAACCCGGAGGACGGAGTTCAGATGGTCCCCAAACCGGACCCTTCTCTTCCAAGCCTGCCTAGTGACGAGATGGGGTGGCCACCCCATACCTGTCACACCAGCTCTGGGTCCTCCTTTGGGGGGCCGGCTCCGCCACTTCCTTTCCATCTGGTCTGCTGTTACAAACGGACAGATGGGTTTTAGAAGGGGTTGGCCAGGGACTGCCTCTGGAATTCGAGCAGTACCCACCAAGCCGAGCCCGCGCCCCATGGGAGGAAATGGTGTCAGTACACACTCAGTCAGCTCTCCGAGATGACATTGCCCAACTCCTCTGCAAGGAGCTGGTGGCCAGAGTCACAATCCCCCTGCCCCCGTCAACCCAGGGTTCGTTTCCAGGTACTTCCTGGTCCCGAAACGAACTGGGGGAGCTGGTGCCCCCATTCTACATCTGCAAGACCTGAACCAATTTCTCAGGTCCCGCACTTTCAAGATGGTAACTCTGTCTCAGATCATACCATCTCTCGAGCAGAACATGTGGTTTTGCTCTCTGGATCTTCAGTACACGTTCTTTCATGTCCCGATCCCTCCGTCTCACCAGAGGTTCCTCCACTTTTGAATGGAGGGAGCCCTATTCAAGTTTCAATCCATGCTGTTTGGCCTGTCATCAGCCCCCGATTCTTCAACAAATGCATTGCAGTGGTGGCAGCCCATCTTTGGCGTAGAGGGATCAGAGTGTACCCTTTTCTCAACGATTGGTTCATTGCAGGTTCCTCCAGACAGGAGGTGGAGAGGTCCAGGGATCTGGCCCTCCAGACCTGCATCGATCTTGGTCTCCTGGTCAACGAGACCTAGTTGAACTCGTACCCTCGCAGGTGACAGGGCGGAGGTTCTCTCCTCCTTTGCTCAGTCATTTCTGGTTGGGCACTTGCGCCCTGCCTGGGACTTCCTGCGACTTCTGGGGTACATGGTGGCCTGCACCACTGTGGTGCGATGGGCCCATTGGCATATGCGCCTCCTTCAGTGGGAGCTGGCTGGCCAGTGGACTCAGCACCATGGTCATTTTGATCAGCTGGTCACGGTGATTCAGAAGATGTGGGACACTCTTCAATGGTTGACTGTCTTAGCACATTTGTAGGAAGGGATCCCGTTTGTCCGTCCTGAGCCAACGGTCGACCTCATGACCGATGCCTCTCTCATGGGCTGGGGAGCCCACATGGGGAATCGTAATCCATGGGCTCTGGACCCCCGAGGAATTCCAATGTCGTATCAACCTGCTGGAGCTCAGAGCAGTCAGACTGGCACTGTCAGCATTCACTCCGCTCCTTCGGGGTCAAGTGGTGTAAGTTGAGATGGAAAATACCACAACCATGTACTAGCTCAACAAGAAGGGTGGCACACACTCCCAGCCTCTGTGCAGGGAAGCACTCTGCATCTGGACCCTTGTGCACTAACTAGAGGCAGATCTCCTAGCCATCCATGTGGCAGGAGCCTCGAGCCAACTGGTGGACATTCTCAACCATGTGGGCGAGACGTCCCACATGTGGTCTCTCCATCCAGAGGTAGTACACAACCTGTTCTCCCACTGGGGCAGATCTCAGATGGATCTGTTTGCCTCTAGGGAGAATGCGAAGCTGAGGCTGTTTCATGCCTGCCCCCCTCAGCAGAGCTCACTGCGTCTTGAGGCTGTGGACCCTAGACCTCTTCTGTGCCTTCCCTCCACTTCCCTGGGTTCACAAGGTGCTCCTCAAGATCAGGAGGGACAAGGCAAGGATGATCCTGGTAGCCCCAGACTGGCCCCGCCAGTTCTGGTATCCAGATCTCCTCAGCCTCAGCTCCAGGCTCCTGAGGCATCTTCCAGTATGTCTGGACTTGATACGAATCAGTCAGGGGAAGGTATTCCATCTGGACCTTCAATCCCTACACTTGACAGCCTGGTTCCTGAGCGGCTAGAGTTCCAGGCTTTGGGTCTCTCTGAGGATGTACTCACAGTCATGGAAGCATCCAGAAAGAGTCAACCAGGAGGTGCTATGCCTTCAAGTGGAAAAGGTTTTACATTTGGTGTCAGGCCAAGAGTTTGGACCCTTTGTCCTGTCCGGTGTGTAGTATCCTCGACTACCTTTGGTCTCTGTCCAAAGGGGGTCTTCGGTCCACGACCCTTAAGTTGCACCTGGAAGCCATCTTTGCTTACTGGGCGTGGGCCAGTCAGCAGATGGTGGCACAGGAGAAGGTGGTCTGGCACTTCTTTAAAGACCTCAACCATATTTCCCCTCCTGTGACCACCATGTGATCTACTGCTGGTAATGTGAAAGCTCACAGGCAGACCATTTGAACCGATGCACAGGTGTGAGATGTCACATCTGTCATGGAAGACCACCTTCTTGGTGGCTATCATGTCAGCCAGAAGGACTGTGGAGTTAATGGGCTCTCTGTTGCATCTCCTTACCTGGTCTTCCACAGTGAGAAGGTTGTCCTGCGCCCCCATGCAAAATTCCTTCCGAAGGTGGTGTCGGAGTTTCACCTTAACCAGGTGTTGACTCTGCGTACTGCCCCAGTTACACCTTGGCGGCCGAGTACAGACTCCATACCTTGGACCTGAGACGAGCACACTCTGATTATAAGGAGTGGATGGTGGATGTTTAGGGATAGTTCGCCAGCTGTTTGTCACCTACACTGAAGCCGCATCTGGCAGACCTGCAGCTAAGTGGATGACTGGCAGATGGATTACATCATGCATTGATCTCTGCTATAGGTTGGTGGGCAAGGAGCCTCCTATAGGGATAAGAGCTCACTAATTGCCATACTGCTGCATCGGTAGCTGCTTCCAGGGATGTCCCTATCCAGGAAATCTGCAGGGCTTCTACCTGGAAGTCAGCAAACACTTTCATTACCCATTACCACATTGACCTAGAGTCACGCCAGGATGCTGGTTTTGGGGCCTCAGTTTTCCAATCTCTGTTTCCCAAGTAAGTATTGGGGGGGGGATGCACCTTGCTTCTCTTCTCCCGGTGAACTGCTAGGAGTCTGCCAAACAGTGTGGATAGAACAATGTATTCCCGATCCTAGAAGAACAGGTTACTCATCTGTAACAGTAGTTCTAGGAGTGGTATATGTTGTTCATCCACACAAACCCACCCGACCTCCCCGGCTTTGACGCACAACCTAAGCTTCCAGCGGGCAAAATCTGGCTTTAAGGGGTTGAGCCGAGGCATATACCACCCGGGTGGGTTAGCGGAGCCAGCTTTTTGACCTTCCGGCAAGAATCTTAAAGGGAAAGGACATGCCAAATAGTGTGGATGAATAACATATACCACTCCTAGACCTTCTGTTACAGGTGAGTAACCTGTTCTTTCCCCCCCTCCAGAAGACCCCACATCCCTGGTGTCTAGTGGTCCCACCCTCTCTGGCCAATTGCCGGCACACAATAGGAAGTATCCCCCATCCCCATCCATAATTTGAAATAAAATTATTTCCCTGGTGCCTAGTGGCCCCCCAGCCATTGCCGTCAAAATGAAGAATTAACCCCCAAGATTTACCTTCCTCCCCCACCCCCATTGTCTGTAAATGCCAGCATCTTCATGTAAAAAAAAAAAAAAAAAAACCTTGCCCTGGTGTCTAGTGGACCTCACCCTGTCGGTGGTACTAACCACCACCAATCTAGGACCTATGGATCACTGCGCACCTTTCACTTACCTCCACGGCCGGCAGCCCGACTGGGCTCTTTACTAAATGAGCCCAAGTGAGCCTCTTTCAATGAATGAGGCGCTGGCCATGGAGGCAGTGGAGGATTGTGCGGTGGGCACGGGGATACTAGGTGGGGTGGGGTTACTTCTACCAGACAGGGTGTGAGAATGAGGGTCCACTAGACACCAGGAAAGACAATTTATGTGTTTTTTTCAGTTATTACATGAAGATGTCGGCACCTGACAGTGGCGGGTGGGGTAGTCTTCATTTGGCGGTGATTGGCCGGGGGGTGGTGCCACTAGACACCAGGGAAATGAGGAAATAATTTTTATTTCAGATTATGTGGGATGGGGCTGAATCTCGGCCATGAGGGAAGAATCTTCTGATTGTGGGCTGGCAATCGCTAAAGTTCTCCCTGGCTCTCATATGCAGGAATTTTACCGCGGGTGGCGAAATTAGCATTTTGGTAGGTAACTCAGTGATTCGCTGGGGGATTTCTAGATTTCACGCCCACTAAATATTTCACGTAATTGGGGATTATGTGAAATATTTCACTGTTTGAAATTTCTTAATTTCGCACAACACTGTTCCAGACCTAGCAGTGGGACAGTATTCAACAAATCAGCAGGTTCTATAAAGCCCATATTTTTAATCAAAAATTTGGGAAACACTGCCTCACACTTGCCCACAAAAGCACATCTCAGAGTTACTTCAGAGTCTTTGGTCCTATGGATTTAAATTGAATGAAGTCCCAGTTTCAGTGCCCCGCTAAAGCTGCTGGAGAATTCTCGCACCCAACAGAATCCAGCAGTCCAGCAACCAAACTGTTCCACAGCAGCCATCTAAAAGGGAAGGGATATTCAATCATGGGCATTTTGTGAAAAAGACTAACAGTTATGTTCATATCCTGCACTGTGTTCCTCTACTTGGGTGTATAGGGCAGACCCTAAACCTCACAGGGCAGCCCCTAATTGCGTTAGAATAAAATGGGAAGTTTTTATTTCTCAAGTGCCTTTCTTCGAGTGCTGTACGTTACAATAACTAACAGTCAAATTAGATGAAAAATATATTTATGCAATAGGTGTGGACATAAATCCTATGTGATAAATCTGAGCTACTATGAGATAAATTAAAATATTTACATTTATACACATAGTAGACGCATCATCACAGATTTATATACATAGTAGATATGTCACAATCACTCCGGAACTCATTTAGAATGTTCAGCCTCAGTACCAGTACTAACTATATTCGATTATACCACGGACATAAGTGAACAGCCAATGAAATCATCAGACTGGCAGCTTACCACCAGTGTAAATCCTCAGATAATCACTGGCTGATGATTTAAAAAGCCAACATATCCTCTGCAGCACAGGAATAAATACAATAAAAAAAAAAAAAAAAATCAACCTCTTTAATATTTGTATTTTATTTTAGTAAAAAAAATGAACCTTAATATAATCGGAGTAAGCCACTCGGAGGATGTGGGTTATCAGGGAATTTACCATGGCTGGCGAGGATTTACCCACTCGGCTGCACCTCATGGGTAAACCACTCCAGCTGTGGTAAATCCCCTGATAACCCACACCCCCTCGTGGCTTATTGCTTAAATGCAAATAACTTTAAAATGAAAAAAGATAACGTAGTGCTGTGAGCATGAAAGTTGTGCAGCACAAAATTATCTACAAAATGAGTGGTATTTCATTTATAGATACCTTATAGATTTTTTTTATAATTAGCAAAAAAAGAACAGAAAATGCAATTTTTTGTTTGTTTGACAAACATATTCAAAAAAAGATAAACAAAAGCAAATGTCCCTGCACTGACAGAAAGACTCCCTATTGCATAAATGAAATATACAATGGTGAACTGTCAGATAAATTATTTATCTACACTGTTGCTGTTTGACCTCAGACATCCCACTCATGGCTTACGCAACTCTTAAGGTTACCCAATATCAAACAGCACTTGTGTAGATAAATCATTTATCTGACTGCGCACCATTGTATATCCCTTATTTGTGCAACAGGAGTCATGATAAAAACTGTAGAATAAAACCATTTATCTATGATACTATGGTGATAAATTTATTTATCACCATAGTATCCAATTTATCTTCACAGTTCTCTTCAGAATTCATTTAGAATGTTCGGCCTTAGAAGCAGTACTAACCATATTCAAATGGGAATAACTTTAAAACAAAAAAAGATAGCATGGTACTGTGAACACGAAAATTGTTCAGCATAAAATTATCTACAAAATGAGTGTTTCATGTATATATACCTAATATATTGTTTATGATTAGCAAGAAAACAGAAGAAAATGTAATTTTTTGTTCACTTTTTTGACAAACAAGTGTGAATAACTTTAAAACAAAAAAATGATAACATGCTACTGTGAGCACTAAAAATGTTCAGCACAAAAATATCTACAAAATGAGTGATGTTTCATTTATAGATACCATTTTGTTTTTTTATAATTAGTAAAAAACAGCATACAATTCAATTTTATTTTCCCTTTTTTGACAAATTATTTACACCTGCCAAAATGTTCACACGACATCTAAACCTGTTGCATAAATGGAATATGCAGTGGTTCAGTGTGTGATGATGCATTTATCTTGTACAGTTTCCAGTGACCTCAAGTAACCTCCGGAGTGCCTTCAGCACTCGTGAGGTTACTTGAGGTCACTGGAAACTGTACAAGATAAATGTATTAATCACACGCTGAACTGCTGCATATCCCTTGTATACAGACTTATCAAAATTAAACTGGATGAAAAAAATTAGCAAGAATATAATGCAGATTACTTTTTTTGCATAAAACAGACATTGACATACATCACATTCCAAAACAAACTCCACACAAACTCATCAGACTATATACGCAAGGGTCCATTTCATTATATAACATCTTAAAAGGAATTAAGTTAAACTATCTATGTATTGTTTGTGGTCTATCAGTTAGGTAAATTACCTTCTCCTCCCTTCTCTCCCCCCCCCCCCGATTTCCCACTCCCCTTTTAGAACCATCCTTCACACAGTATCTGGTTCTCCACCATTGTTAGAAAGAGAAGGGCTCTATACACGAGATTACTTTTAACAATTGGTGCTAGGCTTGTTGACTTAAAGGTCACTTGCAGGCATTTACCTGAAGTGGTACAAGTTCTAAATATTACTGACAGATAGCAGAAATGAGTTCTCTGAGATTGGGGATGCTGTGGAAAACCATGACTAGTCCCTGGATTGAAAGGCTCTACCAAGCCAGTTTGGGGGGGGGGGGATAGACACTCGTGAGAGTAGTTTGGGCCCAGTCTGTTTAGTGCCTTGAATGTCAAATTCATTCAGTCCGTGGTAGCCATTTTGGATAGGGTTGAGCATAGAATGTTTCGACTCATTCTGTGTATGTGTTTCAAGAGGGAATGGATTATCTCTGTGGTCAACCCTTTTCTTGATAGGCAGCCAGTGCAGATGGCACAGTGCTGTGGTGATATAATTCAACCCCTCGGGGAGCTCAGAATGCAAGCTGTTGCATTCTGTAATAGCTGTAAGCTCTGGATCTGGCCACAGGGTAGGCCTTTGTAGACTGCACTACAGTAATCAAGGCACGAGGAGATGAATGTTGAATATGTTGAACCTCCTAAGTCATTTTTCTTGCAGAAGTTTTTAAATACTTGTTTTCATTATGTTGCTGTTCTGTCTCTACTGACCTTTAAGTAAATTCATTGAGATTTTCTGATTTATAAACTACTGGTGAAGAGCATTTCTAGGAGCGTGGTTATGTTGTTCATCCACACTCTTTGGCATGTCCGCTTCTGCTTTAAATCTCACCGGAGGTCTTCAAGCGGGCTCCTCCCACCAACCCGGGTGGTATACACCTCGGCTGCGCCCCATAACGCCAGATCTTCCTTTCCGCTGAAAGATTCAGGTTGCCTCCCTTGTGCTCACGCATTTTGTAGGCCCTGGCTTTCAAACCATCGGTTTTACTGAAAATTCGCATTGTTCACATTAGCGATATCAAGTTTGCTGCTTCGATCATGAAAGATAAGTCTTCCCCTGGATTTCATCGGTGCCCTTGCGGCCAGAAGATGTTGCACACCAATCCCCACACTGCGTGCATCTATTGCCTCGGTGTCGACCATGACACCTCGAAATGCAATCTGTCTTGCTTTTCATCCCAACGTCCTCGACGACTGTCTCACACGCCTGAAGCTGGGGAGGCCGGAGAAGAGGAACCTTCTGGTGAAATCCAAGGAGACTCTGTGGACTGTTTCTGTGGCTGCAGGATCCGCCAAGCAGTTGGAATTTGTGCAAGTGTCCGAGGAGGAAGCGGCTCGTGCTGCGGATTCCTCTCAGACCTTCTTCATTCCACTCAACCTGGGCTCCACCTTCTTGGGTTCCTTCCGAGAGTTGTGACAGTCTCTCCTGGCCAAGGGAGAGGTGCCTGCGGGCTTGCACTCCTCTCGATCCCGTAAGCAAGAGAAGGATCTGGGAGCGTCTTTGTCTCGATGGTGATGTTCTTGGGAGCGGCAGAGATCTCGGTCCCAGGAGCATGTGGTCTCGATTTTGGTAGAGATCACTTTTGCGGCTGCTGGCTTTTCGGCTTTGCCATCTGGCCAGTCGATCGAATTATCTATCGAGGTCAAAATCATGATCAATCCTATTGATCCGATATTGCCAACTCTGGTCGACGATTCCCTCTGTCGATCCCCTAATCTGGTCATTTCAGATGACGAGACCCAGCCCGCTGGGACTCCAATCAAAGATGTGGTCCCTGATCCTGGGAAATCACTGGTCCTGCTGGTGTCTCCCGAGTGACCGAGTCGGCCCTCCTGATCTCGATCGAGATCTCTGACCCCCTCATCCGACAGGCCAAGGAAGAGCCATAAGCGCTTCCCCGGCGATTGTCTGTCACAGTCACCCCGGACTGTCCTCGGCGGGTCGAAAGTGACCTGTGTGGTAGGCCTTTATATCTGGATTCCTCAGATTTGGACATTACTGGCTTGCATTCACATCCAGGAGATGATGAATCTACCATTGGCCTGGAGACGGAGAAAGGTTCCTCGTCTTTTCAAGGGATCCTTTGCCTCATCTCTGAATCTACAGGGATGCCCCTGGAGCCAATCCAGAAAAAGGTAGAGTAGCCTCTTACGGACATCCTTAAGAGAGGGGATACCACAGTGGAGGCCTTTTCTGTGGCTGAGGCCATTGTCGGCCTGGCCCTAGAACTTTGGTAGTGCCCCTAGAACTTTGACAGCACCCTGCCTCTTGTCCAGCTCCATCTGCCCGCATGGCCCAGAAGTATACGGTGCCCATGGGGTCCCTTGCGGGGTTCACAGAGCACCCTTTGGCCAAGAGCCTGGTGACTGCCTCTGTGTTCAGGCGTACTGGCAGTTCAGCCGACACTGACCAAACTTCTGATAGAGTCCAAGCTTTTGGACCATTCAACCAGGAAGGTTTATGTGGCTTGCTCCTTGGGCCTTCGTCAGGGCAAGTTTGACTGTCATCATGGCACACTTCTCTCACGCCCTTCAAGGGTTGCTAGATGAAGTCCTCCCACATCTCCCCGCAGACATGCAGACCATGGTCAAGCAGGTCTGGGATCAGGGCCAAGCTTTTGCCAAACAGCCACTTCAGTCGGCCCTGGACATTGGGGATTCTTATTGCCGGCTCGATGGCTGCCATGATTGCCTCTCGCCATGAGGGCTTGGCTGAGGCTCTCCTCCTTTCAGTGAATACAACACAAACTAGCTGATGTGTCCTTCATCAGGACAGACTTGTTCGGCTCAGGAGTGACCGGTCACTTTCAGTGCATTGAGCAGTCCAATGCCACCTTGGACGCTACTTCTCCCAAGAGTTCTTCGGGCAAGAACCAGCAGGGGAAAAAGAAGCCTTTTCATCATTCTTCCCTTGCGACTCAGCAGTCCTCCTTTCAAGGTGGACAGCAGCACCAGCATCAGCAGCAGGCTCAAGCTTGGCACCCTCTGCCCAAACCCGGACCCCAACAGGCCCGTAAAGGAGGCCAAGGCTCAGGTCCTGGAGCCTCCTCCTCCATGCCTGCTTAGTGACAGGGCGTGGGCTGTCAACCCCTCTCTCTCTTCACCTGAGTTCTGGGTCTTCTGTGGGGGGCCAGCTCCGCCACTTCCTTTCCGCCTGGTCCGTTGTCACCTCGGACAGGTGGGTTCTCAAAGTGGTTGGTCAGGGATTGCCTCTGGAATTCGAGCAGTACCCTCCAAGCTGAGCCCGTGCCCCTCGGGAGGAAAGAGTATCCGCTCAGACCCAGTCATCTCTCCAAAACAACATCGCTCAGCTTCTCCTCAAGGAGGCAGTACCTCCAGTAGTGGATCCTCCAGCAGACTGAGGCTTTGTCTCCAGGTGCTTCCTGGTGCCCAAGCGGATTGGGGTCTGGCGCCCCATTCTAGATCTGCATGACCTGAATCAATATCTCAGGTCACACACCTTTTGGATGGTCACTCTGTCCCAGATCATACCATCCTTGGAGCGAAACATGTGGTTCTGTTCACTGGACCTGCAGGATGCATTCTTTCATGTCCCAATCCGTCTTTCCCATCAGTGGTTTCTCCGCTTCAGGGTCTTAGGGAACCTGTACGAGTTCCGATCCATGCCGTTCAGCCTGTCATCGGCCCCACGGGTCTTCATCAAATGCATTGCAGTGGTAGCAGCCCATCTCAGGCATCGGGGGTGGGGTGGTGTCAGAATTTATCCTTACCTCGACGATTGGCTCCTAGCAGGATCCACCCAACAGGAGGTGGAGAGGTTCAGGGACCTAGCCCTCCAGGCCTGCTTCCAACTCGGCCTCCTGATCAACGAGACCAAGTCGTAACTCATGCCGTCTCAGGTGATGAGCTTCATTGGGGCAGAACTCGACTCTTGTCAAGCCAGAGCTCAGCTCTCGGTGGACAGGGTGGAGGTTCTTTCCTTCTTTGCCTGATCATTTCTGGTTGGGCACTTGCTCCCTGCCCAGGACTTTCTGCACCTTCTGGGTTACATGGCAGCGTACACCTCCATCGTTCGTTGGGCCCGGTTGCACATGCACCCCCTCCAGTGGGAGCTGGCCACCCAGTGGACTCAGTGCCATGGTCATTTTGACCAGCTGGTCACTGTGACCCAGAAGATGTGGGACGCTCTCCAATGGTGGACTGCCCCAGACCGGTTGCAGGAAGGGATCCAGTTTGTCCGCTCCCGAGCTGATGGTCATCCTCACAACCGATGCCTCTCTCATGGGCTGGGGAGCCCACATGGGGACAAAAGGGCCCACGGGCTCTGGACCCCCGAGGAGTCCCGATGTCACATCAACCTGTTGGAGCTCAGAGCAGTGAGACTGGCACTGTCCGCTTTCGCTCTTCAGCTCTGGGGTCAAGTGGTTCAAGTCCAGACAGACACTACCACAAACATGTACTATCTCAACAAACAGGGTGGCATGCACTCCTGTTTGCTGTGCAGGGAATCACTCCACATCTGGACCCTCATGAGCCGATTAGAGACATCTCCTAGCCATCCATGTGCCTCAAACCATCTGGCGAATGCTCTCAGCCGCTTAGGCCAGACATCCCACTAGTGGTCTCTTCTTCCAGACGTAGCTTACAGCTGGTTCTCCCACTGGGGCAAACCGATGGTGGACCTGTTTGCTTCCAGGGAAAACACCAAGCTGAGGCTGTTTCATGCCCTCCTCCCTGAGCAGGGCTCACTGCACGGGGATGCTTTCTCGAGGCCGTGGACCCCAGGCCTCCTCTACACCTTCGCTCCATTTCCCTAGATCCACAAGCTGCTCCTCAAGGTGAGGAGGGACAAGGTGGAGGTGATCCTGGTAGCCCCAGACTGGCTGTGCCAGTTCTGGTATCCAGTTTTCCTCAGCCTCAGCGGCAGGTCCCCAGAGCGGCTTCCAGCATGCCCGGACCTGATATCACTCAACCAGGGGAAGGTATTCAATCCAGACCTTCAGTCCCTGCACCTCAGAGCCTGGTACCTGAGCGGCTAGAGTTCCAGGTTTTGGGTCTTTCCGAAGATGTCTACACCGTGGTGGCGGCATCTAGAAAGGATTTGATCAAGAAATATTATGCCTTCAAATGGAAAAGGTTTTCTGTTTGGTGTCAGGGCTAGAGCCTGGACTCTCTGTCCTGTCAGGTGGCTAACATTCTGGACTACCTTGGGTCTCTCTCTCCAAAGGGGGTCTTCGGTCATCGACCCTTAGGGTACACCTGGCAGCCATCTCTGCTTAGCAGTCACGGGCCGGTCAGCCGACGGTGGTGCAGGAGACAGTGGTTGGGCACTTTTTCAAAGACGTGGATCACATATCCCCTCCGATGCGTGAACGTTCATCTCCGTGGGATCTACTGCTGGTAGTGGCAAAGCTGATGGGCAAGCCCTTCAAACCAATGCACAAGTGTGTCTTGTCACACTTGTCATGGAAGATGGCCTTCCTGGTAGCTATCACGTCTGCCAGAAGGACAGGGGAGCTCCAGGCATTTTCGGTGGACTCCCCTTATCTAGTCTTCCACAGGTACAAGGTTGTCCTACACCCCCCACCCGAAATTCCTTCCAAAGGTGGTGTCAGAGTTTCACCTTAACCAGGTGTTAACTCTGCCGGTATACTACCCTAATTACATCTCGGAGGCAGAGTACAGGCTCCATACTTTGGACCTGAGATGTGCTCTCTATGACAAGGAGAGGAGAGGATAGCAGAAATTCGGGGAGAGGTTCGCCAGCTGTTTGTCACCTATGCTGAAGCCGCTTCTGGCAGACCTGCAGCCAAATGGACTATTGCAAGATGGATCACATCATGCATAGGTCTGTGCTATGCGTTGGCAGGCAAGGAGCCTCCCAGAGGGATAAGAGCTCATTCTACCTGCCATACTGCTGCATCGGTGGCTGCTTTCAGGAACATCCTTATCCAGGAAATCTGTCAGGCTGCTACCTAGAAATCAGCAAACACCTTCATCACCCACTAACACATCGACCTTGAGTCACGCCAGGATACTTGTTTTGGGGCCTCAGTTCTCCAATCTCTGTTCCCTAAATAGTGGGTGTACGCCTTGCCTCCCTCCTCCCAGAGAACTGCTAGGGGAATGCCAAAGAGTGTGGATGAACAACATATCCACGCTTCCAGAAAAACAGGTTTCTCACCTGTAACAGTAGTTCTAGGAGTGGTATATGTTGTTCATCCACACGGACCCACTCGACCTCCCCGGCTGCAGACGCACACAACCTGGCTTCCAGCGGGCTAAGATCTGGTGTCATGTGGCGGAGCCGAGGTATATGCCACCTGGGTGGGTGAACAACATATACCACTCCTAGAACTACTGTTACGGGTGAGGAACCTGTTTTTTTAGGCCTATATGATGTTATGACCTTGTTCAGTTCTTTTATTGTTATCTCTACAATAGAACTTGGTAGTTGAATGGGACGTAAGCTACACCATACACGTTTAAAATGGTGCTCACCACTAATGTGTGAGAAACAGTCTTCTAATTTGCTGAATGGCCACTAAAGGTGAAGCACTACCAGGGGTGTAGCCCGATATTTCTGTTTTGTACACACTTGCTGCAGCTGCTGCCCCCCTATGAAAAAACATGTACACATCCTCTCAAACTGCTGCCCCCATTTTAAAACAACTCCGGTTATTAGATGACTCACCTAATCTTTAAACAGGTTGTATACATACATGTGTCCTAAACAACAGAACTTAAAAAAAAAAAAAAAGAGATGCAGACATTAAGTGATCTACACTAGCTCAAATACACCAGCTTATATTGATAGTGGAAACAGAAAGGCATTTGGTTGGGACAGGTACTCAGAAAAACTGTACACAAATGTGTACAGTGAGTACGCCTGCCTACACCCTTGAGCACTACCAGAAGTGGAATCCATATTAAAAATACAATTTCTACATGGGAAAAATGTCATAAAGGTTCAACATAGTTCTCCTTCAAAACATATCAAAATTGTTAGTTTTATTAGCTTAGTACTGTATGTTTAATTAAGTAGCTGGAAACCTCCAATATCTCTAACTGGAGTTGAGGCTGGGCACGACTGCATCATGTACACGGAATCCATGCACACAATGCTGTATGTTGCCTGGGTGTATGTGGCACAGGGAAACAAAAGTTTCAGTAATCCTATGGTGTTCTGGTGGATGTCTCGCTTGAAGATTTGGAGTTGCTGGTGGTTTGTTTCCTTTTAAGAAAGGACTGAGGAAAACACTGAGGCAGAATTTAGGGATATCCTGAAAATTGGGGACATTTGAGAGGTATAGTTGAGTGGTTATGTATGGTGTTTTTTTGTTTGTTTTTTTATGTGAACTACATATAACCACTAGGTGGCGCTACCCCAAGAGTTACTACCCCTGCCTGCACAGCAGCCTGCAGATTGAGGGGCGTGGGCTCTCAAAACGGGTGCCTCCAACCGGAGGACAGGGTTGTTTGCAACATGTCTGCACTGGGTACAGCCCTCTGGGACACTGATACCCCTCCTTTTACTCCTAGTGGCCTGGTTAAGCTTGCAGCTACCCCACACCAACACACTTTTGCAACACACAGTGAATCCCTCCTCATAATCACTCACCACCGGGGCTATGATCAGCTGGAATGCCCTGGAGATCCCTGGAAAACAAGACCTGTAACAATAAAATGTTGATGCAGTACTTTTTACACAGAGGTACACCACACCCAATTTAACTGCAAAAAAGATTCAGATCTGATTTATTGGGGGATGTGAACAAGGAAGGGGCAGTAATCTGATGGCTGATTTTAGATCTGATTGATTCAGGCTGTAAGGCATGCACTCAAAGGTCCCTGGAACACAGTCCCACACACTCTGAGTACCCAGTTGGAACTATAGGCAAGTCTGAAGCGTTGCCCTTGGCAGGCTGGCGTTGCAGCTGGTTGGGGCCCTGTGATGGAAAGAAACATGCATGCACTGTAACCCACAATTTGTAATCCAGAGCTGGATGGCTCAGTCCACCAAAGCTTAACAACAATTAAATCAGATGACACACTGTGATTGTTAGCTGGGTTGCAGGGAGCTACCCTGGTTTTACTCACTCCACCCAAAACTGGATGCAGGATGGACGAAATGGAGACCTCAAGATGAAGAGCTGGATGGCCAGGAGAAGCAGGGCCCACACAATGCAACGTGTTGCTTGATCCTGTTCAGTGTTGTTGATCAGGAAGCCGAATCTCTGGGTGAGTCTCTCGTCTGATCTTTCTCTGCAACGTGAGTGGGTGTCTGGGCTAAGATGGCAGGGCCCAGAGTGAGATAACAGTTTGGATGCAGTCCAGTAAGCTCACTGGACACAGCTTCCAGCAAGTGTGACACATTCAGCAAAGTGGGGAACCAAATCATGACCCACTGTCCACATTCAGCACACTTATAGTAAAGGCAGACAAATACTGCAGTTCAAATGACAGTCCAGTTGCAATTCACATTGTCCCTGTGCAAACCGTATGCTCTGCGGTCGTGGTGAAAGTCCTGATAGGCTGATTGCACAAAAGCAAGTCTTCGATCCTCTTCAGGTGAAATTAGTCACAATTCAGAAAGTCGGTCACAAATTCTGATAAAGTCCAATGGTCGGATTAAGTCTCTTCACTTTAGGCAGATGGTAGCAAGCAGACCAGACACAGCCTTCCCGACGATTTTCCCTGTGCGCTACGCAGGAGCAGCTGCTCAAATTGCTCGAGCTCGTGACTCTCTCAACTCTTACTCCACACTGACTTCTGCTGCAGACAACACCGGGACTTCGTAGAGATCCAAAAGATTCGGTTAGTTGATCCATCTGTCTTTCACAGCTTGAGCTCCCTCTCCAGGTCCATTAGGTGCCAACGGGTGAAAACTACAGTTCCTACAGAAATTCACTCCCTCAAGACCCCTGGGGCAGGGCTCCATTTTAGAGCCTCTAAAGGTACTGATTGATGGAGATTGGCAGTCCAGAACCAAGATGGTGGTACATCACAGAAATGTCCATGCTGCAAAGAAAAGCAGGTTAGACAAACTGCAATATCATTATTTCCAATGCAGATAATAAGCAAATGGTTATGTCTACCATCAGAGCTTCCTCTGCACAAATAGCGATGGCAGGAAGCAGTGACAAACCTGCAGCCCGGTTGGGACTCGAGCCTAAAACTATATGGCCCCCACCCAGATTGATTATTTCTGCAGGATAAGCAGCCCTTAAAGGGACAGTCATGGAGGCTAACAGTGCACTCGCATGCTAACACTTTTTTAAATTCTGAAAAACACAGAACACCAGCCCGGCAGTGGGCATTTAGGCACACCCAAGGAAGGCTTTTGGGAACCCCAATGTGTAGGGGGATTACATGCATACTGTAGAAGTCAAGGTTCAAACCATGGTCTCTAGTACCAACAATTAGAAAAGAAAAAGTAAAATGAGGACAGCCACAAAAAACAAGTTAAATTCCGTTCATATGAACAGGAAAAAAATGATAAGCAAGTCAGAGACTATGAACACTGGATGTGCTAACCTTTCTAAGTTTTCCTGTTTCTATAATGGGCTAGACAGGTAAGTTGCCTTTCAAAAGAAATGAGGGGGAGAAAAAAAAAAACAGAAAACTGAATATGCAGTTCACCTAAATGATCACAAGGTGGCAGCATGGCATCACAATCTGGCATCTCATGTGCCAAGGAATAAGTTATTTTTAAGAGAGCTTGCTACCATAATAGAAGGTTTAAAACCACTGGATTTAAATCAGTGATGTTTTAACTTTTGTGTTTGCTATTTTTTTTTTTTTACTTTTTTCTGTTGTTGGTCTACTAAATATTGCAGATAATACAGTCCTTATTTTACTGTGTCTTGATCTGGAGACCTGAGTTTGAATCCCACAGCCGCCTAGGTGCATATACTGTGTGACCCTGAGCAAGTCACTTAACTTCCTTGTGCTCCCAGGTCACATCTGGAAACAAGCTTAGGCTTAGTGTGCTACTCCTGGTTAAACAATGTTCCCTTTCCCTTTGCAAAATGTGTCACCAGCTGAGTTCACAGTTTGCTGTTTATTTATTCATTCAGGAATTGGAAAGTACCTTTGAGTCAGAGACTCATTTACAAAGGTTCCGCGTCACAGTTTATGACATTGATTTTGTCATGGTGAGCACTATGATGTCATAAACAAAAGCACTGCCCAGTTAACTTGGGAGAGGCAAATGCTGTTTATAGGTACATTTTGGATAAACTACCAAGACGTGCTATAAATCTTGGAAAGGAACACTGAAAATGAAAAATAAATAAATCTAAGGGAGTGGATACAGTTTACTGTCTACACTTTGGCAGTTCCTTGGAACAGGCTGATTTGTCAAACGTCTTCAAGCTTAAGGTCCTCCCACCACCTGGACAGTATATCTTCTGACTCCTCCCCATGATGTCAGACCTTTTTTTCCATTGGAAGGTCTCCTCCTTCACAGCTCTGCAGCATCTAAGGGATATCCATGTCAAAGCACTTTCTATGTGAACTTCTTAGACTAGATTAATGCTCTTTACCAAAATCCTTGTGTCTGGCGCTGACTCTCTACGACGGTCGATGATGGAAGAACAGAAACAACTAGATTTCAAGTTTTGTGTCCAGTGCCAGCAGAAAATGTTGGTCATAGACCCCCACATTACTTGCCTTTAGTGCTTAGGCACACAGCGTGATGTGGCATATTGTGGCGTGTGTCAGGCGATGCTCCTTACATTGCTTGAAGATTGGAAGGCAAGGCCTCGGCAGCTGCCTGGTAAGCTTCACAGCTTGAGGCCCTTGAGGAGAAGGCAGCTGCAGTTGCAGTGAGTTTCTCATTGGTCACAGTGCTGCTGCTGGCCAGGGCCAGCGATGGAGGGTCCTTTTCCAAAAATTTTCAGGAAATGTGTCAGGTCCTCCAGGCCTTCAGGGAGAGCTCATCTCACTGGAGCAAGAAACACAGATGCTGCTGGCACAGGTCATGCGATTGGGAGAGATCATGTTCCTCCCGCTCCCTCGACTTCCCCGGCTGCACAGCCTTGATTGAGCTCCCTTTGGTCGGAGTAGGTGAAGTGCTGTTGGGCTGGTTGACATTGACTCTGTTCAGGTTGTCAGTTGAGATATTACTTGAGTCTGTTGACTGGTTATTGGATGAGCTTATAGAATCAAAAGACAAACCTGAAACATCAGATTTAGTATCTAGAAACATATAAATTGTTGGCAGGTAAGGACTGCTGAGCCCATCCACTCTGCCCCTAAGCCCTACCCTTGTTTGTGGCCTCTGACCCTACTTGTTCAATGGCTTTCTTCGCTCCTTCCCACTTCTAGGGTTCCCCTATGCCTGTCCCATGCATGTTTAAATTCCTCCAATGTGCTCACTCCCACCACCTCCTCCTGTGGCAGACTATTCCATGCATCTACTACCCTTTCTGTGAAGAAAAACTTCCTCACATTTCCCCTTATCCTGCCACCTTCCAATTTCATATCATGCCCCCTCATTCTTGTACTCCTCCTATGTTGGAAGATGTCACCCCCCCAGACCTTTTTATGCCTTTAAGGTACTTGAAGGTTTCTAACATATCTCCCTGCTCCCTCCTCTCCTCTAGTGAGTACATATTGAGGTCCTTTAATTTCTCCTCACATGTTTTCTGGAGCAAATTCTGTACCATCTTTGTCACCCTTCTTTGAACCGCCTCCACCCTGTTGATGTCCTTATGAAGATGCAGCCTCCAGAATTGTACACAGTACTCTAGGTGAGGCCTCACTAGTGTTTCATACTAATTGTATCTAATTATGAAACTACTGTATATGGGAGAACTGCTTAAAACTACATCAAATAAAGCCATTCAAGTTAACTTACTACAATCTTTTTCAAGAGACGATTCAGTAATTCTAATAGATATGTCAAATTCACAAAAACCTCAGAAGAAGACATGTAGGAGTAAGACTAAAAGAGGCAAGGCAACTAAAAAGAACAGAAACAATAAAACTGGTAGGGAACAACCCTTGGTAGATAGGTTACTACATATTACAGCTGTTCCTGAGACTGCTCCCCCCAAGAATTCTGAGCCTAACCTTGGTAATACTGTGTCGGTAAGTACAAATGGTCCTGAGATTTTAATTCCCATAGAAACTTTGACTTATGGGATAAGAAATCTCAATCAGGAAACTAGGGAGCCAGTATAGCGCAGTGGTTTAAGGCTCCGAGCTGCAAATCTGGAGACCTGGGTTTGAATCCCACAGCCCCCACTTGCATACTGTGTGACCTTGAGCAAGTCACTTAACTTCCCTGTGCTCCCAGATTGCACCTGTAAACAAGCTTTCAGCTTAGTGTGTTACTTCTGGTAAAACAATTGAGGAAAAAAAAAACCCAGCAAACCTAATATACCAGTCTAAATGTTTTCTGAAAATATCATAATCATGTTCAAACTTTGTTTGGCCCGGAAACAAATGGAGAAAAGTATGAAATACTTGTGGAGATTTATGGAATTCAGAAATTGACATCTGAAACTCCCAACAATTTAAAGAAATGGATGATCATCTTCTGGGGTATCTCAGTCATTAGGTAACACTGTAGGAACTTAGCTGTCAAAGATGGATAATCCGCATGGAAGAATTTTCAGCAGTACAACTGGGCCCGCCCATGCCGCTGATGTCCGTCGATGTCGCCAACCCTATATAGGCACAGGCAGGTCCACGCCCTCCTCAGTTCTTTCCCACCGTCGACTTGCAAGTCAGCCTCTGTGGAAGAAGCTGTTGCAGTGTTCACGCCATTTTGTGGCCTACAGCTTTTTTTCTCCAACCCTCCAAAATTTCTTTTAGGGATTTTTCTATTTTTTTCCTGTATTTCAAGAGTTAATCCATCTATCTCTCTTTTCCATTACTGCTGCTGTGGAAAGAAGCTTGCCTCCAACAATGAGCACTCAGTCTATGTTTAGTGTCTTGGGCCTCACCACAGCACCTCCGACTGTGAGCTCTTCCAGCAGTTTAACCAGTCCACCCTCAGGTATCACAGAAGGGCTCTTGTCACCTTTATGGAATAGCAGGTAGCAGCTCCAAGTTGGGTCCTTCAGGACTTTCACCACCAGACAGTCCTCTGGGTCCAAGGGCTCTAGGGACTCACAGGCCAAAGACAGATCCTCGGGGAAGAGTCACAGAAAAGACTGAGACCGTGACCACTCCACCCCAGCAGCTGGCCCATTTCCCGTCGGCTTCTCCACTTTTGGGAGGTTCTTCATCGTCAGCTGTGACTACGACAAAGAGACGGCCTGTCCAGGTTCACTTTAGACTCACACTGACAGCTCAGTCGCCTGAATCTTAGGGCGACCAGCCGGCGGCCTCCGGTTGTCTGCTCCTCCGTTGACAATGGGCTTGTTGTCAATGTCATCTCCTTTGAATCCGAACCTCTCTCAACCAAGCAATCCAGGCCTGTTTGATACACAGCCAGGCTCGTTGGCTTCAGTGCCGTCAACCGCTCCATCAACGATTGACCTCAGTGAGGTTCTGGTGTGTTTCACCAATGTTATGATGCAGCAGTTTGCTGCTGTCAATAGGCTGTCTGTCACCTGCTCCTTCATCGACCCGCTTGATGTCGACCTCCATCTGCCCTCCTAGGGAGTCCCCAGCAAGTTAGTCATTGGCAGTGTCATCTCCAGGACCAGTGGAGGTCGTTGACATTGAGTATCACCCTGACCTTATCCTGCCAGACGAGGCAGTGGGTGAAGGTGAAGAAGAGCAGTACTACACACCTCTGATAGGTCTGCTGCCTCCTCTTTCCCTGAGGAATCTGTTAAGCATACCTCTAGGTCTCCACCAGAGGATGCTTCCTTTTTCAACATTAAGAAACAGCTGTCTCCTACCATGGGGTTCCAGACAGAGTAGGAGGATGCCACAAGAAAAGATTTGGCAGGCTACCTGGAGATTCCAGAATCTCCCCCAAAGATTATTCTTCTTCCAATGCTTCCAACTTTTAGAAATGCTACTATAGCAGCTTGGCACAGACCAGATGCAATGCTAGCTATGCCTTGGAGAGCAGATAAGCTCTACAATTTTTCCCAGGGTACTACTTACCTGGGTCACTTAGGCGGAAACTGATTTTGTAGTCATTAAGGTGGCCCATGACTAGCCCAAGGTGCCCAAGCACCTTAGTTCTTTACCCCAGACATGGAATCCCAGAGGACTGACTTGTGGGGCAGACGTGTTTATTCCACCTCGACCCTAAGCCTGAGGATTGCTAACTACCTGTCTCATGTGGACAAGTTTCAAAATACCAGTGCCAGAAAGGGTAAGGTGGCTGCTCAGGCCCTTCCTGACAGTGCCCAGAAGGAGGAGCTTCTCCAAGCCTGTGGGGGGAAGCATTTACTTTGAGCCATTTTGGTTACTGTGACCAGAGCTGCAGCCACTGGAATATGCCTTCATAGGCAGTCGTGGCTCAGAGTCTCAGGCTTTGCAGCAGATATGCAAAACCAAGTGTTGAATGCCCCATTCAATGGGGCCAAGCTCTTTGGTTTTCATGTCCAAGACATCATTAATGATCTGCAGGCCTCAGGCACAGCTGTTAAGTTGGTTCATTCCCTCTGTCACTCCCAGCAGTTTGGTAGAGGGCTTCCTCATTTTTGTAGGCAACCTAACTGACAGAGCCCAGGCTTTCGCCCCTAAGGCAAACGTCAAGCCCAGTAACCTTTGCTTGCCTCCACCTACCAAGGCCCGGCAGCCAAACATCCTAGAGCAGAGGGCCAAACCTCCTCCACTGGTCCCTCCTCAGCATGACTTCTTGCTAGACACCTCCCGTCCCTAACCCAGGATGAGGTGGTTGGAGGTTGGTTCTCCCTCTGCTTGAGTCAATGGAGAACCATAACTTCAGATGCCTGGATCTTGCAGATCAAGTGCGGCCACACCCTGGAGCTCATCCAGAAGTCTCCAGATTGCCCCTTGCCACCTGCAGGTTACCCTGCAGACCACATTCCTGTTCTCAGGGAAGAAGTTCAGACTGTCCTGCGGAAACAGGCAATAGAAAGAGTACCCATCAGAGAAAGAAATTGGGTTCTACTCCAGGTTCTTCCTGGTCCCCAAGAAGACTGGAGAGTTGAGGCCAATCCTGGATCTAAAGGACCTCGACCTCTAACGTTCAGTACAAAAAGTTCCGGATGGTAACTCTGCCAGGCCTTTTTCCTCGTCTCAAAACATGAGATTGGCTTTGCTCACTGGACATGCAGGGTGCCTACCTGCACATAGTGTTTTTTCCTCCCCACAGGAGGTTCTTCTGCTTTGCATTCCAGGGGGACCACTACCAATTCAAGGTGTTGCCCTTTAGTTTGTCATCTGCACCGTGAGTCTTTATTAAATGCTTAGCAGCAGTTGCAGCAGCCCGCAGGTGGGAAGGACTGTATGTCTTCCCCTACCTAGATGACTGACTACTCAAGGCCTTGTTCAGGGAACAGCTTCTGGTCACTCTGGAGTGCACTGTCCACTTGTTCCAGTCTCTGGGCATAACTATCAATCTGCCCAAGTCAGTCCTAATTCTGTCCCAAAGGCTTCAATACACTGGGGCAGTCCTCAATTCAGCGAGGGGCAAGGCCTTTCTTTCCCAAAACAGGGCAGCATGCCTTGTATCTCAAGCGCAGGAAGTGGCCAAGAGGCATTACATCCCCACCAGGTTGTACCTCAGGCTTATAGCTGTGGCCATTCCAACAGTTCCACTGGCCAGGCTCCACATGCGTACCCTGCAATGGACCCTCAGAGTACGGTGGGACCAGTAGTTGGATGAGCAGGACCAGTTGGTCCTAGTCAAGGTACTCCAGTGGTGGATGGATCCCTCCAGTCTTCTACAAGGGGTTCTGTTCCAGATTTCTTCCCCGACTCAGATCCTAATCACAGGTGTGTCAGGTCTGGGCTGGGGAGCCACCTGGGTCCCTTCCAGACTCGGGGGTCCTGGTCACAGTGAGAAGCTACCCTCCATATCAGTGTCCTGGAAATGAGAGCAGTGCTCTATGCCATGCAGGCCTTCCAGGATCACTTGGTCCCAGGCCAGTCGTTTGTGCAGTGAGACAACCTGAGTGTTGTTTATTATGTCAACAAACGGGGTCACTCTCATTCCTACCACCTTTGCAGGGAAGCAATGAGAGTGTCATATTGGGCACTAGACCATGATCTGATATGTTTGGCAGTCCATGTCCCAGGCATCCTAAACACTCTGGCAGATGGTCTCAGTAGGATACAGTCCAGCATGCATGATTGGGAACTGCTCTCATCCGTCGCAGAAGATCTGTTTGACATATGGGGTCATCTAGAGTTGGACTTTTTTGCATCCCCACACAACACAAAACTGCCCAAGTTTTGCTCGCTACATCCATGGCCTGGAGTTTTCTGGTGAGACGCGTTGTCCCTCTCTTGGAGCATGACATTCCCATATGCATTTCCTCTGATACAGAGGATACTGATCAAGCTGCTAATGGAGGGGAGCCCACATGATACTCGTAGCACCATTCTGGCCTTGCCAGATTTGGTTCAGTCTTCTTCAACAGCTGGTGGAGGAAGCTCCGGTCCCTGTGTCCCTTTGCAGGAATCTTCTGACCCAGGATCAGGCCCCCCCCCCGTCCTGACTTGGGACTTAAATTTTATTTTGGAAAAAGTTGACCATGTCTCCTTTTGAACCTATCGCAACTTGTGATTTGCATTCTTTGTCTTAGAAAATGCTCTTTTTAGTTGCAATTACTTCTGCTCAAAGAATCAGTGGTTCAGGCCCTCTGGTGTGAGGAGCCCTATTTGATTTTTCACGAAGACAGGGTATCTTTGTGCACAAATCCCAAATGTTTGCCTAAGGTGGTTTCTGAGTTTACACTCAATCTATACACCTTCCTGTTTATATTCCAGAGCATGCCAATCCAGGGGAAGCACTGCTCAATATGCTAGTTGTGCACAGATCTTTGAAGTAATACGTACTTAGGACTAAGGAATCTAGAAAGTCCAAGCGGTTATTTGTTTCTTTCGCCCCAGGTAGAGAGGGTACTGCAGTTCCTAAGCAATGTTTATCCAAATGGTTGTTAAACTGCATTGTGTTCTGCTATAATAAATATGGCAAAGAGTTACCTGGTTCTATCAAGGCTCATTCCACCAGAGGCATGGCTACCTCTGTGGCTTGTTTCAAAGGGGTCTCAGCAGCTGACATCTGTGCTGCTGCCACCTGGAGTACAGTTCACACTTTCACCAAGCATTACAGTCTGGACATTGCTTCCATAGCCGATGCAGGTTTTGGCAGGGCTGTTCTGCAAGGACTCGTGTCTTAAGTTTATGGGGTTTCTTGACAGACTCAGTTTTCAAGGCCCTCTGTCTTAAGTTTAAGAGGGTCCTTTGACTGAGTAGGTTGGGTCCGTCTCTTGTCTTAAGTTTATGGAGATCCAGCCACCCAGATTGTCTGACGCTTGTCACTGCTTGGGACTCGTTCCTACGGTGTTACCTGATGATTGAGATACCCCCCCGAAGAAGATGGAACAGTTATGTAAGAATTTACTGTAACAGTAGATCTTCGAGGGGATCTCAGTCATCAGGTCTTTTCCCACTCACCATCCCCCTCTTTGGGACTACCAATCAGGAGATGGCTGTCTGCTGTTTGCATCTTTCATTTGAGAGCTGGGTCCCTCGCCCTCTTCGTTTCACAGGGTGCTAACCTTGTTCTCTTGGTCTCTGGAGGGAAAGAACTAAGTAGGGCGTGGGCCCGCCTGCGCCTTTATAGGGTTGGTGATGTCGACTGCATGGGCAGGCCTAGTTTATTATTTTCTATGAAACACAAAAAAGTGCAAAATCATGCACGTGAGGTAAAAGAACCCCGCAACGAACTACAGGATTGTGGGGGGGATGCTAACAGCCACCAGGGAAGAAAGAGACTTGGAGATTATCATTAACGGATGACCTTAAAGTGGCTAGGCAATGCACAAAGGCTGTAGGGAAAGCCAGTAGCATGTCGGGGTGCATAGGAAGGGGCATCACTAACAGGAGAAGGGAGGTGGTGATGCCGTTGTACAGAGCACTGGTGAGGCTTTATCTTGAGTACTGTGTACAGTTCTGGAGACCACATCTTCGTAAGGATATTGACAGGGTGGAGGCAGTCCAGAGAAGGGTAAATAAGATAGTTCAGGGCTTGCACCAGAAAACATACGAGGAAAGATTAAAGGACCTTAATATGTACATGCTGGAGAACAGGAGAGAATGTAGTGACATGGTTCAGTCATCCAAGTATCTGAAAGGCATAAATAAAGTGCAGGTAGAGGACATGTTTCAGTATAGGAGAGGGGCCAAGAACAAGAGGACACGATTTAAGATTGGATGGGGGAAGATTGAGGGGGAACATAAGGAGGTATTTCTTCACAGAGAGGGTGGTGGATGCCTGGAATAGTCTGCCACAGGAGGTGGTTGGTAGAGACAACCACAGTGGGGGGATTCAAACATGCATGGGATAGGTATAAAAGAACACTAGATGATGGAAAGGAGGGGTTAGTCTGGAGACCGCACAGGGTCACCATAAGCTGTTTAAGGTAGGGAATAAGGGCAGACTGAATGGGCCCAGTGGTCCTTATCTGCTGGCTATTTTCTATGTTTCTGTGTTAAGGTTTCTACTTTTTACTGCATACTCAGGTAATGAGTTCCAGGACTGGACTACTCACTTGTAAAACTAGTGTTTCCTTTTAGTTGTTTTCAAATGTTTGCTAGTTAATTGTATTTTGTGCCCTCTTATGTCACTGTTGTTCTGTTTAAATTCCAGACCTAAACATGTCTTTGATCTTGATTTTCAGACTGTGATTAAATCTCCTTCGCCCCCTTCCTCTCCGGAGGAAACGGGCTCAGGTTTTCCAATCTTTCCCCATAGTCCTTGTCTTCTGAGCCACCTATGAGTTGCAGTGTTCACTTTTGGACCCTTTCAAGCTTAATCATATTTACTACGTTCTGTGGCTACAAAGACCACAGTATTCCATGTGCTGTCTCACCAGGGCTCTGTATATAGGCAATATAACCTCCCTACTCCTGCTTGTAATGTTTCTCTTTGTACACCCCGTGATCCTGTTCATTTTGCCACTGTCTTGTTACACTGTTTGTTGGATTGCAGGTCTTTAGATACTGTTACTCCAAGGTGTTTCTCACTTTTAGATGTGGGATTATGGCCTCCTAATTTATATATTCCATTAGTATGTTCTTTCCTAAAATACATGACAATGCTTTTCTCCTAATGAAATAGTATTTTGTTTTTCCTTGACCACTCATAAAGCTCATTAAGTTCTTCTTGCAATAGGGGCACCTGTTTGCTGTTTTCCATTATAAGATCTATTTGTATCATCTGGAAACTAGCTGATCCACCCACCCTTGGTAACATTCATGCTGGAGACATAGATATTGAATATTGTGGGCGCCAGCACCGACTTCTGGGGAACCCCAGTGGTCACTCCCATCTTTCTTGAATCCAGTCTATTTACTCTGACTTTCTGAGTTCTAGCAGTCATGTTCTCTATGATCCAAAATTATGATCTTTCGATTTTACTTTATACTGCTCTAGGCATTTAATCAGCTCAGCATGTGTCACAGTAGCAGATGCCTTGCTGAAGTCTCTGCCTGACTTTCTCAAAAACACTGATGTTTGTTTGATACACTCTAACTATCTTAAAGCTATGTTGGTTTATGTCCCATAACTCCATGCTACTCGGGCGTTCTTCTATTACTCTTTCCCCACCACCGATAAGAGGCTAATTGGCCTATAGTTTTCCTTCAGTACCTTGCTGCCTTTCTTATGAATCAATACCATGATAGCGGTCCTTCAATCCTCTGGCACCTCTCCTGCCTCCAGGGATTTTCTAAATATTGTACTTATTTGTTCAGCCAGTTCTAATGTCATTTCACTTAATAATATTGGGTGTAATTTGTCTGGTCCCTGATATTTAGTCTTATTTAGTGACATCAAATTCTAATATATTTATTTTTCTGTAATTTCCAGTGTATTATCCAATTGTGCACTATTAATGTTTTTAACCATGATACCTGGTATACTGATCCAAAATAGTTATTTAGGAGATTTGCAACATCCTTATCATTTGTGACAGTAGTATGGGGTCCTGCTGCTCTACATTCTCCCTTTTTGTTGTTCTCACATGCCCAAATCCTTATGGTTACAGGTGAGTAACCTTTATTTCTAGGGACGTGGATATGATGTTCTATCCACACTATCTGGCAGTGTCTTTTCCCCTTTAAGATGTGCTGGAAAGTATTCAAGCTGGCTCCTCCCACCCACCCGGGTAGTATATCCCTTGGCTCATCCCCATGACGCGCCAGATCTTCCTTTCCGCTGGAGGAAGAAGGTTCCCTCCTTACCACCCCTGTGTTGAATAGGCCCTGGCATTCAAATCTTTGGATTTACTTCCAAAACTTAAACTCTTAAGAGTTTCCTCTTCAGAATGAGCTTCGATTGCCACTGGTCCTCGCCCGGATTTCGCCGGTTCCCATGCAGGCAGAAGATGTCACATACCAACACCCATGCCACATGCGTTTACTGCCTGGGTCACGAGCATGATACCCAGGCCCATGAGTTCTGCCAGTTGTTTCATGTGTCAGTCCTCGAAGACCGCCTTGCTTCTCTGAAGTTGGGCTGCCCGGAAAAAAGACATCCGCCAGTCAAATCTAAAGAAACTTGTTGGGTGGTTTGTGTGGCTGTGTGTCCACTGAGCAACTGGAGCAACTCATGGCCTTCGAGGAGGAAGCAGCTCAGGCCATTGCACAGTCCTCTTCAGCATCGGCTTTCGTTCTGCTCAAGTTGGGCTCCATTTATTCATGCTCCTTCAAGGAGCTGTGCCAGTCTCTCCTGACTAAGAGAGAGGGCCCTTTCAGTGCGCGCAGCTCCTGCTCATGCAAGAAGGAGTCAAAGCAAGAAAAAGAGAAGACTCTCCATCAACGTTCTTGGGATAGAGAATGCTCTTGGTCTCAGGATTCTCCAGTTACGACCACGGTCAAAACCCTGGCCTTGGCCACTGGCTTCACGGAGCTCCCATCAGGCCAGTCAGTCGAGACGCAGTCCGACAATGCGGCCGAGATTTTTCTTGACCCAGTCAACCCATTGTCGCTTGATGAGGCCAAACAACACTCTTTTCAGGATTTCAGTCTCTTTTCAGGATTTTGGTCCTGCTGGTGACCACTGAGGGGTCGGCCTAGCCCACTGGGTCAAACTGTGGTCACTGTCTCAGACCAGGAGGAGTTGCGGCTCTCCCTGGCTTCCTTCAAGATCCCCCGTTGGCACCACCAGCGGCCAAGGTTGAGGTCTAGGTCATCCTCATCCTCTGAGTTGAGCAGGCCCTGCCGACGTCGGTGGTCTCGCTCTTGGCACCATGGGAAGTGGCACTGCTGCTACTCATCTCCATCCTCCTCGGATGAGGAGAGGCTTTGGCGTAAGTTGCGTTGATGCTACGAAGACCTCATGTGACAACAGTTGGTGTTGTCCAGGCCGAAGCTGACTCTAGCTCCTACACTGCTCATCACATGGCTGTCGCCCAACAGGCCAACGCTCCCTGCGGGCCCAGTTGAACCCAATCCTCCTCCTGATGAGTCAGTTCAGACCTTCTCGGCTCTCGGCCGACATTGATCTCTTTGCCCATTGTGGTGAAACCACCACCCAAACAGTCGCCAACCGGCGCTCCATCGAAGGAGTCTCGACCGGAAAAGGGGCTTCCCCATTGACTGTCTGCCACTCTTACTCCCAACCGGCCGCGGTGGGTCAGGAGTGACTCGGGGGTGGGGGTGTACACCGCTTTATACATACTCCTCAGAGTCCGAGGATTCCTCCCTGCACTTCCGACCGCTCAACACGGAGTCGGTTGGGGACCTTTAGATGGAGGAAGGACCCACGTCCTTCTTGGGCATCCTCTGTCTCATCTGAGTCCACAGGGATGAAACTGGAGCTTGTCCAAAAGCAGGCTCGCTATCCCCTCACAGAGATTCTGGATGAAAGGGACTCTCTGACTGAAATTTTCCCACTGGCTGAAGCCATTGTTGGCCCGGCCCTGGAGCTTTGGCAGCACCCCACCACCTCTTGCCTGGTGCCCTCGTCCCAGATAGCTCACAGATAAGTGGTGCCCATCGATACCCTTTGGGGGTTCACTAGCACCCTTTGGGCAAAGGGTTGGTGACTGACTCCGTGTTTCAGTGCCCGGGCAATTCTGGGGACATCGACAATCTGCCGAATAAGGAGTCCAAGAAATTGGACCACTCGGCTAAAAAGGTTTATTCTTCCTCCTCACTCGCTTTCAAACAACATGAAGTCTTGCTATATCATGACATATGCAGTGAGTCCCAACCTTCGAACTGCTCCGGAGGTGAAAGAGTTAACTTTCCATGCCAGGCATGGAACTTTGAGCTCGAGCTCGGTTGAAAACTCTGTCTGTTGTTCTTCAAACTCAAACTGTCAGATTCTTTACTCCGCCTCACTGAACAGTCGCTCCGGAGATTTCTCCTTCTGCTCGGTTCATTTTGTCGGTTAAAGTATTAATTTTTCGTTTTTTTAACCGAATTTAAACCGCAACCGGTCGGTTCAAGCTCTGTCTGTGGTATTTGAAAGTACTAGATAGGTTTTACACTTCTTTTCTGTGTGGAACTTGTAAACGGTATATCGGTTCGGTTTGAACCGATCAGGTTGTTTTAAATACATTAATCTGCTTTTTAGAGTGCGGTTCCCAGTTCTTATTGGTTCTAAGAAAAAACGGATTTCATTACGGTTTTTTCCACGACCCGTGACACGGTTGGGAACCGATAAGAGAGTCTTGCTTGGCGGATTGCCATAAACGGGCAAGTTTTGGTTAGGCTGGCACTATGTCTGAGAAACCCAAAAGAAAAACCGGGCCCACTGGATTTCAACACTGCAGTGTCTGTGGGGAAGTCTTTGCTAAGGCTGACCCCCACACCACCTGTGTTTATTGTCTGGGGTTTGACCACCTCAATGCAGACTGCCAGATTTGTAAAATTTTCCTGCAGCTACCCTGGAAAAAGAGTTGGTAGGCTCAGGAAAGGAGGCAAAAAGCCCGCTGAACCGATGGACAGCCCGGTTCGGTTGAAACCGAACCGAGGGAGTGCCTCGACCAGGCGAGACTTCCTCGGGCAAAGGAGAGCTGACTCGGAGAGTCAGGTTCCAGCAAAAAGGACTAGAAAATCAGCAGGTGTGGAGCCAAAACTTCCCTCTCCAACGCTGAAGAAATAGCAAAGCGATTAAAATTGTGCAGTCGCTTTCCCGGTTCCGACCGAACGGCACCATCAAATAGCGTTGATTCGGTCGGTTCCACCGGTTCAAGAGTATGAGTTAGAGGAATTTTATGAACGGAGGAGGGGAAGAAGGAGTATGAGGAGAGTGAATGTGGATTTGAAAGTCTGGATGTGCCCATTGAACCGGACATCTCCCCAGACAGACCTTCAGGAGTGTCTCCCCTAGGCTTTGAGTCCCCTTCTCATTTTATGTTTTATAAAAAAGTGGCTGAAACCCTCCAGCTCCCTGTGGAGGAAGCTGTGGATGATCAAGAAGAGCCTGACTATGTAGAAATGATGGATATCCCAGAGTCTAGGACACTGTCTATTCCTTTGCATAAATCTTTTGGGAAACAGACAGTAAAAATTCTAAAAACTCCTCACACTATACCTCCTGTGGATAAAAGAATGGACAAGAGGTACACATTGTCAGACTCTGATACGGAGTTCCTTACACAACAATGCAGCCATGTTGGGGTGGTGCAGGCTGCAGCCTGTGACAAAGCAAATATTCCCTTGGCTCACACCCCTGACAAGGACTCCAGGAGGATTGATGCCATGGCAAAGAAACAGTACATGGCAGCATCCTTGGGACTCAGACAGGCAAATTATATGGCTTATGTTGCTAGATACCAGAAATCCAGATGGGACACTGTTATGGTCTAGCAGCAGGTCCCGGCCAGCTTGCTAAGGAGCTGAGCAGGTGACTGCTGATGGTATTGAGGCATCTAAGGTGCAATTTCATGCTGCAGTGGACTCTAATGATGTGTCATCAAGAGTCATACCTACATCTGTGGCTCTTCATGGGATGGCTTGGCTCAGATGTACTAGCCTGTCATAGAGGATACCCAGACTAAGGCCATGGATTTTCCTGTTGTGGGTAACCTCTGTTTGGGGAGCAGACAGAGAATTACATGAAGAAAATGGATGAGTATAGGACCACCTATAGGAGTGCACAGGCCAAGGAAAGGCAGGCCACTCCTCAAAGGCAGCCTTCCAGGGGCAGGGGCAGGCCTTTTCATAGGCCTTTTTACCAAGCCCAGACCTCCTCTTCAGCTTATGCCCAGAGTGGGTTCTTTAGAGGGAGAGGCAGACGGGGTACAAGCAGACCTGCTTCCACCCCTCAGCCTAAAGCCCCTGCCAAGCAGGCACCCTGATGGGGTGGCCAGGGTCGATTCTCCACTACCTGTAGGGGGAAGACTGGCTTACTTTGTCCAGGACTGGAAGTCTTTAACATCAGACAAGTGGGTCCTGGAAGTAGTAAGCCAGGGACTGGTTCTCAGCTTAAAAAAATTTCCAAAGATGAGAACCAGGTCCTTTCCACCTGCAAATCCATCCGAGGCACTTGCCTTAGAGGCAGAAGTTTCTACCCTCCTGGCTCTCAGAGCTGTGGAAAGGGTTCCACCCCTACACCAGGACAAAGGGTTGTACTCCAGGTACTTCCTTACCCCATAAAAGACAGGAGAATGGCGGCCCATCCTGGATCTCAGATACCTAAACAAGCACCTTTTAAAACCAAAATTCAAAATGGTGACTCTGGGAATTATTTTACCCTCTCTAAGGCCAGGGGACTGGCTAGCGTCCCTGGACCTCAAGGATGCCTACTTCCATGTTCTTATCAGAAGCTCCCATCGAAAGTACCTCAGATTCGAACTGCCCTCAGGCCATTACCAGTTCAGAGCAATGCCCTTCGGCCTCACCTCTGCCCCAAGGGTATTCACAAAATGCCTGGCAGTAGCAGTTGCCCACTTAAGAAGGCAAAGAATTGCCATCTTTCCTTACCTGGATGACTGGCTCATAGTAGGCCAGTCTCCAGACCAAGTCAAATTGCATCTTCAGGTAACTCAGCAACTGCTTACCTCTCTAGGTTTCCTTCTCCATCTTCCAAAGTCAGTTCTAGAGCCTGTCCAGCTTCTCACCTTCATAGGTGCAGAACTGAACACAAAAGAGGCCAGAGCCTTCCTTCCTCTGGAAAGAGCAAGGACCCTGGTCTCTCTGGCCTCTCTTTTCACCCTGCAGGTCTCTCGACCAGCAAGGCATTTTCTACAGCTCCTGGGGCACATGGCTGCTTCTACAGCAGTAGTGCAGGGAGCAAGATTTCAGATGAGGGACATCCAGTTCCATTTGAGAGCCTTTTGGTCTCAAAGGAGAGACCCTCTAACCAAATTGATTCTAGTGACTCGAACCCTGATCCAAGCCCTTCAGTGGTGGCAGGACCAGAGCAATCTGAGACAGGGGTTCCCCTTCACCCCTCAGTCTCGCTCCTTAATCCTTACTACAGATGCATCCCTCTTGGGGTGGGGAGCTCACATGGGCGACCTCACTACCCAGGGATTGTGGTCCCCTCAGGAATCTCTGCTCCACATCAATCTGTTGGAACTCAGAGCAGTTTTTCTAGCACTTCAAATTTTTTCCAAATCTGTTCAGAACAAAGTTATTCAGGTCAGAACGGACAATACCACCACAATGTGGTACATCAACAAGCAAGGCACTCGGTCCACAGCCTTGTGCACCAAGCAATGAAGTTGTGGTCTCTGGCTTACTCTCTAAACACCTCCCTTATGGCAGTTCACCTCCCAGGCAAGTACAATGTCTGGCAGATGCTCTCAGCAGGATTTCCCAGGGCCATCAGAATGGTCACTGGATCCCCTAGTACTGGAGGTAGTATTTGCCAGATGGGGCACCCGCAGATAGATCTTTTGCAGCCCCAGACAGTCACCAACTTCCCTTTTTGCTGCAGGCCCCAGTGTTGGGCTCAGTCCCTCTGGATGCCTTCCTCCTCAGTTGGGAAGGGAAGTTTCTCTATGCTTTCCCCTTCCCTCTTCTGTTCAAGGTGCTAGTCAAAATCAGATCTCAACCCTGCAAGATGATCCTGATTGCTCCAGATTGGGCCAGACAGCCCTGGTACCCACTCCTTATGTCCTTAGCAGTCCACCTTCCCCTGTGTCTTCCCAGGAATCACAACCTGTTAACCTGTGCTCAGGGGAGAGTTTGGTTCCCGAACCTCAAATCTCTCAATCTCAAGGCGTGGCTCTTGAAGAGTTAGTTTGCTGACCTACACCTCTCCCAAGGTGTATTGGATATCCTGAAGGCTTCTAGGAAGCCTTCCACCAGGGCTACTTATAATTCCAAATTGAAGAAATTTTCCATATGGTGCTCTGGCATGCATATCTCCCCAGAATCTGCTGATTTACCCACAGTCCTGGATTATATGGTCCATTTAAATACTTTGGGGCTGAGACCAGCTACCCTAAAAGTGCACCTGGCAGCCGTGTCTGCTTTCTTATCAGCAGGCAAACCCTCTTCTCTTTCAGCTCATCCTGTATTCTCCAAGTTTTTCAAGGAGTTGCTTCACACCAACCCTCCATTCAGGGACCCTGCCCCTGCTTGGGATCTTAATATTTGCATTGCTCAGCTTATGCAACCCCGCTTTTGAGCCCCTGTCTTCAACAGAGCTTAAGTACTTGACTTGGAAAACAGTGTTTTTGGTAGCCATCACTTCTACCAGACGCATAAGTGAATTACAAGCATTGTCAGTGGAGCCTGATTTATCTCCTTTCATAGAGATAAGGTGGTCCTCAGGACTAACAGAAAGTTCTTGCCTAAGGTGGTTTCAGACTTCCACCTTAATCAATCTATGTCTCTCCCTGTGTACTTCACTGACCATTCCTCCTCTGGCGAGAGGAGACTGCACAGTTTAGATGTCAAAAGAGCCCTTAGTCACTACATAGAATGTACCAAGGGTCACAGGTTTGACTCCCTACAACTGTTCCTCACTTATGGTGAGGTTGGTAAAGGGAAACCTGCCACTAAAAGATCCATTGCCAGGTGGATTGTCTCTTGTATCCAATTTTGCTATGAAAAACTGGCTAAGGTTCCTCCCTCAGGCCTGAGGGCTCACTCTACCAGAGGTACAGCTGCGTCTCTGGCTGCTGCCAGGGACATCCCTATCCTAGAGATATGTC
This sequence comes from Neoceratodus forsteri, assembly GCA_016271365.2. NCBI lineage: Eukaryota > Metazoa > Chordata > Ceratodontiformes > Ceratodontidae > Neoceratodus > Neoceratodus forsteri. Next base: position 444,577,694 of record CM028136.1, on the reverse strand, counting down.
AAGCAGCTACCTGTAAAACAGTTCGCACTTTTACCAAGCATTACTCCCTGGACATCCAGGCTAGGAGTGATGCTCGGTTTGGCACAGCTGTGCTTCAGAGCCTATTCCCTAAGTAGGTTCTGTCCCTTCTCCATGGAGGTACTGCTGTGTAGTCTGCATATGTCATAATATAGCAAGACTTCATGTTGTTTGGAGAAAAAATTACTCACCTTAGTAATGTTGTTTCTTTTAATGGAGTCTTGCTATATTATGACCTCCCCCACTGCCTGCCCCTCTCAGAACCTTTGCTTTTGGGATGTGTGTGGGCAGTACAGAGTTGGCACTTAGTAGATGCCCACCTGGTTTTTTCACCACTCCTTTTTGGGGTGATTGGGTGTTGTGTTTTTCATTTTTTGGGTCTCCTGACTTGAGTCTTTGTTTTGGGACCAAAAAATGTGTTCTTATATGTAGCAGCCAGTTGGCTAGTGTAGGTTTACAGCTTCCACACAGAACCTTAGTGAGTTTTGCTCGTAAAGATCTGACAGTTTGAGTTTGAAGAACAACAGACAGAGTTTTCAACCGAGCTCGAGCTCAAAGTTCCATACCTGGCATGGAAAGTTAACTCTTTCACCTTCGGAGCAGTTTGAAGGTTGGGATTCACTGCATATGTCATAATATAGCGAGACTCCATTAGAAGAAACAACATTACTAAGGTGAGTAATTTTCTTCTGCCATGTGAGCTTGGTCATCATGATGGCACACTTCTCCCACGCCCTGTTGGGCTCTCTGGATGAGGTGATTCATCATCTTTCGGTGGACCTCCAGACTATGGTCAAACAGGTCCGGGACCAGGGTTGAGCTGTGGCCAAACAGCAAATTCAAACTGCTCTGGACATCGGAGACCCCTGCGTCCTCTCAGTGTCGGCCGCAGTTGCCATACGCCATAAGACTTGGCTGAGGATTTCGACCTTCGTGGCAGACATTCAGCACAAGCTAGCGGATGTCCCGTTCCTGTGCACTGACTTGTTTGGGTCCGGGGTGGATGATGATCTCCAACGGATTGAGAAGTCCAGTGCAACCTTCGATTCTGTGACATCCATATAAAAGAACCCTGAGGGCTCAGCAGCAGAAGTACAAGCCCTTTCGGTCTTTCACTCCTGCGGCAAAACCAGCCCAGCATTTGCAGGGCCAGCAGGCTCAGTCATGGCTACCTCTGCCCAAGTCTGTGGCCTCAACGGTCCGTAAACCCAGAGAGAAGGGACCCGACAAAGGTCACTTCGACCAGCTAGTCTCTGTGACCCAGAAGATGTGGGATGCTCTCAAATGGTGGCTCATCCCAGAGCATCTGCAGGAAGGGCTTCTGTTTGCCCTGAGCCAGTGGTCGTCCTGACGACCCACACTTCTCTCACGGGTTGGGGAGCCCACCTGGGGGAACACAGAGTCCACAGGCTCTGGACCCCTTAGGAGTCCCGATGCCACATCAACCTGCTGGAGCTCCAAGTGGTTCATTTGGCACTGACTGCATTTGCTCCATTTGTTCAGGGTCAAGTGGTTCAAGTCCAGACAGAACACACCATGACCATGTACTACCTCAACAAGCAAGGCAGGACACACTCCCTGCCCATGTGCAGGGAAGCTCTCCATGTCTGGATTCTTGTGTGCAGCCTGAAGGTGGATCCCCTAGCCATCCATGTGGCAGGAACCTCCAATCAGCTGGCGGATGCCCTCAGCCAGGTGGGTGAAACGTCTCACAAGTGTCCATCTGGAGGTAGTTCACAGCCTTTTCTTCCAGTGGGGCACCCCCTCAGGTGGACCTGTTTGCCTCCAGGGAGAATGCAAAGCTGAGGGTGGTCTGTGCCCTGCCCCCTCAGCAGGGCTTGCTGCAGGAGGATGCCTTCACAAGGCCGTGGACCCCAGGCCTCTTCCATGCCTTCCCTTGATCCACAAAGTGTTGCTCAAGGTCAGGAGGGGCAAGGCGTGGGTGATCCTGTTGGCTCCAGACTGGCCCCACCAGTTTTGGTACCTAGATCGCCTCAGCCTCTGCATCAGGGTCCCAAGGTTTCTTCCAGCACGCTTTGACCTCCATCAATCAGGGGAAGCTGCTCCACCTGAACCTTCAATCCCTGCACCTGACAGCCTGGTTCCTGAGTGGCTAGAGTTCCAGGCTTTGGGTCTCCAAGGATGTCCTCAATGTAGTTGAGGCATCTAGAAAGGAATCGACCAGAAAATGCTATGCCTTCAAATGGAAGAGATTCTCCATTTGGTGTCAGGGGAAAGGGCTGGATCCTTCATCCTGTCCAGTGTCTTGCATTTTAGATTACCTGTGGTCTCTCTCCCAAGGGGGACTTCGGTCGATGACCCTTAAGGTGCACCTGGCACCCACCTCTGCTTACTGGTCTTGGGACGGTCAGCAGTTGGTAGTGCAGGAGAAGGTGGTCTGGTGCTTTTTCAGAGGCTTAGATCCCATTTCTCCTCCAGTGCGTGAACCACCACCACCGTGAGATTTGCTGCTGGTTTTGGCAAAACTCATGGGCAAGCCATTCAATCCAATGCACAAGTGTGACATCTCACCTGTCATGGAAGCCCGCCTTCCTGGAGGCCATTACGTCAGCCAGAATGATCTCACTGTGATACAGCAACTGCATGGCTTTCACTTTCCCTGTACCCGAAAGTTTAGTGTCGGCAGTAAATGACAAACGCAACACTCAAAATGAGAATTAATTTGAAACAGTGAGGAGAACATGTTTTTTCTCATTTCGGGTGCTGAGTCAGTGAGAATCCTGCCTGTATCTAAGAAACAAGAAACAAACTCCAGTGTCATATATGAAAGTACATGTTGCAGAGCAGAGTTTAGAGCAGCAGCTCATCAGAGGTGGACTCCATGCCTTTTTGTCCATCTAACTTCCTTCCCTTTCCAGTCCTGTTTGATGCAATTTTAGTACGTCAGATGGACCTACATATTTAAAAATGTTAAGAATGTTTGTTTTCTTTGCATATGGGAAATGGCGTTGGGGCAGTAATTGCTTTTTATGCCGCTCTTTAAAGAGAGGCTCAAAGCTCCAGCCACCACCAAACAAAAAAATTAAAGCAGAATTTAGTTGTACAGCAGTCTAAAAAAAATCCTTATATTATTAGCTATTCCATTCTTCAAGTCTAAAAGGAGGAGTTTCCAGGAAAACTGTATTTTTCTCTAATAGCTCGTTCACAGCTGAGGCTCATTTGGGAGCGGAAGTCATCCTGCCTTGTCTGTGGCTTCATTCACAGCAGTAGACTATGATGCCACAAGCAGGGCATTATGATTTCAGCATGGGCTGTAAGTGAACTGTATGGGACAAAGATCCCATTTTCATATAGATGTCCTTAACACGTTATAAAGAAAAGATGTTTTTTAATTGAAATGTTTTGTAATCCAGTTCTTCTGATCCCAACTAATGTTTTGCTGGTCACTGGTGCCCCACTTTCACCTGGTGATGTCCCTTTGCTGAGCTCTTGTGCCTACTCTCACACCTTCTAGTTTAATAACTTAACTGGTAGCATACCTGGATGGAATTTGGGGGACATAACAGTTTTCAGTTAGGTCACATTATGTACGTAGTAAGGCATGCCAGAGTGCGTGATATGGGTCTATAATCACACACCTTATGAAAAAATGCCTTTAAACACACGAGAGAGATGTGGTTATTGACCATAATCAGATATCTCTGAAATGCCTTATTGCACTTAGAGATGGATCCTACACAATAAATTTAATGAAAGAAAGGCACAACTAAAGAAAAAAATGTTTGAGGGTTTTTTTTCATCTTCTTTGAAAGGTGATCCCCTTGTTGCCTGTTTACATCCCCCTTACATTTGTAGTATTAAATCACTCATGTGCTTCCTTAATCTGACTGCCCCCAACTCCCTTATTTGTTACTCATGCTCTGGTGCAAACCCCTACCGAAACCTCTCATGCTGAAGCACTCGCAGTAAGGATCACTGCCGAGACCTCAAGTGCTGTGGCGCTCTGTGATGTGCATGTGACTGTATGCAAGTGAGGAACAGGAGCGGGATGAACTCGCCACTCAGAACTAGATGGAGTATGAAGAACAAGCCAGTTTCAGGGAAGGAACAGTAACAGGACACAAAATGTAAAGGGGGAAAAAAAAGACCTGGTGCTGGGGAGGGCTGAGGCGCTGTAGTGCCTTACCTCTTACCCCTCCAGCAACCCTAGTTTGGGAATGAGCTCAGGCCACTGGGTGGGGAAGAGAGAGGCCAGGAGAGGATCAAGTGGCTGCTTGGCAGCTCTCCTCACTCTGACTGTGAAGTTGTGTTCTTCCAGCTCTTGGCTGCCATCAGGTGGAGGCCTGGTCATAGCGGCAAGCTTATTGATGTAGACTTAGGTTACGGGGGGGAGGGTAGATAAAACAGTGGTTCCGGAATACATGCATGCCTCCACTCACATGCATCCTTTGTGCCACTGCAGGTCTCGTAACTAAGAAGGAAATGGCAGTGGTCTGCTAAGGCTTCGAGGCATCTGCCTGCTGACCCTCCTCGCCACACTGTCACCTGGCTGGGCCCAGCTACTGGATGTGGGTCTCCTGGTGAGGGAAGACGGCACTCCCTCACTTGGCCTTGCCATGGGGATGGGGGGGTACAATCCATGGGGTCAGAGGGCCCCAGACAGGTTGAGGCACGTAGTTGAGCAGGACGGGCATGGAAGGGACAGACAACCCTGCCTGTGCAGACCGCAGAGAAAAAGGAAGAATTTTTTTTTTGTTTGCTTTAATCACTACCAAGGGTGAGGAGTGTACTGCTTATATCAAACATGGCTGACATTTGGTTTCTGAGGGGAGGGGTGTACAGATTGTTCGATTTGAGTTGATGGTTTGGCTGGGACTGTAACGCATGTAATTATGGGCTAATAATTACATGGGGTTGGAGTGGTTCTCAGCCAGTCACAACTGTCAATTTTTCTTACCTATTTTATAATTGTTTTTCACCAACATGTTGTATTTTCATTGACAATTTATGAAAATAAGTGAACCAATAATGTACTTTCAGACTTAAAGCATCCTTAGCTATGGAGCTGCAACATGAGCAAGTGGTCTTTACCACTAAAATGGAAACTGCTCTGCTTGTGAAATAAAACATCATTATGGAGTATGAGCTGTTCAACCTGTTTTGTCCCAATTTCATTCCTTGTTCTCTACAGCTTCGTTCTGTGAATGACAGTCTTCCAAGTTCAGCTATTGTTTCCATGGCATGCTGTGCCACAGGGATTACGAGAGGCTATGACGAACTGGTTCCTCATCAGGTTTGTTTTTACATGTTGTGACTGAGTTTGGGTCCATTTTACATTTGAGTTGGAATATATCATTTAACATTTCAGAATCCTATTTGTCTGCTTTGGGATTTATTTTATGGTGCTTCAGCAGAGTTTTGGAGGCACTGCAGTATGTCATCTGAGGTCTTTCAGTCCATCTGGTAATCTTTTGGGTTGTAGTGTAACTTCTAGGGCTGCCCCGATGACCGGGTGGCAATGTGGTACATTGCGATGCTGGTGACCCGAGCTCAGGAGCATACGTGGGAAGCTGCACCAGAAAGCAGGTATGACTGCAACAGCTGCCTCTTGGCAGTGCTCTGCAGTCAGGGCAGGATGGCACTGAGCACCTTGTGCAACAGCTACCACTGTGGTGGGCCAGGGAAGCCTGCTCCCTCCGCAGGACATTGCTGCGTGCATCCAAGTCCTGAAAGAGTTACCCCACACCAAGGGAGGATGGCGGGCAGGGAGAAAACCCAATATGAGATTCTGGATTCTAGTACCTGCTTGACATTGATCTTAACCACATAATGGGGAACTCCTGCCACGAGGTGTTGAACTCAGTACGACTGGTACAGGTAGAATAAGTGCAAAAACGTGCTGTTTTAAATTGTTAGTATTACATCTGATGTCCTGGAACACTGACATCCCTTCAGTTTAGTCTGCTGTTTGTGTCATCAAAAGGCTGGTGTAGGGGGCACTGGGAGTACTTGTTTGCTGACATGCCAGGTTGGGGGGGGGTGTCACAGGATTAACCAGATAAAAACGTAATGTCACAAAACAGCAAGTAGCTGGAAAACATTAATTTATAACCGTTTCACTTAATCAGAACCTCTAGGTTCTATAGCATTGCTGCAAAGGAGCTGAGAGGTCCCCTTCAAAATCAGGAGATTTAATATATGTGGGCGTAGTTCTCGTCTAAATGTAAGAACCATATAAGAAATAAAATATGGATAACTATATACAGATATGATTGTTTTTCCATTTTGGTTTCTGATGCCATCAGAGTCGTCGAGCTTCACTTTGGAGATGTGTGATGTCATCTGAAACTCTCAATAGAAATGCAGCCTTGTTATAGATGGCTTGCTGATGCATTATTCTACATACTGTGTGATATAATAATGTGGTTTAAAACAGCAGTTAATGTTAAAATATTTTATAAAATGGGCAAAATAAATTCTGCTTGCTGATTGGCAGGAAGCCCTTTCCAGCCGTGTCCTTATCAGAACATAACATTGCAACGTGCACTACTTCTCCCAACTAAGACACACTACACGGTGAAATCAATACATTTTATTTATTGAATTTTGATGACCGGGTAGGCCCACTGGGCCCCGAAGATCCCTTTTTCAAGGGCGACCCGGGAATAATAGTACACACATTATGAACATTTGTACATTTACATATACAGGTAGTCATGGGTATACAGTATTCGGCTGTTTACACATAGCAGTAGTTATAAGAGTTACATGTATCTAGTTGGTAAGTTGCAGTTCATTACATTCAACATTTGTCCTACATATTAGTGAGACAGTACTGTGGATTCTTTGGTTGACATAGTTCAAGAGCATTAGGATGGTTCAGAGAGGAGGAAAGTTAGTGCTACATTGTTGGGGGGGTGGATATTTTAGTTAGTTGTGGTCGCTATGGTAGTGTCAGGTGCAGTGGCACTGGCATACGCTTGTTGATAGGAGATGGGTCTTGAGTCTGGTGTGGAAGCACGGCACCAATGGGGTTTCTCGCACCTCCAACGGGAGGTCATTCCATAAGGAAGGGGCAGCATACGAGAAGGATTTCTGGCCTGCCTTAGCCCTAGCCTTGGGAACCTCTAGCAACATTTGGCCCGAGGACCTAAGGCTGCGCTGGTTTATTTTTACTGTGAGGAGTTCCCCAAGACTAGGGGGAGGTGAGGGGCTAATTAATCTTTTTCGCCAGGCAGAGCACAGGGTAGCTGAGGCGTGCTTCGAAGGATGGCCAGTTAAGCTTTGCTAACCTCACAGTGGTGGCTCCTTGAGTGGGATAAGGTGGCAAAGCGGGTCACCTTGTTGTATAGAATCTGTAGTTTACCATACTCCAGCTTTGAGATACCCTGAATGACCGGGGCAGCAAATATTAGTGTTGGAAGTAGGACACTCGCTGCAATAGCAGTCCTAGCTTCAAGGGTTAACAGTTCCTTGAGCCACTATAGTAATCCGAGTTTAGTATGGATTACTTTAGTGACTTGGTCCACATGTTGTTTGAACGTGAGACCCTGGTCAAGGGTGAGGCCGAGGTACTTTGTCGTGGGAACAACTTCCAGCTTGTTACCCTCCAGAGATGAGAGCTGGAGAAGTTGCGATCTATCTTGTCCAAGGGCTCTTGGTCCGAACAGCATAGCTTTGGTTTTATTGGTGTTAAGGACCATTTTGTTAATGATGAGCCACCTCTCCATGATGTGAATATCCTTTTGGAGAGAAATGCATAGGTCATCCAGGTTGTCAGAGGACGTTGTAGATAACAGCATCATCCGCATATTGGATTATGTTGCTGCTTCCACAGTGTTTGTGCAGTTCATTTACGAACAACGAGAACATAAGATGCCCGAGTATGGACCCTTGGGGTACTCCATCCATTAGGGACTGAGGTTTGGAGAGTTTGTCCTGCCACCTGACTCTCTGAGTGCAATCCGTGAGGTAGCTTTCCATCCATTTGAGGGCGTGGGCATCGAGGCCTATATGGAGAAGTTTTTGGAGGAGTAGTCTGTGATCCACCCGGTCGAAGGCCTTAGAAAGCTCTATAAAAAACCGCCCCTATGTTGGATCCAGCATCTAGGTCTTTGAGTACATCCGAAGAGAATTTGGTTAGGGCAGTGTCTGTCCCATGTTTGGCTCTAAAGCCATGTTGCGATGGGGACAGCAGCATGTGGGCTTCCAGGTACTCCTTAAGCTGGGCATATACGATTTTCTCCTGTATTTTTGCCAGGGTACAGAGCAGGGAGATTGGCCTATAGTTTTCAATTGGTTCTGCAGGCCCTCCCTTATGGATCGGGACCACATGCGCCTGCTTCCACAGCTCCGGAACATATCCTTCAAGTAAGGACCTATTGATCAGCCAGGTGAGTGGCTGCGTGAGCGCCGTGGCACCATCTTTTAGCAATCTAGCTTTGAGTCCATCCGGGCCTCCTGAACCTGTTGTTTTCAGGGTTTTTAGGATGGCCAGGACCTCTTTTACCTTAGCCAGCCTCAAGTGAAAGGGTGGGCAGTCAAGAGATTGAGGATCCGTGGAGCGAACAGGTTATTAGGTACCGATGACCCTGCCTGATGTTTATCAGGGTTAGTAAGCACGACTAAGGGTCTCAGCGATTTGTGCCGCTGGCCATGTAGTATCTTTTCCATTGGCTGTGATAGCCTATGTAAACCTTTTATTCCCTTCATCAGTTCGTTGATGTGGGACCAGAAAGTCCTAGGGTTGCCGAGGTTGGCTTTTTGGAGGTGGTTGAAATACTCCTTTTTCGCTAGTTTGGTGGCCTGTTTACATTGGTTTCGGAGGGTTCTATAAATAACCCGGTCTGCTTGAAGAGCTGTGTCCTTGGACTTTTTCCAGGCTTTGCCTCGGCTGGTCATCAAGACCTTTAAGGGAGGGGTAATCCACTTATAGCAGTGGCCCTTTACCCGGTAGGTTTTATATGGGGCCAGGAGATCCGCGACCCACATGATTGACCTATTTAAGAAGTCAACCGCCCCTTCCAAGGTGGGGAGACTTCTAATAGGGCTCCAATCCAAGTTGCCCAGGAGAGTATTATAGTGCTCCGGGGAGAACTTTGAGTAGTCCCTGGAAGTGAGTATTCTGGGTGGGACCTTTATCGTCCTGTTTCTCCAAACACAGAAGGTGGGCGAGTGGTCGCTGAGGGCATCCGCCATGGTGCCAGCCAGTTGAACATTTTTGGGGTTGGACACCAGTACCCAGTCAATGATCGAGTGGCTGCCCGTTTTGTACTTCAGCCTTGTGGGTAGGGTGATTATCTGGGAAAGGTTAGCCTCCTGAAGCATACCTATTATTGAGGACCTGGCCTCTTTGGCCCAGTTCAGGTTGAAATCTCCAAGAAGGATGATGAGTTCAGAAACGAACTCATCTGTTAGGTTTTTTGTAAGGGACTCGAGGGATTGGAGGGCTCCCTTTAGTGGACTATATACACATCCTACGTTAAGGTGTTTAGCACCGCTGAGGGTGATGCGTACAAAGATAGTTTCAATTTCGGGGGGCATTGTTACTTTAAGGTTAATATGAGAAGAGATCAGGGTAGCCTTCACGTATATGAGAACCCCACCCCCCTTTTTCTGGGTTCTGTCCTTCCGGTAACAGACATATCCTGGGGCGGCAAATTCGTGGTCTTGGATCAATGGTTTTAACCAGGTCTGGGAGACTGCAAGCACATCAGGGTTGTAGAGGGCTAGTCATGCTTGTACTTCGTGAGTTTTAGGCCTAAGACTACAAATGTTCATATGTGCTAGCCTCAAGCCCCTTGGTGCAGTCCAGGTTAGGTCTTGGGAGGTGGAGATAGAGGTATTATCAACACCTGGGACAGGGTTAGGTTGAATGTCCCCTGCCCGCAGTAGCAAGATCCTTGGCAAGAGGCAGAGAATATAGGTCAGGGAAGGGAACCTAGTTTTTTTAGGTTTATGTGTCAGTAGAAGGATAGCTCTGTAGCAAATCCCGCTCCTACTGAGTTTGGCAGCTGTTAGGAGGGCCAAGTTGTCAGCCAGGGGTGGGCTATGATAGTGCCAGGCCTGTTGTGGTGCTGGTCCATTTGAAGGCTGTGCAGCGGGGCCTTGTCTACCAGCTAGCCAATCAACCCAGAGTATTGTAGCGATGTACAGGGCAGCTAGGAGGAGACCCTTGTTTGACCTGAGCTGGCCCGAGATACAAGTATTCAGTGGCCTGTTGACTGGCATTTTTAACCTTATGTGGCGTTATTAGGCAGCAAGAGCTTGGCCTTGTAGTAACGGTTTCAGGGTGATTTGGGGAGAACAGGCTAGGTGCTGAAGGGTACCGGGACACTCAGCAGTATGTGCTTCTTAGGGTTGAGTCTATACAATAACTTTTACTTGCCTAATTTTCTAACCCTTAAGTTCAGAAAACATAGGATTCTTAGTTATATAGGTTACTATCACCGATATAACTGAGCAAGTATCGCAGCAGTTCAGAATAAGAAATAAAAAAAACAGCTAGACATAACCCAGTGGCAGTGTTATTGACTAGTTATTGCAAGATGGGATTGGGTTAGCTGATTATATTATGAGTGCACGTTTCAGTTTTAGCACACTATAGGCTACTTATAGTTTAGTATGATTTCAACATTCAAACCAAGTAGTCCTTTGTTATACAGTTAGACCATTAACGTTCCATAATAGGTAGCAGGAGTTATACAGTAGGTCCCCTGTTATATTGGGCTAGCCTGTAATTGTTACAGGCTGAGGTAATTTAGCCACAGGCGATGCTCCTCCTCCTGTGCTTCCTATTGGTGTGGGGCTCACAAAGGGCGGTGCTACCCCCTACTTAATCACAACAGGAACGGGTCGGGTGGGCAGGAAACTTTCGAAATCCGCAGTCTGCTTACGATTTTACAACGGGGGAGGTCCGCCGGACAGATTAAATATTTCCCAGAACAACAAACAGATAGCCCCACACCAAACACACTGGCACTAACAGACAAACCACAGAAATGTCTCCGAAACCCTTGACTGTTTAAAAAATCTTTCTTTTTCACTCGCTGCCCATTCCTTCGTGACTCATGACGGTTCCCGTTGTATCTTCCGTCCCATAGCTCAACAGTATGTCAGAACTCCGGAGTTCATTCCTGCCCCACCTCGTCCTGTTCCAGAAAAGTGAGTCACAACAATTAATATTTAAGAACTGCTCCTCATTCCTATTTACAGTACCGCAAAGTCATTCCTCATTGTAGCTGAGTAACGGTCCCAAACCGCAAGCAGAAGACGTCTGTCTGTGGCAGCCACTGAGGGCCATGCTCACTCCACACTGCAACCAGCCTATTAAAGAAAGTGAATTAAGAACAAAAATGTAAAAAAAATGAATAAAAGTAAAAAAAGTCTATATTCTGAAGTGAAGGGATGCCAAGAAAATTCACACACTACCAGACAACTCGCTGTCACTCGGTGTAACTGTGATCAAAGTACCAAATATGAAAAACAGAAGAAGAAACAAAACAAGTGTTTTTGAGTCTTTCTCTATATGTGTGTGTGTACGTATGTGTGCCTAGGGACTGCAGATTCAGACAGACACCTCCTATCCAATTTTTAAATTGAGTACTTTACCAGGGGGCCAAAACATCTATTATCTTTTACTAAAAGAGCTATGTTACAGCACAGTAACAGGGACTACTTTTTCTATTACTGATATAATCATATATTTTTATTATTTTATATACACTTATTATGTGTTTTTTCTTTGTAATTAACTTCTTTACTGCGGGGCCCATTTTATAAGTGCAATAAGACACTCCGAGGTGTGTGTTATGGCCCGATAAGAGCATTTCCCAGGTGCTAAAGGCACTCAGCGCAAGCGCCTCGTGCCTCATAACACACCTGGGCGTGCTCTTATCAGGCCATAGCACACATCTTGTTGTGTCTTATTGCTGGCTTATCTACTTTATTACGTGCTCCTTAGTAGCTCCTGATGTTGATTGCTTCTGTTCATTTTTGTTTCCAAATCTTTTTATGTTCACCATCTTTTGTTAGCTGCTGTGGCTTAAATACACTAAAGATTTTAGCCTATCAAAAATATTTAAAGGGTAGCCATAGTCCTGATACAGAAAATGCTCATTATTTAATGGGTGATACATTCTGTGCCTTCAAGACTTTTGCCAATGTGGCAAACTGGTTGGAAATTTTTTTAGCCACGCTTCACATTTTTCTGTAGAGTGCTTAAATACGGCTGAGCATATTAATGCAACTGTTGTGGCTCCTGAATTTATTGATGCTCACCAGTGATTATTTAAAATCTAAAAAAAATGCTAAAGAAGACTCTAAATGAGGAAAAGGTGCATCTCAGGGGACAGGAGAAAGAGGGCATCTAACAACATGGAATAAAAGGTATAGATGCAGTTTTACTACACATGTGAATGTTGAACTTAAGTTGCGATTTCTGTGGCCACATAAACAGAACTACTCCAGGAGGTAGTAGAGGATCTGTTTCACAGATGGGGCACACCAGAGTTAGACCTTTTCGCGTCCCCATCCAACGCAAAACTGCCCAATTTTTGCTCGCTAGATCCAGGGCCTTGTGTTTTCTAGTGAGATGCGTTGTCCCTCTCCTGGACGGGCAGATTCCTCTACGCATTTCCTCCCTTCCCGTTGATCCAGAGGGTCCTATTGAAACTCCGCAGAGAGCAGGCGACACTGATATTTATCGCGCCTTTTTTGGCCCAGACAGATTTGGTTCCCTCTGCTGCATCAGATATCCCAGAAACCTCCGGTGCCTCTGCCAATCAGCTCTCACTTATTGTCCCAGGAGGCAGGTTCTTTGGTCCATCTGGACCTTCGCTCTCTGAACCTGCACACCTGGCTCCTAGAAACATAGCTATCATGCAGTATGGGGTCTTGCAAGAGGTAGCAGATGTTCTAGCGGCTGCTAGAAAACCGGCCACTTACGCCATGAAATGGTGCAGATTTTGTCTCTGGGCTTAAGCACGAGGATTTTCCCCTGATAGATTGTCCGGAAAGGTCATATCCTGGACTACCTCCTGTCTCTCTTCCAAGCAGGCTTGGCATACTCTATTAAAGTACACCTTTGTGCCATCTCACCCTATCATACACCTATAGGCCGACGTCCCATAACTCAGTTGGACACAGCACGAGCCTTCCTGACATGTGTTCTCCACCTTAGACCTCCGATTAAGGATCCTATTCCTTCATGGGATTTACCCTTTGTCCTGGAGCAGCTCACGCTGCCGCCTTTTGAACCAGCTCTGGATTGCGAGCTACGTCTCCTAACATGGAAGATGTTATTTTTAGTTGCCGTTACTTTGGCCAGAAGGATTTCTGAACTTCACGCACTGATGTGCAAAGAACCTTATTTGGTTTTTCACCAGAACAGGGTGTCCCTAAGAACAAATCCAAAGTTTCTACCTAAGGTGGTCTCAGCTCACACCCTCAATCAGGACATTGACTTACCAGTGTACTTTCCTAAATACTCTAATAGAGGAGAGGCCCTGTTGCACACTCTAGATGTGCATAGGTGTCTAAGCTACTACCTGACCAGAACCAGGCACTGCCGTAAATCTGATCAGCTTTTCGTCTGCTTCGCCCATAGGATGATGGGAGCTCCTGTTTCTAAACAATCCAGGTGGCTCATCCATCATATCACGTTCTGTTACCAGAAACTTAACAAACCTTTACCGGGTGTGTTCAAGGGTCATTCCACAAGGGGAGTGGCTACCTCCTTTGCGGCCATGAAGAACGTGTCCACTTCAGCCATCTGTGCAGCAGCTACTTGGAGCACTGTGCACACCTTTATCAGTCATTATGGATGTGGCATCACGGCGAAGAGCTGGTTTTGGTCTAGCAGTCCTTCAGGGACTCCTATCCTAGGCTTTGGTCCAACTCGCGATCTCTACCTAGCCTCCTCCCACCCGCGAGGGATTTTCAGTATTGCTTGGGAATCAGTCCTAATGGTGTAACCTGCTGCAAGAGCTGTTTCTTGAAGTAAGATAGTACAGTTACATAAGAACTTACCGTAACAGTAGATCTTCGAGAACAGCTCTTGCAGGAGATAGTTTCCTTCCCACCATCCCCTCTGGAGGTAGAGTTGTTCCGATATCTCTTTTCTGGGATTAGATGTTTCTAACACCATTCTGATTACCTTTTGATGGCGGATCCTCAGTCTCCACTTCTGATGTCATCGAACGGCCGGGAGTCTCCAGCGGGAGAACTGGGGATTCTGGGGGACCGCCCCTTTTTATACGATGCCTGATGTCGGGGGCGGGGCTGACATTGGGGGCGGTCCCTGCTGGATACTGCTAGCTAGAAAATTTCCGTGGGGTCCTGGCGCCTGCCGGCTTCAGTCCTAATGGTGTAACCTGCTGCAAGAGCTGTTCTCTAAGATCTGCTGTTACGATAAGTTCTTACGTAACTGTACTTTTAATGGGGTGACATTTATTTTTTTGTTTATGTTATTTGGAATTGTTCAACAGGAGAGGCGCACTAATCTGTGATAGCTTGTTTCATAATATTCTAATTGATGGAAGGGGAAAGGTAATTGGATTTTAATTTTTGTTTCAGCAACAAGCAGTGCACACTTTTCTGTTTGGAATTCAGATAGATCAGTGTTTTTTAACCCCATTGGCTGTAACTTTGAAAGTGCACACCCATGTACTGTGTGTGTGTGTGTGTGTTGTGCACTTGTGTTTGAGAAATGTAAGAAATGAGTGTCTGCTTTAAGTGCATATTTGTTGCGTTAAATGAACATGTCATCATAACTTATCACAAATTACAGGGTTTATTCAGTGGGTTAGGCAGAAGGATTATGATGAGCCAGTATGGCAAACAACACGCCTGTATGTTCATAAATGCAATTTTGTCAGTTTCTTGGATAAGGTATACATTCCCCTCATTCTGTATCCCACTCGAGCCTATTTTTTTTTTGTACAATATTTTTATTAAGAGAAAATTAAATTCGTACAGCATCAGTATGCATCGACATTACATGTTAATAGTATAAATTATACACAGTTTCATCATACTGACATTTGCTGTAATTAGTACACTAAGTAGATTTTAACATTAAAATCAAACATAACAGATATGCACATTCCATTCTACACTCAGCATACAGATAAATTTCATGACCATGTCTACCTCTAGCTTTATCTTAATATGAGGCATGGCTTTGACAATTTGAAGTATGTTACAATTTATTGCATCACATCCTGTAAAGAGTCCTCTGCCCACTGCCGCCCCCCCTCCTGGCATCTGTGCTTCTGATAAAGGCAGGGCATCCAAAACTCTTCTTCACTACAATAAAAATGTTTATGCTTTCCTTTTCAAAATGTAAGTCGGTGATCCACCGCAAACACTTGAATCACTAGATTTTTCCATTGATCCAATGCAGGCACATTGCACAGCACCCAGGTATTTTGGATGCCCTGTCTCTCAACCACAAGCAAGATTCTGACCCATCTAGGGTACAAAGTCCATTCATCAGCATGTCCCTCTTCTATTCCAAAAAGTAATGATTATGGTGAGCATGCTTATCCCCTCCCCTGGGTCGTGCCTGAAAATAGGCAAGATTTGTCTAGTGCTCTTACCTGATTAACAAAAACTAAATACAGTGCCTTCAGAAGTATTCACTCCCCTTGGATTTTGTCACATTTTGTGATGTTGCAAACTCAAATTAAAATATATTTATATGGGATTTTTGTGTCGCGTATCTACACAAATTACTCTATAATGTCAAAGTGGAATGAAACTTCTGGAATTATTTGTACATGTAATTTAAAATAAAAACTTGAAATGTCTTGATTTGATAAGTATTCACCCCCTTTGCTATGACACTCCAAATTGAGCTCAGGTGCATCCAATTTCCTTGTGAGATCACTCTAAAACTTGAATGGAGTCCACCTGTGGTCAGTTCAAATGGTTGACATGATTTCGGAGGAAATACACCTGTCTATATAAGGTCCCACTGTTGACAGTGCATGTCAGAGCAGAAACTCTACCATGACGACCAAGGAGCTGTCCATAGAACTCCGTGATAGAATTGTGAGGAGGCATAGATCTGGGGAGGGGTATAAAAACATTTCTAGGGTGTTGAAAGTTCCCAGGAGCACAGTCAAGTCCATCATTAGGAAATGGAAAGATTACGGAACCACCCAGACTCTTCCTAGAGCAGGCCGTCCTCCCAAACTGAGCAACCGGGCAAGAAGGACCTTGGTCAGGGAAGTGACCAAGAACCCAATGACCACCCTGACAGAACTACAGAGTTCCATGGCTGAGATGGGAGAACCTGTCCAGAGGACAACAATCTCTGCAGCACTTCACAGATGTAGCCTCTATGAGAGAGTGGCTAGACAGAAGCCCCTCCTGAGAAAGGGCCACATAATAGCATGCCTGGAGTTTGCAAGAAGGCACGTGGCAGACTCTGAGACCATGTGGCAAAAGATTCTCTAATCTGATGGAGCAAAAATTGAACTATTTGGCCTGAATGCAAAGCGCTATGCCTGGTGCAAACCAAACATAGCTCATCACTTGTGTAACACCATCCCTACCATGAAGCATGGTGGTGGCAGCATCATGTTATGGGGATGCTTTTCAGCGGCAGGGACTGGGGCACTTGTCAGGATAGAGGGAACAATGAATGGGCCAAATACAGGCACATCCTTGAGAGAACCTGCATCAGTGTGCAATAGACCTTGGACTGGGGCGAAGATTTGTGTTCCAACAGGACAACGACCCCAAGCATACAGCCAAAGCAACACTGGAGTGGCTTCAGAACAAGAAGGTGAATGTCCTTGAGTGGCCCAGCCAAAGCCCAGACTTGAATCCCATTGACAATCTGTGGAAAGACTTAAAGATTGTGATTCACTGATGCTCCCCATCCAGCTTGACAGAGCTTGAGCAAATCTGCAAGGAAGAATGGGAGACAATCCCCAAATCCAGATGTGCAAAGCTGATACAGACATACCCAAGAAGACTCAGAGCTGTAATTGCTGCCAAAGGCGCTTCTACAAAGTATTGACTTGGGGTGAATACTTAAGTAAACAAGATATTTCAGTTTTTAATGTTTCATAAATTTTTGTTACACAATAAAAATATTTTTGCCCCTTTAAATTGTTGAGTATGCTGTGTGAATCAAGGGGGAAAAAATCATTTCAATGCATTAAAAATTCTGGTAGTAACACATCAAAATGTGGCAGAATCCAAGGGGGGTGAATACTTTCTGAAGGCACTGTAAATAAAGTACTGCATTCCCAGAAATAGTGGAAATATGTACCTCTCTCCCTATGGCATCTCCAACAGATTGGGGATATTCCCAGGTGATATCTGTGTACAGTACTAGGTGGGCAGTATAGCCTGTGTAGGAACTTAATTAGGATTGTTTATATTTATTGCAAACTTTCGGAACCAAGCAAAAATTGGCCAAGCTCCACACCCTACCCTCTTTCCTCTCTGAAGCCTCCACTCCCCTTGAAAATGTCCCTTCTTATAAGTATCTTGGAGTCTGGCTGGATCCCTCTCTTGACTTCTCCTCCCACTTTAGTGCTCTTCACTCGAAGATGCGACCTAAACTGGGACTACTCTACTGACATAAGGCTGGCCTTCTCCTCTCTGTTAGACAAGAACTACTGGTTAAATGGGTACTCCCTTCCTTTGATTACGCCGGCGTGGTCTTCAGTGCTGCCCCTGCAACCTCCCTCTCCAAAGTCATTGTGCTCTACCATGTCTTCTGCAGGTTCACCTCGAACTCCGTCTGACCCACCACTGTGACCTCTACTCCTCCCTATCCCTCCACTCTCTCTCCTAGAGATGCTTTTCCCATTGTGCCACCTTCATATCTAAATACTGGTTTGGGGCTGTCCCTCCATACTTTGCCTCTCTCCTCAAATCTGCCATCGCCTCCCCATATAACTCGCGTTCAGTCAGTGACCATTTCTTCGCCCTCCCACATGTCCACACCTCAGCCAGCAAACTGGCCTACTCCTATAGGCTCCCCTCCCTCTGGAACAGCATTCATCCTCAAACCTGCCTCACCCCCTCCTTTCCCACCCTTAAGCGCTTACTCAGACCTTCCCCTTCCTCTTCTTGCACCTGTTCTCCCCCCTCCTAATGCTTCTTCTCCCTCTGCCCCGGCTTGCTTCTCTTTTACACCTTCCCTGCATCAGCAGGCTCTGCTCTGTCTAGGTATCAGTCGGGCTTCCATTTGTTGTTACCCATTATAGCTGATCTCCTATTATAAATTGCTGCCTTAGCAATAAAATTCTTTATACTGTATGTGAATATATATATATATATATATATATACTCTATGTTATAATGTATATATTTGTAAATACTCTGTTTCATGTATTGCATGTATTTGTGATTTGTTTCTAACTGCTTTAAGTACACTGTACTACCATGTAACTTACGTTTGTTTATCCTCTGTTTTGTACCCCTGCCCCGGGTCACATCTAGAAATGAGCTTCTTCTCATGGTGTCTTTCCGGGTTATCAAATTTTAAATAAATAAATAAACTAAGAGTCCCATAGGAGAGCCCATAATGAGTTGCCAGTTCTCATCCCCCACCTCTCTGCCCAGATTGGCTTCCCATTGTTGTTTTACCCACCCCCATCAGATCTGGAAAGAGAGATCTACTCGTCTTAGCTACCCTACCAATCAGACCTTTAACAGACTTCTGCGCTCTGTAAATTTCTAGTTCCAGCTCTGCCAGATTGGAGAAACCGAACGTCTCCCACTAAAGAATTCTAGCGAAGGCTCGTGCTTGTAAAAATCTAAAAAAGTGATCCCTTGGGATCTCTAATGCTGTTTGTGTATCAGAGAATGTGTGGAGACCCTCCCTGCCATATAAGTTCCCCAGGCCGTCGAATCCCTCTCTCCTGTCAGAGGTTAAAGTCATGATCCCCCAGACCTGGCAGGAAGACAGGATTTTGTACTATGGGAACTAGAAGAGTTTGGTCATTAGTTGCTCCCCGTCACGCTTTAATCTTATCCCACACTTCCAGAACTCACAATGCCACAGGGTTAGGTTCGGGGGTCTGTTTTTATGCCCTCCAGCCACTATTTTCCAGATATGCCGAGAGCCACCCCAGGCATCCCTCCTCCTCCTCCAAGCCTACCCAACTTTCCTCCTGACCTCTGTTAACCCAGTCCTAAAGATACCTGACTTGTTTGGCTAAATAATAGTTCTGTATATCTGTGAAACACCGCCACCCCCCGTCCGAGCCCTTTCAGCCTAGCTAGACTCATTCAGAGGCATTTCCCATTCCAAATAAAGTTAGCAAAGCCTCTCACTAGTTTATTAAGATCCTCTTTTGTTGGACCCATCTGCAGCATTTGCAGTGCATATATGATACGGGGTAGGGCATTCATTTTTAATAAGATTTATGCGCCCCATCCAAGAAATAGGAAGTACTCTCCATCTTTGTAAATCTTTCAATATATTGAAAGAGCAATGTGTAATTTAAGATGTATAGGGTATCTATTCTCCACTCCACCTGGATCCCTAAATAGGTCAAGTGCCCTGTCACCTTCTGCAGGGCCCAAATATTCTGTATCGTGGTACCATTCCCTTGGCCAATATTCATGGGGTGGGATTTGCCAAGATTTAATTTATAACCAGAAAAACTAGAAATGGAGTTTAGGACTTCCAAGAGGGCT
Source organism: Neoceratodus forsteri (assembly GCA_016271365.2). Classification (NCBI taxonomy): domain Eukaryota; kingdom Metazoa; phylum Chordata; order Ceratodontiformes; family Ceratodontidae; genus Neoceratodus; species Neoceratodus forsteri. The sequence continues at coordinate 444,558,047 of CM028136.1, read as the reverse complement.
GGCATCGTTGTGTCCAGTTCCGTAACAAAAATAAGCAGGGCGCCCTCCCTTTTCTGAAATTCCCTTAAAATTTACTTCCTTTCTTATTTTAAGTGCCAAATGCTCTATAGCTAGTGCAAAACAAGAGAGGGTGCAGCCCTGCCTCGTCCCACAATAGAGTTGACATTTCTGCAACAAGGCTCCATTTACCAACACTCGCACCACAGGGTTCCAGTACAACATACCCACTAGGTGTATAAACCCATCTCCCAAGCCGAATCTCTTTAGTACGTCAAATAGATAGGACTATTCTGTTCTATCAAACGTCTTCTCGGCATCCATGGACAGAACAAGGGTCTGCCCAGGATGTCGAGAACCCCACCAGACTGCATTGAGGAGGCACCTTGTATTGTGGTAAGACAGCCTTCCCTGCATGAATCCTATCTGATCTTCATGGACAATAAGTGGTAGTACCCCCTCTAGCCTTTTTGCCATCACCTTAACTATTATCTTACTATCGCAGTTTAATAATGAGATGGGTCTATAGAAAACGTGCTCCTGGGCATTTTTACCAGGTTTAGGAATAACACAAATGTTAGCTGCACATCAGGTACTAGGGAGCCCCCTCTCCACTCTCTCCTCTTCTGTTAAATTTGTCAGTTCTAGAAGGAGCCTCCCTCATTTCTTTATAATATTCAGCAACAAAGCCATCTGGGCCTCTGGGTTTGCCATTTCTGAGGCCATTGATCGCTTTAATTACCTCCTCCTGGGTCACAGGTGCTCCCAGCAGTTCCCTGTGCTCCTCTGACAACTGCAGTATACTGTAAAACAGAATTTGTTTGCATCCAGAAATGTTTGCGTAACAATACCAGATGACTTAATCGCAGTTTGAAATTTTCGCGCCTTGTTCACTTCACTTCTGATATTAGAGTGCTGCTGTAATGTTATTGGTCTACAGTAATTAGTGGGCTGTGATGTGCTGTAATTGGTCAACTGCCACTTAAGATCAGCCTGTCCTGACTGCAGTATGTAGTATATTATAAACAACTGCGTACTTGATCGCATTTGATCATTGCTTGTTACTTCATTTACTGTATTTGCTGCTCTATTTGCTGCTGAATCGCTGAAATGTCCATCTTACGTTAGATAGCTGCTGGCAAAGCTTGTAAATGAGAGTACCCTCTTGATCTACATGAGGTGTCCTCAGAGTAGCTAGCAACACGAACTGGCCTGGACGCGGACATTGCTAGTGCAGTTGCTCTGGAATTAAGTGCTTGCCAGCCACCACCCAACAAAAAGAACTGCCCTTCTACCTATGCCTCTTACACTGGTGAGGTCCGATTTGAAATCTGACGATATGCAACCGAGAATGGGGTGATGTCGGCGGTCAGGTACTATTCAAACAAGTATGGCCGCAACATTAATGAGTCCACAGTCCAAAAATTCAAAACAGACTATAAAGAGCGACTGAAACTTACCCCAGTTCCCACTCTATTGATGTCATCTCTCCCAACCAAACCTTGTGGCAGACCTGCCTTGCTTATAGAGGAGGTGGAGGACAAGCTACACTTCATTATTACCAGCCTCCGAGCTGAAGGTGCGGTGGTGAATGCACGGGTGGTGCATGCCATTGCCCTCAGAATTGTGAAATCGAATAGTCCACAGATCTTGGTGGAGAACGGTGGCAATGTTACCATCACCACCAAATGGGCTTGGGTTTCCTTAACAGGATGGGCTACAGCCGTCATAAGGGAACCAAAGCCGCCCGCAAAACACCACTCGATTTCATACAATTGAAAGAGGTGATATTTGGCAAGAATCGCTAAAGCAGTGGCTCAAAAGCTGATCCCCCCCCCCAGACCTTGTGGTGAACGTAGATGAGACGGGGGTAAATCTTGTCCCGGTGTCACACTGGACGATGGCGGCAACAGGGTCCAGGCAAATGGCCCTAGCGGGACTCTGAGACAAAAGGCAGGTTCCTTGGTACTTGGGTGTACACTTGCTGGTGATTTGCTGCCGCCTCAAATGATCTATGGAGGTAAAACTACATCATGTCACCCCATTCATAAATTTCCCAGAGATTAGTGTATTATACATGTGCCCAATCACTGGGCAAAAGAAATTACAACACAGCAGTACATTGAAGCTGTGCTTGTACCACACCTTGCTACCACCAAGCGTTCTCTGGGGCTGCCAAATGAACAGAAAGGGCTCCTCATTCTAGACCTTTTCAGGGTGCATACTACAGCAGCTGTACTCGAGCAGTTAGAGGAAGCAGGTTTAATTACTGTTTTTGTGCCAGCTTTCTGCACTGACTTAATACAGCCCCTCGACATTTCACTAAACAAGCTCTTTAAAGATCATATGAAGCAGTGCTTCACATCCTGGTATGCCGGAGTGATATCAGACCAGCTCTGTGATGGTTCAGAGAGAGTGAAAATATTGTGTCCGGGGGCTTATGGAGGCAGGCATTTCAGGAGCCCATGAGAGATGCTTGGATGCCAGAATCTGTGAGTAGAACACATTGACACTGTAGTAGCAATCAGTTCTTGTTGTTGTTAGCCTGCTACTACAGTGATTCTTTTTTTTTTTTTTTTTTGTTTGCAGAACAATTCTGAATGCGAGGGAAATCGAAACCGAACTGAGTAACTTCAGAGCACCATTTGCTTTTTTTCAGAATAATTTTAAAACAATGTAAATAAAGTATAATGTTTTACTTGTACATACTGGTTGCTTCATTCTTAGTGTTTTCAAATGATCGCCTACACAACATGGTACACAGTAGAAATATATTTGCTATTCGTTAATTAGCGTGAAGAACATGAAAATAAAAAGCAAATGAATAATTCCTGGAGTACAGTATTAATTCCATCCAAAAATCTTTTGGCTCTGTGTTCCGTCCCCTGACATTCAGCTGTATAAAGTTCCTGATAAAATTCTCTGAATCTTTTCCTGATCAAGGCATTTCCAATTACTAATTGTCCATATTTAGTTTTAATATTTGCTGTATGTCCAGTTGTCTTACCTCCCCTCATCAGCCGCACTAAAAGGGGTCCAGGTTTGTTACCCCACTCATATATTCAGCTGTCTAGCGAACAAGAGCTTGGCTTGGGCCTCTTCAGTTAACATTAAATTTAATGCTTTAGCTGGCCTGTTGGCGCAGCGGTTGGATTTCCGCTTATGACGCCAGTGAACCATGTTCGGGAATGGACCCGGGGCGCCGGAGGGCCAGCCGGGGGGAGAAGGCTTTGAGCAACTGATAACGGCTTTCCTTCTCTCAAGGGGAGGGAGGGTCTGCAGCCCAGTGCTTGTTGACTTCTGGTGGAGGCCAGGGGAACAGCAACACATCAGGCCTCTGCAACGTAGGGAGTGTGACAGACGTCGACATGCACCTTGATGTCAGTGGCGCGCCATGCTCCGGGGGATGGAGCTCATTGGATGATGGTTGCCGACCCTGCCGTCGCAAAGCCCTGGACAGCCAGACCACCTAAACAGCCCCCTGGGCCGAAGGTAAGAGTGCGCTGGCAGGCCCCCCACTGGCACCTTCCCCCCGGGGGGGCGGGGCCCATCAGGCAAATGATTATGCTGGGTTACCCAGGGAGGACTGCGGTGTGGGGTGGTGGTTGGCGGTGGGGACAAGTGCTGGCAGGGTCCTTGGTGACCTGAGTGTGTGGCCGGCCAGGGGAATGGGGGAAGCAAAAAAAAAATATATATATGTGTGTGTGTGTGTGTGTGTGTGTGTGTGTGTGTGTGTGTAAATGATTCTCTAGCAACCAACAAGTTTCTTACATGCTCATTGTTGCCAGTATCTGCTATTCTATGTTCTAATTCTTTTATTTTTAGCCTCTAGGTCTACTATCTTCCATTTCTTTTCTTTTTCAGTGTGTGCCACATAAGCTATAATGACCCCCTCTTAAAGGCTTTCCCTGCCTCCCAAAAAACACCCCTCCAGTGATGCCCTCCCCCTGTTTGTAGCATTATACATTTCCCATTGGGATTTTAAACATTTTCAGACGTCCTCCTTGGCTAGTAAATAGGTTGGGAATTTCCAGCTAGGTATGGTGTGTTCTGTTGTACTGTTCCTTATTGTTAGGTCATCACATGGTCTGACAAGCCAATTTGATGTATCTGTTTGCTGGTTAATAGATTTCTGTGGTTTCTGAAGAGAGGTTTTATGCCAAGTGGAAGCCTGAAGCAGATCCATCAAACCCTGGAGAGGTAAATCACCAAAGTGGAATCATAGCAGGCAAGAACGCACTCAGTAGGTTGCATCAAGAACTAGCTGCCAAAGGCTTTCTGCAGGTAAGACTTAGTATTGACGAAAGACTTAGTACTGATGCTGTTGTTTTTCCTAAATACAGTAGGCTTGTAATTTAAAGGAAGAAATCCAATGGTTCAAGAAGTACACCCTCTGCTCTCCTAGCAGCTGTGTCCTGCAATATTATTCTACTCCAGAAGCACATCCAGATCATCTTCCAGGGTATCTCTTCCATTAAGCCACACCTTTGCTGTCAGGTGCTAGGGCCACACAGAAACATTTGCTAGTTGAGGGCCACCCACAACAATGTCATGCATCAGTGTCTACATAGACGTGGGTGGCCCCATCACTCCTCAGTTCTTTTCCCACCATCTGTCACCCTCGTCAGGGCTCCACGTTGACTCTGCTAAAAATAATACAGTGTGGCAAAAAACAGCATAGACAAAGCCCCACAAAGCAAAACCGCGCCTGTCCATAACAGCTAATGGCAAAACAGCTTAAAGGGAAAAATGTTGCACACTAGCCATGCATACAACAACACATACTACTCCATGAACAGAACAAACAACCTTTCCGTAAGAGTAAATTTACTGTTACCATACCACGCCGTCATGGATCACCACTCAGTGAAATGTTTGCCTTAAGTGTAGATTCACTATTGCCAGACCACGCCTCCATGGATCACCAGTCCAGTGAAATTTGACATAAAAGGCATATCAGTGGACTCTGGGATTGACAGCGTGTAGTTAAGGTACCTCCTTACTACATGATGTCACACAAGCGCTATTTTGTATACCGCGTTGTTCTGTACTTCAACATTTTGACCACATGCTATTAACCTCACTCCTTTGGTCTGCATGGACTTGACGTGATACCCTCATTCATCTCGGCAGACCTGCTGAGGAAGTGCTGTTACCAGTTGCTCTTCTTTATTTTAACCACAATGTTTGTATTGCATTTATGTACCCAGGAACTGATGGGCAGCTCCGTCCCTCCCTCGTAGGGCTTACATCTGTCCCGACTCGCGACCCCATCACCGGGATCATGTTCGGGAGCTTCATGGAGCCTGCCAGCTCTATTTTTGAATTTCCTCCCCGATCATGCATATGCATGTGGAGGCACTTGCACGCCACAGTTCTGCAGTGCGCTGTCTGTGAGCTACCCACCCTCTTGCACTACCCTCATGCCTCCACCTTGGGGCAGTGGGACTGCAGGGGCAACAACATCCCTTACCCGCAAGAAGAGAGCTGCCAAGCGGCTGCTCAATCCCGCTCCATCTCCCCCCCCCCCCCAAAAATCCGGCCGACCAAGGCTTATTCCCGAACCTGGGTCGTCTGTGCAGCTCGAGGTGTGGCATCCAGTGCCTCAGCCCTTAGCACCACTGGGCCAACTACCACAGTGTTTTCATCATTACTGCATGCCGCTGAAATCTACAGTAATGTTATTTTGGTACTATAAGTGTGGAGACAAAATTTATTTTGTATTTATATATATTTTTTTATTTATCACTCTGATGCACAACTTTGAGCAGCATGCTCATTTACAAAGGTTTCTCGTCAAAACAACAGTCAGTTTTCAACATGTCTTCCGAGTTCACAAGTCAGCAAGTTTATTTGTTTTATTTATTTGTTTTCGGATTGCAATACCTTTGAGCCTAAGGCTGTTTTACAGAGGTTCCACTTCAAAAGAGAAATATAATAAAATATAACATTATACAGTTTAATACAACAAATTAGCACCATAGTGTTACAATAACAAGAGTACAGTGTTCTGACAAGCACTAAAGGGTAGACAATAAAAATAAATTTTGGTATAAGTATAAAATAGGTGACCATAGAGCAGTCAACAATGGCCTTGTTGTTTGAGAGCGAGAGGGAGAAAAAGGAATGGGGAGGGGGGAATGTCGGGAGGATCAGGAAAAAAGGACAGCAGGTGGGAGGGGGGCCATGGGAGAGGACTGGTCTAGGAAGGCATGGACAGTGGAGGGGGAGAAACGAGAGCAGGGGAAGGGGGATGTGGACGGGATACAGGTTTGTTTACAAGGGGGTGGGATGGTGGACAGGATACAGGTCTATGTTAAACAAGTGGTAGGGAGATAGGTGGTGGGGCTACAGTAGTATAGAGGGTGGGGTAGGGGTACAGAGAAATAGAGGGCAGCCTTGGGCAGTAGAGACAACAGGGTGAGATTTCCCCATGATTGGACAGTCGCATCTGCTAAGTGCAGTAAGGTGTAGGCAGAGTTTATATTTGAAAGGGCCCAACTTGGGTACTGACAGGATAGCGGCTGGTAGGTTATTTAGCCAGGAGGGCACCCAGTAAGCAAAAGAGTGTTGTGCCTACATAGTGCGCAGAGAGGTACGAGAGGCACTTGTCTTGACATACCTCGAGTTGTATGTGGGTTGATAGCTTGTTTAAGATGATCTTATATTACTGGTGGGGGGGGGGGTTAGTCCAAGACAGGCTTTCTTTTTTTGCGAGGAGGCAGGTCTGGTATTTTACTCATTCCATGAGGTTCAACCAATTTGTTTGTTCGTATATGTCACAGGTATGGGTGAGACGGTGTGCATCCGTGATTAACCCACAATCTTTATTAAGGGCTAGATTGATCCCTTTGAGCACAGTATCCGTTGCTGCATTGTATATAACTAGTCCATAGTCAATAATGGAGACTATGGAGCTGCTGACCACAAGTCAGAGGGCATCAGAGGTTAGGCAGTGTCTGTGCCGGTATAGCAGACTAATCCTAGTATTTACTGCTTTAGCAACTTGATCTATATGAGCGGTGTAGGACAGTGAACTATCAAGGGTTATGCCTAGGTATTTGAAATACGGGACTGGCCCAAGTGTGTCCCCACGACTGTTCCAGATGGTAAGTCTGTGCAGCTTGTGTTTGTTGTGGGTGTTACTGAAAAGCATTTTTTTTTTTTTTTTGTGTAGTTCATAAGGAGTTTGTATTTTGAGAACCAGTCCTCAACAGATGCAAAATCAGGTTGGAGTTGGGTCTCCAGGAGATGCAGGTCCAGTTGGCTAGAGAAAATAACTGTGTCATCTGCATAGAGTAAGATTTTGATGAAGCTTGCCTCAGGGAGGTTATTAAGGAACAGGCGAAGAGTAATGGACCTAGTAACAAGCCTTGATAAACACCAGAGCAAGGTGGGCGACTGTCAGAGAGAATGCTATTTATTTTGACTTGTTGGGATCTGCCCTCCAGATAACTACTTAACCAGCATACGGTTTCGGGTGAAAGTCTAGTAGCGGAGAGTGAGTTTAACAGAATGGTGTGGTTTACTGTGTCAAAAGCTTTAGTGAGGTCAGTGTACATCGCCCCCACTAAGTGGCCTCGATAAATTGCATTATGAATGTAGTTGGTGAATTTGAGCAGGGCAGAGATGGTACTGTGCTTTACAGAAACTGTGCTGTTGTGTGCACTGGATCTTGTATTTCTCTAAATACTTGGTAAGCAGGTCTGACACAATCCTTTCCAGTGCCTTCGAAGGGGGGGAGAGGATTGAGATTGGGAAATAGTTTGTATGGAAGGCACAGTCACCATTTTTGAAGACGGGGTGACTGCAGCTGCCTTCCATATCTCAGGGACCTGACCTTGGCAGAGGGAGAGATTGAGGAGTTTAGTTAAGGGAGTTAGGACTTCTTCAAGAGTGAGGTTTAAAATCTTCCAGTCGAGAGAGTCACTGCTAAATCTTGACATCCCAAGCACTCGCTGCTAATATTTTCTGGCCTCTTGCTTAGAGTCCACAATGAGTCTGCATTGAAATTCCACCTATTCTGGCTTGCCTTCCTATAATCGGATGTACTGTATGTTTTCCGCTGTGATTATTGAATTTAATTATCTATAGTTTTATATTGTTTTGATAGAGTTTTTATTGTAAAAGCGCTTTGATATCTATGAATTGCGCTATATAAATAGTTATGTAAGAACTTGCCATAACAGTAGATATTTGAGAGTAGTTCCTGCAGTAGGTCTTTACATATAGGACTGTGCCTCCTGCCATCAGGACCGCATGGCAAACTTGTAGTTAGCAATCGTCGGTGGGGACTGCCCCCAGCGTCCAGTGACGGACGTCAGTGTGTCTGTAAAAGCTGCGGTCCCCCGTCAACCCTCCAGTTCTTCCACGAGAGACCTCTAAAGAGGAAGCAGAAAAAAGGAGTGAAAAAACTCCTGAGATCCTGTGCCCTCGATGAGACAAAGTCATGGGAAGGGAATAAAGAGAAAAAAATACATGAGCTGGGGAAAGGTGGGTGGTAAATATAGACCTACTGTAGGAACCTCTCTCGAAGATCTACTGTTACGGTAAGTTCTTTTTTCTTTTATTTTTTATACTTTTTATTTATATATTTTATCAATGTTCTGCACATTACATATCACTGATGTAGTACATACAGATTTAACATTATACACCACTGAGGACGCCACCCCTCTTAATGCACACATAGGAACTTAAATAGTAATTCCGTACTACATCTTTAAGATACATCATCGAGAGGTACTCAAAATTTTACGTTACTTATTAACTGTATTTCACCCAAAGATCAACTGTGGCAAAGAGCCTATGAGCTGCATGAATATAAATATCAAGGAATAGCTCCCTAGCCTAAGGCTAGATTATTAAATGAACTCTGTTTCTTATATAAAGAAAATGAGTAATCATGCTTTATCATTACCTTGAGTACCTCAAGGTACTAAAAACAAAAAGGATTACGCTCTGTCTAATCCAATTTAAGGCATGCAAATTAGCAGACTGTCTCCCAGATACAACATACACCTAACTTTAACTTAGAAAGAAGTTTTCTAAGAACCAAATAGAGATAAAAAAAAGTATAACTGTAGTCATCTGGATTTTTACTTGGCAAACCGATTTGTGAGCTATAGTCCACTGTCAGGAGGTTGACAGCATGTTGCAAACCTGATGAGCTAATAGTTAGTTTATTCACTCAAATAATGTTCTTACTGAGAATAGGCAGTAATCAGGTTTCGGCGATATCTTCTTCATCCTCCTCTAAGGAGGATCGAGACCCATGCTTTCGAAGGCGACTGGCAGGCACATGTCTCCGGGTCCACTTCAGCGCTTCTTGAGGGTCAGTAAAGATGTAAATCTTCCCCTGGTGCGTGATTCGCAGGTGAGCAGGAAAGATCATGCTGTGCGAGATTCCTGCACCTCGCAGTGTCGATCGCACCCCATCAACACGCTTTTTCTTTTGTCGGGTCGCATAGCTGAGATCCGGGTAAATACTGACCTTCTCTCCCTCACACAGTAAAGTCCTCTTCTGCCTGGACAGTGAAAGGAGGAAGTCTCTAGTCCCAATTCCATCCAGGACTAGCACAATAGCCCTAGGGACTTCCAGATTTACTTGTCGACCCCTTATTGTGACTCTGTTGGCCTTCTGAATGGAGATCTTATGGTCTGCTAGATGTTGCCCAAATTGTGATTCTAGCCATTCCTGCATAAATAAAGGCAGATGGTCACCTTCTGTTTGCTCAGGGATTCCGATCACTCTCAGATTATTTGCTCTTGCCTGGTTCTCCAACATTTCTAGCCATGCTCGAAGATGGGTGTTCTCTTTCACTAGCTTTGCAGACACTCCAAGGGCTGATTCTGACCCCTTCCCAGCTTTCTCCATCTCTATTTTAATAGTCGAGACATCTGCTTCTAGTACAATTACTCTGCTGGTCAGAGAATCAAATCAGGACTCCAAACCTCTACCGAGGAGATTAAATGGTTCATTTTTACTCCCAAACTTTGTAGTTTCCTCATGCGGTGTCTCAGTTTCTGAAGCAGCAGGGCCTTGAGCAGACCTCGTGGCGAGCAGGGGAGCATTTTGTTTGCTCTTTGCTCCCTCTTGACCGGACCTGTCTTTCTTTGGATTGCCCATAGCGATGCTGCCGATCTTCCGATTGATAGTCCAGCCATCTTCTAAACTTTAGCTGCTTTGTAAAGCAAAAAAAAAATTTACTTTTAAATCGCAAATCGTAGAGCTGCTAATCCTTGCGACAGTCTTGCTCGGGCTCCACAGCGCCCCTGTTACAGTAAGTTCTTAAGTAACTGCTATATCTTACTTTGAGAGGATTCCTGCAGGAGGTCTTCACATGTAGGACTGAATACCAAGCAGTCTAACTAAAAAGGAGGAGTCAGAGCTGAGGTTCCGGGAGGGGGAAATGTCTGCCAACTGAAGGTCTATTCAAGACAGGAGTCCTAGCAGGACTGCAAGGCCGAAGCCAGCCCTACACCTAGAGGCAATGTCCAGAGCGTAATGCTTGGTGAAGGTGTGGACGGAAGACCAAGTGACCGCTGCACAGATGTCCCCAGTGGACACATTCCTGAAAAAGGCAGTAGAAGTAGCCACACTCCTAGTGGAGTGGCCCTTAACCGTACCCGGATGGCGCTTCTCATACTTCTGGTAAATGTAGTGGATACAATTTGCCAGCCACCTAGACAGTCTGTTTCATGACAGTCTTGCCCTGGCACTTAGGGGCAAAGGCTACAACGAGCTGATTCGATTTGCGAACCTCCTTAGTTCTTGAGACATAATATCTCAAAATCCTGTGCACATCAAGAGTGTGCAGAAGATACTCCCCCCTGTTGGTATGTTCTGGGAAGAACACCGGCAGTTCAACATTCTGGTTAAGGGTCAATTCCGAAACCACTTTCGGAAGGAAGGATGGATTAGTCCACAGAGCCACCTGGCCTCTGTAGAAAATTAAATAAGGCTGTCTACACACTAGAGCCTGAAGCTCTGAAACTCTTCGAGCTGTAGTGATAGTAACTAAAAAGAGCATTTTCCATGCAAAAAAAATGCATATCACAGCTTGCTGCTGGTTTAAAAGGGGTCAAATTCAAAATAAGCTTTTCTAACATAAAGTTAAGCTCTCGGAGACAGAATTCCAGACTGGAGGTTTGACGTGACAGATCCCCTCAAGAAAGTTCTGGAAACCTCTAGCTGTGTTAGGGTTTTTCCCTCCATCAGGAGGTGTTAGGCTGAGACCGCAGAGAGTTGGACCTTCAGGGAAGAATAACCGAGGCCCAACTCTGACAGATGCAAATGTATTCCCTATAGCACGGTGCCTCTATTTCGTAAGCACTACTCGGGCTAGCCTAGGTTCAGGGAGAAAACATTTGCTCAGCATCATGGCTAGGTTTGTACTTCTGGTCAGGGGCACCCAAGTAACTCCAATCAGAGGAGGCAATAACTGAGAATGTCTAGACCAGGAATGGGATTCTAGAGTGTAGCTTTTATTCACTTCAACACAAGAATAACAAAGCAAGAGTGACCCCCCACAGGGCTTCACTCACTGGAAATGCAGATTTACAGAGGTCAGAGCACATCTTCTTTACTACACAATACCCTCAGGTTCTGAACACAACAGGGCTCACACGGCCCGAACTGGTGATACTTCTACTTTGATTCCTTGACGTGGCACCCTGGCCAGTCCTTGGACACTTTTCCGTAAAGCATGGAGTTTGATGGTTGCTCCCTCAACCACCCATGAGCACTTTCTAGCTCTAAAGGGAAAACTTCCTTAATCCTACGTCTGGGTACTTTCTGCAGACACTGGCCAAGTGCCTTGGAGAAAGCTATAGATGCCCAGAGTGAATCCGTGGAGGTAAACCTGGTTACTTCAGATAGGGATCTTCTGCCTCTTGTTCCCAAATCCATACCCGACTCTCCCAAGACTACATTTGAATTCCTAACGTTCTACAGCTAACCCCCTGCTGCAGCATTCCAGTGTGGCTTATGTTGCTTCGAGAATTCTGTGGTGATGTCATCCTTCCAGCTCAGCTGAGACTGAGGACAGAGTGAGACAATGTGATATCCATTTAACTGGTGTCTCACAGGCTGCTTTTCCCTGCCTGCCACTAGTTCTAAGTGGGATTCTAGTAACCCTGGGTGACAACAGGGTTACACCCACCCTCGGCCAGGAAAATGACTGTCCGCAGTCATTACTTACCTGGCCCAGGCCATCCTACCCTATGTGCTACCTATGAAGAGAGGTGATCAGGCCCTCTCCCACCATGTGCCAGGCACAGTCAGGTAACACTAAGGGCCCAGAGGCCATCGGCTGACGCATCAGCCTCTACTCTATGATCTTGCAATGGTTAACTAGTGGCCCTGGGAGAATTGTCCAGAGCATAGCCCTAATAGACCAGTACTGTGGCCCCTACTGCAGGTCAGGACCACAGCCTGTCTATCCCCCTAACCCTCAAGGGAAAACCTATCTGACTAGAACCCAAATTGCCCAAAACAAGGGAACCTCCCCCCAACCCTGGACACCTGCAACCAAAACACAAGGAGCTAACACTACCCTCTAAGCATTACTCCCACGCTCCCCCATAACCATACCTGTGGAAGGAAAAGCTAACACAGTTAACAACACCACCATACTTTAAACACAACTACTTTAAAGCACATGTGGGACTCCGATGAGTCCCTCATCCTCTTCTTGTCTTCTTCAGGATCACCTGCAAGAGAAAAGACAAAACAACCCCTAATCTACAAACATAGTAACTGTCTAACCCCTACCATCAAAACACTGGAGAATCCCAAAAATATATTTTTCAGAAAAGTAGAAAAACAGTATAAACAGTAGAACAGTAGAAAAACAACAACATTATTTATAGTGCACATTTTGGGGGATGGAAGGCCCTAAAATTCCCATCTAGTGACAACAGTGCCCGAAGGTAAGTCCAAAAAAGAGCCTCTCCTGGGCCCGGAGCCCAGTGAAGCATGGTTCTGGTAGGACTGTAATCCCGAAAGGGAGAGTCTTTGAAGACCGTTCAAACAGTCTGAAGTCTGCTAGGTGTAGGGTGTATACTGCAGTATCATTAAGATAGAAAAGTCTGGACTTACCAGTCCCTTGAAGAACAAGATTGATACGGCACCTGGATTTCCAGCTGAAGACTCTGCCTGGCAGTATTTTTTTGGATACAGCTGGGTGAACATCTTCTGGAAAATGACAGGATGGCACATCTGGAAACTGCTGGGATGATGTCATATAGGAGATGGAACCTTGGAACAGGAAAGGAAACAACTGGCCTGAAGTCATCCAAAATCCCAGGTGATGAATCGGGGATACAGCTGGACTGGTGTCCTCTCTGGATATGAAGCCATCTGGAAGGCCAGGTGATTGAATCTGGAAAGCCAGTACACTGCAAGGCTGACGAATCTGGGGCATCTGGTTCCTGGAATACCAGTCTGGTGGAACAACATAGGTACGGCAAAGGCTGGATGGCAGCACTGGCTACCACTGCTCTGCTTTCCACTTGGTAGGCATGGGCACATTCGCAAGAAGTGAGTTGCATTAAGGAAAGTAACACAGTGGGTCAGGTGCAAGAATTATTACCCCGTCTGGGCACTCATAATTCATGGCCCTCTCCAGCCATGATCTGAACAGTGTGTATGTATAGTCTTCTGCCCACTTTCCATTGTCTGAATTTCTCTTGGAACACTCTATCTCGGACATACCGACTTGCACCGGGATGCACATGTTTTGTTGCCTCTTCCACTATCCAGGATTTCATGTTTCTTTCTATCTCCTCCCAGACTCTCCGAGGAAAGGTAGGAAAGGATATCCCATAGATTTCATTCGTTTTTCTATGAACCAGTCTTTCCTCTTAACTGCACTTGGTCAACTTAAGACCTCTGGCCTGGCTTGGGGGCAACCAGTCCTGGTTCTGCCAGCTGCGCATACTCAGTGCAATGTAAAATGGATCTTTGATTCCTCCTTGTGGGGACAGGACTGTGGAGTCACCAATCTCTCCTTCTGTTTGCTCCTCTGAGGCAAGAGCCTGAGGCTATGGACCTGCTTCTACTTCATAAGGCCACATAGGTTCCCCCTCATCCTCTTCCTCGCTGAGGATCTGAGCCCAGGAGTGAGCAGTCGTCCTCACTCCTGAGACTATCCACTCTTCGCTGGGTGCGGAGGTCGCACCTTCCATTCAAGAGTCTCTCTCATCTTATCTTCTCCTATGAGACTTGGGCTCGGCTCTTCTCTCCACGGATCTGCTGATGCTCCCTCCGCAATGTCTCTCTGTGACCCGGACTCTGATACATCAGCACTTTGCTCTGCCTGTAGATCTACACCGTCTTCCTTTGCACCACACTCACTGAGCTTCCTCGAACAGGCTCCACCTGGTGCTGTGTGCTGCCACTTGCAAATTTTTTAAGCTTTGTCCACATGGGAGCCAAATTAATCTTGAGTGCTTTAGTTAGTTCATGTTTCTCTAGGCACCCAGAACAGTGAGGAACCATGAAGACATCCCTTCCAGCCTTTAAGCACATTATGCACACTCTAACTGGCTATCCAGACATCAGCACATGAGGAGGCAAACGTCTCCTGTAGTAACATCTCTCAGTGTCTTTCAACTTGTTAACTACTTCTACTATCATAGCCCGGGCATGATCCAGGTAGCGGGCTGATCCCGAATCCATGACTGCAGAGAAAAAACAAAAGCTCACTGTTACAGTCAGCACTTGTTTATCCGGCTCTCATTTCTGTCATGTATCCGTCTTTGACTGCATGATTTTTTATTTCCCATTTTGTTTACACTCGTTTATCCGTCCCTCCCGGTATCTGTTTCCATTGACCATCCTGCCTGTTGTCTCCTATGTAGATCTCAATGTTTACTCTCAGTTAACTGACCCTTTTCATTCCCAGTAGAGTATTGTATAGAAAACCACAGACCAAAGCAGGCAAGGCAGTCACAAACCAAAGCAGCCACAGCAGACATAGATCAAACTGCAGACCAAAGCATCCAGTTTCCACTTAACCGTTTCTCTCAGATATCCATCACCTGACCAGAGAACAGAAGGCAACGGATATCTGAGTGCTGACTGTATCTTAAAACTCGCTTCATCTGGAAAAGTCTTACAAAATGGCTCCCCTGCTGCTGTGTTTACTTTACTTCCCCACCCTGTCATGGCAGTGGCAGCACTCCTGGCACATCAACATTCTGTTTCTGACTCAAGCCACTGGGCATCCAATTTACACACGCTACTGATAGTTTACTCAAACTGCTTAACTGCACTGTTTGTTCTCTTAGCACATTTTTATGATTTTTTACAGGGACTTTTCATTCGTTTTAAATCACTGTTCTTGCCTAAAGTCCCTAAAGCCACAGTATTTCATTGCACAGGATCGCCTGTTTTTGTGTTTTTTCTCTACGTTGCATCTATCATACAACCCACAGTCTCTTACTGTGCTTTGAAAATCATACTGTTGCTGAATCCATAATTATGCTCACAGTCTAATGCTTAGAATTCTTGTTTAGCTTGATTAACTTGACACAATCCTTCTTTACACAACGGTCACAGTGCTTACACATAGATTCAGCTGGCTTTAGTTAAAATCACACACAGTTTGAGCTGTTTCTCTGGATAGTGCTCACTTAATCAGTAGCTTGCTATTGCGATGGAAAATTCAGCTTACAGCCAGTCTTGGAGGCCTCTGGAATGAAGCGGGCTGGCAGTCCTGCCGATTGTCCCTCTGAATGGCTCTCTTTCTTCCCAGACGATCGAAATGCGGGTTGAGCCCGATTTTAAACAGAAAAGTCTGATTTTATCCTTTTACAGCATTTTCAGTCACCACAACGCTCCTCCTGACAAGCCAGTTCACACACTACTCTCTCTCTCTCTCTCCCTCTCAAACACTGTGCAGTCACTTTAGAGCTGGCTTGGGAGCAGGACTGACTGCAGTCTCACCAATCTCTTGACGCCATGCAAATGATCCTCTTTCTTCTCGTGCTCTTCTCCTCCACGCTGATTGTCGAGCAGGCAAAATTTGAACTGCAAACCACACTTTTTTTTTTTTTTTAACTGTGACTCCTCAGCAGGCGCTCCATTTCGACCATTTTTAATGGCATTTTCCTCAGCGACTCGCCCAGTACACACAACAAGCACTTTAAACTTCTAGAGTACAACTTTCTTTGTGTCCCACAGTTTTCCACACTTTTTCTTGTCACACACAAACTTTAAAAAGCTGGCAAATGTAATTTTGATGCAGGAGACGGGGCATACACAATCTGGCTTTACTGCTCCTTGATAAACAGGTGGCACAATTACAGCAGCACACAACAGTACATTTAGGTGGCAATGCTCCCGACTTTTTGGGCTGCCTACTGCCAGACAGCCAAAACGCTAGCCATAATCCGAGGAAACCTATCTTATTTTCTTCCTAAAATTTCCAAACCAAATCGCAGCGGTGCCTCCATTTTGTAAGCCCTATAGCGCGGTGCCTCTATTTTGTAAGCACTACTTGGGATAGCCTAGGTTCGTGGAGAAAACATTTGCTCAGCATCATGGCCAGGTTTGTACTTCTGGTCAGGGGCACCCAAGTAACTCCAATCACAGGAAGCAATAACTGAGAATGTCCAAACCAGGAATGGGATTCTAGAGTGTGGCTTTTTTTCACTTCAACACAAGAATAACAAAGCAAAATGGACCTCCACAGGGCTTCACTTACTGGAAATGCAGATTTACAGAAGTCAGAGTCCATCTTCTTTACTATACAATACCCTCAGGTTCTGAAAACAACAGGGCTCTCACGGCTCGAACTGGT
Organism: Neoceratodus forsteri; assembly: GCA_016271365.2. NCBI lineage: Eukaryota > Metazoa > Chordata > Ceratodontiformes > Ceratodontidae > Neoceratodus > Neoceratodus forsteri. The sequence continues at coordinate 444,541,242 of CM028136.1, read as the reverse complement.
ACAGTACTACTTCTACTTTGATTCCTTGACATGGCACCCTGGCCAGTCCTTGAACACTTTTCCGTAAAGCATGGAGTTTGATGGTGGCTCTCTCAACCACCCATGAGCACTTTCTAGCTCTAAAGGGAAAACATCCATAATCCCACATCTGGGTACTTTCTGCAGACACTGGCCAAGTGCCTTGGAGAAAGCTATAGGTGCCCAAAGTGAATCCGTGGAGGTAAACCTGGTTACTCCAGATGGGGATCTCCTGCCTCTTGTTCCCAAATCCATACCCGGCCATTCATTTGGAACTACATATTTCTTCGGAACTACTGGTTGTACATGCTATCTCGAAATGTATGACACATTTAACATTCTACTCTGTATTTAGGTGGTGTCCTGACTCAAACAGTTCTGTTAGTGGCTATGTCCATTCCTTAGACCCCCACTGTCTCAGACACTTCCAATACATACAGAAATTTAAAAGCACTGTACTTGGCTAGTCTTCTTCTGACCTCACAGTAGGCAGTTACTTTTACACAACTTTGTCTTGGTGAAACATGGGCTTGATTTCAGAGTAGACTTACCATGGTATGCAGGTGCCCCAGGGCTTCTCTTCAAAGAAAACAACAGATTCTGGGGTAATCTCTGTACAACTTCTCTTTCAGGCAGCTTTGCCCTTTCCAAGCAAGTCCAGGGGATTGCCCCTGAAATGCTGGATCCCCCCATCCCTCTGAGGATGGGGCACTGGAACTACTCTGGGAGCAGTCTCTACCAATTCTTTCAGTCTCTTCTGTGTTCTTCTCTAAAGTGAGAATACACTACCCACTTTTTGGTGTAGCTGTATAGCAGAGCTAGGCTGTGAGAGACTGCCAGCTGCAGCACACCTCTTTCTCTGGACTCTGGCTGAAGACTGTCCCAAGACTAAACTTGAATTCCCCAACGTTCTACAGCTAACCCCCTGCTGCAGCATTCCAGTGTGGCTTATGCTGCTGCGAGAATTCTATGGTGATGTCATCCCTCCAGCTGAGCTGAGACTGAGGACAGAGTGAGACAGTGTGAAACCCATTTAACTGGTGTCTCACAGGCTGCCTTTCCCTGCCTGCCACTAGTTTTAAGTGGGATTCTAGCAACCCTGGGTGACAAGGGGGTTACACAAGTGGTACTCTAAAACCTGGGAGGCCAAGCAGGAAAAGGGATATAGGCCTTTAGCTGAAGCCCAGATGGAAAATCTCTTCCACTTCATATCATAGGTGGATCTGGTGGAGGGCTTCCTGGCCTCCACTAAGACCTGAGTGACTCCAGAAGAGACACCACAGTGAGAAATTGTGAAGTCCACAGGTGCCACACATGAGGATGAAAAAGACTTGAGACTCGGGTGTACCAGGGTGCCCTGCTCCCGGGACAGAAGGTTGTGAGAGAGAGAGAGGAAGGAGGTACTGGGTGTTCCAGTGCCAACTGCTGTAGCAACGGGAACCAAATCTGCCGAGGCCAGAGGAGGGGCCGTTAGAATCATGTGTGACTCCTCTGCCTGAAGCTTCAGTAGAACCTTCTGAGGAATACGAAAGGGAGGGAAAACATATAGAAATCTCGCTGTCCAGGAAAGACTCACCAAAAAGCACCACGCCCAGGAACAAGCGAACAAAAGCTGGGTAGTTCTGCGTTGGATGGGGAGGCGAAGAGATCAAAGTCTGGCCAACCCCATTGAAGAAATAAATCTTCTACTACTGCCTGCTTTAGTTCCCACTCGTGAACCCTGGCGACTGATCAGCTGAGACCGTCTGCCAGAAATGCGAACACGTTGCACATGGACTGCTGTCAAGGATAGGCTATGCTGTACTGCCCAGTACCACACTCGCTTCTCCTCCCTGCATAGATGGTACAGCCAGGTGCCTCCCTGTTTATTTAAGTGCCAGACAGTGGCCATGTTGTCTGTCTAGATAAGAAGTGTTCCCGGAGTCAAAGTGACTGGAAGGCCTGGAGAGCATAGAGCACCGCTCTCATCTCCAGAATGTTGATATGAAGGTTCTCCTTCATGGGGGACCAAGAGCCTTGGGTCCGATGGTCTCCAAGATGCACTCCCCATCCCAGGTTCGAGGCATCTGAAGTGAGAGTCATGGAGGGAGACAGAGGGTGAAAAGGAACCCCCACCAAAATGTTGGCTTTGTCCTGCCAACAAAGGAGATCCTTTTGTAGATAGTTGGAGACTAGGACTTTCTGGTCCATGTTGTCTATGCACTGGTCCCATTGGACTTGAAGAGACCATTGGGTGACTCTCATGTGCAGTCGGGCCAAGGGAACTGTGAGTATGGCAGCCACCATCAACCCCAACAGCCATAGGACCGAATGCACCGTGGTTCACTGGGATGAAGCCACAAGCACCACTTGAGAGATTAAGGTCTCCGCCCTGGACCGTATCCAGCACCGTTCCAATAAATTGGAGGTACTGGGAGGGTATCCGCTGGTACTAGGGGAAGTTGATTGAAATTCCCAGGCTGGAGAAAAGGTCCAGAGTGAAGGAAAAGCCAGTCGTCCAGATATGAGAACACATAAATTCCCCTGCGGCGTAGAAAAGCCGCTGCTACCACTAGGCACTTGGTGAACACCCGAGGTGCTGAGAAGAGGCCAAGTGGGAGGGCTCTGAACTGGAAATGATCCTCCAGAAAAATGAACCTCGGGAAGCAGCAGTGGGTGGTAGAATGGGGTTATGGAGGTAATAATCCTGCATATCCTGAGAGTACAGCCAAGTGTTGGGTAGGAGCAGGGGTAACAGTCCCTGGAGGGTCAGCATGTGAAAGCTCTTGTACTCTACAAAGAGTTGGAGCATGCTGAGCTCTAGGATAGTCCTTAGATCCTTCATCGTTTTGGGAACCAGGAAGAAGTGGGAGTAAAATCCCCTTCCTGTTTGTTCTGGTGGAACTCGCTCTGTGGCTACTTTCTGTAGTAGAGCTTGAATCTCTTGGAAGACCAGATGTAGTTGGCCTGACTGGTAGTATGACCTTCCCGGAGGGTTGGAGCGAGGTCTTTTCAGGAACTTTTATTGAGTGACGTCTTTCTATGAGTTGAAGAACCCATGCATCTGCTGTTACAGCCTTCCACCCATCCAGGCGGAGGCCAAATCTTCCTGCCACTGGTTCCTCTATGTGGGGTAGGGAGTCAGGATGCAGAGGGGAGGGGTGCTTTTCTCTCAGAGTCAGTTTGGGAAACTTGGCCTGAGGGTTTGGGCGCTGGAACCTGGAGAGCGACGCTTGGTCTGTCGTCTGCCCTGAGTTTGCGTATTCCATTTCTGCTGGTGGCGAAATGGCTGCTGCCTTGGTTTTTGGCCCGAACGGTACATGGAATGGGCATCCTTCAAGGATTTGCTGCTCTCCTGCAGCTCTGTGATAATGTCTTTGGCATCACTACTGAACAGAACTGGACCCCTGAATGGAACATCCAGACGAGAATTTTGCACATCTTGAGCTAACCCCACCAGGCGAAGCCAAGCTAGGCATCTGAGGCAGATGCCAGTAGCCTCACCTCATGCCACCAAGTCCACAGAGTCGTAGGTGGCACGGAGGGCATGGCGGCAGGATGATTTGTTCATCCTAACCTTCTCCAGGAGTTTGTTCTGAGCTGCTCATCAGCAGTCTCTTGTAGATCATTTTCCAGATCCGATAAGGAGGATTTCTGAAAAGCCACCATATGGGCTATGTAATTTAAGGAGTGAATAGCGCAAGTGGAAGAGGCGTAGATCTTATGACCATACTGGTCCATCTGCTTTGACTCCTTATCTGGAGGGGAGGCACGGAGATGTTTGGGTTGGGCCGATCTATCATGAGTAGCCATGATCATAATAGAATCAACCTTGGGCTGGGCAGTTAGGTTGGAAACCCCTTTGGGGGGGGAGATGGTAGGTCCCATTGGCCTTCTTGGAAACAGTCGGTATGGACGACCGTTTATGCCAGATGGTGGACGTGAGATCTTCATGCGACCCCATCCAAGAAGGAATGGGGAGGGGGTCCGCACTGACCAGGTCCAGTTGCTCTGCCAACCTCCTGCATTTGGGGTTCAGCTTCGTGGGAGGCCCATCTACAGGATTTCTGGATTGTCTGGAGGAGCTACATGAAGGAAGGGTTCTCTGAATGAGATTTTGGGGATTCTCTCAGCTGAGGCTCAGTGGGAGAGTGAGGCTCTAACTGGTCCCCCACGTCAGAATCCTCATCTGATTCAGATGATTCCGGCCTGCTGGGCAAAGATGCCTCTGGTACCGGGATTGGTAGCCTGTGTTCAGTCATGCTGGAAGGCATAACACCCAAGTCTCTGTTCGAGACTCGACTAGAAGGTGCCAGGATACCAGGTAACACTCGATGAAGTGGGGTGGCCCTGACCACTATTTGAGGTTGGCCCAACTCTTGGAGTAGTTGGGACTTGGCGTCCTTCCACCAAGCAGGAATGGCCTCCTGTTCGAGTTGCGGTGGTGGATAACCTGGGTACCCTGCAGGATAAGAAGGGTAGCAAGACGTCTTGTACCAGTAAGGGTACTGGTAACCCTGATAGTGAATAGTTTGACCCAGCATCTGGTAACCCGGTGTTAGAAGTGGGTGTCAATTAATCAAAATCTTTATTTAACCAGGTGAACACCATTGAGCAGAGCTCCTTTTCAAGGTGGACCTGGGTGAACACAAGTACAAGATAACAGGGTAATACACAGAAATAACAATACACAGGCTTGATCAAAAACAAGCATGGACAATGCATTGTAAGGAAATGCAGGATAAGTATCACAATGGTTTACAGATAAGAAACTGGGCTAACAACAGTAATACATATAAGGTCAGCAACCGTGAAAAGATGGGGTGACAGGAGCCATGGCGAATTGACTGGGGACCCTGAAGCACAGGTAGGGGGATGGAATAGAGGCAGTGGAGCAAGGAGGAGATGGAGGGTGAGTAGATCGGAAGCCAGTGGGGTGGGAATGTGAACCGGGAGTGCAGAGGTAAGTGAGGAACCTGATGAGGGGGACTAGACAGGGGATGCAGGGTGAGGGGAGAGTGGGTATACTGCTGAGAAAAGATGAGTATATCCAGAGTATCCCAGCGACTGACCCCCCCCCCGGTGTCTTATACTGTGGATATTGTGGTGTATATCCAGGATAGTACCCGATCGGGCCCGATGGTAGACCATAGGGCCCCGCCAGAGGCGGCACCAAAGGACTGCTAGGTGGTGGGTCTGACGGCAGGGTAGGGGGGAGGGATCCTCCAAAGGTCCCAAGAGAGTAGGGTCCATACCACCCTCAAAAGTGTCCGGCAAGTGATCTGCCATCAGGTGAGGACCATCGGCGGAAGAGAACCCAGCGAAGGGGGAGTTCTGGAAGAGTCCCCTTCAGCAGGGCTTGTAAGGTATCCGACGGAAGAGGGTCCTGAAGAACAGGCCCAAAAAGGTCAGAGAAGGACAGCAAATCCCTTGAGGGAGAACCCTGGTGGGATGAGGTGGGGCCTGTGAGCTCTCGCTGCCTGGCGTCGGGGTCCCCAAAGGAGTCTGATGGGGGAGAAGACATCACGTGTGTGCCAGGTGGTCCAGTGTCCAACTTAGAGATGACGGCCTGGGGATCGACGGAGGAGCCATTGACTGACTTACTAGCTGCGGCTGGGCAGACAGAAGCTGGAAGGCTAGAGTCAGGCTAATTGGCCTGAGCCGGACGCCTGGTGGCGGAGCCGGAGGGCGACTTCGCAGCAGGGCCCGAAACAGGTACCTTAGATGGTTCCTCCAAAGACGATACCCCCGCCTGCCTGCTGACCTCAGTGGGGGTTGGGGAGAAAGGGCGTCCAGTCCACCGGAGCACAGGAAGGCCCTAGAGGTGGGGTACACACAGAGGCGAAGGGCCCACCCGAGATGGCATCAGCTGTCTGGATGGATTTTCCCTGTATAGAGTGGCTTCTCTCCTGGCGTCTCTCCTTGTCTTTTTCTTCTTTTTCTCTGGGGCCGGTGATGACTATCTTTCCCTCAGCTCCTGGAGCTCTTTTTCCATCAGTGCCAGTCTTTGGGTCAGCAAATGGGCATCGAGGGCCCTCTTGCGATGGGTGCGTGTGGCCTGGTTGAAGCCCTGGCAGAAGGAACACTCAATGGTGTTATGTTTAGGCCCCAGGCAGAGGACACATGGGGAATGGTCGTCCCCATGCAGAATCTGTGCGCCGCACTTGGAGCACATCTTTTGGGGCTGACGACATACACCCTGTGTAGATGGAGAAAAATCAGAAATAAGAGATACGGAAATACACTATGAAAATGGCGGGTGACTGAAGCTGTTCTACCGCGTTAGGTTGGATGATACAGGTTGACGGTGGGAAAGAACTGGAGGGCTGGTGGGAACCGCCCCTCTTATAGTCATGCTGATGTCCATCACCTGATGCCGGGGGTTCCCGCTGATGATTGCTAGCTACAAGTTTGCCATGCGGTCTTGATGCCAGGGGGTGCAGAAATTGGAATTGAAATAGGTAGAACACATGTTTGTGAAATTAGATCGAACAGTAAGACTGTGATCTTGAGCTAACCGAGGTGAGCTCCCACACATTTGATGATATAATACCATATCAGCAAATACTCTTTAGAGGCATAGCTCCCTTCAGATGTAGGAAAAACATATTACTGTCTTGGGTTGGTACAATAGACACACGAATTTGAAATGATAAACCCTTTTGGTAACAACACTGAAATGATGTAAGTAGAAGGGTGACCGCAGATTGCTCCTTGAGGAGCTAGGTGGTTTCCATAGTGTCCAGACCACCTAGAGTGAGCATCACAAGAGTGACGTAATCACACCAGTCAGCATGTGCACCTGGAGGCCCTACACCTTCAGGAAGAAGGCAAGCTGTAAGCTTGAGCAGTGGTGTCCTGAGCAATGGCACGAGCAGCTGTTTGGAAAGGACTGTAAAACTTGGAGCCAGACGTTCTGAATTTTTGAAGAGGTGTACCTAAAGCGAGCAAGTCCCCTAAATTTAATTTATATTTACAGCATTTTAAGTGAAACCAATCTGAATTAGTTTGACATATAAATAGAAACAAAGAATATACTGAGAAGAAGTTTGTTTTCTTTAGGTTTGGGACGAGGTGAATCCGCACAAAGTTAAATAAATATGGAAACAGGTACAACATGCCTTAAAACAATCTGAGATAGAGAAGAGAATATACAATTCTAAAAATAATCTTTTTATCATTTTACAGAACGGTCTGGGCCTACACATTAAAAATGAATTTGAATTAATGAAATAATGATTCATGAACCAAAAACAGGTGTGCTCCCACCTCAGTATACTTTGATATTACATCAATAATAAGAGTCTTTTGTAAAATGACAGTTAAACGTAAAAATCTTTATTATTTATATTACAGAATTATTTGTTTAATGAAGCAGCTCAGTTATATCTGATGAAGGGATATGAAGGTCCTGAAACGTAATATGGAGTAAAACACAAGAGCACTTACATAAAAGAAGAGATTTGTGGATTAACAAGAATAAAAAAATAACTTGAAGAATATTATCTGGTCATTTGTTGTTAGGATTGAGTACCACACTTGATTTACTTTGCTCTTGCTTAGAGACCATCCTAAAATAGAAGGGGGGGGTAGGCTTCATGTGTGCCTTCTTTGTGCTCCATTATAGGAGGCACTGGCACATCGAAGAAATCAGATGGTAGTACGCCACTTAGGTCTGAGAAGGCCAAGTTAAAAGTGTCAGCGATCACCTTAGAGTGCTGGGTGATTTCCCCATTTACAGAGAGCATATATGGGGCTGACTTGCTTGTTGTGCCAATTCGGTCTCTCATATGTCCCCAAATGTTTCTGCCATACCCCCCAGGAGTTATAGAGCTCCTCTTGGAAGTGGCGGATCTGGGCAGAACGAATGTCGCTGGTATAGGCATTCCTGGTGGTTTTGCACTATTGCCAGTCTCCCTGTTTTCCGGTAGCCCGGACATGGTGCCACAGGTTGTCTCTGATGGCCATAAGGTTAAGCAGGGAAGAGTGCAATCTGGGTGATGTTTGCTCCCTTAATCGTTTGAGCCCTAAGGGGGGGCATGGATATCGCAAGCTGTATTAAACTGTGATATGAATTACTCAAGGGCTTGGTCCACAGTATGGTCTGCGTCAATAGGGGACTAGTCAGTTTAAGTTGTGTCTTTATGAGTTTGAGATGTCCTTTTTTCAGAACTCTGTGTGTAACTGTTTTAGCAGGTAGCTTCGAAACCCTATGTGACCATAGACAGAGGATGGGGACTGGTCGCTTATCGAGTCAGGCAGGACAGAGGTGTTGCAGATTCTTTCCATGGGATTGGTTAGAATCCAGTCCAGCAGGGAGCTTGAGCCAGTCCTGTAATTGACCCTAGTGGGTGAGTTGACCAGTTGTGACATACTGATGGTGGAGACTGCATTCTTAAAGGAAGCAGCCTCTGAGCCCAAACAGTTGACACTGAAGTGGCCTAGTAGTACCACTTCATGGTTTTGGTGCATACTGGTTATGTACTCAATAATCCTATTGAAACCCACCGCCTGTTCCTGTGGGGGGGATATGAACTGAGACAGCAGTGAGCGATTTACCATGGGGTCCAAGTAGAATCTTGGCAGCGACATTCTAAACATTTTTCCCAGTTTCCACTTGAGGTAGGGCATGGCCCTGTAGGGTGTCCCTGAGATAAACTGCAAGCCCTCGTCCCGTTTGCCAACTCTATCTTGCCTGAAAAGCCAGTAGCCGTTCAGGGTGATTGATGCAGCCAGGACTTTAGGTGTTAGCTAGGTATCTGCCACTGAGAGTACATCTGGTTTGTGTTGGGTGACCCAGACCTGGAGTGCATCAAATTTGGCCACCAAAGTACAGATGTTGCTAGAAGTTAGCTTTAAGGTACTGCAGCTTTTTTCCTGTTTGTCCAGTTGACGCCCTGGGCAGGGGTTAGGGTGGATTTTACTCAAGAGAAGCAGGAGCAGTATAGTTATTCTGATCAGAAAATTTTTTAATAGGGTTAGTGAAGGTTTCTGATTGTGTTGGCAGAGCAATAGGATAAGGTGGGGAGGAAGAGATGGGGGGTGTGTAGGTTTTGGATGACACTGTTACACAAGTTTAGGGAGCAAGGGTGCGTGTCAGTACTATTAAACATAGTCCCTGGACCTGGCAGTGGTCCAGAGTTATGGGGGAGTTGTACTGTGTTGGCGGGAGAGTGTTTCACACAGTGGTTAATTATGATGGTTGGTGGTGGCTATTATAATTGTGAGAAGGATTAAGGAGACAGGTTTTATATGGGTACTCATTATTTTCAGCAACAGAGAGCAGCAGAAAGAAGCCCAGAGAGGTTGAGGCATGTACACAGGACAGTCCAAGTTTGAGGAGAGGCGGGTAAGGTAGCTACCACTAAGGCTGCTGGAGATGGATAGGGGAGCTACCACTAAGGCTGCCAGAGAGAGGGGCAAAAAGGTGGGCTGATTGTTTGGGGCAGAAATGGAAAAAAAAGAGGTCAGGGTGGGCCAAGGCAGGGAGCCCAGCTATGCAGTAGCAGAGTTAATTGTGCTGTCCCAGAAGTAGGACACTAAGTCCTAAAATTGAAAATAAAAGGTAAGAAAGAGAAAACAATTTAAAATGGCCTCCAAATAAGAGAGTAGCAAAAGGGATTAGTGGGGTACTCTGACAATAAAAGAAGAATTTGGTACGCAGCAGAGCCTCCAGAGGACAGAAACTATAACTTATTAATGGGAATTGGACAAGAGGAAGATTGGCAGAGAAACAAAACAGGGTGGAAGTAAACCCAAAAAGAAAAATCAGCAGAAGTAAATATTTTAAAGCTGTAAAATCAATATAAGCTTAAAAAGAAAAAACTCGGTCTGCTGTAATTACAGCCTGCTGTAAGATAACTATGAGCTGGTCAGCAAAGAAGTTAGATCGCATACTGCTTTAATCGGCTTTAACTAACATCGTAAATTGCAGTACCTAAAATGGGCTGTATAAAGTTGAAGCACCTTCTGCATTAAAAGATTCAGCAAGGGGTTTGGGGCTGTGGGGTGTCTGAGAGGGAAAAAAAAGGCACCAGAAATTCAGGATTGCAAAATTCAGAGTTGTGACTAGCTCCTTTTGGAGGTGTCCTTATCTGCTATGATCCCAGTGCCTTGGAGGCTTCGTCTGGGAATGGGTGGGTGGCTGGCTCTGGGACTCGCCAGGAGTGGTCAGATGCGGCAGATGGGAGCTGGGTCAGGGGTCTGGTCCGATGCAGCAGGCAGGAGCCCGGTCAGGGGCTCTGGAGATAGCCTTGGAGGCTTTGTCTGGGAACAGGTGGGTGGCTGGCTCTTGGAACCACCAGGAGTGGTCAGATGCAGCAGGTGGGAGCTGGGTCAGGGCTCGGGTCCGATGGGGCAGGCGAGAGCCTGGTCAGGAGCTCTGGAGACAGCCTTGAAGACTTTGTCCCGGAACAGGTGGGTGGGTGGCTGGCTCTGGGAACTGCCAGGAGTGGTCCGATGTGGCAGGCGGGAGCCCGGTCAGGGGCTCAAGTCTGATGCAGCAGGCGGGAACCCAGTCAGGGGCTCTGGAGATAGCCTTGGAGGCTTTTTCCAGGAATGGGTGGGTGGCTGGCTGGGAAACCGCCAGGAGTGGTCAGATGCGGGATCCAGGTCAGGGGCTCGGGTCTGATGTAGCAGATGGGGGCCTGATCAGGAGCTCTGGAGACAGCCTTGGCAGCTTTGTCCAGAGAATGGGTGGGTGGCTTGCTTTGGGAACCGCCAAGAGTGGTCAGATGCGGCAGGCAGGAGTCGGGTCAGGGGCTCAGGTCTGATGCAGCAAGCAGGAGCCTGGTCAGGGGCTCTGGAGACAGCCTTGGAGGCTTCGTCTGGGAATGGGTGGGAAACTGATTCTGGGAACCACCAGGAATGGTCAGATGTGGCAGGTGGGACTCTGGAGACGGCCTTGGGGGCTTCGTCCAGGAACAGGTGGGCAGCTGGCTGTGGAATGTAAAGATTAACAACAGAAAGTTTGTAACATAACATCAAAGTACACAGATCAAAAGTTCACTTCAGGAGGCCTAGTAGTTCACAGTAATAAAACTGCTGAACATAGGTAGCAGCCCTGCAGGACATTGTTTGTGGACACATTGCATTTTATGGCACAGGAAATCCATAGAGTAGACCGTGCATGAGCGGTCAAAGAGGGGCATTGATTGGGATGGGTTGTGTTGCTGTTTTTAAGTGCCAGTGTGTGAAGGGGTCTTGTTGCTATATGTCACAACAGTTGGTGCATTAATAGGGATAGGTTGCAGTGCTGGCGGCAAGTGCCAGTATGTGGAGGGGTCTTATTGGAAGATGCAGTCACAGCTGGTGCCAGGTGGAAGTCCTTTTAATAGCTCCCGTTTGAATTGGCCCAGTTTCACTGGTTTCTTTTGTGATACTGGAAGTTCATTAAGCCACTGGGGACTCTGGTTGCGAAAGAGCATTTAACTAGACTTGTTCTGCTAAATAGGATCACTGAGTGGCACTGCCACAAAGGATTGTGGGGACTAGGAGGTCTAAGGGAGCCCTCCTTTTCCTGGTACCAGCAAGTGTGTAAAACGCTGGTGTTTTGCTGACTTGTTCCACTCTTGCACTAGCTAGGGGGTATTGTTAGGCTCCTTGAGCTGTAAACTATTGTATATTGTGCATTTTTGCTTGTTTGGAGACTAGCACCGAACCGGAGGAGTCTGTGCCGCCACTTCCGGTCGGCGACTATTTCTAGCAACTGTCCTGAGAGCCCCATACAGTGTACTACTGAGGTTGTCTTGAAAGGCTCAGCCACAGTCAGTGGAGACACGCTGCCATATATACCTTTTAAAGGTTATATACCTTTTAAAACAACCTTTTAGTATTGTTGATTTAGCATCTCTCTGGAGAGAGATAGGTGGGCTAGTGACCCCACTAATTTATACAGGATCACTAAGTGGCACTGCCACAAAGGATTTTGGGGACTAGGAGGTTTAAGGAAGCCCTCCTGTTCCTGGTACCGGCTAGTGTGCAAAACGCTAGTGTTTTGCTGACTTGTTCCACTCTTGCACTAGCTGGGAGATATTGTTAGGTTCTTTGAGCTGTAAATTATTGAATATTGTGCATTTTTGCTTGTTTGGGGAGTAGCACTGAACCGGAGACGTTCTGTGACATCACTTCCAGTCGGCGACTATTTCTAGCAATGCTCCCACAAGCAGGAGCTTGGGTGGAAATGACACATTTCCACTGAGGACTTGCATCCCATGCACGCCTGCAGTGTCCACAGGGTCGGCAGGAGGTAGGTCATTTTATACTGCGTTGTGAGATTCTCTGTCTATTACAAGCTGGGATATCTGAGGGCTTCATAATAAAAAGAAAATGGGGACTTCCAAAAACTACTGTGAAGTTTGCCAAATGTATGCTTTAGGGACCCAAGTCGAAAACTTTGTATGTGATGGATGCTTATTGATTAAAATCTTACAGGATGAAATAATGTGCTTACGTGCAAGAAGCACCATAAGTTCAGCTATAACTACACTAGAGACATACATAAATGAAATGGCAGCTCTTTATGACCCCAGTAGTAACACGGGCTCATCACTTGATACAGCTAATATTGATTCCCCTACTGCACTGCCTACTGTGCCTTAGAGGAAAAAACATGGTTTCAAGTTCCTAAAGTAAAAATAAAGCGAAGGGGTGGCTAAGTGTTCCACAGTGCCCCAGTCTTATAGACACAGAACAGGTTTGAGGCCTTGATGCCTTAACGCCAGACAAAGATATTGTGCATAAAAACCTGCCTGATAGTTCCCATTCCACTTGCCCTTCTCACGTTGATAAAAATATTCCTGCACACAATAACATGAAACAAAAACAGAAAAAAATCAAACACTAAGAATCGGGGCTTACACTTACAATCTTCTGAATCAGCCGTAGTTCCCCCTTCAAATGAAACAAATCAGAAGTCCTCCAACTATGAAGTCCCTGTAATATCAACATCTGCAACCAAGCAGATTTTTGTACTAGGGGATTCCATCATCAGACATACTGGAAGGACTGTATGTAGGCCAGATAAAAGTAATCGTACCTGTTCAAGTTTCAGGGGAGCAGGGATTTCTGACATCATTTCAATGGTGCCAAAAATACTGGGAAACACTATTATAAACTCTTTAGTAATAATATATGCAGGCACTAATGATATTAACAGAAGTCATCTAGATCAGATGAAATAGAATGTTGTAGGCCTAAAAAATATCTTGGTTGAAGCAGTTTGTGAAGTATGTTTATCAGAGATTCTGCCAGTACCCATAGCCACTAATTATGTCACAAATAAAATCTTTTAATGAATGGCTGAGAAAATGGTGTTTTTCTCAGGACATAACATACCTTACACATTGGTAAAATGTTGTGGACAGACCATCTTTCTTTTGTTGGGATGGGCTCCACCCAATCAGGAGGGGGATTACCATCCCAGGCAGTAAAATTCTTTCACATATTAATAAGTGTTTAAACTAACATACAAGGGGCAGAATGGGGTAACACCCAGGTCTCTAGCAAGTAAGGTATCTCACTCCAAATCTTGCAGAATATTATCCCTGAATGCTAGGTCATTAAATCTACTTAAATGATCTGAACTTTGAAACCAGGGTACATTTATTAAATATAGGTATAATTTTGGTTACAGAAACATGGTGGGATTTTGATTCCTCCTGGATAAAAGTAATACCTGGTTTTAAATCATATCATAAGGACAGAGAAAACAGGAGAGGGGGATGCATATGTCTGTATATTAAAGATACCATCCATTCCTTTGAAAACCAACACAAATCACTTACAGAAAGCAAATGGGCAACTATACAATTCCAAGGGCATCCACAAATCCATGTAGGTACATGTTACCACCCACCATCATCAGATGCTGAGTTGACTAATGGATTACTACATGATATAACCCACATAGCTGAAAAGGGCAATGTCCTGATTCTGGGAGATTTTAACATGCCCACAATAAATTGGTTTTCTAATTAGGTGCCTCCACTGCTGAAAAAAACCCTTATTACAACTTTAAATGATTTAGGAATTGAACAACTTATTAAGGAACCTACCTGAGGGAACAACATATTAGATTTATTAATAACCAATATTGTTGATAACATTTCAGATCTATCTATTTCTGATCCCTTGGGCAATAGTGATCATAGGTCATTTATCTTTAATCTGGATTATGAATTACGTAAATCTGAAAATAATCTTCAGATATATAACTATGAAAAAGCACATTTTGAAGATATAGCAACTGTCTGAGAAACCCCCCATGGGTCAACTTATTATCTCCCTTAACTCTTGAGGAAGCCTGGAATCTTGTACAAAAACGGATATTAGACCTAGAAAGAACCTTTATCCCAACCCCAAAAAAAATACAATAACAAAGGTAAAATACCACCATGGTTTAATAACACTATTCGAAAACAGATTAAGAATAATGAAAAATGATTTGCTCACTTAAAAAAGTGTCCAACAAATAAAAAAGAACTAATATTAGGGCAATATAGAACTGCAGTTAAGGAATTAAAAAAAATCTATACAAATGGCAAAACCAATCTTGAATTTCGGATAGCCCATTCTAAGGATAATCATAAGTCCTTGTTTTCATATCTCAGTGGTAACTTACCAATGGTTCTGTTATAATTACTTCAAATAAAGAGACACCTGACACTTTTAATAACACCTTTTTCATCAATATTTTCAAAAAAAAATCTGAATTCCAGCACTAAAATGACCATTACTACATCAGAAACAAATAACTATGCTATAACCATTTCCGACACAATTACTGTACTAAAAAACTTAAAACAAAATACTAGTAATGGTCCTGACTTAATTAACTCTAGATTCTTGATTGAAGCAGCAGAGGAAATATTGATTCCACTAACTATCATATTTAACAAATCTCTCCTTGAAAAGTCAGTCCCCACTAACTGGTTAACTGCAATAGTTGTACCAGTATTAAAAAAGGGTAGTTGTACAATAGTGAACAACTACCGCCCTATTAGGCTCACATCCATTCCATGTAAATCAGTGGAAAAAATAATCAAGGGTATATTGGAGGATGAAATGCAAAAACTTAATATTACTGACTATTCTCAACATGGATATTCTTGTACCACCAACCTAACTGCTTTCTATAATGTTATGAGTCAGGGGTTAGATAACAGTTAATCCATGGACGTCATCCTCCTGGACTACAGTAAGGCCTTTGTTAAGGTAACCCACAGTATTCTTATATCCAAGCTTATACAACTAGGTTTTTCCCCAGATATAGTCAAGTGGATAGATAGCTGGCTGACCGATAGAACCCAGTGTGTAAAAATCAATGGAGTACTTTCTAGCAGCGTGGGTGTGACTGCTGGTGTGCCGCAGGGATCGGTTGTGGGCCCTGTATTCAACATATTTATCTTAGATGTGCAGATTAGTTCTAACAACATACTCTTAAAGTTTGCAGATGACACCAAATTAGGTGGAAACATGGATTTTGACAAAAACAGAGCTACACTTGCTAATGACCTTTCCTTATTAGAACAATGGGCGCAGATAAATGGGATGTCATTTAACACAGATAAGTGTTCAGTCCTTCATTTTGGTCTCAAGAATCCCAAACAAGTTTACAAACTAAATAACAGTACATTAAAAACCTCCACATGTGTAAAAGACCTGGGAATATTGATAAACAACAAACTGTCTTCTACTAACCACTGTAATCACATAACCAAAATTTCAGATTCACTTCTTAGAAGAATTAATCGCACGTTTATATCCAAAACAGAAGAATGTATAATCCCCATGTTTAGAACTCACATTGGACCTTACTCAGATGATGGGTCGCTTGTGAGGAGCCCATACCTGGTAAACAACATAGGTACAATTGAACAAATTCAGCAAAGAGCAACCAAAATGGTTCCATGCTTAGCACCATTGTCTTATCCTGAAAGACTGCAGAAGATGGGTCTTCACTCACTTGAGTTTAGGCAATGCAGAGGTGATCTCCTGCTTATGTATAAATTACTAAAATCACCAACATTAATGAAGCAATGTGGCATCAGCATGTCACAATGGAAAATAGTACTTAGGCTTCATAACAGACAATTATTAGTTAGCAGGGCCAAAACTAACAAAAGACTTCTCTTCTTTTCTGTAAGAACACCTAGGCTTTGAAACAAACTCCCACAGGAACTGGGTGATAGCAACACCTTCAATTTCTTAAAAAAAAGGTATAGACAGATGGCTCTCTGACAACTTTCACCGGGTCTAATATCCCACTTTCACGGGGGACAGTCTTGATGGGCTGTGGCCTTCTTTTGTCCATATTTACCTAGTAATCCTAGTAGTACTGCCAGTGTACCACTTGCCATGCGTCTGGTAGGGTAGGGATTTTGGGAACAACTAAGGGGGCTTGCAGACCGGGGGGGGGGGGGCTGACCCATGAGGGTTTTCATACCCAGCAGGCGGGTCTGGTACTTAATTCTGTTGTGCAAGGGGAGCCATTTTGTGTGCGCATGCATTTGTCTACCCCTGTTATAAAGCAACAGGCTTTGTTTAGAACTAACCGAACCCTATTTAATACAATATTGGAGGCACTCCCACAAATTATTAAACAGTAGTCGACTATAGGGAGGATGGAACTTGTGACTGCCACTCGGTGGCTTGTGGGGTGAGGTTTCCCTGAATAGGAGGGAAGGGGAGTGAGTTGGATCAGCTGCAATCTAGGGGTGCTAGCTGCAAACTCGAGCAGACTTTGATAGACCATGAGGTCTGTTTCTGCTGGCAGATTTGTATGTTCGTATGTTGTGCCTCTGTCTATAGAGCACCCCCAGTTTCCTGTTAATGTTGCAAATGAATTGATCCACATGCGGTGCAAATGTAAGTGTCTGATCAATGGTAACCCCTAGGTATTTGAATGAGTCTACATTTTTTGCAAATTTAACATGCTTTATTTAAAATATGCAACATTGCCGAGTTACACACGTAACAAGGAGCACCACTATGCCAGAGAATTAAATCCAGCTCTTTAAATCATACCTGATACAAACAAGTAAAGACTAGAGTACATAAGTGGCAATATCCCTGCAGTTGAAGCAAGTGCTTACATAACTTTTATAATGTTACTATACCCCCAAAAAAAAAATCATCAGATTGTGTGTTGGATTATCTTCAGGTTCCAAGCATTCTATTAAGACTTATATCTGATAGTAAGCTAAAACACTGAGAGTAACATATACAGAACCAATAAGAAATGAGAGAAAGGCACCCATACCAGGGAGGTCTGAATTATTCCCTGTTCTTTAGATGGCCAACAGAGTCAGCAACGGTTCCCAGATCTTGTATCGGGATAGGTTCCTAGAAATATTAGCCACTATGCGCTCTGCTTGTAAGGCAAACAGGATTTCTCTATACCATTCTAAAATATGGGGGTATCCTAATCTAACCAGTGTCGAAGGATAACCTTTTTTGCACATGCCCATACCAATGCCATATGGGCTTTCTGGTTGCCAGTAAGGGAGTCTGAAAAATCACCCACTATGCATATTTCAGGGGTAAATGCCTGATAGCCCCAATAATGGATCTAGACGGGTGCAAATTGAGTTCCAGAAGGGAGTAACCTTCTGGCAAGTCCAGAGAATATGGTGTAAAGAGCCCTGTTCCAGACTAAATCTGGAGCAGAGGTCACTGGATAGACGACCCATCCTGCGTAACCTCACTGGGGTATAATGGAGATTATGGATAATCTGGAACTGCATAAATTGATATTGGTTCCATCTTATAAACTGATATAGATGTCACCAAATGAGGGGCCAATTCCTGGGAGATATATTGGGAGAGAGGATCTGTTCCCAGCCATATATCCTGAGACCCTCATTGGCTTCCAGCAGTGTTTGTAAAGAGTGATAGTAATATGACACCAAATGAGAAGAAGGGTCAGGAAGGACCAGAGGAAGAACCACAGAACTAAATAGGCTTTGCCAGAGGCTTGTGCCAAAAAATTGTGCAAGCATATGGTTTATCTGAAAATACTTGAAGCATATGTTAGACCAATGGTATAGTTCTTGTGCCCTCCGAAAGTGAAGCAATTTGCCATTCACTGTTAGCTCTTGAATTGTTACTACTCCCATACCTGGCCAGAAAGACCTGGTCAGCATTCGCCGAGCTATACTCAGGTTAGGATTTCCTATAAGAGGCTGAGAAATGCCTCAATCTCAGCAAACCTTTAGGTAAGAACAGAGCTGTGAATGGGTCTGCAAGGATGCCCAAGAGGAGTATCCCTTAGAGGGAAGGGTAGCCTCTTTCTAGACAAAAAGGGAAGCGCCTTAGGATCCATACCATGCAGTGAACAGAGAGAACCTTCTATATCCACCCATTGTGTAGTGTAATTCTGAACGTCCATTGGACCTAACCAATAGGACAGCCAGTTGAGGTGCAGGGCTAAATAATACATGTAAAAATTAGGCACCTGTAGACCACCATCCTGTTTAGTCCTCATTAATTTTGAGAGTGCCCTGAGAGCTGCCTTACACTGCCATAAGAAGGATGCAAGGAGTCTATGAACTTGGGCAAACCATGATTGTGGAAGAAACCAATTATACATCTGAGGGGGTAACAATAACCGAGGTAAAATATTCATCTTGATAATATTCAATCTGCTCCATAACGAAAGGGGTAGAAGGGACCAGCGTTCTAGATCAAGTTTGATACTGCAGATGGTGGTATCTAAATTGTATTGTTTAAACTTATTAAAGGAGGTACTAAGAAAAATTCCTAAATATTTAAGTTTATCCTTTCTCCAGGCCAGGCTGAGGTGATCTGTGTCAGTTTTAAAGTTTTGTTATTAAGGGGCATAATCTCCGTCTTCATAAGGTTAAGTTTGTAATTAGAAATGACTCTGAATTGAGAAATAATATGTAATGCTGAGGGGAGTGAGTTAGCTGGAGAGGAAAGGTGCAGCAGAATATCATCTGCATATACAGAAAGTTTGTATTCTGTGTTGTGAATAGAAATACCAGTAACCTAAGGTGAGGAATTAAGTTTCCAGATGAGGGGCTCCAAAAATATGTTGAATAAAAAGGGAGATAAAGGGCATCCTTGCCTAGTGCCCTGGTATAGGGAAAAAGGATGGGATAACATGCCATTGCATTATACTTGGGCAGTAGGGGAAGAATACAAGGTTTTGACCCATTGTAAAATTTCCCCGGGAATACCAAATTTTGGTAATAGGGAAAACAAGTAGTCCCAGGTGACCCGATCAAAAGCTTTCTCAGCATCCAGGGACACAAGGGCTGCAGGAGTAGGTAAATCCCTGGATGCTGAGAAAAGATGAGAAATTTTCCAGAGATGATCAGCTGAGAGTCTCCCTTTGACAAACCCCACCTGCTCTCAGCTAACTAACAAATCCCAGACAAGACCTAGTCTACCGGCTATTACCTTAGAGAGAATCTTAATGTCTACATTAATAAGTGAGATTGGTCTGTAGTTAGTAAGCAACAAAGGATCCCGGTTTGGTTTGGGAATAACCACAACAGAAGCGGTAGTTAGTGAAGGATCAGATATACCCTTTTTAAAAATATAATTATATGTATCTAGGAGAATAGGAGCTATCTGCGCCTTCAGTACCTTGTAAAAATTTGTAGTGAAGCCATCCAGGCTGGGAGCTTTGTCCACGTTCAGGGAGTCAGTTGCCTGGGAGATATCTAATAACGTCAGGAGGGCTTTCAGACATGCTTGTTGGGAGTCTGTTAGTTTGTGAAGCTGGAAGTCTTGAAGGAAGGATTCAAACTGGGTCTGATTGAAAGAGGGAGAGGGAGCTGGAGTGGCATATAACTTTTGATATAATTCTCTGAAGGCCTCTACTGAGGTGGATGTCAAAAGCTGACCAGAAACACTACGGATCAAGGAGACCGTTTCATCTGCACCCTGAGATTCAAGACGAAGGGCCAACAGTTTCCCTGCCTTCCCCCCCCGATCAAAATACTTTACTTTCAAACATATTTTTTTATTTTATTTGTTTATTTTATTTAGTAATTTGGATACAACCTTTGAGTATACAGTCTTTTACAAAGGTTCCACGTCAGGATGTCAAACAGCAGAGACATAACAAAAACTTGACAGTTCACACAAAACATAAGATTGCTATGTAATACAGAATAAAGATAAATAATACATTTGAGTTACCTAGACAGCTGAAATTAAACAGTGGGAGAAGATTACCAATTAGCAACATACGGCATAGCTGCCCCAGGGGAGGCCTGTCAAGGTAGAGTATCTGAAAGGGTAGGAGAAAGAAAGGGGGAGAGTGCAAACAAGGGGTAGATTAGAGAGAGAGAGAGAGAAGGAGAAAGGGATTGGAAGAAGGAGAATATTTAGGGGAGAGTGGATGGAAAGGGGAGGTGTTGGGGGTATAGAGGGGAGGGAGTTGGAGGGAGCTAGAGAGGGGGTGGCAAGGGATGGCTGGTGGGGGTCCAGGGTAGGTAAAACAGGAGGAAAGCTCAGACAGATGAGGGGGTTATCTGGGTTGATGATATTGACTCAGGTAAGGGAGTCAGAGGTGTTTAAGAGCGGGTATCCAGGTTGAAGATATGGATTCAGGTAAGGCAGTCACAGGCATTTGAGTTCAGCAGGTATTGCTTCATTTCTCTTTTGAAGGACTGAATGTTTGTTGTATTAAGAGCTGCAGCAGGGATCTCATTTAGCCATAGTGGAGCTCGGTACATGAAGGATCTTTGTCCTAGGGATGTTCTTCAAAATGGGACATCAAGCTGTGTTGTCACTGTTCTTTGTGTGTTGTATTTGGAGCTTGCTTCCTTTACCAGGTCTGCATTGCAGGTAGGGGTTATGGAGAGCATGGCCTTTCTCCCTAGCAGGCAAGTTTGGTATCTGATTCTGGATTGAAGCGGCAGTGAGTGGGCCAGACCATACAGGGTACAAGTGTGCATGAAGCGGTCAGCATTTAGCAATAGTCTGCAAGCCTTGTTAAGGGCAGTGGCAACTCTTTTGAGGTCCGTATCAGTGGCAATGCCATAAACCACCAGCCCGTAGTTGACCAGGGAGAGGACAGAGCTGGAGACTGAGAGCTGGAGGGCTTCAGTAGTTAGGCTTTTCTTGTGCCTTAACAGGATCCCTAATTTATTGTTCACAGCTTTCACCACCATGTCAATGTGCTGAACATATGAGAGGGTATCATCCACAATGACACCCAGGTACTTGAAGAATTGAACCTGTTCCAGTGGGGCAGTCAGGTGATTTGTGATTGTTAGTTCTGGGCATCTCCTTTTTAGTTGGGGGCTAGAGAGGAGCATCGTCTTGTTTTTTTTTGTAGTTTAGTAACAACCTTTGGGAGTAGAACCAGGTCACCAGTTGCTGGAAGGATGACTGTAGCTCAGCCTATAGGTACTGTATGTGAAAGTGACAGCTAAGTAGGACAGCATAATCGGCATATAGAATGACTTTGCTAGTGCAGGCATCAGGTAGGTCATTCAGGAACATGCTGAAGAGCAGTGGACCCAGGATGGACCCTTGAAGCACCCCTAGCAAGACTTCCTTGGATGCAGATATGGAGTGACCTATCTTGACCCTTTGAGACTGGGAGGTTAGGTAGTCCTGGAACCATAGAGCAGCATTTGGGGAAACACCAAGGGCATGCATTTGAGACAAAAGGAGTGGGTGGCAGACTGTGTCGAATGCCTTTGTTGGGTCAATGAAGATGGACCCAACAGTTTTCCCTCATCCAATGCCTTATGGACATACTCTGTGAAATCCACCAGTGCAGTGTCCGTGTTGTGGAGTTTTCTAAATCCATGCTGCTGGGGACATTGCAGCTGGTATTTGTGAATCTATTCAGTAAACTCATCTGCCATAAACCTTTCCAGTGCTATAGAGATGGGCCTGTAGTTTGCAGTCAGTGACCTGTCACCTCCCTTATGTACCAGGGTCACCTGTTCTAGTTTCCAAGGAGAAGGGAATTTGGCAAGCTAGAGGTATTCATTGAAAATTGTAGTGATGGGAGCAATGACTTCATTGATTGCCTGGTTTTCCCCAGGACCTTTTTAACATAACTCAGTGCTTCTTTGACAGTGACTTTGTTGAAGTAAAATTGAGGGTGCAAGTTGATGTCCGGTGGGCACGTATTATCAACTTTGATAGGCTTGAGGTATTCAGCCCGTAGAACAGAGCTAAGATCCATAAAGGTGGAGTTGAACTCTTCGGCAATGGTGCGGGGATCCATGGTATTTGTGCCATTAATGTTTAGCAGTGATGGCTGTGTTTTGTCGTCCTTCCCTGTGAGTGCCTTTATATTGTCCAAAAACCACCTCCCATCACCCCAGTTCTTTCCAATTGATCCTTGTAGAAAATAGCCTTAGCATTCCTGATGAGATATGTGCATTTGTTTCTGGCTGCCCTGTATCTTTGAAGGTCGCTGAGCTTACCGGAGGCCCTGGCTTGATACCAAAGGTTGTCCCTTGCCCTCATGTAATCTAGAAGGTCACTTGTAATCCACCCATTGTTATGGCCACATGTTTTTCTTTTTTGGAACGGAAGGCAAATCTGTCACAAACACTATTAAAGTTATCAATAAAGTGCTGGAGTGTTATGTCAAGGTCATGCAGTACCTTAAGGGGAGACCAATCAATCATCATATGTTCCGCCTTCTCTCCAAACAGGTTGTTATATTGGAATCTGAGGTACTCTAAAAGTTCCCACTCGTATTGGGGGGAGGAAGATGAAATATGTTCCTCAATGAGCTTACTTCAGGAAATCCGAGAGGTGAGCAAGGCTAAAGTCTGGCTTTTGCATCTTGCTGAAATCTGAATAATCTCTCCCGGAAGTGCGCATTTTAGAGCACCCCATAAAATGTCGAGTTTGGGCATCGAGGGGGGAGTTAAATGTCATAAAATTAGTAATGAATAGTTTAATGTGTTCTAATGATTCTTTGACCTTAAGCAACTGATTATTTATAATCCACCTCTTATCTCTGGAAAGAGAAAGGGTTAAATTCAGTTGAAGAAAAACAGGATGATGGTCAGAAATAACTTTAGCTGAGTAGTGACCCAAGGTTACTCCTGTAAGATAATTAGAGCCCAACAAAAAATAAACAATTCTTGAAAAAGTATTGTGTGGGAGGGAATGGAAAGAATATTGTTGGGTGGACAGAGTGAGGGTTCGCCAGTGGTCCACCAGGCCAGCTGACCTCATGAATTCCAAAACATCCATCTGACCAGGTGATAAAACTTGACGAGAGTGCCCAGATTTATCTAGCTCATTAGACTGGACTAGATTCCAGTCAACCCAAGTATTATAGGTAGGGAACACCAGAAGCCAAAAGAGACATAAGAGTTGTAAAGAACCCAGGGTCATCCGAATTGGGGCCATATATCACCCCTGAGACCACCTCTAAGTGGCCTAGAAGGGCTCTTATAAGGACAAAACAGCCCTTGGGGTCAGAGATTTCTTGGAGAAGGCGAAATGGAACTCTCCAAGCTATTAAAATGGCTACCCCTCTCTTACAGGTATGAAGACCCACCCAAAATACTTGCCCCACCTAGGACCTCCTGAGAAGGAGAATCTGGGAAGAGGGTATGTGTGTCTTCTGTAAGAAAGCTATGTCAGTTTGGAGTTTATTTAAATGTAGGAGAATCTTGGCACGTTTAGCAGGAAATTGTGCACCTTTCACATTCCAAGAAAAAAGTTTATAGGCTGTCATGATAGAAATAACCATTTAGTGATAATATACCTATCAGTATATACTGCCTGTAACCTAATAAGGGAACCACATAGCCACAAGTAAAATTCCCTTCCGGTGATGCCCTCCCCCCAACCAGCCCCTGTCTTATACACAACAAAGCCCAAACCCCCCAAACAATATACTAAAACCTCTAACATTAAAATGTCCCAAACAACAGATCCATGATCCCTCAAACCCTCCCACCCCACTATCTGGTGCATGAGGCTCCTGTCCATTATAACCTTACTGACAACCCTTCCCCCCCACCAAAACTATGAGAGCTACATTCATATTAACCAAAAACCTACAACTAACATAAAGACGAACTGCTTAAACTCATTAGTAAGCCTATAGTTGAAATTTGTCTAGCCTACATTATTCCTACACTATGTAAAAAGTTAACTCAACAATCGCTTCCCCCGAACTAAATTAAAAAGTATCCCTATTTACTAATAATTACTTAGTAAGGATAGGGGAGAGAAATTCTAATAAATAAAATGCTAGCAGCATATAATTATAAACTTCGTATATCTCCCTTGCTACAAGAGAACTGAAATGGATCCAGAAAAAGTAAAATGTCTTGTCTGTGTAGGAATAATTGTAAAGTGAAGGCTAGTGTTGAAGTACCACTCCTCGTAATCGAGGAGAGCAATAATATATAATGAAATAGAACTATTCATTATGAGGCTGTAAGCTCCACACAAAGGCGGATCTCCCCCTTCCCCTTAGAACCTACAGGGTGGGGGAACTGCATCTGCAAAGGCCCAGGCATCTCTTGGAACGAGTTCAAAAACCACAGCCAACTTGAAGCCCTTCACACTCGCAAAACTAGAGTTTTAACAGAATAGACTGATAGCCACCGGGGGCTCCAAACTGGCAGCTGGCAGGTAAACTACAACAGAAACCAGACTAACATACAACAAGCGCTGGGTCCTTTTAACATTCAAAACGTTAAGGTGTTTTTTTTTTAAGCAGAGGAATCCAGAAGTGGAGAAGGGGGAGCCAAAGATCTCTTTCACTGTCATACCCTCCCCAAAGACTTCAAACAGGCCAACGGTTCCATTACCCTCAAGGTACCACGTCGAGTGAAGGGCAGATAGAATAATATAATCAATTGCATTACAGAAGACCCTTAGATGTTAAATGCTGAAGAGAAAGAAAACAACAACGTCAAAGCTGAGATGTTTCTGAGCTGCTCATCCAGCGATCCACTAAGATAACAACAGGACAAGCCCCTCGTACCAGAACTGTACCCTCAAGGGTGTTTAAATAAATTGGGCAGTAGTTTTTGGAGTTCTTGCATAGCAGAATCTACTGCTTCATAGGAGTGCCATGTATTGTTGATATAAACTTGTAATCGGGCCAGATATTGCATGCAAAACGTAATTCCTGACGCAATGATCTTTGTGACCACCGGGTGGAAGGAGGCTCTTTTCTGACCAATTCCTGCTGTGAGGTCTTGGATCAGTCGTAGCTTCTTCCCTTCCCTTCCCATAGAATATCCTTCAGATCTCTAGTTTTTTGCAAGATAAATTGCTTGTCCATGAAGTTCAGAAGCTTTAACATAAAGGGATGGGGAGATGAGTCTGGCAGAGGTTTGGGGTGGAGGGAGTGATGTGCTCATTCCACAGTATATGTTGGGCCATTAGGGTAAGGGCCAGCCACCCTTTCTAAGAGCTTCTGTGCCAACAGGACTGGGGTGGTCCCCTCCTCGCCCTTTGGTAGACCTAATATAATTAAATTGTTTCTTCAGCTGCACCCCTGTAAGTCCTTGAGTATGGACTCCAACTTTGCCACTTTTTGTTATAAGATAGAACTCTCCAGTGAAGCTCTGTCTCTCCATGTCTCCAAGGAAAAGGTTTGAGCCTTCACATCTCCCATCCTGTGGCCCAGGTCGCTCAAGTCTGTCCTTACTGATTTTACCTGTGTTGTGAGCTCCTGTATTGCACTGGTTAGGGGTTCTAGAGCCTGCAATAAACGATCTTCCGTTAGTGGGGAAGATGCCGCCGTAGCAGTAGAGGAGCGACTGGAACCTGTGCCCTGGGCCTTGGCCCACTTTAAATGCTTGTCGGGGTTTGCAGGGGAGTATGTGTGGGAAGCACTTGTCTCATCTCTGCTTCCGACATCACTCCAGATAGTGGGATTCAACTTTGACTGGCAAGTAGCTGCAGCCCTTGTACAGTGGGCTGGCAGTATAGCCTAGAGGTTAGAGGAATGAGGTGTGAACGAGCTTGGTACATTCAGCACACCAGACCTGAGTTTGATTCTCACAACCTCCACTTGCATATTGTGTGACTCTGAGCAAGTCACTTGACTGCCCAGTGCTCCCAAGTCACCCCTGAAAACAGGCACTTGTGCCTAGTGGGCCTTACCCAGTTACCAAAGACACAAATAATAAAAAAAAACAAAACAGTGATGCCCACAATAAATCTGGAAAGTCATAGTGCAGAAAGTAATTTTAAAAGTATATTTTTGTTGAAAGGTAGGGAGAGCAGGAGGGAAGCTGCCTCCTGGATCAGAGCATCACGTGACTTGAATGAGTCTACCTGTTCTAGATACTCTCCCTTTATGTTGTGTGGATCCAGCTTACAGTCTGGACTTAGTATCTGGTAGATACGCTGGCTTTGGGCTTGCTGTACTGTAAGGCCTTCTGTCTTGATTTTATCTGTTCCAGCCTCCCAGTGTCTTTTGGGAATGCTTGGGACTTGTTCCAAAGGTGTGGCCTAATGGAAGAGATGCAGTATCCTCAAATAAGATAGAACAGTTACATACTTACTATAACAGTATATCTTTAAGAGAATCTCTTCCATTAGGCCATGCCATCCTGCCCTCTGTCCCCCTTCTGCTTCTGTGATGATAGCATCAGATATTGTGTGTGTTATCCTAATCAATGGCTGTTATATCCAGCACCATATATCACCTTGTATTCTTAGTGCTGGTTGGTGTTCTGGTTTCCCCACAGGTGGCTGTTCTTCGAGCTTAATCCCCTACAGGGAACTGAGTGATGAGGCTGCCAACGTTTACGTAGATGCTGACCAATTACATCATTGTGGGCAGCCCCTGGCTAGCAAAACTTTCCATGTGGTCCTAGTGCCTGACGGCCATAGTTCCAAAGGTGTGGCTTAATGGAAAATATTCTCCTGAAGATCTTCTGTTGCAGTAAGTATGTAACTGTTCTTTAGTGCCACAGGAACCCAGTTGAATAGGACTGAACTGACTTTCTGGCAGTCTACCGTACATTCTTACCATCCACTGAGTGAAGTGATGCTTCCTTAATTTGGTTTTAACCCTTCCTCTTCTAAGGTCCAACCCCAGAGTACATTTTAAGTACCTTGAATGATAACCCTTCAGATATTGCCTGTATTTTAGCCATTGAATTTTGCTTTCTAGTTTCCCACTCTAACAAGCGATTTCAAATTGTGCTCTGGTCTGGAGCAACTGTAGTCTAAAGTACAACTACTTAATCATATCATACATGAATGTTTCTGGTATTCTTCAGGTTTATGTGGATCAGGTTGATGAAGATATAGTAGCAGTAACCAGACACAGCCCTAGTACTCACCAGTCTGTGGTAGCCGTTTCTCGGACTGCTTTTAAGGACCCTAAAACAACTTACTACAGAGCAGATGTGCCTCCTATGTGTATCCCAGGTATTGTACTCCTCACTTATTCTGGTGTAAAGTGAAACTGAGAAACAGCCTGTATAGTACAGTACTGTGCTTTTCAGTTAAGAATCACTGAAGACTATGTAAAAACTTTTGTCACTGGAAATCCTAACTATTATAGACCATTTATTTGATTTCTGTTGTGTTCTCCTTTTTTAGTGCTGTGGGTAGAGCCTACTGCCCTATTGGGATCAGACTGTAGCTCTAAAAACGGCTGATCATGGAACTCCCTTTTTTGACATTTGGAAGTATTCTTCCACAGCTGCAAAATAGTGCACTCCCCCTCTGATTTTTGCTATTTGCCACTTTATGTTAAAGGCATCGGAAGGGAAGGGAAGGGGAATGCTACCGTATCGTACCTCTAAACTTCTCAGGATATTAACAAAAAAAACTTTTGAAACTGCTGTTTCTAGCCCCTCAGTTGAACCTCTGTAGGACTGTAGAGTTTCAGCAACTTAGGGGTTAACTCATTATTTGTTGTACTGAAATTTATTGAAGCTTTGAAACAGTCAGGCAGACTGCAGTGTCAGATTACAGACAGTCCAGCTGCAGCTATTTTCTTCATTGGATTTTTTTTTTTATATTTTTCTATTCAACCTTTGTATATTTGTTATCCAGTGCCAGTGAAAGGTGGGGACTTGCAACACTTCTGTTTATCCACAGAATCAGGTTCACTGCTGACTTTTCTTCCCAATGCTCATACAAGGCACAGTTGTGATAACACTAGATGGTAAATTAAAGCTCTTTGTTTATCCACAGGGACAGGGACAGGTACTGTGCAGCACCCCCCCACACACACTCAACCACTGTGATGGATTTAGTGCTGGTTAAAAGTAGATAAAGCCCTCAGTTTACCTACAGGTACAGTCCCGTGTAGGGCAGGCTCAGTGCAAACTTACCCACACTGTGATGGATTTAGTGCTGGTAAGAGGTAAGGGACTGACACCACTTGGGCTTTAAACCCTTGGATAATCCACAGAGACAGCTAAAGTGGGGGGGCAGGATAAAGTGCTTGGTTTCCACATACTCTGCATTTAGTCTCGATGAATAGTGAGAGACTGCCAGAACTGGGGACTATAGCATTTTATCTTCAGTGACAGGTTGCACACATACATACACACACGCACACACACGTAGCATATACACTGACTAAATAAATTCAAGAGGACTGAATTAGCAGCATACCAGTTTTTGATGATTGTGACTGAACAGCACTATACGGCGCCAACAAGAACATAATAAATTGCTATCTGAAATGTTTATTCAAAATATTTGAGTGAAAGTATGGAAACATTTTTTTAATAAAAGATGTTTTCCATATTTGACCATTGCTTCTTAATAGTCATATAATGTTACTTCAGTATGCAGCGTGCGTTTTGAATATTTAACTTGTGAATACCATTTATACTTGTTATTATGACCATGTCATGTACAATAGCAAAAATAATCTGTTTCAAAATAGGAACTCAAAAAGAGAATGCGTTTGTACTGGAGATAGAGATATTGTAAATTTACAGTTTGCCAGTGATGTTGTAAAAATCTGGGAATGTCACACTTCCCGAAGCTTTGCAAAGTTCCTCAACCTCATATCAAGTTTGCTACCAATTTCTGAATATTAAAAAATAGCACGTTCACTCTTCAAAATCACCTTTCGGGACAAGTGAACAAAATGACACAGGCACTGTTCATAAGGAGGGGGTCCCAAAAAGGCCATGTTGAAAATTTGGTGCAATACCTCCAAAAAATGGCCATGTTACATCCGGGTGTTGCATAATTTCTATGCACATTTGTAAGTTTGGTCATTTGGTTGCTCTTCGCAGTCTTATCAGCTCTGGCTAGAGTTTGTTCTCTTGGATGCTGCATTTTCCATGACAATTCCCCATTTAAAAATGATATGGTGTTCCATTTAAAGTAGATTTTGCTAACATAAAAAATAACTGCCATACAGTTTTATCTTTTTACAATGAACTGGTCTGTGTGCATATGCACTCCTTCATTGACATTATATAGAGAATAATGCATGGGGTGGAGTGCATTATAAAACCTTAATACATACCTGAGGTTTGTGATGCTACATAATCCCCAAGGGTGAAGCTTGAGTGGTTTATATCGGCATCGCACACCGAGGGTGCGTATGCAAAGTGGCTGCCCCCAACATGCACCGTCCTGGAGCCCGGGCATGCTCTTGCTCGCTTAAGGGGCAGACTAGGTGAGTGTGACAGGGAGCTCCTGCCACTCTTGAGGACCAAACTTTTCTTAAATCTGTTGCAACAATTCTTCTATTTCTTAGCTTAATCTATTCTTTACAATTTCTAGTCCATAAGGTTGGCCACCCCCTTCCCTTTCTTGACTATGCTATAGTATTCTCTCTAAATTTCCTTTTCCCTCTCAGGTCCTCGTACAGGGAGGTTATTGTTGTGCCCTCCAAGCTGATATAAAACAGGCTGTGTTCCTGGTTGTTGGATTTAGTATACAATGGCACTATGTTATAAAATATTTCAGTGTATGTACCTTATGTGTGTAAAACCTGTAAATGTTGAAAATACCATGGCACTAGGTGTTTTTAATATAGGTAAAAAGTTACTAGGGGGCTGTGTGATAAGAATTAAGTTAATTGTGCTATTTAAAATGCATGTAAATTGCTGTAAAATGAACAAGTCTGAAATGTCATGGTGATTTGTGTACATTCCATGAGGCTTTGCATTATGGAAGTATGTGTGATGCTGTGTTTCTTTGAAACTTGGCTTATTGCCAATGCCCTTTTGGGTAACTCTTGTTTTAGTGCTTCTGCACTGAGGGTCTTTGTCTGTAGCTTGTTTTGTTTTTTCCTTTTTGAGCTCCCACCACCCAAGCAAACAAGGCAACCATAGGGATGAAGGGTTTTCACTGAAAAGTTTAGATCAGAGAGTCAGTAGGTGCTGGCTAAGTGTAGAGGAAAGACTTGCATAGTCTTTTGCCACAAACTGATGTACTGAAGAAGGGGTATGCCAGTGCTGAAAGTTATCTCCTGCATTTTGAATAAACATCACACAGAGACTGTGTGTTGAACTTGAAGTTTGGTGTCTGGTCCATCTGTTATCCCACAACCCCACCACAGACTTGATGTGAGAAGTGGGATGACTTACTGGAAGCATTTGCACTGACCGAAGAGGGACACTTTCTGGTGGATATTTCCCAGATATTCCAGGTGGACCGATGCACCAGGAGTTGCTAGAGGAGACCCAGAGAAGAAAGTCCATGGAGTTCTGACCAGAACCATGGCTGACAGACGGAGAGAAGCTGCTGCCTGGACTGGACCTGGGAGTTCGGTGGAAGGCCAAGCCTGAAGATAACGAAGAAATGCAAAGGGATGAGAAACTCCTGTGCGGTCGAGGCAGACCGACAACACAGAGAGGTGGAACACCAGTGCCAGGTGCTTGAGAAGTCCTTGCCAGAGAGTTTAGATAAAGATCGGAGGAGAATTTTTCATGGGCTTAGTTGGAGGAGGACCCCCTGACCGAGCAGGATATTCCTTTGTTGCCTGTGTTCCCAGGGTGTTACTTGTTGGAGGTTGGAGATGCAAGTATGGAACCTGAATGTGAGACCCCAGGTAAGACTGTGCCTAGTGAGATCGTGCTGGGGTTGAAGACTCCAGGCAAGAAGAAGCCTATGAGGCTGAAGGAACTTTTTCTTGTATTGATGCAGCTAAGTCTATTAACAGTATTGACTGGGGTATACTGCAAGCTAAATATGCTAATGTTGCCAAACTGTTACAGTATGTATGTACCACATGAGGCCCAGACCCCGTACAAAAAGTGTGGATGCCCAGGTAGTGGCGCCTGAGACCTACAGATGACAGGTGATGGAGGCTGCTCACTCCAGTCCCTGTGGGCATCTGAGCCACAGTAATGTCTTGGCTTGGTTAACGCCTTCTTATTACTGGCCTGGTCTGTACAGACAGATGGCGGCAAATATTAGTGTGCAACCAGACAGAGGTACCTGCTGGGGACAGCAGAGAATCTAATACCCAGGGTGTGGAAAGTGTCCCAAAGGGTAGCAGTCATTATAGAAAAAATGGCACCCTTGGAAAAAGGAAAAACTCTCACACAGGTCACAAGGTACTAGATGGTAACAGCTAAAATAAGCATAAATATTTAAAAGGGATTGGAACCTGTGTTGGGGTAACACCAAGAGTGTCTACCCTCAAATGCCTGTATCAGTACATAAGTAGAGACATAGACACTGTCGGCAGATAGGGGCCTATGACCCACCCTGTCTGCCCATTTGAGCTTGTAAGTTCACTTTGTTTTTCTAGAAGTCTGTTGCCCCTTACCCATGACCTCCAGAATTCCATTTTGTCTATCCCTTGCAAGTGGGATAGACGTAAGTAGCAAGTAAAATGAATGAATCAAAGAGATATATAGGGGGTTATGTAGATGGGTTGAACCTATGGCTGGGCCCCTGCTTAAAACCGACATGTCTGGTGGGGTTGGAGCAGGTAATTACTTACCCCAGAAAAATTCTTTCTGTAGTACTAGACTTTACACTCGTCCAAATTTTCATGTTATGAAACATGATGGGCAACGTATAAATGCTGATTTTTATGTCTAGATATTTTTTATTTTATTTTTATTTAGTTTTTTGTTGACCGGGTAAGTGCACTAGACAAATCCTGCCTATTTTCAGGCATGACCTAGGGAAGGGGAATACAGACGAATGCAAACTGACCTTGAATCAGATTATGCTGATATGGTGCAGGAATTGATTTAAATGGGATATGACAGACTTTCCCTAAAAGGAGATGGGAAGGTACCATTAGTCTCTGTTGAAAAATGTGTTAACACCTCAAGGTAAAGCATGATGATATCCACTGTGTTTATGATGGAATGTTTATCGTTAATAGGGACCCTGGGACAGAGTCTTCTGAAGATGAATGGTTAAAAGCTCCATCCCTTCCTGGGACAGGAAGGTGGTAAGCAGTCTGCAATAACTGCTTCCCTGTTAAGGTGGGAGATATGTGACAGGGAGCTCCTGCCACTCTTGAGGAACAATCTTTTCTCAAATATGTTGCAACAGTTTTTCTATTTCTTAGCCTAGTCTATTCTTTACAATTTCTAGTCCATGAGGTTGGCCACCTATGGGCACCCCTTCCCTTTCTTGACTGTGCTATAGTATCCTCTTTAATTTTCCTTTGCCCTCTCAGGTCCTCGTACAGGGGGTTATTGTTGTGATCTCCGAGCTGACATAAAGTAACAGGCAGTGTTCCTCGTTGTTGGATTTAGTATGCAATGGCACTAAGTCATAAAATACTTTAATGTATATATCTTATGTGTATATGTGTGTGTTGAACTTGAAGTTCGGTATCTGATCCATCTGTTATTCCACAACCCCGCCACAGTGGGCTACATGGTCCCTATCTACCATTACTTTCTGTGTATCTATGTACATTTGAGTTGCACTCCATACCATAAATTTTTTTTTTTTTTATAATTTCTGGTGAGCATTTGTTTCCTACCAGATCAGCAACAGTAGCACGAGCATTCCCGCAGCCATACAACTGCAGTATGAAGCCGTTATTGACAGCAGCTGTGCGGCTGTGAAAATGAGGGCTCACATTACTAGTAACTGGTTGAGCCAGTTGCTCACCAGTTGTTATGTAGTGTTTCATAAATCTGTAGTGCCACAGAACATACATATTGAAATCATTTAACTATAGCTTAGAAAACACATACCAGCCCAGGAGAATTTGCTTGAAAAAAAAAAAAAAAGTTATTTTGCTGTCTAATTTCGTGGTCTGAAAATGCTTCATTTTCTAAATGTAATTTTTTTTTTTAAGCTTAACACGACTGCAGAAGCCACTGATGTTGCACTAGACTGTCATCAATAGTGACCTGTGGTGAAAATGATCTGTGCTCAGTTCCTACTGGACAGTGGTTTGCATCCTAAACCCACAGAGTAGAATGTGGCATAGGTGGCCATCTCTACTGATAATGATGACTGTGATTGCCCAAATAGCTGGTTTAATTTGCATATGTGTAGCTTTATTCTAATTAAAAGCACCATTTAATAACAATTAAGAAGATGTCCAGAACTGAACATCTGCAGAGGTAGACTTACCAGGAGCTGCTTATCTGAATAAAAGGCTGTTTTAATTTACTATAGTGCACCTAACTCCTGGCTTACTTACCACATAACGTATCTGATAAAACAATTAAAACACAATATGCGTATTCATTGCAAATCAGTTACTGTTAACTATAACTGAAATGCTGCAAATTGCAAATCCACAAATTTAAACTCTGCAGACAATGAATACTCTAGATAGAAATGTCTGCTTAAAAATATATTTCTTCAGTACTCTTTTAAATTGCTCTTTATAGAGCTACTGTGCAGAGAGACTGGAAAGTATAAAGCACTGGAACGTAGGACCCAGAATGTAAAGAAGTCATTGTCCACTGAGCACACCCTCCAAACCTCACCATTGTTTCGCTAAACGTAACTAGAGATGTTATCTGTGGTCCTCCACCTGTCTAGGTTTGTTTCAGAACCACGTAGTGTGTTGGCCTCTAATCATATTCCTTTATTCACAAGGCAACTATTCATGTTCTGAAATATTACCTCATAGCCATCTTGACATTTTAAACCTTTTGCCCCATGTGGGATGCTTTCTTATTCTACCTGTTGATATATTGTAGTCTGATTTTTCATATCAGTTGCATCTCATCTTGTATAATGCTGATATATATCCTCTTACTTACTTACTTATTCTCTTTCCAGCAGTCGAGCTGCTGTGTAGAATTTTTCTGTTACATTCATGCTGTTAGCCTTTCTCCAGTTTCTCAATACCCTGCTTATAGTGAGATGCTCAGGATAGGATGCAGTATTTTAATTAAGGTCTGACCTTTAATTTATACAGTGGAAAGATGATGTCACTAGATTTACTAATGAAATCCCTTTTAGCACACTCCGGATATCCCATTTGGGTTCTTCATTGCAGCTAAAGCATCTTCATTTCAGCTAAAATTGTGGCTCATGTTTCACATTGATATTGACAATGTGTCCTATGTCCCTGTCCTGCTGCCCGCCACCCCTCATAGTACAGTAGTTCACAGCTTATTTAGAACATAGTTTATTGTTGTTTTGCTGGTCTATAGATATGGATCATGTTGCATTTATTCACACTGACTCATGTCTAGCGAGACCTTTGCAGATGTTTCTGGAGATCCTCTCTACTGGGCTTGAGGCCACTCTCATCCTTGTTCATAACAGTGAGGATGATGCCATCTCCAGTGTAAAAATCAGGGAACTGGTTGTAGGCATTAACCATAGCATGCTAACTTTCTTCATAGTGACAGGAAAAACTAGCTGAACCGTTGCCACCAAGACCAGACTTTGGAAAGGCAGATTGCCATGATAAAGGACCTGGCGCCAAGGATCCTAAGCAAATACGAATGGTGTTGATTGAAGAAGGTGCTCGAAGCAGCTATAGAGGTCTGCATTTCAAGAAGAAATAAGAGAAAAAGATCCAAAAAGTGTGCCCTGGCTCGTAAGGGACACGAGGCAACTGATTCTGAATAAAAACATAGTCCATGACTGCTGTAAAGA
The DNA here is from genome assembly GCA_016271365.2 of Neoceratodus forsteri. Classification (NCBI taxonomy): domain Eukaryota; kingdom Metazoa; phylum Chordata; order Ceratodontiformes; family Ceratodontidae; genus Neoceratodus; species Neoceratodus forsteri. The sequence continues at coordinate 444,506,280 of CM028136.1, read as the reverse complement.
GGCAAGTTGCTTCCATGTTGGAGAGAACTACAGAGTAGCACTGATGGAATGCAGAACTAGAAACTAGAAAAGAATTAGTTTATTCTTAACCAGAGCAACCACTAGTATCTTCCGACCATTTCCAAAAATAATGTTTTACGATACTTCATAGTCTCGATATTATATTTTAATACCTGTAATATTTGAACTGTTAATCATAGAAATTTAAATTTTTTTAGTGAAGCCTTGGAGACTGATCAACATGTATTGATCCTAATGATACAGTTCTGCTGTTTCGCTGCATGTCTGTATGCATCAGTGTTATGTTACAAATGACAGGACTTAAAAATATTTAGTGAACCATTTTATGTTTGTTTATATTGATTTGTAACATGGCAAAAATCACAGAACGGGAGACAAGGAAGACAATTTGGTGAATTGCATCAGGTGTCACAATAGCAACATGGCATTATAGGATAATAATGCTGTGTTGCTTGTGAAGTTCAGTAGGTAGCTACCGGTGAGAAACGAGCAGTGTGGGAAAGGAAATCGGGTAGAAAAGTGCACATATGTAGTGTTACACAATGAAGAAGTGACAGAAGACGGACAGTAGGTAAACTAATAGTGAGACACAAAGAGAGAGAAATTGTATTTGGGAGAGAGAGGAGAAACGGTTGTGTTTCCCACCGACCCACCCACCCAAATGGCCAGAGTAGTCGCAGACCAGGTAAACAGATAGTGCGACACAGGCAGTCAGTAGGGGCAAGAAAGATAGTAAATAAATGGAGAAGAGAAGCATAACGTTTAGTGTATGTGGAGGCATTGGATAGCAAGCGTGTGGAGCCATTGGTTAGCGAGTGAGCCACACACATGGGTGCAACCTGCAGCAGGGAAATGCAGTGCGACCACGGACGCGATACCGGATCATGCAGTCACACATGAAGCAACCGGGAACCCCTTTGAATTTCAGTTGGTCATGGTACTTGGGACCTTCAACTGTAAGTACTACGGAGGAGCTAGTGGCAACCAGCACAAGACATAGATGTTGCAAGCGGCAGCTGCTGCCCCGAAAGAACAAGAAAAAAAAAAATAACGTAAGTGGGAGCAGTGTCACTGAATGAACACAGGAGCACAGTGAGTCCGCATGCAAATAAAGCAAAGAGGCAGAATCTGACTGAACAATAGTCGCATGACACGTTCCTCGTCCACAGGCTGCAAGAGTAGCAGCCGTGCATAATCTGCTAAAAGTAACATAAATCGTCTAGTTACACAGTTGTGTATTTCTGCGCCAAACCTGTAAATCCACACATCTGTATGTTAAACGGTGTTATGTGTAACTTCCAGAAGTGCATTAAAGTTGTCGTTGTACCTCAAATACAGCGAGTGATCCAGAAGCTGAAAAATCATGTGTGACACTAATAGTAATGCACACGCCATATTGCAAGCACATTAAGCCACTCCAAAGGTGGCATCTAATGGGGAATTAATGCATGGTTGGGCCGTTGTAGGCACGAGGCCGCGGTCCCAACCATGCATTAATTCCCCATTAGATGCCACCTTTGTCGTGGCTTAATGCTTACATGTAACATTTTATGTTTTCCTATGTCCATATGTGGTTGATGTAGTACTGTCTTTTTCAGAAATAGTTTACTTGAATTTTCAGTAGTATACAGATAGACAAAACATCACATACTTCATTACATACTTTCAATGATTAGAATACAGCTTGAGGAGGCACCTTTACATTCTATGTCCCTGAAATTCAGAAACTGCATTCGAGTATATAAATATTAGAACATAAAAAAATAAAAACTAAGTACATTAAGTATTCAGACCTGGTGATAGGTATTCCATCATCTTTGGTGGTTTCTAGAGACAAAACAGTATAAATGGCAGTGTGCACTACTAACCAGTGTTTTATGATGTTGGAAACCATCCCTCTAACCAGCTCACTGTCCAGTGTTTAGATGTGATTGGAAATATTCCTCATGAGGTGACCACATTTTTTCAAATGTATTTTTGTCCCTGCCTCTATAAACATTTTTTTTCCCAAATTCCTGCATTCCATCTGAGTCTTTTGCCATGTAAGTAGTGATGGAGGGTCACTCTGTTTCCAATTCTTGAGGATGCCCAGTTCAGCTACTGTGATGGCTGTTGACAGCGGTTTGATGATGGCCTCTTCAGTTTTTTTCATATTCTAACTAATTTCTTAGTAGCAGTTGTTTGGGGGAGAGTTTTAAAATGTTGCTTCTGTAATGCCTCGCAAACTCTGCTTAATTCTCCCCCAGTAGGAACCCAGTCTTTCACAGAAAAATAGTATATGGGGCAAATGTGCATTTTCCGTTCCACAACCTGAGCATGATTTAGCAGATGTATAGTAAGCTCCATGCAAAGTCATATATTGTATTAGCTTATATTTGCTTTGCATAGGTCTGCACCAGTTTTCTTCTTGAATTTCTACCCATTCTTGTAGGGGAATCTTCTTGCCCAAAGTCTTCTTACCACTTTTTCCTGTTACGTTCACTGGTTGTTGACACTGAATCCATGACTGTTTTATATGTGGTTGACACCAAGCCTTTAGTGTCCCTAGCACTATTCAGTACCAAAGCCACCCTGGAAGGTTCATCTAGCTTTAATTCAACCCTGAGAAAGTGTCTCTTTTGGAGGTATTTGAACTTGTGTGCCATTGGCAATCCAAACCATTGTTGTAATTGTTCAAAAGTTAACATCTTCCCACCTTCAAACAGGTGCCCTAGATGTTCAGTGCCCTGTTGTTGCCATGCCTTAAATCCTTGTTCCCCCAGAAATTTTAGATATCTCGGGTTTCTCCATAAAGGGGTAAGAATTGTTTTCTCAGCTCTGTGGTTTTTGTATTTCTGCATCTTGTGCCTTGCTGCTAATAAGTGAGCAATAATCTTCATTACTTTTGGCTTCAGCTTTATAGTTGTTGGTAACACTATATAACAGATCAGTGAGTTTTTGTATCTTAATCCATTCTTTCTTGAGTAGTACCCCTTTATTTAGACACTGCCTGGCATGCCAGCTTCACAAGCTAGTTCACTATGCAGCCCAGTAGTAGTAGTGCCTGTAGTGGGGAACCCCTGTGCCACCTCTGCCTGGTGGTTGGATAAGTTGTTCGAGCATAATCCTGGGCATTTTGTTGTTTCAGTCAGGTGGAAGTGCTTGCTTTAAAGAAGACAGGATTTTTTTTTAATTGGCAGCTGTTTATACTATTACTATTTTCAGAAATTATATTTATACCTCTCATTGATCCATATTTAATTATACCTAAATAAAAAGCGATGTGAAAAACTGTATTTAACATTGTTTTGTTTTTTTATGGGCAGCATTTTATTATAGTTCCCTTTATGGAACCAGTGATAGAACTCTAAACATGGTTCTGATAGGTCAACAGCTCATGTTGAGCATTCTGTACACAAATTATGACAGTAAAAACATAAAAACATAGAAACATAGACTTTGTTGGCAGATAAGGACCGCTTGGCCCACCCAGTCTGCCCATTTCCCTTCCTATTGGATAAGCTGCAGATCCTTGTTAACTAACAGCCTACTTCCTCCTACCCCTACAAGAATTGCTTTATGTCTGTCCCATGCATTCTTGAATTCTCCCACTGTGTTTGACCCTACAACCTCCTCAGGAAGGCTGTTCCATGCATCCACTCCAAATTACTGGTTCCATGACAAGAGCTATGTAGAATTTTGTCTATTAAAAGGAGACAACTGAAAACACTGTATTTTTTCACATCCATGTTAGTTCAAGTACAGTTAAATGTGAATCATGTGGAGTTATGAATTTCATTTCCCTAAATAGAAACATTACTAACTGTTGCTAGTTCGCACAGATTTCCTGTCCTTTTAAGATGGTTAAAAAATTCCAGAGGGATGTGTATATGGAACACCTGAAATAAATATAGGAATTTAGGGGGAATGACCATTTGTAACACATTGGCTCTCACTAATGTTAATGGGAGGACATGCTATTTCAGGAACTGTTCTTTAATCTTAGAAATGGAGGGAAATTTGCTTGGTACATGTCTTTAATTCTCTGCTTTATGTTCACTCCTAGATATTTAAAACCCCCTGTTACCCTAGAGAATGGGAGGTCCCTTTCCAGATCCTCATAGCTGCAAATGCGCAGTGGCATGACAGTAGTATTTATGGAGTTTATCTTGTATCTGCCTACTTCCCCAAAGATAGATAGCTTCTTGGGCAGAGTGGGCAGAGATTTTCCAGGTCTGGTAACCAATACAAGCAAATCATCTGTGTGCAAGGACATCTTAACACTGGTGTCTCTCACCTGTACCCCTTTAATATCCATATTATTTCTAGGAGCTGGAGTCAATGGCTCCATTGCAATATTAAATAATATTGGGGAAAGGGGGCACCCTGACTGGTACCCCTACTCAGGTAGAATTGGTCAGATCTCGAGCAGTTAGTTGGCATGGCTGCTGTGGACAGATGATATGTGGTACTTACTCAGCTAATTATATCTTTGTCCAAATCCCATTTGACCCATCATGCTCCAGAGGTGTTCTCGGTCTACCCAATCAAGTGCTTTTCTGGCACTGAGTGAGACCACCACTGGACATTTGCTAGCATCCCTCTGCCCCACAGCCAGAACCTCCAAGTTCATAGGTGACCCACTACCCTTCACAAATCCAACTTGATCCTCTGATAGTAGCTTTGGTACTACTTTTTCTAACCTCCCGGCTAGGATCTTTGCATAGATCTTGAAGTCATCATTCAAAAGAGAGACAGGCCTATATGAAGCAACTTCTTCCTTGGGCTTGCTTGGCTTAGGTAACAGCGAGATTGTGGTCTGCTTGAATGAATTAGGTAGTGTTTCTTCTCTGAATGTGACCTCCAGGGTCTCAAATAAGGGTCCCAAAATAGGTGGAGCTGGTTTCTTATGCAAGTCTCTTGACAGTCCATCTAGACCTGTAGCTTTCCCTGATGTGAGCTGCCCTGTTGCTCTGGGCACTTCCTGTTTTTTTTTTTATTTTGCCTTCTAGTTCCAGTTTATCTGCCTCTTACAGCTTTTGCAGTGTAGCATAAAATGCCTCTGATGCCTGGGTTCTGTGGCTGCTGAGGTACCGGATCCTGTGGTATATAGGTGCTTGAAAAAATTAGTAAATTGTGCATTTATCTCTTTTTGTGTGTTTAGGTGACACAGTGTTGTCTGTTATCTGTCCTGTATGCCTTTGTACCCCTTTCTGCTTCAGCTGGTATGCTGGCAGTTTCCTGCACTTGTCTGTTTCACAAAACTTAGTCCTCTGGTAGCACAGTACCCGTTCTATCTGCCTTGTTTGTGTCTCATCATAGTCCAGTTCTAGGATCGTGTATATGGTGTTCTATCCACACTTGTTGGCATGTCCTTTCCTTTTAAGAATCTTGCCAGAAGGTCTGAAAGCTGGCTCCTCCCATCAACCCGGGTGGTATATCCCTCAGCTCTGCCCCATGATGCCATATCTTCCTTTCTGCTGGAAGATTCAGGTTCCCTCCTTATCACTCACACATTACTGTAGGCCCTGGTGAACAAATCTCTGGATTTACCCAAAACTTAAACTCATTCGAGTTTCTCCAAATTGCTTTGCGATTTCGACCGGGATGGAGGACAAGTCCTTGCCCAGTTTCTGATGCTGCCTGTGCAGGCGAAAAATGCCTCAGACTGACCCGCATGCCTCGTGCATCTATTGCCTGGGTCATGATCACGACACCCAGGAGTGCAAAATGTGTTGCACATTCCATCCCAACATTTTGGATTATCATCTCACATGACTGCAATTGGGCAGACTGGAAAATTGGAACCAGCTGATCAAATCCAAAGAGGCCTTTTGTGTGGTCTCCGCAGCTGTGGGATCCACTGAGCAGCTGGAGCTGATGAAGGCCTTCGAAGAAGAGGCAGCACAGGCCGCTGATTGGTCTTCTTCTCTTTCGGTCTTCGTCCTGCTTAATCTGGGCTCCAACTTCTCAGGCCCCTTTAAGGAGATGTGTCAGTCCCTCCCCACCAAGGGAGAGTGTCCTTTGGGTGCCCATGTCTCTCGTTTCTGTAAAAAAGGATAAAGAGCAAAATGAAGGTTTGTCTCACTGACAACGTTCCTGGAATCGTGAGAGATCTCGGTCCCCAGAATCTGCTGTCTCGACTTTGGTTGAGGTTGTGGCCTTGGCCGCTGACTTCATGGTACCCCTGTCAGGGACGTGGGACCACGATCCGGTCGAAATTATAATCTATCCCGTCAACCTGTCATCGCTGGATGAGGCCGACAACTCCTTATTCAGGACCACGGTCCTGCCTGGACCCACTGAGGAGGAGACCCAGCCCACTGGGAACCTCTTCACGGTCCCGGTCCCTGACCTAGAAGAGCCGCGGTTTTCTGCAGCTCCTTCCGAATGACCTCGTCAGTCCATCCCCCCACCGATGGTCCAAGTCAAGGTCTTGGACCCCTTTCGATCAACAGGCTGAAGAAGGCGCATAAGCGCTCCAAAAACTGGCACCGCCACCATTCATCTCATCCTCCTATGAAGCGGAGAGGCTTCGACACAGGCTGCGTTGACGGTACAAGGATTGGATGTGGCAGCAGCTGATTATGACCGGCCAGAAGTCTGCTCCGGTTTCTTATCTGGCCATTACTTGGCTGTCGCTCTTCAGGCCAACGCTGACTCCTCAGGAGATGGTCCACACTGTCCCTCCACCTGTGGGAGCTGGTCAAAACCCTCCCGGCTTGGCTGAAACCGGCTTCTCCATCAGTTCGGATGGAACAGCCACCTAAACAGCCTACCTCCGGGGCCTCTGCCAAGGAGTCTCGGCCCGTTATGGGCCTTCCACACAGGCTGTCTGTCACCCTCACTCCTGACCGTCCTAGGTGGGTGGACAGCGACTCTGTTGGCCGGCCAATCTATTTGGACTCCTCTGAGCTCGAGGACTCTGGCCTGCATTCTCATCCCTTGGATGACAAATCCGTAGGGAGTCTTTTGACGGAGGAGGGACCAACTTCCTTCATGAGTATCCTCCATCTCATCTCCAAATCCACAAGTATGCCCCTCGAGCCCATTCAGAAATGGGCCGAATATCCCTTAATGGATATCCTAAAACGAGGGGATTCTGTGACAGAGGCCTTCCCCAGTGGCCGAGGCCATTGTTGGTCTGGCCTTGGAGCTGTGGCAGCACCCTGCCTTCAGCCCTGCACCCTCAGCCCAAATGGGTTCAAGTACGCGGTCCCCATTGGCTCCCTTTTGGGATTCACAGAGCACCCCTCGGCCGAGTGGTTGGTGACCAAATCTGTGTTCAGGCACTCAGAGAAATTTGGGAGACACCAATAGACCCCAGGACAAAAAAGTCCAAGAAACTGGACCATTCAGCCCGGAACGTTTGTGCTGCTTCTTCACTTGGCCTTCATCAGGCAAGCTCAGCCGTCATCATGGCGCATTTTTCCCACGCCCTCCTGGGCTCTCTGGATGAGGTCCTTCCTCACCTCTCTGCAGACCTCCAGACCACAGTCAAGCAGGTCCGCGACCAGGGCTGGGCGGTTGCGAAGCAGCAACTCCAGACGCCTCTGGACATCGGGGACTCCTGCATCCACTCTGTGGCAGCCACGGTTGCCATGAATCGCAGGGCCAGACTGAAGCTCTCCACATTCATGACAGACACTCAGCACAAATTGACAATGTCCCTTTCCTGGGTACCGACCTTTTCTGTCCATGGTGGATAATCACCTCCAGTGCATAGGGAAGTTCATTACCACCTTGGACTCTGTGACTTCTGCTCCGAAGGAATCCCAGGGTTCCAAAAAGCAGACAAGAAAGCCTTTTCGGCCTTCTGCCCCTGCGGCCAGGCAGCCCCATTTTCAGTTGGGGCAGCAACAGCAACGGGCTCAACCTTGGCACCCTCAGCCCAAGTCCGGGCCCTGGCGGCCCATATACCTGGAGGAAAGGGTCCCAGTGGTCCCCACACTGGATTCTCCTCCTCCATACCTGCACAGTGACAGGATGGGGGTTGACAACCTCATACCCATCACACCAGCTCTGTGTCCTCCCATGGGGGGCCGGCTCCACCACTTCCTTTCCGCCTGCTTCACTGTTACAAAGGACAGGTGGGTTTTGGAAGTGGTCGGACAGGGACTGCCTCTGGAATTCAAGTAGTACCCACCAAGCCGAGGCTGCGCCCCATGGGAGGAGAAGATGTTCATGCACACTAAATCGGCTTTCTGAGATGACATCGCCCAACTCCTCTGCAAGGAGGTAGTGGCCAGAGTCGCAGATCCCCCTGTTAACCCAGGGTTCATTTCCAGGTACTTCTGGCTCCCAAAACGGATGGGGGAGCTGGTGCCCCATTCTAGATCTGCACGACCTGAACCAATTTCTCAGGTCCCGCATGTTCAAGATGATAACTCTGTCTCAGATCATACTATCTTTTGAGCAAAATGTGGTTCTGCTCACTGGATCTCCAGGGCACGTTCTTTCACGTCCCGATCCATCTGTCTCACCGAAAGTTCCACCACTTCTGAGCAGAGGGAGCCCTCTTTGCGTTCCAAGCCATGCCATTCGACCTGTCATTGGACCCCTGGGTCTTCACCAAATGCATTGCAGTAGTGGCGGCCCACCTTCGGTGTTGGGGGTCAGAGTGTACCCCTTTCAGGGACAACTGGCTCATACTGGGTCCCTCCAGACAGGAGGTTCAGAAATACAGGATTCTGGCTCTCCAGACCTGCATCGAACTTGGTCTCCTGGTCAGTGAGACCAAGTTGGAACTTGTACCTTCGCAGGTGATCTGCCTCCTAGGGGCAGAGCTCAACTCTTGCCAAGCCAGCCAGAGCCAGGCTCCTGATGGACAGGGCAGAGGTTCTCTCCTCCTTTGCCTCATTATTTCTGGTTGGGCACTTGCGTCCTGCCCGGGGTTTCCTGCACCTTCTGGGCTACATGGCGTCCTGCACTGCTGTGGTCCAATGGGCCCGGTGGCACATGCACCCCCTCCAGTGGGAGCTGGCCAGTCAGTGGACTCAGCGACATGGTCACTTTGACCAGCTGGTCACTGTGACCCAGAAGATGTGGGACACTCTCCGATGGTGGACTGTCCAAGAACACCTGCAGGAAGGGATCCCGTTTGTCCGTCCTGAGCCGAGGGTCATTCTGACGACCGATGCCTCTCTCATGGGGAATCACAGAGCCCACAGGCTCTGGGCCCCCGAGGAATCCCGATGTCATATCAACCTCTGAGCAGTTCAGCTGGCACTGACTGCATTTACTCCATTTCTTTGGGGTCAAGTGGTGCAGGTCCAGATAGTACCACGACCATGTACTCTCTCAACAAGCAGAGCGGCACGCACTCCCAGCCTCTGTGCAGGGAAGCGCTCCACATCTGGACCCTCATGAGCTGACAGGAGGCAGATCTCCCAGCCATCTATTGGCAGGAGCCTCGAATCAATTGGCGGACGCCTTCAGCCGTGTGGGCAAGGCGTCCCATGAGTTGTCTCTTCACCCGGAGGTAGTACTCAGTCTGTTCCCCCACTGGGGCAAACCTCAGGTGGACCTGTTCGCCTCCAGAGAGAAAGCAAAGCTGAGGATGTTTCATGCCCACCACCTCAGCAGGGCTCGCTGTAGGTGAATGCCTTCTGGAGGCTGTAGACCCCAGGCCTCTTCTATGCCTTCTCTCCACTTCCCTTGGTTTACAAGGTGATCCGCAAGGTCAAGAGGGACAAGGCACAGGTGATTCTGGTAGCCCCAGACTGGCCTTGCCAGTTCTGGTATCCAGATCTCCTCAGCCTCAGCACCAGGCCACTGAGGCATCTTCCAGCATGCCCAGACCTGCTCTCGATCAATCTGGGGAAGGTGTTCCATCTGGACCTTCAATCTCTGCACCTAACAGCCTGGTTCCTGAGTGGCTAGAGTTCCAGGCTTTGGTTCTCTCCGAAGATGTACTCACTGTTGTGGAGGCATGTAGGAAGGAGTTGACCAGGAGGTGCTATGCCTTCAAATGGAAAAGATTTTCCATTTAATGTCAGGGCAAGGGCCTGGACCCTTCGTCCTGTCCAGTGGCTATCATCCTCGTCTACCTATGGTCTCTCTGTCCAAAGCGGGGTCTGTGGTCAAAACCCTTAAGGTAAACCTGGCAGCCATCTCTGCTTATCGAGCGGACCGGTTTGAAGATAGTGGCTCAGGAGAAGGTGGTGTGGTATTTCTTTAAAGGCCTTGACCACATTTCTCTGATGCGTGAACCACCACCACCATGGGATCTACTGCTGGTACTGGCAAAGCTCATGGGCAAGCCGTTCGAACCAGTCCACAGGTGTGAGATGTCACATCTGTCGTGGAAGACCGCCTTCCTGGTGGCTATCATGTCAGCCAGAAGAACTAGGGAGCTACAGGTGCTCTCTATTGAGTCTTCTTACCTGGTCTTCCACAGGGACAAGGTTGTCCTGCGCCCAACCCGAAATTCCCTCCTAAGGTGGTGTCGGAGTTTCACCTCAACCTGGTGTTGACTCTGCTGGTGTACTACCCCAATTACATCTCTGATGCGGAGTACAGGCTCCATACCTTGGACTAGAGACAAGTGCTCTCTTATTATAAAGAGCACATAGCTGGAATATGGGGAGAGGTTCGCCAGCTGTTTGTCACCTACGCTGAAGCCGCACCTGGCAGTCCTGCAGCAAATCAGACGATTGGCAGATGGATAACACCCTGCATTGATCTCTGCTACCGGTTGGTGGGCAAGGAGCCTCCCGTATGGATAAGAGCTCATTCCTCCTGCCATAGTGCTGCATCGCTGGCTGCTTCTAGGGATGTCCCTATCCAGGATATTTGCAGGACTGCTACCTGGAAGTCAGCAAACACCTTCATTTCCCACTACCACATCGACCTAGAATCACGCCGGGTTGCTGGTTTTGGGGCCTCAGTTCTCCAATCTCTGTTCCCTAAGTAGGGGGTGTGTGCCTTGCCTCCCTCCTCCCAGAGAACTGCTAGGAGTCTGCCAACAAGTGTGGCTAGAACAACATATCCACAATCCTAGAAAAACAGGTTACTCACCTGTAACAGTAGTTTTAGGAGTGATATATGTTGTTCATCCACACCTACCCACCCGACCTCCCTGTTTTCGACGCACAACCCTCTACTTCCAGCGGGCACAATCTGGCATCTTCGGGCAGAGCCGAGGGATATACCACCTGGGTGGGTGGGAGGAACCAGCTTTCAGACCTTCCGGCAAGATTATTAAAGGAAAAGGACATGCCAACAAGTGTGGATGAACAACATGTATCACTCCTAGAACTACTGTTATAGGTGGTAACCTATTTTTTTACCTCTCCCAATTCTTCAAACTGTATGTCTCGAGTCCTCTGCAGTTTAAATTCTACCTCTGTTTCCTTTATCTTTTTTCTCTATCCTCTAGTTTTGCCTGACTTTCCTTCTTTAATTTGCTGCTATATGCTATCGCCCTCCACTGTATATATGCCTTAAGGGAATCCTAGACTACTCCTATGTCTGTAACTGTGCCTTTGTTGAGGCCCCACTATTTAACTTTTACCCAACTGCTTAATGAATTCTGACTTGGTAGGATCTAGATGCCATACTCTGCATTCAGTTTTCTCCTCCTCTTCTAGTCTCCACCTCATTTTCAGAGGGGCTTGATCAGATATTATGTTTGGCAGGTACTGGCATCCCAGTACACTGGGAATCACTGTTTTGCTTATCAGAAAGAAATCAATACATGTGTGGGACTGATGTACTGGGGAGTAAAAAAAAATAGTCCCATAGGGATGTATTTAGGGTCCTCCATACCTCAAGCAGCCTGAAGTCACCTATTTGTCCTTTCAGGAATTGTGCCGCCTTTGTCTGTTGATAGTGCCAAGATGAGGATTACATCATCTAACACCATATTAAAATTGCCTCCCCAAATTACTTTTCCTTGTGTCTGCCACATATTTATCAATAGTTCCTGAAGGAATCTGCATTCTCCAAATTGGGTGCATGTATATTTAACAGCATCAAAGGTCTGTTATTAATGCCGCCCTGTACCATCACCCATCTTCCACCAGTGTCCCTGCATATGGTTGCTAATTGGAATGGGACTTTTCTGTGTACTGATTTGGCCACACCCCTATCATGGGATGTGTATGAGGCAGCCATTACCTGTCCCACTCATTCTCGCCTCAGTTTTGTTTGCTCCACATCAAGATGCGTTTCCTGTAGGAACACTGTTCCTGGATCTTGTTTTTTAAGATGGGCCAATACCCTTTTACGTTTTAATGGGGTGGTTAAGGCCCTAACTATTCCATGCCAGAAAGTTAATTGGTTCCTGCATGGTCCTGTTCCGTTGTCAGTGGCTGCATATCTGCTGTGACTTCTTTTAATTTTCTGCAAGCCTCTTGATTGCCCAGGAACCACCATTACCATTACTGTTGTGCCAAGTCTGATCAATAAACTGATGTACCATAAAGGAGTTCTGCTGGCTTAATTGAAGTCCTGACCGCTTCACAGATTGGGGCTTCACTGCACAGATTCCCCCTGCAGTCATTCTATAAAGTTAATATTTTAGTTACCTCACCGCTCCTAAAAATCCAGAAAGGCCCCCGGTGAAGCCGGCATTTGCAATCACGCGCTCTTGGTCTGGTCATGATCTCACTAGTAATAACGCGAGATGATGACGTGCCACTGCCCCTGCATTATGGTTGTCCCTATGTACGGAAATATAATCAACACCGTATGTCAAATGCCCATCGGTATTTTTGCACACTTTGCCTAAATACCATGTGTATGCCAGCCACACGCTTCCTACTGACTGAACATTTTGCACCTTCCATCTCGGCTATACTTGACCACCCCTGTCACATCTGGCTTGCTCTCTAGAAAGGAAAGTCACCTCCTGGGTGCCTTTTTATACTCTCTTTCCATACCACTACACAACTCTCTAGGGCTCCCCTCCAGGCTTCCTCTTAGTACCTTGCTATTACTACTGCTGGGTGGTGATAATGAAACCAATCCAGGCCCTAGCACAACCCCCAAATACTACACTGACCCCACTTGGAGTGTAAATCATGGTATAAGGAGTGCCCACATGAACATATGCAGTTTCCCCTCTAAACTACAAGACCTAGAAGCTTGAATATCTCTCTACAAACCTGATATACTAGGGATCTCAGAGATGTGGCTGAATCCCTCCATCCCAGCTTCCCTATAGCACATCACTGGTTATACCCCTCTCAGACATGACCGCACAAGAAAGAAAAAAGGAAGTGGCGTGATGCTTCTCATCAGGGAACACATCACAGTTTCCACCATTTCCACAAGCCCTGATTGTATCGCCAGCCGAGAATGGAGCATAGTGGAACCAACCTTTGACTCCTGCAAAAAAATGTATATAGGATGCATATACAGTCCCCCAAGGGTGGGCTTAACAGGACTTTAGCAACTCATAAACATTATAAGTGGCCTATCCCCCACTAGAGATCTGATCATGCTTGGGGTCCTAAACTTAAACTGGCTCACTGATCATCAGACGGAGTACTCTGAGCTGCTTAAATGAGTAAACCTCACACAAATCATCTCCTGCTATACAAGACACAACAACTGGTCCACTAAACATTCGCTACTTGACTGGATCATCACGAACAGAGTAGACAAAATCTCAGCATTGGGAGTGCTAGCCGACTTGATTAGTGACCACTTCCCTACCTTCTGGACCTGGACCTGTAAGAGACTCTGTCCCCTCCTAAAACCATTTTGTTCAAGGATTTTTCTAAATTATCTCCTGAGTGCCTCTGAGATGACATACTGGCAGTGGACTGGTCCACATATTATTCCCTTACCGATGTTGACTCTGCACTCAGCTTTCTCACCTCCATGCTATCCTCTATTCAAGACAGACATTGCCCGGTTGCAACCCACAGGGTTAGGAGCAGCAACTCCAGATGGCTGTCCAGAGAACTGCTCAAGAAAATGAAACTGAGGGATAAGGCATGGGGCTTGTACAAAGCTAACCACTTGTCGGCTTCATGGAACTCATACAGTGTTGTCCGCAATACCTGTAAATAAGAGGCCAAACTCATAAAGGCATCCTACCTCAAGAACCTACAGAATCACAACCTGAGATCCCCGCAGATTTTGGGCTGCTATTCACTCGCTAACGAAATCTGACACTAAGCAGAATACTATCAGTCTGCTCACAGACCCAGGCCTAGCTACCAAGCCAAGCGCCGTAGCTGAACTGCTTAACAGAAAATTCACTACTCTCCAGCAGTAGCTAGACAAACCTCCCTGGGATACTAACAGTGACCCAGAGGTCACTGGTTACCCCAGTACACCACCAAGTGACTCTTTTACGTCAGATATACCACCCCCAAGGAGATTTATAGACTCCTCATGGCACTCCCCAAATCCAGCAGTGTAGGCAGCAATGGCCTTTGCTCTGGATTCCTGAGGCTAACTGCTGGCTACATCACATTATCCCCTGCCTTTCTCTGCAACATGTCCCTAGCCACCTTGTCTGTACCAATGCTCTGGAAACTAGTCAGGGTTGTCCCCATCTTCAAAACCAGGGATCCTGTACTCATGGAGAACTATAGACCAGTTTCCATACCGTCACACCTCAGCAAGGTGCTAGAGAAGATGGTCTTCCAGCAAATGTCTGATTACATTGATGAAAATGGACTACTCTCCCCTCATCAGCATGGTTTCAGGAAGGGTTTCAGCACTACCACAGCTTCAGCCCGCTTTACTGACCATGTACTCGGATCTGCCGACGAAGGCATGCTAGCTGGGGCAGTTTTTATCGACTTATGCAAAGCCTTCCATCTCGTCGATCACAACCTCCTTACTCAGAAACTCAGCTCCTTTGGCTTTTCTGAGGAAACAGCAAACTGGTTCCATCACTACCTCTCCGATAGGTCACAAAGTGTCTGGGTTAACGTGGCTCTCTCATTCCCCCAAATTGACCACTGGGGTCTCACAAGGATCCATACTGGGCCTGATCCTGTACTCCCTATTCATCAATAACTTACTACACATTAATTCTGGCTGTCTAGAAATCAGGTACGCATAGACAATCAAATCCTGTACTGGCATTTCCCCAATCTCCTCTCCCTGTCTTATGCCCTCTCTCATGATTTCAGAATCACACACAACTGGCTTTTGGCTAACAGAGACTTTAACACTAAGAAGACCAAAATCATGCTCTTTGGGGCTAGACAGAAGCTCTCAAACACCCGCACATACAGTCAACTCCTTCTCTATCTCTGCACCTGACGGCACAATTCTCGAGCATGTCACGGTTATAAATACCTGGTAGTCACACTGGACCCATCTCTCACATTCAGTGAATATATAGGAACAGTAATCAAGAAAATTCACCAGCGGATTAGGGCCTGTTACCGCCTGAAACACTTCCTTACTCCCAAAGCCTGACCGGTGATCGGATGCGGTACATTGCTCCCTTTCCTGGTGTACTGCTTCCCAGTCATCTCCCAGACCTCAGCTAGGGAACTCACCTGACTGAACACAGCCTACAACTGCATCTGTTGCTTTTTTTCTCTCTGCCCCTCTGACTACCCACCAGGACTCCCTTTATGCCTCCCTTGGTTGGCTACTACCCCAGGCTCGACGCAACCTCCACATGGAAGCACTTTTCCATAAAACCTTTGTGGTGGGCGCTGCCTCCCCCCAGGCAGGTTCCTCTGCATTAAGCAGTACACAAGGGAGATGAGGTCCATGTCACAGCAACTCTTAAGTGTCCCTTGCTCGAACAGTAACATGGGCCATCGAACATTATCTGTAGCAGCTCCCAAGCTCTGGAACAGACTCCCCCATGGCTGTTCTTAACATAGGCTCCACTCAAGCCTTCAAATCAAACCTATCAACAGCTCTACTAGCAAAATCTGGCTGTAACTGTATCATGTTGTTGTTGTTGTTGTTTAAAATGTATAATCCTAGCTCATTTCTTTTTTTTTTTTCTTATAGGATATTGTTGCAATTTAAATTGTCTAACACTTGCTCTGTTTCTTATGTGCATCTGAATTTGTTACATCCTAGGATCTCTCACTTGATATCATTTATTTCTTATGTATCTTTGTACTGTGTCATCTCTGTAGCCCGAGTCATGCCTGAAAACGATCCCTGGGATCAGTGTACCCACCCAGTTAACAAACAGATAAATAAAAACAGTGCTCTGTGATACCTGTTTCTGTGCAGGCTGAGCGCTGCAGCGCTGTCACTTGTTTCTGCAGATGGTTGAGAGGGAGCCATCATGAATGAGCACACGTTTGAACAGTGAACCATTCATTCTAGTGATGTGGATATGGTGCACTTATCTGGACTGTGGCAGTCTTCTTTTCCCTTTAAATCTAGCTGGAACATCTTCAAGCTAAGCTCCTCCCACCCACTCAGGTGTTATCCTCCTCGGCTTTGCCCTGTAGTGTCATATCTTCCTTTCTGCTGGAAGAGCCAGGTCTCCTGCTTCACAGCTCTGTACACGTGGTGTAGGACAGTGTTTGTATTAGTTTTCAAGCATTTTCAAAGCATTTTTCTAGCACCTTATTCTCGAAATGGAGCACAACAAGCCTCCATGTGATCCTGGATTCAAGAGTGCACAGCCTGCAATCAAAAAAATGTCTTGAACAGAACTGCATGCTTCGTGCATCTACTGCCTTGGGACAGAGCATGACCTGGAGATTTGCAGGTTGTGCAGAATTTTGCTGCCTTCCTCACTTGTGGATCGGTATGCCCTACCTCCTCCTCAGTCAGCTGGACGAATGGGCCCCCCACGATCCTAAGGATATCCACAAAGCAGTTTTGGCAGCTGTGGGTTTGGCCTCCCAGCTTACAGCCCTAGAAGAGGTGGCGGGCACAGGCCGTGGTGGTTTCGTCATCGGTACCTATGCTGCTCTCAGTTGGTGCTAGCGTTTGGGCTTCCTTCACTGGCATCTTTCGAGATATGTGCCAGTCCTTGCAGACTCTTGGGGAGGACCCTTCCCGAGGTGACAAATCGAAGAAAACCAAGAGATCCTGTCGTCAGTCATGGGACCGGGAACAAGCACGCTCTTCCCAGTCCTGTGATTCCATTTACCACTCGACAGCTGTCAAGCTCTCAGCCTTGGCAGATCCTTTTCTGGTCGAGGATCAGGCCACTAGCTCCATGGTATCCGTGTAGGGCTTGTTGACTGTGATGCAAGCCAACCAGCTGGTTGAGAATTTTCTTGACCTGGTCGACCTGTTGTCAAAAGACATTGAGGGTGACTCAATTTCTAGGACTCAGGAGGGGCAGGAGAAGCCAGCTGAGCAGAGTACCTCCTCCCAAGAGATACTCCCTTCAGGGGTTCAATGGAAGGATCCAGTCTGTGTCCTGTACACAGCCCCTCCTCTCACTTTTCCTCACCTGCGCTAGTCGAGGATGAGATCGCGGTCTCTGGAATCTTCACATTCCTGCTCTTCACCTTCGACCAGAAGTGCCGTCGACACTCCTCTTCCTCTTCGTCCTCTGATGAAGACAGGCTCAGTCGCATGTTGCATCAGTGCCGTGAGGAGCTGATGTGGCAGCAGTGTGTCCTCAGCCATGGTAGGCCCCTTCCTCAGACCCCAGCACATTCCTGGTCTCCCCTGTCTGTCCTGCTCTGGTTCTGCTGAGTCGGGTTGTGCCTACACTAGCTTCTCCATGGATTCTGGTGGAGCCACCGATCAAGGTAGCTCATCCAGCTACCAGTCACTCCAGTCGGTTATCCATCCAGATCACCCACTCAGATGAGTTTAGGGTGGCTCATGGAGAGAAACGACTGAGGGTGGTATTCAAGAGTCTTTGAACTGTAAAAAGTTCTCTATGCTGTCCTCCAGGACACTGGGCTTTGACCGCGAGTCGATCGAGGAGCACTCTACTGAGCATGTTCCAGTCTCCTTTGGGGCTCTTCTCTGGCTGATCTCTGAATAGGTGGAGATTCTCTTGGAGCCCGTCCAGAAGTGGGCCGTGTACCCTTTATGGAGCTACTCGATTGGGATGATTCCCCGGGGTTGCCTTCTATGTGGCAGAGGCTATTTTGGTTCTTGCATTGGAGCTTTGGCAGCATCTGGCTTCATGTGTGGCGCCATTGGTCCGTATGTCTGCAAGTACATGGTTCCAACTGGTTCTTGTCCCATTTTTTCGGACCACCCCTCGGCCGAGGGATTGGTGGCAGACGGCATCTTTCATAAATCATTCTACAAATGGAGGGTCTCAAATTACTAAAACTGTGATCCACGT
The DNA here is from genome assembly GCA_016271365.2 of Neoceratodus forsteri. Taxonomy (NCBI): domain Eukaryota; kingdom Metazoa; phylum Chordata; order Ceratodontiformes; family Ceratodontidae; genus Neoceratodus; species Neoceratodus forsteri. The sequence goes on along the minus strand of CM028136.1, from coordinate 444,488,069 downwards.
CTGGTGCCTGCAGTTGCCAAACCGAAATGCAAGAAAACCATGGGTGACTTATTATATAATGAAAACCGGCTTACCTTGCAAAAATGCCTTTATTAAATATCCAGGTAAAAGTGCTTTAAAACCCATAGCAATTGCAGGGTGAAAGTGGCAGCAGGACTGGACAACAAGCTTAAACAAACATACCAACAGTACCTACTAGGTGCTTACTGACAGAGAACCAGGCAGCCGCAGACAGCATGTGTGCACAGAACATGCACATGCAAGTGCTGATGTTTCGGCTGACATACCTTCCTCACAGCTGATTGGATCAAAGAAACACATACGTCTTTGGTGGGATGGGGTGCACATTTGTCGGACCACATGGCCCACAGGCTGTGGACCCTCAGGGAGTCCCGTTACCACATCAGCCTGCTGGAGCTCCATTCAGTGCCCTTTGCCATGATGGCATTTACTCCATTTATTTAGGGTCAGGTTGTGCAGGTCCAGACGGACAGTACCAGCAGAAAGCAGGAAGTTATCATGCCCCTCTACAGATCCTTGGTGAGGCCATACCTTGAGTACTGTGTTCAGTTCTGGAGACGTCACCTAAAAAAGGACATTGACCGTCTGGAGACGGTGCAGAGAAGGGTCGCAAAGATGGTGCAGGGGCTGCATCATGAGCCGTACGAGACAAGATTCAAAGAGTTGAATTTATTCTCTCTGGAATGGAGAAGAAATAGGAGGGACATGATAGAAACATTTAAGTACATCAAGGGAATTAACACAATTCAGAAGGAAAACCTCATCAGGAAAACAGGGCGGCGCATATAAGAGGGCACAACTTGCATCTGGTGGGAGGCAAGTTTAAAAGCAACTCTAGAAAGTACTTTTTCACCGAAAGAGTGATAGACCCATGGAACAGCCTGCTACCAGAGGTGGTGGCATCAAAGACAGTAAGGGAATTCAAACTCACTTGGGACAGGCAATGTGGGCAACTTAGGAAAAAAATATAATTGAGGGGGTAGCCACCTTCAGCAGACTTGTACTACCTCAGCAGGCAGTGTAGAACACATTCCCTCTGGTTGTGTCTGGAGGCCCTCTGTACCTGGACCCTCATGAACAGCTTGGGTGCTGATCTCTTGGTGATTCATGTAGCCACAGCCTCCAACCAGCTTGCAGACACCCTCAGCTGAGTGGGTGAGGCATCTCAGGATGGCCTCTGCTTCAAGAGTTGGTGGACCAACTGTTCTCCAGTGGGGCACTCTCCTGGTTGATCAGTTTGCCTTCTGGGAGAATGTAAGGCTGAGACTGTTCTGTGCCCACCACCCATAGTGTGGGACATTGTTGGAGATGCCTTCAAGGCCCTGAACCCCAAGCCTCCTTTCGCCTTCCCTCCCTTTCTCGTGATCCACAGGGTGCTGGTCAAGGTATGAAGGGACAAGGCACGGATGATCCTAGTAGCTCCAGACTGGCCACACCAGTTCTGGTACCCAGATCTTCTTAGCCTCAGCAGCAGGCCTCAGTGGCGCTTGCCACTACACCCAGAAATGCTCACCTGTCACATGGGGGAAGGACTTGCACCTGCATCTTCAGTCCTTGCACCTGACAGCCTGGTTCCTGAGTGGCTAGAGTTCCAGGCTTTGGGTTTCTCAGAAGAGGTTCTTTATGTTGTGGAAACCTCCCAGACAAAGTCAACCCTCCAGTGCTGTGCCTTCAAATGGAAGCGCTTTAACATTTAGTGCCAGGGTGGGGAGCCAGACTCCCTGTCATTCCCCTTGTCTAGCATTTTGGACTACTTGTGGTCCCTGTCCCAGTTGGGCCTGATGTCGATGACCCTCAGCGTGCACCTGGCAACCGTCTCTGCATGCTGGGCATGGGCTGTTATACTGACTGTGGTGCAGGAGAAGGTGGTTGGGTGCTTCTTTAAAGGCTTTGACCACCTGTCCCGGCCGATGCATGAACTACCACCACCTTGGGACTTGTTGCTGGCACTGGCAGTGCTCTTGGACAAGCCATGTGAACTAATGCACAGATGTGATATATCTCACCTGTCATGGAAGTCCACCTTCTTGGTGGCTGTCACCTCCAGCAGGAGGACCAGTGAACTCCAGGCACTCTCAGTGGTATCTCCTTATTTGGTGTTCCACAGGGACAAGGTTGTCCTCCACCCCAACCTGAAGTTCCTCCCAAAAATTGTTGAGTTTCACCTTAATCAGGTGATTCACCTCCCAATATACTTCACCAGTCCAACCTTGTAGGCTGAGCACAGGCTCCATATGTTGGACCCAAGGTAAGCACTCACTTATTATATGGAGCGCACGACTGGAGTTCAGGGAGAGGTTCATCAGCTATTTGTCAGATACGCTGAAGTTGCACCTGGCAGACCGTCAGCTAAGTGGATGATTAGCAGGTAGGCAGTATCCTGCATTGACCTCTGCTATAGGTTGTCTGGTAGGGAGCCTCCCATAGAGCTTAGGGCTCATTCCACAATACATACCACTGCCTCGGTAGCTGCTTCCAGGGATGTCCCTATCCAGGAGATCTGCAGGGCTGCTACCTGGAAGTCAGCACACACCTTCATTTCCCATTACCACAATGACCTCGAGTCATGCCAGGATGCTGTTTTTGGGGCCTAAGGTCTCCAGTCCCTGTTTCTGAAATAGGGGTGTGTGCCTTTCCTCTCCTCCTGGAGAGATGCTAGGAGTCTTTCCACAGTGTGGAAAAGTGCACCATATCCACATCCCTAGAAATGAGGGTTACTCACCAGTAATCATAGTTACAGGCGTGGCAGATGGTGCACATCCACACAACACACCCGACCTCCCCTTGCAAGTGGCACATGGATCCCTGCTTCTAGCGTGCAAGATCTGATGTCATGGGTTGGAGCCAAGGAAGATAACGCGAGGGTGGGAGGAACTTAGCTTGCTGACATTCCAGCTAGATTTAAAGGGAAAGGAAACTTGCCACAGTGTGGATAAGTACACCATATACCACTTCTAAAACTATGGTTACAGGTGAGTAACCCTCATTTCCTGCCCTCCATGGTAGATGCCCAGGGGAGCAGGGACTGCATTGGTATGTATTTTTTCCAAAGGTGTTTCTACCGCAAGGTCGCTGTCTGTATAATAATGCATGTGTGCACATGATAACATGCAGCACGTCAACATCCAGCGGTGGCTCTTATGACTGTCTGCTGCAAGGCCAGCCTTCACCAGGTTGCAAATGAACAGCAGAGGAGGAAATCACCCATATCTGATGGAGGAATGCTGTTCTCTGGGCCACTCAGCTACCTTCCCTGTCCAGCTCTCTGTCATCTGAGTCCATTCCCAAAATTGGGTTACTGGAGTGGCAAGTGGAAGCCCTACTGCTGCATTACCTGGCTGGCTCAAGTCCATTTTTAAAGTTGCCACCTGAGTTGCAGCATTTGGCCTGATCTTTTTATCCTGTTTCTTGCAGCAAGTCAGTTTATCACTGTAAAGTTGTTTTTTTAGAGACTCTTGCGTAATTTCTGAACAACTGCCTTTTGATTCAGTTACTGTTTATTATAGGGAAAATTGAAGAGGTTGTGTTAGAAGCCAGAACTGTAGAAAGGAAGACATCTTCATACAAGAAAGATGAGAAGACTATTAATGGAATGCCTGACTATACCGTTGAGATCAGTGAGCATATTCAGGTAACTATGTATGTAAGCTGTTTGCACACTGGGTAATTCAACATGTAGGTCACATGAGTGGCACAGAGTAGGAGTGGAAAATCTGCCTTAGAAATTTGTGCAGGAGGTCTGCAGATGTTCCTGCAGATGCAGGAAACTTCATGGGGGCACCAGGTCAAGGTAGGAGATAACACATCATGGTTTACTTTTGTACTGGAACAACTAGGTAGGTGGACAGTAGCTACAAGTTGTAGCCATACTAAAAGTGAGTAAGGAGTAGTATATACCCAGAATAAGGTAGTTACAGGCAGGTGGGTGAAAAAAGGAAAAACAGACACCTTATCTAGAGTAGGGGAATAAATTAGTTTCAGTAGGGGAACAAGTTAGTTTCAGAGAACCAGAAGGGAGAGGTAGGGGTACAACTGGAGTAGAAAGGAGGCAGCGGGGTACAGACAAAATTGAACAGACGCAAAGTAAATAAAGGAAAGATCATGGGATTGGTGCAGGGGAATGGTTGTGGGGCTGCAGTCTTTCGGGACACTTTCTGGAGTCTAAGGTGATGCCCCAGCTGTACACACCTCTCTGGGTTGCGGGCAGAGATTGATGAACTCGGGGGCCCAACTGCCTCACACGGGGCCATTAAATCTGTGGTCACTTCCACAGAGGATGCCTAGGCAGAGACAGAGTGGATGGACATTGGTGGGCTCAGGAGGGTGGGGTTGGCAGGAAGGGTGCACTCTCCTCAGCCTATGCCACTGCAGAATTCCTTCACCTTACTGGTGGAATGGGGCAGCAGAGAGGAGGCACCCATCACAGTGAGAAGGGAGGAATTGGGGGTCCTCAGAAGGGGAGGCCTCAAGAGGCTCTCAGCTGAGGAGGAAGCAACTGCTGATGAGAGACTTTATTGTTAGGGGACCGGATTTGGGAGTGGGGGGAGGGAGGTGAAGTGCCGGAGGGGTGCTTAGGCTTGGAGGGATGGAGAGCCTATCTATAGGATCGCTAAGGGCAGCAGGAGATGGGAGGGAGTGAGACATTATTGTCCAGTTGGGGACAAATGATCTGGCAAGGACAGGGTAGGAGTAGTGCAGGATAACTTCAGGGAGCTGTGGAGAGCCTTCAGGCAGGTGTTGGGCATGGTGATGTTTGCCAAGGTGTTACCTGTGTACGGCTGAGAAAAGGCAAGGGTACTCTGCACCAGGGCATTTAACAACTGGTGGAAAGCATGGTGCATGGAAGAGGACTTTGGCTACTTTGGGGAGTGGTAGCCAGCCTGGGAGGATATGGGCCTCTGTAAGGTAGAAGGCCTGCATTCTTCAAGGAAGGGGTACCACAGTATTTTATGGGAGGTTTAAATGCTGTTTGGATGATGAGCACTGGAAGGCTGTAAAACCAAGGAAGGCAACAACTGCCCTCTCCTGATGATGGAGCATCAGGGAGGGTCCAAACTTCCCTAGGACAGGGGTGCAAAAAAGACAGGGGTGGGAACATGACAGATTAAAGGCAGAGTATGTATCGGGTAAGCAAGAGTAAAGAGTTAAGGGAGACCGGGAACGCTGAATGTAAAAAGGGAGGAGGTGGTGGGTAAGGGGGAGCTTCAGTGACAAGCACAGGAAGGAAAGATGGGGGAAGCCGGGAAACAGAGATAGAGGGATTAAGGCATGGACAGAGTCCAGGAAACAAAATTCCAGACCTGGAAGTCATCATGGTGGAGGCTAATGTGGATTTGTTGGCCACAACACAGTCATGGTGCACTAAGGACCACAACTGGGACATGGCCATACTTGGCTACTCTTTGTTTAGGAGAGACAATGCAGGGAGGAGGGGAGGAAGGGTTGTATTATATGTGAGGAAGGGACTCTAGACCACGGATGTACATGGGCACCCGGAGAAAAAGAAGGGCTGGAGGTGCTGTGGGTCATCCTGGAGACAGGCTGTGGGGCTACATACCAGGGTGGTGTACACACCTCCAGCACTGGGAGAGGAGTTTGATAAGGCACTTGGGAAAGCCGTCATCAGAATGGCAAGTAAGGTGGGAGGTGCTGCTAGTTGGTGACTTCAATCTGCCAGCTGTGGAGTGGAGTCTTCCAGTTGCAATTTCGACAGTGAGTAGGTCCATCCTTGACTCCCTACAAGGGACTTTTTCAGGCAGCTAGCAAAAGAACCCACTAGGGATGGGGCAGTGCTGGACCTGGTGCTTAAACCAGGGACAGCATTGCAGACATTACAGGTGGACAGTCCCCTAAGCACCAGTGATCACCGTACAGTGTGGTTTAACATTAAGACAGGAGGAAGAGTAGAAGCAGACCACAGAATCATGATGTCCTGCATTTTAGGAGGACAAAAAAAAAAAAGGAGCCTTGTGGGGAGATTGCCAGGGAGGTGTAGAGGCACTGTGGAGAAAATAAGTTAGGGCATAATTAAGGCAACCAGCCTTTGCATGAAGGAAGTAATTAAAAGCAGAAGGAAAATGAGAGAACAATCTATGGGTGTGAGTATGGTGCACTATTCACACTCCGGCAGTCTTCCTTTCCCTATAAAACAATCCAGAACATTTTCAAGCTAAGCTTCTCCCACCCACCCAGGTGGTATACACCTTGCTTCCGTTCCATGACGTCAGTTCTTCCTTTCCATTGGAAGAGTCAGGTCCCCCCTTCGTTGCTCTGTGCGCGGTATAGACCCTGCAGTTCTAACTTTACTTCATCTTCGATTTTCACAGTTTTTTCATCAGATTTCTATGATTCTTCACCACCATGGATAACGACGAAGACCGATATAGTCTTGGTTTCAAGCGCTGTGTCGCCTGTAACCAGAAAATGTCTTGAACAGACACATACACATTCACTGTGCATTTACTGCCTTGAGGCAGATCAGGACACCCAGGTATGTGGCCTGTAAGTTGCTGTTGCTCTCCTCGCTTGAGAACCATTATGCCTTCCTCCTCCTCCTCAGGGGACTGGAGGATCCGGACCCCGCCCCCCCAGTTTGTTCCAAGGACCCATGTACGGTGGTGTCCATGGCTGCAGGCTCAGCCTCAGTTTGTAGCCATGGAAGAGGCGGCGACCCAGGCTGTGGCAGGTTCTTTGGTGTCCACGCTGCCCCCAGTTGGAGCCAGCATCGGGGCACCATATTTATATCCTACCAGTCATATTTTTTCTTGCCTGTTTGTACACATTTTCATTCACAATCTCTAAAAATGTATGTAATTTTATCTTATGTTGTTTCTGTATCCTCCCGGGTCGTGCCTGAAAATAGTCATTGTTATGGCTAGAGCACTTACCCATTATAAAAAAAAAACTACATAAATAAAATCTTTCACAGGCACATTTTGTGAAATATGCCAATCCCTTCAAATTGTCATGGAGGGCCCTTCCTGGGGCAAGAAAACAAAGGACAAGAAATCCTGCCATCGTTCATGGCACCGGGAGTGAGTGCACTCTTCCTGTACCTGCAATTTCTTTGACTGCTCAGTGGGGGTAAGTGCTTGGCCTTGGCCAAGCCAGTTTTGATCAAGGGTCAGGTCACAACTCCAGGGTACCCCCATTGGGCTTGTTGGCCATGACGTAGGCCAAGCAGCATATCAAGATGTTTTGTTGACCTGGTCAACCCATTGTCTGAGGGGATCGAGGATGACTCAGTTTAGAGAATTCTGGCCCTTTTGACCCTCTCCCAGGAGGGTCGAGAGCAATCATTGACCAGACTGTCTCCTCTCAGGAGTTGCCTTCTTATGGGGTTCTGCAGCAGGAGCCAATGCATGGCCCCTCCTCTCACTTTTCCTCACCATCAATGCTGTCATCATCAGTTGAGATCTAGGTCTTGGTCGAGACCACAGTCGAGGGATTCCTTGTGTTCCTATGCTCGACTTTCGGCCAGGAAGTGCCATTGGTGCTCCTTGTCTTCTTCACCTTTGGGTGATGAGAGATTCCGTTGCAAGCTGCGTCGACGCTGTGTGGAGCTCATGTGGCAACAATGGGTCCTCGGGCTAGGTAGACCCATTCCTCTGGTCCCCGTGCTTCCCTAGTCTCTCCCAGTCTGGTGGGCACTGGTTCTGCAGAGTCTGGTGTCTCTGGCTCCAGCCTCTCCACTGATTAGTGTGGAGCCACCACTCAAACAGCCCTTACAGGGGGCTCCAACCAAGGCCTCCTGCCTGGCTACTAGCTTCTCCAGTCAGCTGTCAGTTGAGATTACCCACATGGACAAATCTAGGGTGGTCCATGGGGGAAAAGTGGCTGAGGGTAGTCTTTGAGGAGTTCTCAGACTCTGATGGGTCCTATACGCAATCCTCCAGGACCCCCGGCTTTGACCCGTGATTCGGCCAAATACCTGATCACTGAACATAGTCCGGTCTCCTTAGGGGCATTGCTCTGGTTGATCTCTGAGTTAGTGGAGATCCCCTTGGAGCCAGTCCAGAAGTGGGCCACTTACCCCCTCATAGAGATCCTGGATCAAAATAATTCACCAGGAGTCATCTTCCCTGTGGTAAATGTTATTCTAGGCCCAGTGCTGGAGCTCTGGCAGCACCTGGCTTCCTGCGTGGCATCCTCTACCCACATGATTCACAAGCATACGTTCCTGACTGGTTCACTGTTCAGTTTCTCTGACCATCCCTCAGCTGAGGGCTTGGTGGTAGACTCCACCTTCTATAAGATGGGCATTGTTGGGGATGTGGACAAGCCCCCAACAAGGAGTCCAAGAAGCTGGATCATGTGGCCAAAAAGGTTTACGTTGTGGCCTCCCTGGGTCTCTGTCAGGCAAGTTACACTTTTATGATGGCCAACTTTGGTCGCTCCCTGATGGGGAGTCCTGGGTAATGCCTTTCCCTGCCTTTACACTGATCTGCAGATGGTGGTTAAGTTGGTCAGGGATGAGGGTCAGGCGCTGGCAGAACACTAGCTTCAGACAGTCTTTGGCAGCTCCTGTGCCCGGTCCATGGCTGCAGCAGTTGTGATGTGTCACAGAGCCTGGCTGAAGATGTCTGCCTTCATGGCGGACACCCAGCATAAATTGGTCAATGTTCTCTTTCCAGGCAGTGACCTTTTCAGCCCTGGGGTGGATGGGCACCTTACGAGGACTGAGAAGTCCTGTGCCACCCTCTACTCAGTGACATCCACCCAAAAGGAACAGGTGGTTAAGCGGCTGAAGGAAAAGTCCTTCCATGTTTGTCCCTTTCCGTCTAAGCAGCCCAGACAGGGGTAGTAACAGGCCTGGCTCCCTAAAACCAAGGTTTCCAGCCAGGGCTCTATGAAGCCTGAGGGTTGGGGTGGCTGGGCCCTTCCAGTAGCTGGTGCCGGTGCCTCCTCCAAGGCTGCTCATTGATTGGCCAGGGGCTGTCTGCCTCCTGCCAGTCCAGTCCCTGCCTCACCTCCCCATGGGGGGGGGGGGTCGATTCCACCATTTCTGGCATGCCTGGTCCACCGTCACTTCGGACAAATAGGTGCTAGAAGTGGTGGGCAGTAGATTGACTCTCGACTTCGAGGCTCTTCTGCCCTACCTAGCCCTGTGCCCCATGGGAGTTTGTGATGTCGCAGGACATGTTGTCTGCCATAGGGAGGACATCGCTCATCTCCTAGAGAAAGGGGCTGTAGCCCATGTCCTGGATGCCATGGCCAGCCAGGGCTTCATGTCTAGATACTTTATGATCCCCAGACAGATGGGGGATTGGTGGCCCGTCTTGACTTTCACAATCTCAATCGGTTACTTAAGAAATACAAGTTCTGGATGGTCACTCTGAACCATATCATTCCATCCCTGGAGCAGGGCATGTGGTTCTGCTCTCTGGGCCTCTAGAATGCCTTCTTCCACATTCCAGTCCATCCGTCCCACTGGTGGTACCTTTGATTCTGCGTGGAGTGTGTACTTTATGAGTTCCGGGTCATGTGTTTTGACCTCTCCTCATCCCCCATGGTCTTCAGTAAGTGCACAGCAGTGGTGGCAGCATTCCTGCGCACCAAGGAGTCCAGGTCAATCCATACCTGGATGACTGGCTGATAGCTAGGCCATCCAGAGAGACAGTGGAACTGTCTAAGGACGTGGCCCTCCAGACCTGCAAGGACTTGGGCCTTCTGGTCAATCCAGCCAAGTCCGAACTCAAACCCTCGCAGATGATGCACTTTATCGGTACAGAGCTAGACTCCTTCCAGGCTAAGGTCCGACTCCCTGCAGACCAGGCATCATATCTTGCCTCCTTTGCCTGACCATTTCAGGTTGGGTGCTCACACCCTGCTCAGGACTTTCTTCAGCTGCTGGGGTACATGGTATTGCCAGTATGGTCAGATGGGCCCACTGGTGCATGCACCACCTGCAGTGGGAGCTGATCCGCCAGTGGTCTCAGTGCCTAGGTCACCTGGACGAGTTGGTAGTAGTGACTCAGCAGATGTGGGATGCCATCCAGTGGCAGCTTATCCAAGAGCATCTCGAGTAAGGAATCCAGTTCTTCTGCCCAGAGTCGACTTTTCACCTTGACAGCTGACACCTCTCTGGTGGGATGGGGAAGCACCTGGGGGACCTCAAGGCCCACAGGCTCTGGAGCCCCAAGGAGTCCCATTACCACATCAGCCTGCTGGTGCTCCATGCATTGCACCTTGCCGTGATGGAATTCGCTCTGTTTGTCCAGGATCAGGTCGTGCAGGTCCTGACGGACAATTGCACCACCTGAACAGGCAGGGCAAAACGCACTCCCTACAGTTGTGCCTGGATCTGTGTGCGCAGCTGGGATGCTGATCTCCTGATGACTCATGGCAGGAGTTTCCAACCAGCTAGCGGATCCCCTCAGCCGGGTGGGTGAGGCATCTCATGAGTGGTACCTGCATCAGGAAGTGATTGACCATCTGTTCTCCCAGTGGGGCACTACCCTGGTTGACCTGTTCGCCTCCTGGGAGAATGCCAGTCTGAGGCTGTTTTGTGCTCCCCCCAACAGTGTGGGACACTGGTGGGGGATACTTTCACAAGGCCTTGAACCACCGACCTCCATTATGCCTTTCCTCTCTTTCCCCTCTTCCACCAAGTGCTGGTCAAGGTACAGCGGGACAAGGCATGGATGATCTGGTAACCCCGGACTGGCTATGGCAGTTTTGGTATCTGAATCTCCTCAGCCTCAGCAGCAGGCCACTTCCCGTTCACACAAAGCTGCTTTCTTGTGACTGGGAAGGTCCTGCATCCGGGCCTTCAGTCCCTGCACCTATCAGCCTGATTCCTGAGTGGCTACTGTTCTAGGCTTTGGGTCTCTCTGAAAAGGTGCTTCATGTTGTGGAAGCCTCCTGGAAAGAGTCGACTCACCAGTGTTGGGGGGGGGTGTAGTGGGGGTGAGCCATATCGGGATGGTCAGGTCTAGAAGGCACCCTGGGGCAGAATGGGTCCTTGAGAGAGGTCAGACATGTTTGGTGCCCATTCCCAGGGTTCCCACCGGACAGAGTGAGCAGGTAGCCATTGGGTCAGCAACCTCCACTTGTCCCCTTCAAGCAGTGCTATGCAATGCTAGATCAGTTAGGAACCAAGACCACAGTTATTGTGGAATTAATTTCCTCAGTCAATCTGGCTTGCATTATGGAGACCTGGTTGGGGGATGATGCAGGTCCAGTATTGGAGGAATTCAGTCCTGGACGGATTCTCCATAGTGCACTGCCGAAGGCAGGAACACAGGAGTGGGGGTGTGGCCACCTGTTTTAGATCTGACATGAATTACTCTGTGCATCCAGTGGGTTCTGCTTGTTTGAATATGTGGTTGTATGCGGGAGTCCAGGTGCAAGTTGCAGGATCGTCCTCATATACCGACTTCCAGTTCACAAGGGTGAATTCCTGCAGGAAGTTGCAGACTTTGTCACCAACAAGGTGTTGAATCGCCCAGATGGTTGATTCTGGGTGACTTTAATGCCTGAATCAGTGATGAACTCTCACATTTTGGTAATGACTTCCTCCAGACGATAACCTCGCTGGGCCTCACACAAGCTGTTGCTTCTGCAACCCACAACCATGTCCCTGCCTTGGACTTAGTATTCTCACTGGGCCTTGAGGTCGCTGATCTCAGGATTGATCCAGTCTCTTGGTCCGATCACTGCATGGTGAAGTTCTCATTCGAGACCTCCCTGTTACTCCCTCCTCTGTCGAGATGGTCTGCTGCCGTCCATTGAGTGGGCTATCCCCAGAGGGACTACTGGCAGCAGTGGACTTTTCTAGTGTGAGTGCTGCATGTGCGGAGGGTGTGGGCGAGGCAGTGGCAGCCTATAATGTTGCTGTCTCCAAGGTGCTGGACACCGTTGCACCGATCTGTGTATGACCCCCTGTCTTCTCACTTGAGATCCCCGTGGTTTGATGGGGCTCTCAAGGAGATGAAGACCTGGGGTTGGAAGTTGGAGCGTTGCTGAAGGAGGACTCTGTCGGAGGAGGACAAACTGGCTTTGATAATTCACTATGGTGAATATCAAAGGACAACCAACCATAAGAAGGCAGAGTTCCTGTCTAGGGAGATTGCTGCAGGAAAGAACAGACCGGCTCTGCTCTTTCAGACTATGGATAGGCTACTTCATCTAGCCTGTCTGCAGCAAAAAAGATCAATTTCAGTTGCCCAGTGTGAGGAGTTCACTCAGTTCTTCTCTGATAGGGTGTCCTCCGTTAGAACTGGGATCTCTTCAGTGGGGCATGACCAACCCCACAGTGGTGGGCCTTGTGTGGTCAAGGCACTCCTATTGTCTGGAGTGAGTTTAGGCCTGTGGGTGTGGCAGAGGTATTTGAGGTAATCTCGATCCTTCGGACCACTTTTTGTGAACAGGATGTGTCGAGTCTGTTGGCCAGGGGTTCACTGAGATCGTCCAGTGCTCGCTTTCAGAGATTTTTTTTTTTACCTTGACACCCTGAAAGAGGCATTGGTGAAACTCTTCCTGAAGAGACCGTCGCTCGACCCTGACATCTTGGCAACTTATCAACTAATCTCCAACTTCCCATTTCTGGGGAAGGTTCTTGAGAAAGTGATGGCTCTGCAGCTCAAGGCTCACCTTGCAGCCTATGACATCTATGATCCATTCCAGTCTGGATTTCAGTCAAGGCATAGCACCAAAATGGTGTTAGTCAGGGTGCAAAATGATGATCTCAGGGTGAGAGCTAGAGGAGACTGGTCAGTTCTCATTCTTCTTGATCTCTCCTCAGCATTCGACACTGTGGACCACATAGTGCTGCTGGGTCAACTGAGTGACCTCTGTGGACTCAGCCGTACTGTCATCAACTGTTTTGAGTCCATCCTCATGGGCAGGATGCAACAGATAGTGATGGGGAGTTTCTTCTCCTGCCCCGAAGCAGTTCCCCAGGGCTCGATCCTGTCACCTATGTTGTTCGCAGTGTACATGCTTCCCCTGGGTGAGATTATTGGATGTTACAGTTTGAGTTTTCACTGCTATGCAGATGATACCCAGCTGTATATGCCCTTTGCTCCCAGAACGAGTGACATTGTGGATGTGCTCAATAAATGTCTGGCCGAGATCCAAGACTGGATGTCCTCTAACTGGCTGAGACTCAACCCCGACAAGACAGAGGCACTAGTGATTCAGCCTGGTTGCTGGCGTGATGTGGTTGTTGCCCGATTGGTAATGAGGCTGTTTTTGGGCCCCACCCAGTTGGTAGCTTCCACTAAGGTGAAAAATCTGGGCTTCAACCTTGTCGACTGATTGACACTTGAGGCACAGGTGTCATCCGTCATCTGGAGTGTTTTTTTACAACTTAAGGAATGTCGCCCAAAACAGAACCTTAATTCCTCCTGGTGACCAGTCCTCATTGGTGCATGCCTTTGTTACATCAAGACTAGACTACCATAATGCTCTATACTTTGGGGTCAGTGGGGGATTCCCCATCATCTGCAGCTGGTGCAGAATGCAGTGGCCGGGTTTCTGACAGGCCTTCCGAGGTCCTGCTATGTGACCCTGGTCCTGCGTGACCTGTACTTGCTGCGGGTGAGGTGGAGGATTGCCTTCAAGGTGTTCTAGCTCACCTAAAAGGCACTATACGATTCGGGCCCTGGTTTACCTGAGTGACCTCCTGTCTGCCCTGTGCGCTCACTCTGCTGCTCCACTGAGGACCTCCTGGTAGTTGCCAGGGCCCAGCCGAAAACCTCGGGAGATCACGCATTTGAGGTGGCCAGCCCGGCCCTTTGGAACTCGCTGCCAAGATTCTTGAGGGAGGCCCCATCAGTGGAGGCTTTCAAGTGGGGTCTGAAGGCTCATCTATTTAGAAAAGCTTTTGGAAGTCAGTTATAGGTTGTCTATTATTGATATAATGCTATTTTATTGATATTTATGTGTTGAATTTACTGACTTGTCATGACCTGTTTGCTGATATCGCGTATGTTTCTTTTTTTTTGCATCACTTCTCTTGTAAAGCACTCGGAGCCTCTGGATTGGGCACTTAAGAAATAATCAGTTACTTATGCCTTCATTTAGAAGAGGTTTTCCATTTGGTGCCAGGGCAGGGAGCTAGACCTCCTAGCCTGCCCATTGGCTAGCATTGTGGACTACCTGTGATCCCTCTCTGTCGGTCCTGAGGTTGACGACACTCAAGGTGTACATAGCAGCCATCTCTGCATAGCAGGCATGGTCTGGTATGCTGATGGTGGCGCAGGAGAAAGTGGCCGGGCTCTTCTTTAAGGGCCATGACCACCTGTCCCTGCTGATGCATGAACCACCACCACCTTGGGACTTGTTTTTCGCACTGGCAGTGCTCATGGGCAAGCCAGTCGAACCAATGCACAGGTGTGATATGCCACTCCTATCATGAAAGACCACTTTCTTGGTGGCTGTCACCTCCACCAGAAGGATCTGTAAGCTCCAGCTGCTGTCGGTGGAGTCTCTATACTTGGTGTTCCACAAGGACAAGGTTGTCATCTGCCCCCACCTGAAGTTCCCCCGAAGGTTGTGTCAGAGTTTCAGCTTAATCAGGTGATAAACCTCCCGGTGTACTTCACCAGTCCCATCTCGGAGGCCGAGCACAGGTTCCACATGGACCCGAGTTGATCGCTCGCTTATTACAAGGACTTTACAGCTGGAGTTCAGGGAGAGGTTTGCCAGCTATTTGTAGCATACGCTAAAGTTGCACCTGGCAGACCAGCAGCAGAGCAGATGATTGGCAGGTGGATTGTCTCCTGCATCGACTTCTGCTATAGGTTGGCTGGTAGGGAGTGTCCTGTATGGCTTCGGGCTTATTCTACCAGACATCCTGCTGCCTCGGTGGCTGCTTCCAGGGACATCCCTGTCCAGGAAATCTGCACTGCTGCTACCTGGAAGTCAGCACACACCTTCATTTCCCACTACCACATCAACCTTGTCAAGTCGGGATGCTGGTTTTGGGACCTCAGTTCTCCAATCCCTGTTTGCCATGTAGGGGTGTGTGCCATGCCCCCTCCTCCCAGAGAACTGCTAGGAGTCTGCCAGAGTTTGAATAGTACACCATATCCTTGCCCCTAAAAATGAGGGTTACTCCTGAAACTGTAGTTCTAGGAGTGGTATATGGTGCACATCTGCACAACCCACCCAACCTCCCCTGGCAAGTGGTGCACGGATCCCTGCTTCCAGCATGCAAGATCTAATGTCACGTGGTGGAGCCAAGGAGTATACCACCTGGTTGGATGGGAGGAACTTAAATTGAAGATGTTTCAGCTGATTTGAAAGGGAAGGGAAGACTGCCAGTGTGTGGATGTGCACCATATACCACTCCTAGAACTACGGTTATGGGTGAGTAACCCTCATTTATGGTTCTCTAGGAAGGTGGCTGAGCTGGTGAAGACGGAGGTAAGGATAGCTAAAGGGATCACTAAAGGAGATGAGACTTTCTTCAGCTACATAAGTAGGAAGTGAAAAGCAAGGGGAATAATGGTGAGTATTAGAAAGGCACAAGGTGATGACTGCACAGAAGATGATCAAGAAAAAGCTGCCATCCTGAACAGATACTTCTGCTAAGTCTTTACGGTGGAGGGTCTGTGGAGGATGGACCACCAGAAAGTAGCAGGAACAGGAGAGGGAGGTGGACATAAGCCCATTTGCAGAGGAAAGAGTCCTGAAGGGACTTGCAACTGTGAAGGTGGACAAGGCTGTGGGACCAGATGGGATACAACCAAGGGCGCTAAAGGAACTTAGAGAGGTGCTCGCTTCCCCACAGAAAACCTTATTCAACAGTTCGCTGGAAACAGGCATGTTTCCAGAGGACAGGAAAAGAGCTGACGTGGTCACTCTATATAGGAATAACAGCTGGGAGGAGGCTAGCAACTATAGACTAGTCAGTCTAACTTGAGTGGTGGGGGAATACATGGAAACCCAGCTTAAGGAACGGCTGGTAGAGCATCTGAAATCCAGTAGGCTGCAAGACGATAAGCAGCATGGATTCATGGGATGAATGTTATGCCAGACAAATGTAACCAATTTCTTTGACTGGGTGACCAGGGAAATAGATTGGGGAGGACAGTGGGTGTTGCTTTATCTGGAGTTTAGCAAGGCTTTCGATACTGTGCCTAGGTGGCGTATCATATCTGGACTTTAGCAAGGCCTTCAACACTGTGCCACACAGGAAACTGATAAAGAAATTGAGCAGCCTGGGGTGGGATTCAGAGTAGTGAACTGGGTTAGAAACTGGTTGAGGGATAGGTGGCAGAGGGTTGTGGTTAACGGCACTCGCCCTAAGGATGGTAGGATGGTCAGCGGGGTGTCACAGGGCTCAGTACTGGGACCCATCCTCTTCAGTGTCTTCATAAGTGACATTGCAGAAGAATTGAAAGGGACGGTATGCCTTTTTGCAGATGAAACCACAATCTGAAATAAGGTGAACACACAGGAGAGGGTGGAGAGAGCGTGCAGGGATCTTGAACTTGAGGTGTTGTGAAGAGCATGGCAGTTGGGGTTCACTACCAAAAAGTGCAAAATCGTGCACCCAAGACACAGGAACTGAAGAGCTGAGTATAGGATGGGAGTGGAGCTACTAATAGTCTCTAAGCAGGAACGATACCTTGAGGTTATCATAACTGACAGCCTCAAGGTAGCAGTGCAGTGTGACAAAGCAGTGGGCAGAGCTAGTGAGATGCTGGGGTGAATTGGGAGGGGTATCTCCAGCAGAAGGAGGGAGGTGGTGTTGCCACTGTATTGATCACTGGTGAGACCCCACCTGGAGTACTGTGTCCAGTTTTAGAGACCGTACTTCAGAAAGGACATAGACAGGATGGAGGCAGTCCAGAGGGTGGCAGTGAAAGTGGTGCAGGGGTTGCACAAGAACCCTACTAGGAGAGACTGAGGTAACATGATTGAATACTCAGTCTTGACGTGCACTCTGGAAGAGAGGTGAGCAAGAGGTGACATGATAAGAGACCTACGAGTACCTCATGGGTGAACAGAATGCAGGTGAATCTCTTTCAAATGAGAAAGAACACCAGGGCTAGTGGGCATGCAGTGAAGTTGTGGGAGGTGGAGGGCTTCAAGCATGCATGGCATAGACACAGGTGTGTATGTGTATGTTCTTATGTATATAAATATATATAGAGAGATATAGATATTTACGTAGATTCTTTTTGTTTATTTTTTGGTAACTGGATAAGGCCCACTAAGTGCAGATGCTTGTTTTTTGGAGCAACCCGGGAGCACTGGGGAGGTTAAGCGACTTGCTCAGAGTAACACAGTATGCAAGTGAATGTTGCAGGAGTCAAACCCAGGTCTGTTGGATGTACCAAGCTCATTCACACCTCATTACTCCTCTAACCTCTAGGCTATATTGCCAGCTCCTCTCAGTAAATAGGCCAGGGAGAAGGGGGAGGATTACTAGAGACCAGTTGAGTCTGCGAAGACCGATTTAAGCAGGGAACATCTGGGCAGATTGGGTGGGCCAAGCTGTCCTTTTCTGCCAACAAATTCTGTGTAGAACATTTGTAAGCAGACATACTGTTATTCTTGTCCTAATTTATTGTAACTTCTTTCCCATACCAAGCTCAAAGACAGCAAGATTGTAAAGCAAGCTGACATAACTTCAAAAGGTCGCAATGAGTATGTCCAAGAAATAGAATTTAAAAACTTAACACCAGGAAGTGTCATTGTATTCAGGTAAAAATAGCATTTTATTTTAACCTCTGTAGTTAACATTTATTTTACAGAAAACACATTCTGTATTGGCCAGTAACCGTTTCAATTGTTTCATTTGGTTTTCCTAGAGTGAGTCTTGATCCTGAGGCACAGAAAGCAGTAGGACTACTCCGCAGTCACCTGATCCAGTTCAGTCCACATTTTAAGTCTGGAAGCATTCCAAACGACAGTGCTCCAGAGGTGCTGAAGACTCCTCTTGCTTCGTGAGTATCAGTTGTAATTGTCCAGGAGAAAATTAGTTAGGCAGGTCATTTATGAACCTCTCCAATATCTTAGAAAAACCTGGGGATCTGTTTAAACTTAAGAGCTTTGTTCAACAGTGATCACAAGACAGTGCAGCATTTTCTCTTCTTGTATGGCTTGAAGCTTGTTCCCCCATCATCACTGTTACATCAGTCACTGATGTCACTACAGCATTTGTTTCAAGCTGCCACATTGTTCACTATCTTGAAGTTTCCTTTCCATGTTACTGTATTTTGCCCCCACACACACACTAAGAAAACATTTTAAAAAATGGCAGTAGTTTACCTGACATGCAATTTATTTCCCTGGTTATACAGAGAGGGAGCAAGTACAGGATATGAGACTCTGGAGACCATCAAGAGAGCAGACCACAACTACAGCATTGTGTGAGAACTGACCAGCCTCCTTTTGCAATAGCCAACCAATTGTAAAACCCAAGCTCCCATTTGGTGGAATAGATGACTTCTCTGCCCACATTGATGCCATCTTGCCTAAACTTCACCCCAAACTTGGAGCCCTGTACTGTAATAAAGACTTCTTGTCCCCGCATGTCCACTGAGAACTGGTTACCAGAATGTTGCTACCAGTGTTTGACTGTGCTGATGTGGTATATTGTGCTGATCCATCCTCTTCCCTTGCCAGTCTGGACACCCTCTGTAATGCCTTCTGTCATTTTGCAACTAGCTCACCTCCTTATACCCCTCACTGCACACTCTACTCTTCCCTCTCCAGCCTCCCTCTTTCCTCCCATCGCCTGCATCACTGTGCCTCAAATAACATGAAGTCTTGCTGTATTCTGACAATAGCAGTGAGTCCCAGCCTTCGAACTGCCCCGGAGATGAGAGTTAACTTTCCATGCCAGGCATGGAACGCTGAGCTCGAGCTCGGTTGAGACTGTCTGTTGCTGTTTAAACTCAAACCGTCAGATTCTTTAATCCGCCTCACTGAACAGTCGCTCCAGAGATTTCTCCTTCTGCTCAGTTCAGCTTGTCGGTTAAAGTACCGCTTTTCTCGGTTTTCGACCGAATTTAAACCGTAACCTGTCTGTTCAGTCTCTGTCTGTGGTATTTGTGAGTACCAGATAGGTTTATATTATTTTCTACTCTATGTGGAACTTGTAAGTGGTTCATCGGTTCGGTTTGAACCGATCAAATTGTTAAAAAAATCTTTATTTGTACTTCTAGTGTGTGGTTACCGGTTCTTATTGGTTCTAAAAAAATGGATTTTATTATGTTTTTTTCCACGACCCGTAACACGGTCAGGAACCGATAAGAGGGTCTTGCCTGGCGGATTGCCATTAAAAGGGTAAGTTTGGTTAGGACTGGCACAATGTCTGAGAAACCCAAAAGAAAAACCGGGCCCACTGGGTTTCAACACTGCAGTGTGTGTGGGGAGGTCTTTGCTAAGGCTGACCCCCACACCACCTGTGTTTATTGTCTGGGGTTTGACCACCTCAATGCAGACTGCCAGATTTGTAAAAATTTTCCTGCAGCTACCCTAGAAAAGAGAGTTGGTAGGCTCAGGGAAAGGGAGGCCAAAAAGTCCGCTGAGCTGGATGGCCAGCGGTTCGGTTCATACCGAACCAGAAGATGCCCTCTGATCAGGGGCGGGAACGCTATCTTTAGGCAAAGGAGAGCCAATTCTGAGAGTCAGTTCTGGCAAGAGAACAAGAAAGGAAAAATCAGCTAGTGTGGATCCAAAACTTTCTTCTCCAACCGCTGAAGAAATAGCCAAAGCGATAAAAATTGTGCAGTCGCTTTCCGCGGTTCCGACCGAACCGGCACCATCAGGGAGGCGCTCAGTTCGGCCGGTTCCACCGGTTCAAGATTATGATTTAGAGGAATATTATGAACTGGAGGAGGAGGAAGAGGAGTATGAGGAAAGTGAATGTGGTTTTGAAAGTCTGGATGTGCCCATTGACCCGGACATCTCCCCAGACAGACCTTCAGGAGTGTCTCCTCCAGGCTTTCTGAGTCCCTCCCATTTCATGTTTTATAAAAAGTGGTTGAACCCTCCAGCTTCCTATGGAGGAAGCTGTGGATGACCAGGAGGAGCCTGACTATGTGGAAATGATGGATATCCCAGAGTCTAGGAGGCTGTCTATTCTCTACACAAATCTTTTGGGAAACAGACATTTAAGATTTTAAAGACTCCTAATACTATACCTCCTGTGGATAAAAGAATGGACAAGAGGTATACATTGTCAGGCTCAGATATGGAGTTCCTTACACAACAATGCAGCCATGTTGGGGTAGTGCAGGCTGCAGCCTGTGATAAGGCAAATATTCCCTTGGCTTCACACCCCCCAGACAAGGACTCCAGGAGGATTGATGCCATGGCAAAGAAACAGTACATGGCAGCATCCTTGGGACTCAGACAGGCCAACTATATGGCCTGTACTGCTAGGTATCAAAAATCCGGATGGGACACTGTCATGGCTTTAGCAAAACAGGTCCCTGGTCAGCTTGCCAAGGAGCTGGAGCAGGTGGCTGCTGATGGTATTGAGGCATCCAAGGTGCAATTCCATGCTGCAGTGGACTCAAATGATGTGTCATCTAGAGTCATGGCTACATCTGTGGCACTTGGAGAATGGCTTGACTCAGATGTACTACCCTGTCACAGGATACCCAGACTAAGGCCATGGATTTTCCTGTTGTGGGTAATTCTCTGTTTGGGAGCAAGCAGAGAATTACATGAAAAAAATGGACGAATATGGGACTACCTATAGGAGTGCACAGGCCAAGAAGGCAGGCCACTCCTCAGAGGCAGCACCCCAGGGGCAGGGGCAGGCGTTTTCAGGCCTTTCTACGCAAGCCAGGCCTCCCTTCTGCCTATGCTCAGAGGGGGTTCTTTAGAAGGAGAGGCAGAGAGGTACAAGCAGACCTGCTTCCACCCCTCAGCCAAAACCCCCTGCCAAACAGGCACCCTGATGGGTTTGCCAGGGCCGATTCTCCACTACCTGTAGGGGGCAGGCTGGCTTACTTTGTCCAGGACTGGGAGTCTCTAACATCAGACAAGTGGGTCCTGTAAGTAGTAAGCCAGGGACTGGTTCTCAGCTTCAAAAAATTTCCAAAGCTGAGAACCAGAATTTTTCCACCTGCAAATCCCTCAGAGTCAAGTTACACCTACAAATAACTCAGCAACTGCTCACCTCTTTGGGTTTCCTTCTGAATCTTTCAAAGTCAGTTCTAGAGCCTGTTCAGCTCCTCACCTTCATAGGTGCAGAGCTGGATACAGAAAGGGCCAGAGCTTTCCTTCCCCTGGACAGGGCAAGGACCCTTATCACACTGGCCTCCTAATTCACCCTGCAGGTGTCTCGACCAGCAAGGCATTTTCTGCAGCTCCTGGGACACATGGCTGCTTCCCACAGCAGTGGTGCAGGGAGCAAGATTTCAGATGAGGGACATTCAGTTCCATTTGAGAGCCTTTTGGTCTCAAAGAAGGACCCTCTGACCAAATTGATCCCAGTGACTCAACCCTGATCCAGGCCTTACAGTGGTGGCAGGATCAGAACAATCTAAGACAGGGAGTTCCCTTTGTCACTCAGTCCCACTCTTTAATCCTTACTACAGATGCCTCTCTTTGGGTGGGGGCTCACTTGGGCGACGTGACTACCCAGGGGTTGTGGTCCCCTCAGGAATCTCTGCTTCACATCAATCTGTTAGAACTCAGAGCAGTATTTCTAGCACTTCAAGCTTTTTCCAAATCTGTTCAGAACAAAGTTATTCAGGTCAGAACAGACAATACCACCACAATGTGGTACATCAACAAGCAAGGAGGCACTTGGTCTACGGCCTTGTGCACAGAAGCAATGACGTTCTGGTCTCTGGCTTATTCCCTGAACACCTCCCTCACAGCAGTACACCTCCCAGGCAAGGACAATGTCCTGGCAGATGCTGTCAGCAGGATATCTCAGGGCCATCACGAATGGTCACTGGATCCCCTGGTCTTGGAGGTGATTTTCTCCAGATGGGGCACCCCACAGATAGATCTTTTTGCAGCCCCAGACAATCACCAACTTCGCCTTTTTTGCTGCAGGCCCCCAGTGTTGGGCTCAGTCCCCCTGGATGCCTTAGTTCTCAGTTGGGAAGGGAAGTTCCTATATGCTTTTCCCCCCTTCCCTCTCCTGTTCAAAGTGCTAGTCAAAATCCGGTTTCAACCCTGCAAGGTGATCCTGATTGCTCCAGACTGGGCCAGACAGCCCTGGTATTCTCTCCTGTTGTCCTTAGCAGTCCATCTTCCCCTGTCTCTTCCCAGGAATTACAACCTGTTAACCTGTGCTCAGGGGAGGGTTTGGTACCCGAATCTCTAATCTCTCAATCTCAAGGCCTGGCTCTTGGAAGAGTTAGAGTTTGCTGATTTACACCTCTCCCAAGGTGTAATGGATATTCTGAAGGCTTCTAGGAAACCTTCCACCAGGACTACTTATAATTCCAAGTGGAAAAGATTTTCCATATGGTGCTCTGGAAGGCATATTTCCCCAGAGTCTGCTGATCTGCCCACAGTCCTTGATTATATGGTCCATTTGAATAGCTTGGGCTTTAGACCAGCTACACTACAGGTGCATCTGGCAGCTGTTTCTGCTTTCATTTCAGCAGGTAAGCCCTCTTCTCTTTCAGCTCACCCTGTATTCTCTAAGTTTTTCAAGGGATTGCTTCATACCAACCCTCCATTCGGGGACCCTGCCCCTGCTTGGGACCTTAATGTTTGCATTGCTCAGCTTATGCAACCCCCCTTTGAGCCTTTGTCTTCAGCAGAGCTTAAGTACTTGACTTGAAAAAATGTGTTCCTGGTATTCATCACTTCTGCCAGACACATAAGTGAGTTACAAGCCCTGTCAGTGGAGCCTGATTTTATCTCCTTCCATAGAGATAAGGTGGTCCTCAGACTAACAGGAAGTTTTTGCCTAAGGTGGTTTCAGATTTCCACCTTAACCAATCTATGTCTCTCCCTGTGTACTTCACTGACCGTTCCTCCTGTGGTGAGAGGAGGCTGCACAGTTTAGATGTGAAAAGAGCCCTTAGCTACTACATAGAACGTACCCAAGGGTCACAGGTTTGACTCCCTCCAACTGTTCCTCACTTATGGTGAGGTTGGTAAAGGGAAACCTGCCACTATAAGATCCATTGCCAGGTGGATTGTCTCTGGTATCCAATTTTGCTATCAAAAACTGGATAAGGTTCCCCCCTCAGGGCTGAGGGCTCACTCTACCAGAGGTACAGCTGCTTCCCTGGCTGCTGCCGGGGATATTCCTATTATAGAGATATGTCAAGCAGCTACCTGGAAAACAGTTCACACTTTGACCAAGCATTACTCCCTGGATATCCAGGCTAGGAGTGATGCTCGGTTTTGCACAGCTGTGCTTCAGAGCCTATTTCCTAAGTAGGTTCTATCCCTCCTCCATGGAGGTACTGCTTGGTAGTCTGCTATTGTCAGAATACAGCAAGACTTCATGTTGTTTGAACAAAAAATTACTCACCTTAGTAATGTTGTGTCTTCTAATGGAGTCTTGCTGTATTCTGACCTCCCCCCCGCCTTCCCCTCTCAGAACCTCTGTTTTTGGGATGTGGGTGGGCAGTGGCAGTGTTGACACTCAAGAGGTGCCCCACCTTGTTGTTTTCACCCCCTTTTTTCTTTGGGTGAGTGGGTGTTGTGTTTTTTTTTTTCATTTTTTGGGTCTCCTGACTTGAGTCTTTGTTTTGGAACCAAAAAATCTGTTTTTATATTTAGTAGCCAGTTGGCTAGTGTAGCTTTACAGCTTCCACAGAGGACCTTAGTGAGTTTAGCTCGTAAAGATCTGACTGTTTGAGTTTAAACAGCAACAGACAGAGTCTCAACCGAGCTCGAGCTCAGCGTTCCATGCCTGGCATGGAAAGTTAACTCTCATCTCCGGGGCAGTTCGAAGGTTGAGACTCACTGCTATTGTCAGAATACAGCAAGACTCCATTAGAAGAAACAACATTACTAAGGTGAGTAATTTTTTCTTCCTTCCTCTCAATTCTGGTTTGAGAAACTGCCGTGTACTTATCCTCGCACATCTCCCATCCCAACAGCCTCTATCCCCTTCATTTCAAGGGATCCCGCACTGTCTCCTCCCCATCCTCACTCCTCAGCTGGGCAGTCAGCGTTCTCCTGTCATCTCCTCTCTTTCTGGAACTTTCTTCCTCCAGCACTCTGTCATGCAGCTTTCCTAGCCTCTCTAAAGCATCTGCTTCCTTCCACTTCCCTCCTATACCTGTCCGCTTCCTTCCTGACCTGCCTTTTCCCTCCCCCTACTCAATTTATTGGCCTCTCCTTTGGGATGGTTATACGCTTCTCATTTCTTTGCATTGTGATGATCTACCACTTACTTGATTTTTGTCTCAGGAAGTTGAGCACTTTCTTGCTCCTGATACACAGAAACATAGAATTTGACAGCAGATAAGGACTGCTTGGCCCACCCATTTTCCCTACCTGCTGTAACACCGTAGACCCTACTTGATCTCTGGCTTTACCCCCAGCCACATGCCACAAAGTTCCCTTATTCCTATTCCACACCTTCTTGAATCTCATTACAGTTTTTGCCCCTACCACCACCACCTCCTCCTCTGGGAGGCTGTTCCAGGTATCCACCACTCTTTCTGTGAAGAACTACTTTCTTGCATCTCCCCTGAGTCTACCCCCTTCCAGCTTCATAGCATGGCCCCTAGTGCTTGAATATGTCTTGCTCTGAAAAAACATTTTCTTCTTGAACCTCATTTATACTCGTGAGATATTTGAAAGTCTGTTATATCCCCCCTCCCCTGCTCCTCCAGGGTGGGAAGGTCCTTCAGTCTCTTCATATTTCTTTTGATGCAGCCCCTTCACCATTTTAATTGCTTCCCTCTGGATTGCCTCTATCCTATCTATGTCCTTCCTAAGATGTGGTCTCCAGAACTGGAGACAGTACTGTAGGTGAGGTCTCACCAGTGATTTATACAGCGGTATCACCACTTCCCTCTTCCTGCTGATGATACCCCTCCCTATGCACTCCAGTATCGCACTGGCTCTCTCCACTGCCTTGTCACACTGTTTGGCCACCTTTAGGTCATCAGATATGATTACCCCTAGATCTCTTTCCTGTTTGGTAGTCGCCAGTACCACTTCCCCCATTTTATACTCTGTCCCTTTGTTTCTGCACCCCCAGTGCATGATTTTGGACTTTTTCACATTGAAATTCAGTTGCCACACTCTTGACCACTCCTCGCATTTTCTTAGATCCCTCTTCACTCCCCCTCCCCCGAGTGTCTACCCTATTACAGATCTTAGTGTTATCTACAAAAAGGAATACCTTGCCTTCTAGTCCCTCTGCAATATTGCTAATAAAGACATTAAAGAGGACCGGTCCCAATACTGATCCTTGTGGCATCCCACTGGTCACTCTTCCTTACTCAGAGTGAACTCTGTTTACCACCACCCTCTGTTTCCTATCCTCCAACCAATTTTTTTTTACCCAGTTTACCACCTTTGGATTCACCCCTAGGCTGCTTAACTTGCTTATGAGTCTCCTGTGTGGAACCGTGTCGAAGGCCTTACTGAAATCTAGGTAGGCTACATCCAGTGCTTTATCCTAATCTACTTTCCTGGTCACCCAGTCAAAGAAATCTATCAAATTTGTTTGACATGGCCTTCCCCTTGTGAATCCATGCTGCTTTGGGTCATGTAAGCCACTTGATTTAAGATATTACACAATCCTTTTCATCAGTAGTGATTCCATTATTTCCCCCACCACTGAGCTCAAGCTGACTGGCCTGTACCTCTTTACTACCACTTTTGTGAAGTGAGACTACGTCTGCCCTCCTCTGGGACCACCCCCCCATTTCTAGTAAGTGATTGAATAGGACTGTCAGAGGTGTAGCCAGCCCCTCTCTGAGCTCTCTCAATATCCTTAGATGTATTCTGTCTGGTCCCATTGTCTTGTCCACTTTCAGATTTGCACGTTCCTTCAGGACTCTGCTTTGTAAACAGACTAGTATCTACCACCTTACCAATGATGACCCTGGCTCTTATCTGTGAACCCTCGCCTAGTCATCCTTCTGTGAACACTGAATAAAAGTATCTGTTCAAAATGTCTTCTATTTCCTGGTCCCCTTCCACACACACCCCACCCTCCTTAGCCTTACAATCCCTCCTCTGGTCTTTCTCCTTTCGTTTACATACCTGAAAAATGTCTTATCCCCATTCTTTACTGCCTGGGCTGTTTTCTCCTCCATTTGCACCTTTACACTTCTGACTACTTTCCCTGCCTCCTTCTGCTTCTCTTTATACTTTTTCCTATCCTAGTCACTCTGTGACTCGTTGTAACTCCTGAATGCTAACTTTCTAGGGATGTGGATATGTTATCCTTATCCACACTTCTTGGCATGTCCTTTCCCTTTGAATATCTTGCCAGAAGGTCTAAAAGATGGCTCCTCCTACCCACCAGGGTGGTATATCCGTCGGCTCCGCCCTTGATGCCAGATCTTCCTTTCCGCTGGAATATTCAGGTTTCTTCCTTATTACGCCCACATTGAGTAGGCTCTGCCACTTAAATCTTCGGATTACTTACCAAAACTTAACCTTGTTAGAGTTTCACCACATCATTTTTCGATCATGACTGCGATGGAGGACAAGTCCGTGACCGGTCTACAGTGCCCTCTGGACAGAAGATGTGTCAGACTGACCACATGCCACGTCAGGCCTGTTGCCTGGGCCATGATCACGCGATACCTAGACCTGCGACTTTTGTCGCTCATTTCCAACTGAATGCGTTGGACGATCACCTTGCACGATTACAGCTCGGCCGACCAGAGAAACAGAACCCGCCGGTCAAATCTAAAGAGGCCCGTTGGGTGGTCTCCACGGCTGCGGGGTCCACTGAACAACTTGAGCAAATGAAGGCTTTCGAGGAGGAGGAGGAGGTTTGGGATGCCGATCAATCCTCTTCAGCATCTGTCTTTGTTCCGCTCAAACTGGGCTCTGCCTTTACAGGCTCCTTCAAGGAGTTGTGCCAGTCTCTCCCTACCAAGGGGGAGGGCCCATCGGCTTCGCACAGCTCCTGTTCCCATATAAAGGATTCCAAGGAATTGAGAGAGAAGTCTTGTCAACGTCGTTCTTGGGATCGGGAGAGGTCTCATTCCCAGGAATCTCCAGTTTCAACTTTGGTCAAAATTGTGGCCTCGGCCACAGGCTTCACGGTGCCCCCATCAGGCCAGCCAGCTAAGATGCGGGACGACAACCAGGTTGAAATTATTATTGACCCTGTCGAACCGTTGTCGCTGGATGAGGCCGACACTTCCTTGTTCAGGACTTTGGTCCTGATTGGACCTACTGAGAAGGAAACCCAGCCTGCTGGGAACCTCCTCACAGTCCCAGCCCCTGACCTGGAGGAGCTGCAGGTCTCCCTGGCTCCTTTTGAGCACCTCCGTCAGTGCCCCCGATGGTTGAGGTCCAGGTCTCGATCAACGAGAACTCAAACGCCATTCTAGGCATTCCAAGAAGTGGCGCTGCCGCTATTCATCCTCCTCAGAAGAGAAGAGAATAGTCTTAGACTCAAGTTGCGTTGACACTAGGAGGATCTTATGTGGCAACAGTTGGTGTTGGCCAGTCCAAAGTCGACCCCAGCTTCCACACTAGCCATCACATGGCTGTCACCCGCTTGGCTGATGCCGACTCCTCCGGGGCCGTCCGACACTGTCCCTCCGCCTGCAGAGCCGGTGAAGGCCCTCCTGGCCGAAACCAGCCTGTCCACCAATTGTGGCGGAGCTGCCACCTAAACATTCTCCCTCCAGGGCTTCTGTCAAGGAGTCGTGGCTTGCTAAGGGCCTCCCGCATAGGCTGTCAGTTACCCTCACACCCAACCATCCGAGGCAAGTCGAAAGTGACTCAGGTGGTCGGCTGATCTATCCAAATTCCTCGGAGTACGAGGACTTCTCTTTGCACTCTTGTCTGTTCGAAATTTCTCTTGGGGGGGTCTCTCAGTGGAGAAAGGTCCCACATCCTTCATGGGCATTCTCCGTCTTGTCTCCGAATCCACGGGGATGCCTTTGGAGCCTGTTCAGAAACTGGCTCAATATCCCTTGACAGACATTCTGATACAAGGGGATTCTCTGACAGAGACCTTCCCAGTGGCCGTAGCCATTGTTGGCCTGGCCCTGGAGCTGCCTCCTGCCCTGCACCATCAGCCTGGATGGCCCACAAGTATGAGGTTCCCATCAAATCCCTTTCTGGGTTCTCAGAGCACCCCTTGGCTGAGGGGTTGATTACCGAATCTGTCGAGCAATTCAGGAGACTCTGATAGACCTCCAGAGAAAGAGTCCAAAAAACTAGACCACTCTGTCAGAAAAGTCTAAGCTGCCTTTTCACTTGGCCTCCCTCAGGCAAGCTCAGCTGTCATCATGGCACACTTCTGCCATGCTCTTGAGATGAGGTGCTTCCTCATGTCCCCACAGGCCTTTAGACTACGGTCAAGCAGGTCCGGGATCAGGGTCAGGCTGTGGCAAAACAGCAACTCCAGATGGCTCTGGACATTCGGAATTCCTATTCCCATTTGGTGACAGCCGCAGTCGCCATGTGCTGCAGGGTCTGGCTGAGGGTCTCAACCTTCACGGTGGACACCCAGCACAAACTGGCAGACGTTCCCTTCCTGGGCACCGACTTGCTTGTTCCAGGAGTTGATGGTCATCTTCAATGCATCGAGAAGTCCAGTGCCACCTTACATTCCATTGCTTTCACCCAAAAGGAATCTCAGGGTTCCAAAAAGCAGAAGCGTAAGCCCTTTCAGCTTTCTGCCCCTGCAGCCAAGTAGCCCCAGTACCAACTGAGACAGCAGCAGAAGGCTCAATCTTGGTGCCCTTGGCCCAAGTCAGGGGCTTCGGCAGCCCATAAGCCTAGAGGGAAAGGTCCCGGCAGTCCCTCGCTGGATCCTCCTCCTCCTCCTCCAAACCTGCACAGTAATGGGATGGGGGTGACCACCCCCATGCCTGCCACGCCCACTCTGGGTCCTCCCGTGAGGGGCCGGCTCTGCCACTTCCTTTCCGTCTGGTCCCCTGTCTCAATGGACAGGTTGGTCTTTGAAGTGGTCTTCCAGGGTCTGCCTCTGGAATTTGAGTAGTACCCACCAAGCCGAGCCCATGCCCCACAGGAGGAGATGGTATCCATGGACACTTAGTCGGCTGTCTGAGATGACATTGTCCAACTCCTCTGCATGGAGGTAGTGGTCAGAGTCACGGATCCCCCTGTCAACCTAGGGTTCATTTCCAGGTACTTCTTAGTCCCGAAATGGATGGGGGGGCTGGCACCCCATTCTAGATTTGCACAACCTGAACCAATTTCTCAGGTCTCGCACCTTCAGGATGGTAACCCTGTCTCGGATCATTCCACCTCTTGAGCAGAACATAAGTTTCTGCTCCCTGGATCTGCAGGATACGTTTTTATACGTCCCGATCCATCCATCACATGAAGGTTCTTCCACTTCAGGGCAGAGGGAACCCTATATGAGTTTCAAGCAATGTTGTTCAGCCTGTCATCGGCCCCCAGGGTCTTCACCAAATGCATCACAGTGGTGGTGGCCCATCTTCAGTGTCAAGGGGTCAGAGTATACCCCTATCTGGACAGTTGGCTTATAGCAGGTCCCTTTAGACTGGAGGTGGAGAGGTTCAAGGATCTGGTCCTCCAGACCTGCATCAACCTTGGTCTGCTTGTCAACGAGGCCAAGTCAGCACTCGTGCCCTCACAGGTGATCTGCTTCATCAAGGCAGAGCTTGACTCTTGCCGAGACAGAACCAGGCTCCCGGCAGACAGAGCGAAGGTTCTTTCCTCCTTTGCACAGTCATTTCTGGTTGGGCACTTACACCCTGCCCGGGACTTCCTGTGACTTCTGAGTTACATGGTGGCCTGCACCTCCATGGTTCGATGGGCCCGGTGGCATATGCGCACCCTACAGTGGGAGCTGGCCAGCCAGTGGACTCAGCGACTAGGTCATTTCGGCCAGCTGGTCAGTGTGACCCAGAAGATGTTGGACACTCTTTAATAGTGGACCATCCTAGAGCATCTGCAGGAGAGGATCCCATTTGTCCAGCATGAGCCAATGGTCATCTTGACAACTGACGCATCTCTCATGGGCTGGGATGCCCACATGGGGGACCAGAGAGTCTACAGGCTCTAGACCCCCGAGAAGCCCTGATGCCACATCAACCTTCTGGAGCTCCGAAGAGTTCAGCTGGTGCAGACTGCATTCCTCCATTCCTTCAGGGCCAAGTGGTTCATGTCCAGATGGGCAATACCATGACCATGTACTTTCTCAACAAACAGGGCGGCATGCACTCCTGGCCTCTATGCAGGGAAGCTCCTCTGCATCTGGACCCTCATGAGCCAACTGGAGGCAGATCTTCTAGCCATTC
Source organism: Neoceratodus forsteri (assembly GCA_016271365.2). Classification (NCBI taxonomy): domain Eukaryota; kingdom Metazoa; phylum Chordata; order Ceratodontiformes; family Ceratodontidae; genus Neoceratodus; species Neoceratodus forsteri. Next base: position 444,457,707 of record CM028136.1, on the reverse strand, counting down.
ATGTGGCAGGAGCCTCAAATCAGCTGGTAGATGCCCTCAGATGTGTGGCGAGGTGTCCCATGAGTGGTTTCTCCATCCAGAGGTAGTTCACAACCTGTTCTCCCAGTGGGGCACCCCCCAGGTGGACCTGTTCGCCTCCAGGGAGATCACAAAGCTGAGGCTGTTTTGTGCCAGCCCCCTTCAGCAGGGCTCACTGCAGGGGGATGCCTTCTCGAGGCCATGGACCCCAGGCCTCTTTTACGCCTTCTCTCCACTTCCCTTGATCAACAAATTGCTCCTCAAGGTCAGGAGGGACAAGGCACAGGTGATCCTGGTGGCTCCAGACTGGCCCCACCAGTTTTGGTACCCCGAAGTCCTCAGCATCAGGCTCCTGAGGTGTCTTCCAACATGCCTGGACCTGCTGTCAGTCAATCAAGGGAAGGTCCTCCACCTGGACCTTCAATCCCTGCACCTGACATCCTGGTTCTTGAGTGGCTAGAGTGCCAGGCTTTGGGTCTCTCCAAAGAGTCCTCACTGTAGTTGAGGAATCTAGGAAGGAATCGACCAGGAAGTGCTATGCCTCCAAGTGGAAGAGATTCTCCATTTGGTATCAGGGCAAGGGCCTGGACCCTTTGTCCTGTCCAGTGGCTAGCAGCATTCTTGACTACCTTTGGTCTCTCTCCAAAGGGGGTCTTTGGTCTACGACCCTTAAGGTGCACCTGGCAGCCACCTCTGCTTACCGGGCGCAGGCCGGTCAGCAGGTGGTGGCACAGGAGAAGGTGGTCTGGCGTTTCTTCAAAGGCCTCGACCATATTTCCCCTCTGGTGCGTGAACCACCACCACTGTGGGAAACACTGCTGGTACTGTCAAAGCTCATGGGCAAGGCATTTGAACCAATGCACATGACTGAGGTGTCACACCTGCCTTTCTGGTGGCTATCACATCAGCCAGAAGGATTGGAGAGCTCCAGGTGCTCTCTGAGTCTCCTTATCTGGTCTTCTATATGGACAAGGCTGTCCTGCACCCCAACCCGAAGTTCCTTCCGAAGGTTGTGTCGGAGTTTCACCTGAACCAGGTGATGACTTTGCTGATGTATTACCCCAATCACAGCTCGGAGGCCTAGTACAGGCTCCGTACTTTGGACCTGAGATGAGCGCTCATAATAAAAGAGCACATGGCTGAAGTTTGGGGAAAGGTTCGCCATCTGTTTGTCACCTACCCTGAAGCTGCACCTGGCAAACCTGCAGCCAAGGGGACGATTGGCAGATGGATTATATCATGCATTGATCTCTGCTGTAGGTTGGCGGGTAGAGAGCGCCTCCAGTAGGGCTAAGGGCTCATTCCACCTGCCATACTGCTGTATCGGTGGCTGCTTCTAGGGACGTCCCTATCCAGGAAATCTGCAGGGCTGCTACCTGGAAGTCCGCAAACCCCTTCATTTCCCATTACCACATTGACCTAGAGTCATGCCAGGATGCTGGTTTTGGGGCCTCAGTTCTCTAGTCTCGGTTCCCTAAGTAAGGGGTGTGCGTTTTGCCTCCCTCCTCCCAGAGAACTTCTAGGAGTCTGCTAAGAAGTTTGGATAAGGACAACATATCCACATCCCTAGAAACACAGATTACCCACCTGTAACAGTAGTTCTAGAAGTGGTATATGTTGTTCTTTCACACTTCTTGGCTGTCCTATCCCTTTAAATATCTTGCTGGAAGGTCTAAAAGCTGGCTCCTCCCACCCATCCGGGTGGTATATCCCTTGGCTCCACCGCTTGATGCCAGATCTTGCCCGCTGGAAGCAGTGGTCATGCATCAAAGCTGGGGAGGTCGGGTGGGTCAGTGTGGATGAACAACATATACCACTCCTAGAACTACTGTTACAGGTGAGTAACCTGTTTTTCTAGGATTGTGGATATGTTGTTCTAGCCACACTTGTTGGCCGAATCCTAGCAGTTCTCTGGGAGGAGGGAGGCAAGGCGCACACCACCTACTTAGGGAACCGAAACTGGAGAACTGAGGCCCCAAAACCAGCATCCTGGCATGTCTCTAGGTCAATATGGTAATGGGAAATGAAGGGGTTTGTGGACTTCCAGGTAGCAGCCCTGCAGATTTCCTGGATAGGAACGTCCCTGGAAGCAGTCACCGACACAGCAGTATGGCAGGTGGAATGAGCCCTTAGCCCTACTGGAGGCTCTCTACCCGCCAACCTTTGCCTTTACCTTCATAGACACTTCCTTTGAGAACCGTAGCATTCTCTTTTCTTTTTGTTTTACTTACTTGTTTGATGTAGAGGTTTGTTGCCTTCACTTTCCCAGCTTTCTAGTTTCACCCACTGTTCCTCCATTCCACCTAAGCTTTGTCTCCTGCCAGGACATCCCTGAGGCATTCCCTCATCTTTGTAAAATCAGTCCTTATGAAGTCCAGGACCTTTGCCTTTGTGCGATTTGCTTCCGTCACAGATCTTATGTCGAACCACACCATGCGGTGATCACTAGTCCCTAGGTGACCACTGACCGTGACTTCTGCAACACTGTTCCCATTAGTGAGAATAAGGTCCAGAATTGGTCTCTCGAGTGGGCCCCCCCACAAGTTGCCTGAGGAATACCCCTCACAGGGAGTATAGGATTTCCCTGCTCCTGTCTGATGCTGCAGCTGGGATGCTCCAGTCCACATCCTGCGGGTTTAAGTCCCCCACCAGCAGCATCTCACCCTTATTTGCCATATTGAGGAAGTCTTCCATCAGAACCTTATCCATCTCCCCTTTCTGTGCTGGAGGTCTATAGATCACACTTGTTTGAATAGTGGCTCCCTCCCCTGTCTCTATGGTGACTCACAGTACTTCCACCCCTCTCTGTATTCCCTGACTCTCTGTTGCTTTTATGCTATTCCTCACATAAAGAACAACTCCTCCCCATTTCTTACCTACCCTATCCTTTCCGAACCGAGTATAGCCTGGTATGGCTATGTCCCAGTTATAGAATTCATTGCATCATGACTCAGTAATGGCAACAATGTCCAGGTCAGCTTCTGCTATAATGGTCACTAGGTCTGGGATTTTATTTACCAGACTTCTAGCATTTGCACACATGGCCTTCCAAATTCTGCTGCCAGCCTTCTTGTCAGCCCCTCTATTCCCTTTAGCCTTCTCTCCTTACCCCCTCTGACCTCACTCCAATTTCTCTTCATTTCTACCATTTTGTATTTTTTGTTATTGGTTACCCTGTGGAATTTCCCTCCCTTAGGGTATTCCCTAATGTCTATTTCAGCTTGTTGGGGGTTGCAGTTTATGTCTCCCTGCTTCCTTCTGCCACCCCCCTCTGCAAGTTTAAATTCTTACTGATATAACATTTAAACCACTCACTGAAGATTGTGGTTTCCCTTCTGGATGGTTGCAGGTCATCTTCACTGTATAGGCTTTTATCGCTGCAGGTGAGACCCCATTGCCCAATGAAGCTAAATCCCGCTTCTCTGCACAACTCCTTCAACCATTGGTTGACTCTACCGGTGCAGATTACCCTATCCTCCCCCTTGTTGTAGACAGGCAGTACCTCAAAAAAGCCACCGAGCATGCTACCTGCCTAGGATTCGTCCCCAAATCCCTGAACTTCTTCTGCAGTATGTTAACCTCGTCCCTAGCCAGGTCACTAGTCCGCAGGTGGACAGTGACATCCAGCTCTCCCTCCCATCATATTGCACTAGCAATCCTCATGATCCGCTTCCCATCCCTCCAAGATGTGGCATCAGGAAGACACTTAGCCTCCCTCCCCCCCTTGCCCCCAATTCTGTACCCCTCACAGTAGAATCCACCACCAGGAGTTGCTTCCTCCTCTTTTTTGCGTTCTCTGCCACCCTCCCTGGGGACTCCACTATGAAGAACCCCTACATCCTCCCTGGTCATTGCTACAGGTGCCTCCATGGGACAGTCCCGCTCTGCCAGTGCAGCATAAGAATTATGTAGTGGTACCATTTGGGGGATGTGCCTCGGACTCACCACCCTCACCCTCCCTGAGCCTACTATAGTCCATCCACTCCTCGACACCTTTTGAGGCAGCAGTGGCAGACCTGGTGGACCCTGGGTGAGGGAGAAGGCCTCCCTGAGTCCCAGTCAGCTTAGTCTGGAGTCTAGCAACCTTCCTCCACAGCTCACAGAGGTGCACGCAGATGTGGGAGCACCACAGCCTCCAGCAAGTCTCCCTGAAAACTGCCGCCCCACAACCACTGCACTGCACCACTCCCGGCCTGGAATCAGCCCAACTTGGTCCCTGCCATGCCTAGGAAGGTGGACAAGATATACAGTACCAGGCTCCCACTGGGGAGCCTTTCTTTGCAGAACAACCCCAGGTAGATACTTTGGTCATTAATGCTGACCACAAACGTACCAAGAGCCCAAACACCTCAGTTCCCTTCCCCTGGACAAGGAATCACAGAGGTTGGACCTTGTTGGCAAAAGGACTTTTGCCTCTGCCTCTTTGATCGTAATGGTCCTGAACTATATTGTCCATATGGTTCAGTATCAGAAGCGGCTTTGGGCTCAGGCCAAAGAAGCAGCCAAATCTCTCTGAGTACCCCCTGAGACAGCAGTTGCTTCAGAACATTCAATCAGAGGCTGACGTCGACAAGCACCATCTACGTTCTGCCCTACAATGCCGTTGATGTCTCGAGCCAGGCAGCCACTGTGGGCATCTGTCTGCGAAGACACTGTTGGCTGTGGGTGTCGGGCTTTGCCCAGGATGTGCAACAGTCCATCCTGAATGCCCCCTTTAAAGGGAATAAACTGTTTGGGGCAGATGTGCAGGATATACTTTCTAACCTGCAGGCCTCCAGCTGCACGCTCACCCCCGGGGGTGCTGTGGCCACTCAGTCCTACCCCTGCCCCTGGCGGCCTCCAGGTTCCCGAGTCCGTTTCTAAACACGGGTCGCCAGCATCACAGCGGGAAATATTGCCGCTGTGCAGGCAGGACGACCTTAAAACCTGGAAATTTGGAACAACCATAGAGGGGGTTCAATATTGTAAGTATTTAGAGATTATTATAGATAAGTCTGCTAGTTGGAATAACCATGTAACCACAATAGGGGAATTAGGGGTATCTATAACAAAAGGGATAATGAGGTTTGGGAGTAACTTTGCTTCAGATTCTTTTAAAGAGCTAGTGTGCTGCCTAAAGCTAATATTAGATTTTAAGAGCAGTCAATCATTACCTTGTATATCTGAGGTACTTTTCCTTTTCCCTTTGGTTAATTAGGAAGATTGTTTACCTGATGTTAGTAGGTGAGATGTGTGGAGCAGCTCTTACCCTGGCAGCTGACATATCTTGTTGTACTGCCCCATACTACATCATAAGCATTGTGACCTCACTAACTGTGACATCACTGCTACTTCAGAACAGCAAGTGAGTGACTGCCAGGTCATTCACCTATGTCACAGTCCGTGAGATCACAATGCTGATGATATAATGTGGGGCAGTAAAGTTAGATATGTCAGCTGCCAGGCTAAGGGCTGTTCCACACATCCATCACAATATTATTACATAGAATACTTTCTGATGAGCAAAAGAAAAATACTTCAGAAATAAAAAGTTACAACTGACTACTACTTAAAATATGTATTATTTTCCTGTCTGCCTATTTTGGCTCCACTAGCTCTTTGAGGCTATGTTTCGAGCATTTAAGGCAAACGTTATGCTCAAACATTATATGGAACTGAAATTTGGGGCCCTTCAGTACTGGTTACAGGTGTAGCACACATGCAGTACTGTACAAGGTACTGGAGCCCACAGCTGAGGAAATACTACAACAAATTGGAGGCAGTACAGTGCAGGGCAATTAAGATGATGCATGGCCTCAGGGATTTGACGTATTCATAGGTCTCATAGGGCTTATACGAGCTAATTAGGCCAAGGCCCATTTAAAAGCTTGCTCTTTATACTAAGGGATATCCTGATATACATTCCCTTGAGAAATATTCATCTACTGTGGTTTTAAAATTTTACACGTAATTACTACCCACTACCTCCATGGGAAGACTATTCCAAAACTGCATTAGCCTTTTGTGCACTAGACTGACATTGCCTTTTAAATTTAAGGTTGTTTGTCACGAGTATACCCAAGGAGAGGTTGCATGGCTTAAACATGTACACCATGGAGAAAAGGAGGGAAAGGGGTGACCGGATTGAAACATTCAAGTACCTGCATGGGATAAATAGAGTAGATGCCAAGAAACTATTCTCCTTGAATTCAAACACACAGACAAGAGGGAATTCACTAAAACTAGCATGGGGAGATTCAAAAAGGAAGTCTGGAAGCACGTCTTCACGGAAAGTGTGGTGGATAAATTTAATAAGCTACCAGAAGAAGTGCATATGCCATTTCAGTCAATAGCTTAAAGCAGGGATGGGGTGGGTTGGTGAGTTTAGTTAGAAAAAGAGGGACAGTAATAAAGGGGAGAATTGTTACTGGGCCAAGGCAGAATAGTTAAGAAGAGTTGGCTTCCGATATGGGCTGAGAGCCTTATTTTGCCATCGATGTTTGTGTCTCTATATAATATTTCTGTTAAGGTTTGTCGATACCCTTAAATTTTAGAATACTGAGACTGTCCCCTCACAGCCTCCTTTTCCCTGAAGTGAACATAACAAGGGTCACTAGTTTCTCCTCATAGCTTTTGTTCCCAGACCTCTGATCATTTTGGTGACCCTGCACTGTATGCTCTTGACCACCGTAATTTCCTTTTTATGTATTGTGGAGCCCAGATCACACATAGTACTCCAGGTAGGGCCTGACAAGAGAATTGTAAAGTGGCTGGATTACTGTCTCTGCCCTGCTGGTAATCTCCGTGTCTAGTATGACTCCTGAGTCCTTTTCCTCTTCAGCTGCATCAAGGGAGCCCCCACACCCCCAGTACCTTGTATTTGGCCACATCTGGAAGTCCAAGAATCTAATCAGTCTACAGCTTGTTAAGGTTCTCCTTAAGTTTGTCCTGGTCCTTTTCAGGAGTTGTACTGCCCTGGTTAGCTTAGTGTCATCAGCAAACAACTTATTTATTCTTGTATATTGTTACATAACCAGACAGTTTTAAGAATAGAGTGCTCTAGTTGGCCTGTAGTATTGGAATTAAATGATTCCACTGAAGACCCAGGTTCTCATCGTGAGTTTATATTCTTGGTGGGTCAGCAGGAGGCTGCAGAGCTTGGATGACTTGAGCCTTCAAAGTTGGAGTGAGCCCTGATTTGGCCCACTGCTTAACGCTGGTAGTCCAGGTATGGGGCATGTTGCTGTTACTCTTGGCATGGCTGGAAGGAAGTCTGGGGGTGAGGGCCAGGCTACATCAGACCTTGACATTTGGGTTGACCTACCATTAGTTCCTCTGAGGAAAAAAACAGTGCTAACTGAGAGTGCAACTATGGGAAGTACCCATCTGTGCGAGTGATATGAGTGAAGTTTGTATCCTTACTCCAGCACTAAGCTTCAGTCCTCCTAGATGACAGTGGACTCTAATTTGGAGGGGTGGGGGTGATGTAATAGTGTACTTTGAATTGTTCAGTAATTGAAACAGGAATAATAATGCTTAAGAAAGCACCACCACTGGTAACTGTGAATTGTGCAGGGAATAGTCCAGTGATTTGAAGGGTATTTTGCGAAAGGAAATCATTTTTTTTCCTGATTAAAAATAGCGTTACTGGTTCATGGAACAGTCTTCTTGCATATGAAGCTCCATTTTTACTCCTTTTTTGTTTGTCTTTGTTAGGATTGCCTCTAAGCTAACATTGGCTGACCTGAATCAGCTGCTGTACCGCTGTGACGCTGAGGAACAGGAAGATGGTGGAGGATGTTACGATATACCAAACTGGACACCCCTCAAATATGCAGGCCTGCAAGGTTAGAATTTATTTTAAAAGGGCAGATACAGAAAATTGTTTATGCAGTGTAATCCATCAAGTGTCTTCATTACTGATGATGATAGAATGAAAACTAACCTTTTTAACAGCGATATTAACATTTTGAAATTCTGTGTTGATTTATATTCTTGTGGATAATCACAGTTTGACTACAGAAAGTCTTGATATAAAATGCATCAAATTACTTCTGTGAACTATTGAACCCTAACACTGTAGTTCTTATGTTACATGTGAATTTTCTGAATGCTTTTCAATTACTAGGATTAATATCGGTGATGGAGGAGATCAGACCAAAAAATGATTTGGGACATCCTTTCTGTGATAACTTGAGAAGTGGAGACTGGATGATTGATTATGTTAGCAATCGTTTAATTTCACGAGGTGGATCTCTTGTAGAGGTAAAAAAAACAAACTCATAGTCATTATTTATTTGTCTCTTTAGTTTGGATTGATTTGTTTTAAATATTTATGATTGTGATGAAAAGCAAATCCTTTTTTTCTGTGCAAAGTGCATGCTGTTTTTTTGTTTGCATCGTTAAGGAAATCAGTTAGAAGCAGTTAATGATTACTTATTCAAACAAACTATGGCTTGTCTGCAATCAGCTTTACACTTCCATCTCTTTGGAACTCCATGCAAAACACACTAAAATTCTCCTCACTTCCTGGCCTTTCCACATTCAAAGAGATGTTAGTCGCATTCCTGAAGGAAACTTGTAACTGCTTCAGAAAAAGTTGAACCGCTACTAGCTAACCCGTTTCACTACCTCTTCATTTAGAACTTCCCACAATGCCTTCCCACAGAGGGGACAACCAGTAACTGCAGACTACTCTCTTATTCCCTAGCCCTCCTCACTCCTTCTCCCTCTTCCCGTACTTACTGTCTCCACTGCCTTCCCTTCTCCGCTTTACCACTAACAACAGGAAGTAGTGTGGGATTGATGGCTCTCCTATACATTGTGTAAAACTATTGTTTATGAACTGCATGTCATTGTAAATCTGGTAACTCAGTAGATGCTGGCCTGCTGCATCCTCCTCTGCTCAATATCTTGTGCATTTTTGTGTATACTTAGCTGTGACTTTTTACCTATTGTATTGTATTGTTATCTGTCCAGGACCACCTTGAAAATGAACTTGCTCAATGGTGTTTACGCCTGGTTAAATAAAGTGATTGATTGTTCACAACTTATCTAAATGGTTGAATAGTTGTGTGTTTAAAATGGGCTTCTGAATGGGGTCCATTACACAGAAACAGCAAGACTGGGTCATAGAAGTTTGTGTCCATAGGAATGTACTGTAACTGACAAGAATCAAATACAATTAATGGTCTCGATTCAGAAACAAGCCGGACTGGCACAAGCCCTGGATGCGTTTAACATTTGGCTCATGGGGCTTGCGGCCATCAATCGGGATTCAGGATCCTGTGCACCATTTGGCACAAATTAGACCAGCTTTTTGCTCGTGTAACTTTGCGGCAAATGGGGGACCTTTTACGAGGTGTGCACAAATAGTTGGTGCAAGTGGCTGTAAAGTAGGGAACGTGTCGCAAATGCGTGCAGCCTTTCTGAATTGGACGCAAGCTGCATTAATGTGTTTGGCACAGCAGCAGATTTGACGCAGTGCTTGACGCAAGTCCTGTGTCAACCTTTCTGAATCGAGCCCATGTGTTTTAGACTTTAAAGAGCCACTAACACTTTGAGAAGAACTTTGACAAACATAGTATTTGGACACAAAGCAGCTTATGTTTCTCATTAACTCTGCATTTCTTATCCCCATTTATTTATTACTGAGGTCATAAAATAGTATCAAAGTAATGTGTCAGCAGAAAAGGACCATCCTGGTCCATCTAATCTGCCCATTTCCCACCCGCCCCTACTTGTCTCCACTTCCCAGGGATATTTTCCTCTGCCCACTAGCCAACCCCTTGTGTCTGTCCCACGCCCTCTTGAATTCCTCCACTGTTTTTGCACATACACCTCATTAGGTAATCTGTTCCAGGGTTCCACCACCCTCTCTCTGAAATAACATCTCCTTACATTGCTCTTAAATCTTCCCCCTTCCAATCTTAAATTATGACCCCTTATTTTAACTCCTACTTTTCTTTTGAATAAGCTCCCTTCATTCACTTTATCCCCTTCATATACTTAAAAATCTCTATCATGTCACCTCGATCTCTTCTAACCTCCAGCGGATATAGATTTAATTCTCTCCATCTAGTCTTGTATGGCTTCTCTTGCATACCTTGCACCATCTTTGTTGCCCTTCTCTGAACCCTCTCCAACCCATCTACATCCTTTCTTAATTGAGGCTTCCAGAATGGTACCCGGTACTCCAGGTGTGGTCTGACCATGGTCTTATATAAAGGCATCAACACCTCCCTCTTCCTACGCATGCCATCATTCTATTAACAATACCTACTGCCTTACTACATTGGTCTCCTACCATAAGGTTGTTTGAGATTATAATCCCCAGGTCCCTTTCCTGTTCTGTTTGCTTTATCAGTGCCCCCCCCCCATGAGTACTCAGCCAGTGGATTTTTATGTCCCACATGCATCACTGCACACTTCTTAGTATTGAACTTCAGCTGCCAAATGTCTGACCACTTCTCTAGGGTGCTCAGATCTCTCCTCATGGCCTTAACCCCTCCTGCTATGTCAACCCTACTATATAACTTTGCATCATCTGCAAAAAGACACCTTTTCCCTTCACATCCCACTGATATATCACTGATATATATGTTAAAGAGGATTGGTCCCAGTACTGATCCCTGAGGATCACCACTGGCCACCCTCATTATCCCAGGATGTACACCATTTACCACCACCCTCAGACTTTTATTCTTCAGCCAGTTTCCCACCCATCTAGTTATTTTCTGCATAGAAAGAAGGTTATAAAATGTGTTGGAAATTTTCAGATACCTAATTGGCTGTAAAAGTTCTAGGACTGATATGTTACTTCCCCAGAAATGCACAGATTGAAACAAGTTCAGGCACTGTGATTTGGAAGTTGGGCCAATCACATGCAAAATTCATGTGCCACTTCAATCATACTGGATTTCCATCACAAACATGACTACCATCTTCACTCACTGAAAACTTTCAGCAAAGCCCTACAAAGTAAAACACTCCTGAATTTTAAATAACTATTTCTTCCCTCCTCACACACACCAACAATAAAAAAATCATGTACTGATCACAGTTTTCATTTGTGATGTTTCTTTGGTGACCATTAGAAATCCCTCTCCTATCCTTACCAACTTGCCTGGACAATATGTAATGATTATCCTGCCACAGATAAAACTGAGACTTTGGCTCAAAAAAATAACCTTTGGTTGTGTCTAAGGGGGTGAACATTCTGCCACTAGAATTCTGCAGAAGTTTAAATTTCTGTATTCCACAACAAACAAACATTCCATCCATTGAACGTGTGGAAAGACAGCCGGCCCAGTGGAGCTGAGGGTTGAGGCACTGGATGCCACACCAGCGACTCAGGTTCGGGAACGGACTTGGGTCACTCGGGAGGCCGGCAGGGAGGTAAGGATTGAGTGTCACAGCTCTCCTTCCTTGGGGTGGGGGGTCTGTGCTGTGAATGGCACAGCTAGGAGACTTGCCCGCACCTAGGGTGCTTGGCTGCCTCCGCAGAGGTGGAAACAGCTGCTGCACCCATTGCACAGTGCGCGGACACAAAAGGGTGAAAAAAAGGAGGAAAAATCCCCGGCATCAGGATGACGCCTGACTCCCCTCAGGCACCGCTCCCGGGCCAGGAATAAGGTAAGCCCTGTAATTGCAGGGGACAGAGCTGGGGGGTCGGTAGAAGGGGCTGTCGGGGAGGTGTAGAAACAGCAGCTGTGATATTAAAAAAAAAAAAAAAGAATGTGGAAAGACAGATTATTTGTCTTATCAGTCTGTGATATCACAGCCATCACCTTGGCAATAGACTGTGATTTTACAGTAGAACAAAATTTCAAGTAGGGAATAAGCTATAGAGGTAGATTAACTCTTAAGGGATAAAGATCTTGTTTTTGTTACCATTTCTCCAGCAATAAATAATGGTGAGGAGAAATCTATGGAAGATACGTGAAGTATAATCTGAGTTGTGTCTAAATGTTGTTACCAAAGGTGTCAGCTACTTTTTAAGACTTATTTAGAACATTTAGCCAAGATAACCATGACTGATGTTAAGACAGGATAGAAGGGAGGGCAGGGATGAAGGGGGTAGCATTATATGTAAGGGACGGGATAAATGCCATTTCAGTAGATAGCATCAAAAAAGGAGGGTGTGGAATCCCTGTGGATGCTACCCAGCTCAGCAGCGGGAGAGAGGAACCACATAGGTGTGGTATACTGGCCTTTGAGACAGGCTGAGGGCCGGGACAAAGAGCTCCTAGAGGAGATCAGAGGTGTAGCACAAAAAGGGGATAGATATAGTTGTGTTAGGAGACCTGAATATACCCAATGTTAGCTGGAGCATCCCAGTGACAGGTTTTGCTAGGAGCCAAAACGTGGTTGATGCCCTACAAGACTGCCTACTTACACAACTAGTTAGTGCCCCGATTAGGCTGGACACCATCCTGGATGTGGTCCTCTGAGGTAGCGAGAGCTACAGGGGTTTGAGAGTCACTGGCCAACAGCGACCACAACTCTGTGTGGTTTGAGTTAGCCCTTGGGGGTAAAACAAATCGCAATCCAAGACAGAGGTTTTAAACTTTAGAGGAGCCAATTTTGACAAAATGAGGGATGTAGTCAGAAGCAAGCTGTTAAGGATCCAGGAGCATTTAGATGTGGAAGAAATATGGAGGCTGGGTAAGTTAGCCATTTTAGAGGCTACCAGAATGTGCGTAAGAACAGTAACCAAAAAGAACAAACGCAAAAAAACAGTATGGTTCAGTAACCAGGTAAGGATCATAGTCAGAACCAAAATGTTCCAAAGTTGGGGAATTTCCCCGCTGTTCTGGCCAAATTTCCCCTCATTCACTAAAAATGCCACCAACAGCTTAATCTGGTTCAATTTCAGTTGCTTACTATCTGTATTCCCCCCCTCGCCCTGGTTGCCCCTGAAAAAGCGACTTCTAGGCCCAGTGGCCTTACAGGGTCAACAAAATTCAACAAACAAACAAAAGGGAGGCCTATTGGGACTATAAAAGAACTCGGGAAGATGGCACATGGGAAGCCTGTGTTCTGAAGAACAAGGAAGCAGAGAGTATGGTGAAATCAGCTAAAGCCACAACGGACTTTCAGCCTGAGGAGCGACTGGAAGCATTAAATATGTTCTCACTGGAGACAAGGAGGAAGAGGGGAAATATGATTGAAACATACAAGTTCCTGAGAGGAATACATAAGGTGCCATCCTTGGATCTGTTCAACAAAGTCTCTGACTGTAACACTAGAGAGCATGAGTGAAAGTTGGGGGGAGCATCAAGAGGGAGCTTATGAAACACTATTTTACAGAAAGAGTCGTGGAGCCATGGAATAAATTGCCAGCTGAGGTAGAGGAAGCAAAGTCTGTGACATCATTGAAGCTGAGGTGGGACAAGGCTAAAATGCGATCAGAAGCAACAGGAGCAAAGCCGGCCCGGTGGCGCAGAGGGCTGAGGCACTAGACACCTTAACCTCTCGCCACGCCGACAACCCATATTTGGGAGCGAGCACGGGTCATCAGAGGTTGGCACTGGAGGGGGGGAGGATGCGGTGCAGGATGAACTGCCGGCAGGCAGATCTCCTCTCTGAGGAGGGACCTGCGTCTCCCTCAGCACTTGGCTGCCTCACGGTGGAGGCTAGGGGGCAGCTCAGTTGAGGGAGCCAGGGGCGCTAGGCCTATGGGGTGGGAGGATGGGGCCTTCACTGGAGCAAGAGGGCGCATGCGTGCCTCCACGTACATGTGCTTGAGTTTCTGGGGCCCCTGGGTAACGAGGGTGAAAACCAGAAAATGGTCGGAGGCTGCGGAAGGATTATGCCTCCGTGCCAGCTCTGTGGGGTCTGTCTGGACACACAAAGCATCATAAGATCCCGAAAGACCCCCGGAGTCTAGTAGGTTGGCAGACGATAGTTACGGCCTGCTGAAGGGGCCCTAAACACCTATATGGAAAAAAAACAGGTCGCAGTAGGAGGCATTAGGTGGGAGGGTGGGGGTTGGGTCCTGGGAGCTGAGAAGGTCCAAGGAACACATGGGCAGACTAGATGAACCCTTGGTCTCCTTCTGCTGTTTTTTTCCCTATGTTTCTATGTTGTTTAGCAGTAATATTATTTTATGTGTTTGGCATTTTTTTCTTTAATGAAAAATTCCAATTTTGGAACGAGGCTCAATCAAAATGAAATATATTGAGTTAGTATTTGTTTTAAGGAAATCTGATGTAATATTTGTTTTTAATTGAGTCTTTGTTAGGTTTTACTTTTGAAACTGTCAGAAACACCGCTCCACATTTTCCCAGAGGTACTGCATTTCTGACCAAGTGCCTGCAAGCATAGTCCCCCTTGCAACTACAGTACATGCTACATACCCCCACATGTTATAAAGTTATTAGTGATGTATGAATTGTTTGTTATATGAAAACTACTGGATTGTAAGTTGTAAATGTACCAGATGTTTTACGACAGGGTTTATTTATTTAAAATAGGGGATGGGTCCTCTACAGTTTGTACCCTGTATGAAAATATATTTTTATCATATCAAAGTTTATACCCCTCTGACCATCTGCTGTATGGAGAACCTCCTCAGGAGCTACTGAACCAAAACAGGGGACCTCTTAGAACCCAGAGGCCCTGCCGCATTGTTCCAATAACAAACACACATACATAGTGAGAATATATGCTACTTGTAACAGATTTTTCTGTCTGCACCTTTGCAGCATTCCTGTGTATAGTATATCATCATCATGTCCTCTGGGCTTCTAGCTTTATATTTTCCCTCAAGTATACCCCACATTTTTTCTATGTTGGAAGGACAAATAGCTGCAGTGTTTTAAGTCTATTGACAGGGTCTTTTCTCCTAAGGCGCTCAGCTTCTCAAGATAATCTAGCTATCTTTTCTATTGTGCAAGAGACAAGGGCAGTCGGAGTAATAGATTTTCACTGCAGGCCATAGTTTTTCCCATCTGGGAAGATACCCTGGATTTCAGGAGACCTCACTATGTCAGCAAATGCAGTCTTTTCACACTAGGACTGAGAATTAGACCTGGCACAGAGCATAAACTAATCCCACTGTTCGGGGCTCCTACCCAGAGTTTCCTATACCTCTAGTTGTCCTTGGTAAAGGGATATCTTCCTTCTCTGTTAGGGTGGTAGCCATTATATATTCAGTTGATCTGAATTCGAGGGGGAGCGCTTGCAGCAGGTAATACCATTAGGACTACTGCCGCCTGGCAATAGGACCCCATGGAAATCTTGAAGCTAGCAGTCTATAGTGGGGGACTGCCCCCAACGTTTGCTCCACCAAACGTCAGAAGAGGTATAAAGGGGAGGTCCCCCGGTGCCATGTCAATTCTTTTCCTGCCAGCGACCTGCTTAGTTCGGCTCCATGGACGCCTTCTTTCGCAGTTGACCGCTTTTCTAGTAAAAGTACTTCGAAAGTTGGCCCGGCCCGGTGGCGCTGAGGTTTGAGGCGCTGGACGCCATACCTCACGTCATGCTGGCGACTCTGGTTCGGGAACAGACTCTGGGGTCAATGGGTCAGCAGGGGAGGATCAGGATTGAGTGTCTGCAAACTGCTCTCCCAATCCTGGGGAGGTCTGGGGAATCCCACCACAGTGTAGTGGCCCCTGGGGACGCCCGGAGGCACTACATGCCGGTGGACACATGGTGGGAGCACGACGGACGTCGGCACGTTGTGCCTGGATGTCATTGCATGTCCGTGCTCCAGTGGGGTCCAAATTAGGTGAAAACATGGCTGGGTGCGACCGTGCAGCTTGGTAGCCGCTCCCTGCCTCATTAGGAGGACTCTCGTGGAATCGCACTGGGGGATCTGGGGCCGGTCTGGCTAGACAGGGTACGAGGGAGGCCCTCCAGCAGACTGGCCATGGCTGTACTGGACCCCCCCCCATCATGTGAGTGAGCCTGGTGCTCTCCTGATGGGTAGGGCCGGTGGCTGGATGCCCCCACCAGTAGTTGCCACAGTAAGGCGAAAAAATAGGACTGTGATTTATAAAAAAAAAAAAAAAAAGTACTTCTAAAGTTAGTTTTTTTGATCGTCTTTGATGTTTAACTCCGTTCTGTGCATGTTGTCGCCCTCTCCACTGCAACGAAATTCCAAGTGTACGTGCAGGAAGCAGATTCCGGCCAGAGACTGCCACACGGTCTGCCTAATCTGCCTAGGCCCCGACCATCAGCCCGACAGTTGCCTACACTGCCGTAAGTTCAGCGAAAAGACAAGAACCAGGAGAGCCAATGCCTTCAAAGCATACCTCCTGGAGCAGAAGGTGGCGGTGATGCACCATACTTCTGAGCACAGCTCCTCTTCTCCCACCAAGGACTCCCCAGCCAGAGACAAATCATTGGGAGTGAAACACCACCACCGGGAGAATGATAGGGCCAGGTCCGAGTCATGCCCAAAGTCGCCCTCAAAGCCTTCCTCATCCACTTCAACCACCAGCTGGAGGTTGGGCTCAGTTCCAGCCCAGGCCACCGAGTCCTGTCACAAAAGTAAGTCTGCTTCCACCTCTTCTCGGGGCAAACACCGGGAGCAAGCCTCTTCTGGGCATTCGCCTTCCCTGGCCCACCGACCCCACAAGACTATTTCAGGGTTGACCCAAGAAGGCTGTTCCTCGGGAAAACCAAGAGGAAGTCCGGTTCATCGGAAAAACGCAAATGCACAGACAAACCTGAAGGATGGCAGGAGGTCATGCACCATCGGCTATCCCCTCCAGCCAAGGTGCGCTCCTCTGCTGACAAGTGCCCGCCGAGCTGGTCTCCTTCACCGGTGTCCCGCACTCTTGATGCCTGATATGAGGCTGTCACTGGTGGAGGATAGGACACCCGCCCCTCCTTCGGAGGGTTGGTTGCCAGATGGGCCTCCTCCTACTCTGGATGCCAGCTCCCCCGGCGATGGCAATACCGAGCGCCCGGACAAGGATAAGGTCCCCTTACATCCGGCGCCTGATCGTAAGGATCCCCAGATACCTGGTCCAGCAAACCAGATGCCCAGCCCAGCGGTAGTCCCTGTGGCAGACATTGGATCTTTATTTACGTCCCGGTGGAACACTGTGAAGGGGGATCTCCTCCATAGACCCCAAGTGCCCACCCTGACTCCGCCACCCATGGTTCCTCCTCCAACCCCACCTGTCCCAGTTGGAGATGAGGGTTCCCACCCAGACTCTTAAGGGCAAATGAGGAAGAATGCGTTCCTTTCCTATTTCTTCTTCAAGCAGATGCCCGTCTTCCCTGGACAACGGGGATGCCAGTCCATCTTCTCCAGATTCCTCTGACGAGGATGCATTTAGCCCACCTTCTCTGAGCCCCCAAGGACTCTCCAAGGTCCCCTCCGGCTGACCCCTCATTTTTAGATATGCAGTATATCCAGTCTACCTGTGAGCAGGATACTGAAGAACTGAATCCAGAGCACAGACGCCTGGCCAAATTCTTAGGGTACAAGGAGCCAAAGCCCTTGGTTATTCTGCCTCTGGTCGAACCCTTTCAGGACATGACCAGAATAACTTGGTGCAAGCCTTCGTCTACTTTGGCCATCCCAAAGAAGGCAAACAGGCTTTACAAGCCCCTAAAGGCAGAGCCCTTTTTGGGGGAACAGCCCAGGGCAAACTTGCTGGTGCTCACTGCCACCCATGGCCGCGGCAGTCAGCCCAAGCATCTAAGCTCCCAGCCTCCTGATCCTGAATCCAAGAAGTTGGATAGCTGGGGTTGGAAGGTATATTCCTCAGCAATAGGTTCCATTAGGTCTCTGAATTTTCTCGCCCATATGGTGACTTACCAACAGTCCCTATGGGAAAAGACCATTGAAATGGTCAAGACATTGCCAGCCTCAGACGCCAGAGAATAAATTTTAGCCTACAATCAGTCGGGTCTGGACATCGACAAACATGTCCTCCTCTGTTCTTATGCTGCAGTGGACATTGCCTCCCGGGGGGCCACCTCAGGAGTGTGTCTGAGGAAGCATTCCTGGCTGAGATGGACTGGTTTTCGTCCTGATCTCCAGGACTGTATTCTGGACTGTCCCTTCCAGGGACCAGTGCTTTTTGGCCAGGAGGTAGAATGTCTGGTCAGGCAACTCCAGGAGTCAGGGAGAGCCGTGTCGGATGTCCATCGCATGTATAAATCAGAGCCTCACGGACCCCATCACCGTCCCTTTCACAGAGGACAAGGACAGGGAGGTAATAACCCCCAGGGCAAGGGGGTTCAAGAGGCAGGGTCACCCTGCTCCCCAAGGCCATAAGCAGCCCAAAGCTCCTAGGGTACCAGGCCCCTCCACTCTCACCGCCTGACTCGCTGCCTCTCCCTCCTCTCTCTCGGGAGTCGCAGAATGAGAAACTCAGAGGGAGATTTTCCCTTTACCCTGGCGAATGGTCCAACGTACATCAGACCAGTGGGTGATGGATACCATTCACAAGGGTTATGTGATAGAATTTTTGTCTATCCCTCCGGACAATCCCCCACCTCCTGTACATTGTCCATTGATCCATGCCCAGCTTTTGTCGGAAAAAATCCAACAGCTTCTGGAGAAGAATGGCATTCAGTCGGTGCCTCCAGCCCAGAGGGGCAAGGGGTTTTACTCCCATTTTGTTCTGGTCCCAAATAAAACAGGAGACCATCGCTCTATTCTGGACTTAAGTCAGCTCAATCTCTCCGTCAAATACCAGAGATTTCGGATGGTAACTCTGGCAAGTCTGTTTTCCCTGCTTCGTCAAGAAGACTGATTATGCTCCCTAGATATGCAGGACGCTTACATGCATATCAGAGTGCTACGCTCTCACAGGAGGTTTCTCTGGTACAGATTCCAGGACCAGGATTACCAGTTTGGGGTTCTGCCCTTTGGCCTCTCATCTGCCCCCCAGAGTTTTCACCAAATGTCTGGCAGTGGTTGCAGTGGCCTCTCTAAAGGGAGGGACCACTTTGTTTATCCCTACCTGGATGACTGGCTCATCCCCGCTCCATCGGAGGAGCAACTATGAGTCGCCCTTAAGGAAACAGAAGAGCTTTTTCGCTCTTTTGGGATAAAGGTAACTGGCCAGAATCGCAACCCTGGCCCTCCCAGAGGTTGCACTACATAGGGGCGATCCTGGATACCGTTAAGGGAAAGGCTTTCCTGCCCTCGGATAGGGCAGATCGCTTGAGTGCTCTGGCAAGCAGTGTTCAAGTAGCCTCTTCAGTCCCTGCACAGGTAATTCTTCAGCTTCTGGGCCATATGACAGCTGCCATAGCTTACGGTCACCCTTGCCAGATTGCATATGAAGGTCCTTCAGTGGCATCTCAGGGTCCAATGGGACCTAGC
The DNA here is from genome assembly GCA_016271365.2 of Neoceratodus forsteri. Lineage (NCBI taxonomy): Eukaryota > Metazoa > Chordata > Ceratodontiformes > Ceratodontidae > Neoceratodus > Neoceratodus forsteri. Next base: position 444,438,413 of record CM028136.1, on the reverse strand, counting down.
AGTGGATGACCTGGATCAGCTGGTCTGGGTTTCTTTGACAGTCCATCGCTCCCTCAACTGGTTGCTCTGCCTTCCACATCTAGAGGGAGGGGTCTCCATTCAGAGACCACCCCCATCTCAAATTCTGATGATAGATGCCTCATTGTCAGGTTGGGGTCTCATCTAGGGGAACACAGGACTCGAGATTCTTGGTCTCCCATAGAACGCTGTCTGCACATCAATGTTCTGGAAATCAGAGCAGTCCTGAATACCCTCGAGGCTGTTCGAGACCATATGTCTTCGGGTCCTCTCCTGGTGCAGACTGACAACATTCCAGTTGTCTTCTACATCAACAAGCAAGGGGACACCCACTCTTATCCCCTTTGCAGGAAGGCTATGAGAGTGTGGGACCAGGCAGTAGAATACCTTCTAGACCTGACAGCAGTACACCTGCCAGGTATCCAGAACGTTCTCACCAACAGTCTCAGCCGCTCTGTCTCTCTCTCTCTGAATCACGAGTGGGAATTGCTCCAGGAAGTCATAGACCTCTTTAGTCACTGGTGCCATCCAGAGCTGGACCTATTTGCGTCCCCGTGCAATGCTAAACTGCAAAATGTTTGCTTGCTCGATCCAGGGCCTGGTGTTTTTTGGCGAGACACATTGTCCCTCTCCTGGACAGGAAGGTTCCTGTATGCTTTTCCTCTCTTCCCTCTCATTCAGAGAGTACTGCTCAAATTGCAGTTAGAGGGAACCAGGATGATTCTGGTAGCCCCTCTGTGGCCTCGTCAGATTTGGTATCCACTGCTCCAGCAACTGTCAGTGGAACCTCCAGTTCATTTGCCTCTCCGCACCCACTTGCTGTCACAGGAGCGGGGATGCTCGTCCATCCTACTCTGCGCTCTCTTCACCTGCACGCCTGGCTCCTGCAGTCTTAACGAAGGAGAGATTAGGAGTGTCAAGCAGGGTGGCAGAAGTTCTGGTGGCAGTGAGGAAGCCTTCCACAAGAGTTGCTTATGCTATGAAGTGGAAGCGTTTCTGCCTTTGGGCAACAGCTCGTGCCCCAGATGCCCTAGATTGTCTGGTTCAGCACATGCTAGACTGTATTCTCCACCTCTTGGACGTGGGGCTAAGCTACTCTTCCACTAAGGTGCACATGTGTGTGGTTTCTGCATACCACGCACCATTTGGGGAGAGAATTCTAGCACAGCTTAATATCTGCAAGACTTTCCTCAGAGGGGTCCTACACATCAGACCTCCCAGGAGAGATCCTGTTCCTCCTTGGGATCTAATTTTTGTTCTCAAAAAGCTCACCCTGCCTCCCTTTGAATCAGCCGTGACATGCGAGTTACGCTTTCTCTCTTGGAAAGGGCTTTTTTTAGTTGCTATTTCTTCCGCTCAAAGGGTTTCCGAGCTTCAGGCCCTGATGTGTAAGGAGCCTTATATTGTTTTCCACAGGGATGGGTTGACCCTGTGTATGAACCCTAAGTTCTTACCGAAGGTGGTGTCAGTACTGACTCTGAACTAGGACATCAACGTTCTGGTTTACTATCCTGAATTCGAAAATCAAGGAGAGGCTTTGTTGCATACCCTGGATGTTCACAGAATCCTGAGGTATTATCTCCACTGGACTAGTCTCTCTAGAAAGATGGACCAGTTGTTCGTCTCCTTTGTGAAATGAATGACGAGCTCCTGTTTCCAAGCAGTCACTAGCCCATTGGCAGGAGTACTGCATCTCTTTTTGTTACCAATACCATGGTAAACCCCTGCCAGGACCATCAAGGTTCACTCCACCAGGGCTGTGACTACCTCATTTCCTCCTTAAGAAATGTGTCCTCAGCAGATATTTGTGCTGCTGCGACCTGGAGCACAGTCCACACCTTCATGAGGCATTACAGCCTAGACATTGCTTCTAGGAGGAGAGCAGGTTTCAGGTTGCCCGTCCTGCAAGGCCTACTCTCATGAGGCTGCTCTGTTACTTATTTCTTTGCCCCCGTCAGACCTGGGCCTATCTTTGGGTACTGCTTGGGACTCAGTCCTAATGGTACTACCTGCTGCAAGAGCTCCCCCTCGAAGTCAGATAGTACAGTAATATAAGAACTTACCGTAACAGTAGATCTTCGAGAGGAGTTCTTGCAGCAGGTGGCTTTCCTGTCCTCCATCCCTCCATAATCTGTATTGTTACCCTTATGCAGGGTTGGGGAGTTCCTATCTGGTTCTCCATTCCTTTTCAGCCGGGTCTCTGGCGGGAGAACTGAGATGGCGCTGGGGGACCGGTCCCTTTATACCACGTCTGATGTCAGGTGGAGCCGACGTTGGGGGTGGTCCCCCGCTACAGACTGCTAGCTATAAGATTGCCATGGGATCCTAACACCTGGCAGCATTAGTCCGAATGGCATTACCTGCTGCAAGAGCTCCACTTGAAGATCTACTGTTACAGTAAGTTCTTACGTAACTGTAGTTTGTTTGACTTCTTTCTATCCAACAAGCATATGCCTGTAGCCCATGGCTCTTAACTCTCATTGCTACAGAACTGAAGTAGGCTAGGATCTCAGCAGTGGCTGTTGGGAAGTGTGCACCACCTTATGGTGCCATGCATGTGCTGACATCAGTAGACCTCCAAGACGTACCATATTTTCATATCCTGATCTGTTGGCCTGTTCCTGCTCTTTTAGGAGGACAGAACCCTGAACGAGTTGCAGGCCTTGCCATGTGGTCTGTCTTTAGACATGAGGGAGTTCACCAAATAACTGTCGGTGTGGAGGTTGGTTCTGCCATGCAGTAGTCTTCCCCTTCCTCAATGTTTGGCTCATTATGGGCAGTCAAGTGCAGGAGGTAGAAAGGTTGTGGGGTCATTTGGTTCAGGCGTTCTAACAAGTGGGTTCAAACTGGGCAATCTCCAAGATAGGTAATTGTGTTCAGGGGATTGGAACTAGATTATCTGACAAACCAGATCCTGGTTTCCGGCAGACAGACCTATGATATTTCGCCCTTTCCCTATCGTGTCAGGCTGGCAAGTCATGTCGAACCAGAAAATTCCTCCATCTCCTGGACAATATGACAACAGTATTCATTGAGTGATGAATCCTATGAGGTATGCAAACCCTCTAGTTAAAGGTGGCCTACCAGTGGTCCCATGCATATTCCAGTCTGTACCAGACAGTTTAAGTGACCTTTAGTAGCTGACCCCTCTGAATCTTACCTGCATACATACATATATTTATTTAGGTGGCAGAGAAGACCAGTGGTCCTTCAAGTTCCTCCCTCATGCTAGCTCATTGGGAAAAGTCACCTCATTTCCTTCAAAGTACTTGTCTAATCTGAACATGAAGGTTATTACAGTGTCCGCTGATAACTCATGTTCTGGCGGACTATTCCAGATGTTTCATACTTGTACTGTGAAGCAGTTATTTCTGCTATTTCACTTGAATCATCCTGAGCGTGGCTCAGTTGGTATCACATCCACCTCTGGACCAGAAAGTCGTGGGTTCTCGTCCCACACCGGGACTGGACTTGCACCTAAAAATCGCTGGCATCCGAGTGCAGTATTGGGGGGTGCTGTACTGCTGGGGTGTGCCATCCTTCGGATGAGACGTTAAACCGAGGTCCCTTCTGCCCATCCTAGTATTGTCCTGGTGGGTGTCCAGGTGGAAGTAAAAGAACCCAGGGCACTCTCCGCAAAGAGTAGGGAACATTCCCGGTGTCCTGGCCAACATTCCCCTTCCCATAAACCAGTTCATGCAATTATCCAGGCTGTGTGTGGGTGATGATGTGCGATATGGCCGCCACCACACATTCAGTCACTTCACTACCAGTCTAGCTTTGCTTGTAAAGCGCTTTGGATGTATGAAAAGCGCTATATAAATGCTGATTCTTCTTCTTCAGTGACTTTGAGAGACCCCTGCTCTTTTCATCCTTGTAAATGTTGAAGAGCTGCACTTGGTTTGATGGTGTTATCACTTTTAGGTACTTGAATACTGTAATCCCACAATGACCCCATGCTGCTACAGAACTCCCTCCAACTAGTCTTTGACTCTGCAGCTACCTGGTTCACTGAGCACCGACTTGTTATCAACCTTAAGAAAACAAAAACGATGCTCTTCTCCCATCTGCACCCCCCCAAAATAAGTACAGCAAGTTTCCTTTAGCTGTCCACTCCACACCCAATCTCGTCATTGACCAGGTGCAGTCCTATAAATATCTTGATATAACCTTTGACCCTGCACTTTCATTCCATGGACATATATCTGCCCTAAATTCTGTCGCCAACTCACGGCTTAGGCATTCTTTACGGCACAAGAAATGCCTCCTCCTGATGCCTTCCCACTGGCTGTCACCTCCTCTGTCATGTCTCTTATTGACTATGGCCTTCCGGTCTATGGCTCTGCAGATCAGACTGCCTCAACAAGGTTCGCCTCACAGTTAATAAGGCCTGCAGACTTATCACTGGTGCTCCCAGACTCACTCACACATGTGAGCTGTACACCCTGGCTACCCTACTCAACCTGGAAGAGCGACTCATGTATCAGACATGCCAGCTCACCTTTAAAACCCTTTGTGGCCTATCCCCCATAGGCCTATCCAGCTCCATTAACGTACTGCACCGGCCTGATCACGCGCGGCTCGTCAAGAGCTACCTAGTTATTCCGAGAGCCAGGACCTCCCAAGGTCAGAGGGCATTCCCCACCGTCGCCCACTGGTATAACTCCTCCCTGCCAGTGTCTCAAACTCACTAAGCTTAGCTTGTTTTGCCGAGGCTCAGAAACTTCCTGCTTAGCTCTCTAAATGCAACTGCTGCTAGCCTACTGTAAAAAAAAAAAAAAAATATATATATATATACTCTGTTTGACAATGCTCACTGAGCTGCCCCTTCCTTTCCCTACTAATTCCTCCTCCCCTATCTCCCTCCCTTCTACTCCCACCAGCTCTCCCCCGACCATAAGTTTTGCACCTTTTGTTATCTTTTGCTTCGTTGGAGATTGTATTCTATTGTAACAAAATTGTAATTGAACTGTAACTTTTTTTGTTTGTAAGTACTGTGTCCCTTGTACTACTGTTCTGATGTCCTCTTTGTGACGAGGTACCTTTGTAAATGAGCCTCTGGCTCAAAGGTTTCTAAACTGATGTTTAACTAACTAAATAAATAATCATGTCTCCCCTGAGTCTTCTCCTTTCCATGAATAAGTCTCAGTTCTGCCAGTCGTCCCCCATATCCCATTTTCTCCAACCCATGAAAAAAATTAACCAACTTCGTCATGTTCTTCTGTATCCTCACTGTTTTGTTAATATCCTTCCTCAGATGCGGGGATCAGAACTGCTCACTGTATTCAAGATGGGTCCGGACCCATAATCTGCACAAGGGCATTGTAATACACCTATATCTGCTTGAGAAGTAATGCATGCCATGATTTTGTTTCCTTTTCGAGCAGCTGCCTCACACTGTTGTTCCCACATAAAGTTGCTCCTGATCAGAACTTCACAGTCTCTTCTTCTGCTTGGTTCCAATAATCTCCATGCCATTCAAGTAGTATTTTACATTCATGTTTCTTTTTCCTTAAATGCATTGCTTTGCATTTCTCAACATTTGTATCTTGCTATCCATTTTGCAAACATTTTAATTGAACCCAGAATATTATCTGATCATAACCCATTAATTCTCAAAATAGATTTGGGTAAACAAAAGAAGTTCAGGTTCTAGAGATTTAATGCGTCCCTAGATTCCATAAGGGAACATATTCTGCAGTTAATTCAGGATAATTTAACCCCAGAAGTATCCAAACCAATCCAGTGGGATACATTGAAAGCTCTTTTGAGAGAAGAGATATTAGAATATGCCTCTCGGAAAGAAAAAAATCAAAATGCTAGACTTAATTTTCTAATGGACCATTTGGCCTCATACCAACTTTTATTTAGAGAAGGCGATACTGCCCTCTAGAGGTGGATCAGAGGCATAAAACATGAAATACAAAAAATATTGGATTATAGGACCCTCCAGAACCTGGATTACTTACATCAATATAATTATGAGGGGGGAGCAAGGGGGGCACGATTACTGGCCCGGAAGCTGAGGGACAATAAAAGGGCATCTACAATTCTAAAAATAAAATCTACCATATCAGGCAATACTACTTATAAGGAGGAACAAATTACAGGTTTTTACTCAGTTTTATGAGACCCTATATGCAGCCCCCGCCCATCCCAAGAACAAAATACCTGGATATCAGATTTTTAAATAGGCTCCCCTTACCTAGATTGTCTGATCTCCAGATTAACCAATTGGACCGTCCCATCAGACCTGAAGAGATCCTTCAACAGGTCAAACATATCAAGCCCCTGAAATTTCCCGACCCCGAATGGTATAAAACTTTTATTCCCCAGTTGCTCCCCAGCCTTCTACCGGCAAGTAGTGCAGTGATAGAGGGGGAGGCCTCCCTTCCCTCCTGGAGCTATGCTGTCCTCACTCCCCCACTTAAGCCAGACAAAGATCCCACTCTCCTATCATCATATCATCTACCTCTCCAAGGCCTTCGATACAGTACACCATGGACTACTAATTGACCAACTACTGAATGCTGGGCTATCACCCGACTCTTCTCCCTGGTTTAAAACCTACTTAGAAAACTGGTCGCAGAAGAGTAAAATTTGCTGACTCTCTTTCTGACACCCTGCCTGTTCACTCGGGTGTCCCACAGGGATCCATACTGGGCCCCCTCCTTTTTAGCCTTTTCTTAAACTCCCTCCCTTACCACTGCTCTGAGCAGATGCTAAATGCTGATGATGCTGTTGTATTCTCCACTCGCAAAGATCCTGCAACTCTTCAACACAACCTTCAACTTGATTTCAGTTCTGTAGAGACATGGTACCTTAATCATAAACTGGTCCTCAATGACAAAAAAAAAAAAAATCTATGCTCTTCTGCCGCTCTCATAACCCACACAAGCTACCCCACTTGGCTATCTCAACCACCCAGGGGAACACTCTAGATCAGGTGGGGTCCTTCAGATACTTAGGGATACAGCTTGACCCTAATCTCTCCTATGAACCTCACGTAGATAATGTAGTTAGAGCTGCTAATACACGGCTTGGTCTCCTCTACAAATACAGACAACACCTCATGCCAGAAGCTTTGAAGGTTGCAGTCCTGAGCTCTGTGATCTCTGTAATAGACTGTGGTCTCATCATTTATGACTCAGCCACAACCACAACCTTTAGATGCCTCTCAACTGCCTTAAATAAGGCATGTCAGCTCATCACTAGTGCTCACCGTCTCACCCACACAAGTGACCTGTAAACCCAGATCGGCTGGCTCCAACTATCAAACCGCATAACGTTTCTCATCTGCTCCATGGCGAAACAAAATCTACCTTGGCCTTGCACCTTCTGGGGTTTCAACTCTGTTACAACACCGAACCAACAAACGGTGCCTTTGGAGATCCACGCTACAGCTACTGAAAGTCCCCCACTGTCACACTTCACAGGGACAACACTCTTTTGCTTATTGAGCGCCACTCTGGTTCAATGGCCTCAGCCCCACCATCTCCTCTGCCCCAACAATTGGTATGTTTAAAACTAGGCTCCGGGACTATCTCACTACCAACAGCTCCTGTGACTGCCCAACTTAACCTTGTTTCTCCCCTTCCCTGCCTGCTCTACTGGTCCCCCTTCCCCTCCTCACTGGTTTCTACCCTCACATCTTGGTATACCCAATGCTGCACTTTTCACCCTCTCCCCACCCTACCTACATTTCTTCCCCCATGACTCTGGCACTTCTTATCTCTTGTCTGTTTTCTCTGACAAATGCCACTGGCTGCCTTGCTTACAATGTTACCCTTGAATTGTATTAATCTGTAATCTGTTTGCAATGTCCACATTGTTGTAATGTCTGTCTTGATGTTCCCCATAATTTGTATTCCTCTGACGTGGAACCTTTGTAAAAGAGCCTTGGCTCAAAGGTATTTGTAATCCTAGACTTGATGAATAAAAAAAATAAATAATTATCGCCCAATTTCAATTCTAAATGTGGACTATAAAATATTTATTTCTACCTGGGCCAAAAGATTAGAGCCAATACTTCTTCAGTTAATACACTGTGACCAATCAGGCTTTATAAAACAGAGAAATACTTCTGATAACCTGCGTTGAATTTTATTTCTCATAGAATATATTTTTGCCAGAAAGATCCCCTCCATAATCATAAGTCTGGACGCCGATAAAGTGTTTGATAAGGTAGGGTGGGAATTCCTGTGTGCTACCCTTTCTAAATTTTCTTTTCTAGACTCTTTCCTTACTTGCCTGAGAAACATTTATACATCCCCTAAAGCATATATTCGAGTTAATGGATTCTTGTCTCAACCAATAGCTATACAAAGGGGCACGAGACAGGGATGCCCCTTATTCCTACTTTTATTTGCCCTCTAAATTGAGCCTCTGGCAGAGGCTATCTGGAGAAATACCCAGTTAGAGGGAGTCCCCATAGGCCAGAGAGAACACAAGGTGGCCCTCTTCGAGGATGATATTCTGGTGACGGCCCTCTCCCCGGAGACTTCCCTTCCGGCTCCGTGGGAAACCCTGGAACACTTTAGTGAGGTTTCGGGTTTTCAACTAAATGTAGCCAAAACAGACCTTCTCCCGCTATTTTACCCCATCCCAATCTCTTAAAAATAAATATCCTGTAAAATGGTATAGAACAAAGTTTAAATATTTAGGCATTTCTATGTCCAGGAACTTAGACAATTTGGAGCTACTGAATTATAAACCCATCAGTACAAATTCAGTCGGACCTATCTACCTGATCGAAGTTACCTTTAAATTTCTTCCAAAGAATAGAGTCCATCCATATGATCATTCTGCCAAAATTGTTGTACTTATTTCAGAATATCCCTACTTTTCCTTCCCCCTTTTACTTCAAATCATGGTATAAAATCATTTGAAACGTTATTTGGTATGGCCAGAGGCCACGGATCAGGATGTCTTTGTTGCAACTCCCGCCCTCCCAGAGTGGAGCCAACCTACCTAACCTGAAATTCTATGCTCTGGCCGCCTTCTTTAAAATATTGTCCTTATGGTTGGCTCCAACTTTTGAAGCGCCCTGGAAAAATCTGGAATTTGCTTTAAACGATTTGTATGATATAACAAAGATAACCCTGGCCTCGGTAACTAAGATTCCGTGTTTATTGGATTTTACACCCATTACTGCCCAAATCCTGAAGCAATGGTATAGGTTGAAAAGACATCAGGGCTTTAGGAATTTTCTTTCTTCCATACACTAGTTTCAGAGGATGACCAGTTCTAGGAGCATGGATATGTTCATCCACACTGTCTGGCATTGTCCCTTTCCCCTTTAAATCTTGCCGGAAGTCTTCAAGCTGGCTCCTCCCACCCACCTGGGTGGTAAATACCTCGGCTCCACCCCATGACGCCAGATCTTCCTTTCCGCTGGAAGATACAGGTTCCCTCGTGCTACTTTGCAAGTACCATAGGCCCCGGATTCAAATCGACTGCTTTCGCCGCACTTACTCGCTTTAAAACTCGTCAGAGTTTGTGATTCGGGTCCAAACACTTCGGATATGGAGGACAAGTCATCCCCCGGGTTTCACCAGTGTCCTTGTGGACAAAAATTGTCTTGCACTGATCCCTACCTCTCGTGCGTCTACTGCCTAGGCGCCGTGCATGATACTTCGGCTTGCACCATCTGTTCGGCCTTCCATCCCACCGTTCTGGAGGACCGCAAGGCGCACCTTAAGCTTGGGAGACCGGGAGCCTGCAATCCACCAGTGGAAATCAAGGAGGCCAGGTGGGCGGCTCGCCGCGGATCCGGCCGAGCAGCTCGAGCAGATGGCGGCTCAAGAGGAGTGCCCAAGCTTCCGCCAACCGAAGTTTCTTCGTCCCTCAACCTGGGTTCCACCTTCACGGGATCCTTCCGGGAGTTGTGCCAGTCTCTCCCTACCAAGGGTGAGGCGCCTTCGGGCTTGCACTCCTCCCGATCCAAGAAAAAGGATAAGGACCCCAAATCTTCTTCTTCTAGCTGAAGAAGACATTCCTGGGACAGAGAGTGGTCCGACACTCAGAAGCAGGCAGTCTCGGCCACGGTTGAGATCGCTTCCTCGGCTGCCGGCTTTTCGGACCTTCCGTCAGGCCAGTGCACCGAGGCCGAGGATGCGGCAGAACTGGCTGAGATTTCTCTCGACCCGATCGACCCGTTGTCGCCGACGCCTGTCGACGACTCCTTGGAGAAGACTCCCATTCTCTCCTTCCCTGACGAGGAGACCCGTCCTTCGGGCATCCCGATCGAGGAACAAGAGCCGGAATCTCGGTTTTCACCGAATCCAGCTTCTCCCGACCGACAGAGTCGACGCCGTCGGTCTCGATCGAGGAGTAGGACCCCGTCAGTTGGAAAACCAAGAAAGGATCACAAACACTCCCAGAAGAGGTGCCGCCACTGTTCCTCACCCTCCTCGGACGAGGAGAGACTTAGACGGAAACTCCATTGACATTATGAGGACCTCATGTGGCAGCAACTCCTTTTGACTGGTCAAAAGCCGTCTACTCTGGCTGTACCGGCCATTACTTGGCCCAGCCTCTTCTGCCGACACCGACTCCCTCAGTTCCGAGGACTCCGGTGGGACCGGTACGTATTTCTGGTCGGCCTGTTACGGGCTCCCCACCAGTTTTGGTGGAGCCACCACCCAAACAGCCTCAGGGAGGGGCTCCCTCTAAGGAGGATTGGCCAACTATGGGCTTGCCCCATAGGTTGTCCATTACAGTCACTCCTGATCGCCCTAAGCGCATCGAGGGGGGACTTAGGTGGGAGACCCCTGTATCCGGATTCCTCGGATTCGGATACTACTGGCCTTCACTCACATGATGAGCTGTCAGTGACGGGCCTGGAGGAAGGTCCTTCTTCCTTCTAGGGCATCCTTCGACTCATTTCGGAGTCCACAGGTATGCCTTTGCAGCCCATACAAAAGAAGGCGGAATATCCTCTCACGGATATTCTCAAGAGGGGAGATACCCCAACGGAGGCCTTCCCAGTGGCCGGAGCCATAGTTAGCCCGGCACTGGAGCTTTGGCAGCGCCCTGCCTCTTGCCCGGCTCCATCTGCCTGTGTGGCCCGCAAGTACGCGGTGCCCATGGGGTCCTTGGCGGGCTTCACTGAGCATCCCTTGGCCGAGAGCCTTGTGACTGCCTCAGTGTTTAGGCGCACGGGCAGCTCTGCGGATACTGACCGCCCTCCGGACAAGGAGTCCAAAAATATGGACCACTCGGCCTGGAAGGTTTACACGGCATCATCCCTAGGCCTTCATCAGGCTAGCTCAGCAGTGATCATGGCACACTTCTCTCACACCCTTCTGGGGTCGCTTGTTGAAGTCCTCCCTCATCTCCCAGCAGACATGCAGACCACGGTCAAGCAGGTCTGGGACCAGGGCCATGCTGTTGCTAAACAACAGCTCCAGACGGCTCTGGACATAGTTGATTCCTGTGCCCGTTCACTAGCTGCTGCAGTAGCCATTCACCACAGAGCTTGGCTGAGGTTATCCTCTTTTCCCGTGGATACTCAGTACAAGCTAGCTGACGTGCCCTTCCTTGGCACCGACCTCTTCGGTCCGGGAGTGGCAGGTCATCTACAGCGCATTGAGAAGTCTAATGCCACCTTAGATGCCACCTCTGCTAAGGGTTGTTTGGGCAAGAACCAGCAGAAGTGCAAGAAGTCCTTTCGGCATTCTTCCCCTGCGGTTAGACAGCCCTCCTTCCAGGGAGGTCAGCAACAGTAACAGGCTCAAGTTTGGCGCCCTAGGCCCAAGCAAGGTCCCCAACAGCCCTGCAAAGGAGGCCGAGGTGCTGGTCCAGGTGCCTCCTCCTCCAAGCCTGCACAGTGATGGGTCAGGGGTGGCTTCCCCTACACCCGTCACGCCAGTTCTGGGTCCTCCCGTGGGGGTCTGGCTCCACCACTTTCTTTCCACCTGGTCCGGTATCTCTTTGGACAGGTGGGTTCTGGAAGTGGTCGGGCAGGGACTGCCTCTAGAGTTCGAGCAGTACCCCCCCCCCCCAAGCAGGGCCTGTGCCCCACGGGAGGAAAGGATCTCAGTTGGCGTTCAGTCAGCCCTTCGGGATGACATTGCTCAGCTCCTTCACAAGGAGGCGGTAGCTCCAGTGCCAGCTCCTCCTATAGACCCAGGCTTTGTGTCCCAAGTATTTCCTGGTGCCCAAGCGGATGGGGGGTTGGCGCCCCATCCTAGATCTCCACGACCTGAATCGATATCTCAGGTCTCGCACCTCGAACCAGATCATACCATCTCAGGAGCGAAACGTGTGGTTCTGTTCACTGGATCTTCAGGACGCATTCTACCACGTCCCAATCCATCTGCCCCATCAGCGGTTCCTCCGCTTCAGGGTCGAAGGGACCCTGTACGAGTTCAGAGCCATGCCGTTTGGCCTGTCATCGGCCCCTCGGGTCTTCACCAAATGCATCGCAGTGGTGGCAGCCCATTTATGTCGTCAAGGGGTCCGTATTTACCCCTGTCTAGATGATTGGCTCCTGGCAGGTTCCTCCCTACAGGAAGTGGAGAGATCCAGGGACCTGACCCTCCGAACCTGCTCCCACCTGGGCCTCCTAATCAACGAGGCCAAGTCAGAACTCGTGCCCTCTCAGGTGATGGGCTTTATCAGGGCAGAGCTCGACTCTCATCAAGCCAGAGCCTGGCTCCCGGCGGACAGTGTGGAGGTTCTTTCCTCCTTTGCCCAATTACTTCTGGTTGGGCACTTGCGCCTTGCCCGGGACTTCCTGCGTCTCCTGGGTTACATGGTGGCATGCACCTCAGTGGTCTGTTGGGCCAGATTGCACATGTGCCCCCTTCAGTAGGAGCTGGACGCCCAGTGGTCTCAGCGTCAGGGTCTCTTCAACCAGCTGGTCACTGTCACCCAGAGGATGTGGGACGCTCTCCAATGGTGGACCGTCCCGAGTCATTTGCGGGAAGGGATCCCATTCGTCCGCCCTGAGCTGACGGTCATCCTTACGACCGATGCCGCTCATGGGCTGGGGAGCCCAGATGGCGGACAACAGAGCTCACGGGCTCTGGACCCCCGAGGAGTCCCGATGCCACATCAATCTGTTGGAGCTCAGAGCAGTCAGACTGGCACTGTCAGCTTTCGCTCCTCAGCTCCGGGGTCAAGTGGTTCAAGTCCAGACAGACAATACCATGACCATGTACTACCTCAACAAACAGGGCGGCATGCGCGCCCTTCTGCTATGTAGGGAGGTGCTTCAGATCTGGACCTCCGTCAACTGGCTGGAGGCAGATCTCCTGGCCATCCATGTGGCAGGAGTCTCGAACCAACTGGAGGATGCTCTCAGCCGCATAGGCCAGACGTCCCACGAGTGGTCCCTCCATCCAGAGGTAGCTTACAATCTGTTCTCCCGTTGGGGCAAACCATTGGTGGACCTGTTCACCTGCAGGGGAGAACACCAAGCTGCGGCTGTACCATGCCCGCCCCCCTCAGCAGGGCTCGCTGCAGGGGGATGCCTTCTCAAGGCCGTGGACCCCAGGCCTCCTTTACGCCTTCCCTCCATTTCCCTTGATCCACAAGGTGTTACTCAAGGTGAGGAGGGACAAGGTGAAGGTGATCCTGGTAGCCCCAGATTGGCCATGTCAGTTCTGGTATCCAGATCTCCTCAGCTGCAGGACCCCAGAGTGGCTTTGTACACGCCCGGACCTGATATAGTTGAACCAGGGGAAGGTCTTCCACTTGGACCTTCAATCCCTGCGCCTCACAGCCTGGTTCCTGAGTGGCTAGAGTTCCAGGCTCTGGGTCTTTCCGAAGATGTCTACACTGTGGTGGAAGTGTCTCGAAAGGAATCGACCAGGAAATGTTATGCCTTCAAATGGAAAAGGTTTTCCATTTGGTGTCAGGGGAAAGAGCCTGGACCCCTTATCCTGCTCTGTGGCTAACATTCTAGACTACCTTTGGTCCCTCTCCGAAGGGGGTCTTCGGTCATCGACCCTTAGGGTGCACCTGGCAGCCATCTCTGCTTACGAGTGCGGGCGGTCAGCGACGATGGCACAGAGACAGTGGTCAGGCGCTTTTCAAGGTCTGGATCACATATCCTCCGGTCGTGAACCTCCACCTCCAGTGGGATCTCTTCCTGGTTTGGTAAAGCTCATGGGCAAGCCATTCGAACCCACGCACAAGTGTGAGCTCTCGCACTTGTCGTAGAAGACTGCCTTCCTGGTGGCTATCACGTCGGCCAAAAGGACAGGGGAGATCCAGGCGCTATCGGTGGACTCCCCTTTTCTGGTCTTTCACAGGGACAAAGTTGTCCTGCGCCCCCACCCAAAATTCCTTCTTAAGGTGGTGTCAGAGTTTCACCTTAACCAGGTTTGACTCTGCCGGTATACTATCCTAACTACACCTCGGACGCCGAATACAGGCTCCATACTCTGGACCTGAGACGTGCTCTTTCCTATTATAAGGAAAGGATGGCGGAAATTCGGGAAGAGGTTCGCCAGCTGTTTGTCACCTACGCTGAAGCCACTTCTGGCAGACCTGCAGCCAAGCGGACTATTGCAAGATGGATCACATCATGCATAAGTCTGTGTTATGAGTTGGAGGGTAAGGAGCCTCCCAGAGGAATAAGAGCTCATTCTACCCGACATACTGCTGCATCGGTGGCTGCTTCCAGGAACATCCCTATCCAGGAAATCTGTCTGGCTGCTACCTGGAAGTCAGCAAACACCTTCATTACCCATTGCCACATCGACCTTGAGTCACGCCGAGATGCTGGTTTTGGGGCCTCGGTTCTCCAATCTCTTTTTCCTAAGTAGGGGTGCGCCTGCCTCCCTCCTCCTGGAGAACTGCTAGAGTCTGCCAGACAGTGTGGATGAACAACATATCCACGCTCCTAGAAAACAGGTTGCTCACCTGTAACAGTAAGTTCTAGGAGTGGTATATAGCTGTTCATCCTGCCTACGACCTCTCCCGGCTTAAGGCGCAGTACTTGCTTCCAGGGGCTAGATCTGGCGTCATGGGGCGGAGCCGAGGCATTTACAACCCGGGTGGGTGGGAGGAGCCAGCTTGAAGACTTCCGGCAAGATTTAAAGGGGAAAGGGACAATGCCAGACAGTGTGGATGAACAACATATACCACTCCTAGAACTACTGTTACAGGTGAGTAACCTGTTTTTTTTTTTTTTCGCGCTACTACAGACCATACTTTTATAAAATGAAGGAGGGTGGGACTCCAGTATTTTGGGCAGTTCCATTCCTGAGAGGGTATTGTTTTGTTTGAAACCCTTCAACCAACTTATGGTTTATTAGATAGTGACCTTTACAGATATACTCAGGTCAGAAATTACCTTCTGAGACAGAGGGTTGTAGTGCCTAAACTGCCAGATCCTATCCCAATGTTTTGGAAATACCTTGAGGATACCATGTCCGGCCATACATGAGGACACCTGGTGGGACATTTATACCGTATCCTCGGAGAAGGGATGGGCGATTCATTGCTCTCAATTTTAAAGAGCTGGTGTAGGGATCTTGAAATAGAAATTTTGGAACAGGATTGGATGCGAGCTTCCCCATTGGCCTGCAGGATAACGCATTCTACTAGATGGCGTGAATTCACCTGGAAATGTCGAGTCAGGTTTTTTCGTTCTCCAGCCATCCTTGCCAAGTATCTCCCCTCCTCATATGGTAGGTGTTGGAAGAATTGTGCATGTTCACATGCTGACCTTGGTCATATCTTCTGGTTGTGTTCATGGTTGACACCTTATTGGTGTATACTACAACAAGAGATACTGGATTGTTTGGGTGAGAGGATAGAGTTAACTGCTGAGATGGTCTTATTGGCTTTATTCCCCCCCCTCCCAATCGACCATCTTGGTACCGAACCTTGTTACCTGTGTATATATTGGCAGCCAAAAAGGCTATAAGAAGATGAATGTCACCAGATATTCCTACTATTAAGGATTGAAGGGGGTGGTTTATTTTGTATTTTATTTTTTCCCCAATTGTTTAACCAGGTGAGAGACACTAAGCTGAAAGCTTGTTTACAGGTGCAGCCTGGAAGCACAGGGAAGTTAAGTGACTTGCTCAGGGTCACACAGTATGCAAGTGGGGGCTGTGGGTTTCTGATATTTACTATATGGAATCCCTTACGGCTAAACTGCATAACAAAATCCCAGTGAATGAGGTGTTATGGAGGCCATGGGTGATGCATGTGTATATATCAAAACATGATCCTGATTTTATTCTTTGAGGTGTCATTCTATATGGGTTTTCAAATGCTTGAGGAAACTTAGGTCTGGGCAAAATATACTGGGGCAACCTTCACTTATGCAATAATAGCTGCTGTCACAGGAAAGATCACTGAAGACATAACACAGCAGGGGGTGTAAGGTTTGTGAAATAACAAGCGCAGTCATATTGTAAAAATGTCACTTAATTAAGATACAATGGCTTGGATCTATATCCATCAATCAAATGTAAAAGTATTGTAAAGTAACTCCATGTTGTAAACCAATACAGTTGACTGTAACAGACTTGTGGTCACATCAAATAAATAAAAAGAAATAATAAAAAAAAAAAAAAATAATCGATCAGGTTTGTCTGGCATGGTCTTCCATTCATGAAGCCATGTTGCCTATCATCTAGTAGCTCATTGTCTATCAGGTAGTTTACCACTCTTTCCTTTATTAGCACCTCCATCACCTTCCCTACCACTGAGGTGAGGCTGACCAGGCGGTAATTTCTCATCTCCTCCCTGCTGCCCCTTATGTAGTGGCACCACATCTTCCATCCTCCAGTCACTTGGCACCCATCCAGTATCCAGGGACAAGTTGAACAGCCTCACCAGTGGTGCCGCCAGCTCTGTGTTTAGTTCCTGGAGTACCCTAGGATGCAAGCCGTCTGGCCCTATTGCCTTGTCTACCTTCAACTTTCCTAGTTCCTCTTTTATCCTGTCCTCTCTGAACAGGCTAGGATCCACTGTTTTGTCATTCCCTCCTCTCCACTTTGACTCGGGTCCCTTCCCCTTCTACCATAAAGACCGAGCAAAAGTCGCCATTTAGCACCGCTGCCTTCCCAAGGTCTCACCTCATAGTGCTCCCCCTTACCCTCACTGTCCCCTGCCTTGCCTTCCTCTTGTCCCCTACATACCAGAAAAAAAGTTTTTTTTTGTTTTTGTTTACTTTCTGTTCATGCTCCCCCAGCCCCCAGCACTCTGCATCGTCGGGAGTCACCTGGGCATCTGACCCCCTTTTACCTGTCCTTGGTGTTCCCCCATGAAGCCTTGCCTGTCTCCCCCCCCCCCCAAGGCAGGGACGAGCTGGGTCCCGTACACCCAGAGTCTTTTCTGTTCTAATCGGGACACCGGGAAGGCAGAGATTGGGGATCTTTGTTGGCGT
The DNA here is from genome assembly GCA_016271365.2 of Neoceratodus forsteri. NCBI lineage: Eukaryota > Metazoa > Chordata > Ceratodontiformes > Ceratodontidae > Neoceratodus > Neoceratodus forsteri. The sequence continues at coordinate 444,421,039 of CM028136.1, read as the reverse complement.
TTCATCTTCTGAGTGCAGGGAGCTGTTTTTCCTGTGTTCCATGGATGTGACACTCCATGACGTCAAGGCGAGGTCACCGACATCTGTCACGCGCCCTCACCCCTTCTGTGATGGCTGGTGCTTGCTGTTCCTCCAGCCTCCGCGAGAGGTCAGACAAGCACCCAGCCTCGTTCCCCCCTCCCACCCTGGAGAAGGCGAGCAGTCTGCAGACTTTCAAAGGCTCCTTCCCCCAGCCGGCCCTCCAACTCCCCAGGCACGTTCCTGAACCTTGGTCATCTGCGTCATAAGCGGTAGCGCTACCGGTGCACCGGCGGGCTGGCCTAAAAAATGTTTTATCTCCCATTTTGGCCTGCCTAGCAGTTCTCTCTTATGTATCTGCTTTTGCCCTCTTAATCTTTTGCCCTATCATCCTCAGCTTCTCTCTATAAATTGTCCTGTCCTCTCCCCTCCCCCTCTGGGTCCTTTTGTATGTTCTGAAGGTCATCTTTCTTTCCCGAATTATCCCCACCACCTCCTCTCTGGTAAACCAGAGTGCTCTCTTTCTTTTTTTGTTTTTTTCTTCCCTCCTGATAGAAAGCTCTGTGGCTTTCCTTAACCCCACCCTAATGCATTTCCATAATTCCTCTATGTCCCCTAACTGCTCCTTACCCTCCATTTCCTCCCTGAAAATCCCTCTCATTCTTGTGAAGTCCACTCTCCTGAAGTCCAGAACCTTTGTGTTGGTTCGATTTGCTTCCTTCCCTGTCTTTCTCCTGAAACTCACTGTGTTGTGTTTGCTTGTACCCAGGCATTCTCCCACCTTGACTTCCTCTACACTATCCCCATTTGTGAGGACTACATCCAGTATGTTCTCTCCCCCTAGTAGGAAAGCTTCCTGGTTTGCTCAGAGTACCTCTCTGATCCTGGCAGATGTTGCCATAGGGATTTCCCAGCCCACATCAGGGAGGATAAGGTCCCCCAGTTGTAGGATCTCCTATCTAAGAGCCATTCATTTTACCGCCTGTACCATCTGTCTGTCCTCTTCCTCCCCCTGTGTAAGAGGCCTGTACATCACCCCCAGTCTTAATGAAGCCCCAGATCTTTTTTCCAATGTGACCCGCAGGACCTCCACTTCCCCTGCACCTCCTTCCCTTCTGTCGCCTTAATGTCCTCTTTGATGTACAGTGCAACCCCAACTCCCTTTCTGCCAGCCCTCTCCCTTCGGAAAAGCCTATAGCCTGGGACCCCTACTTCCCAAGAGTGGTGCTGTGACCACCTGGTCTCAGTTATAGCCACAGTGTCTAGCTCCTCTTCCACCATAATGGTCTACAGGTCCACCATTTTGTTCCCTAAACTCCTGGCATTTGTTGACAGGCCTTTCCACCATAAACCCCCATCATCCTTGCTAACCCTTCTTGCCTCAATTTCCGGGAGAGTCCTAGCTAGGCTATTTCCTGCTGCTCCCCCTTGCCCAGTTTAACGTAAACCCTCCTTTATGTAGCTATCTCATTTTTCCCTCATGACCCTTGTTCCATCCCCTATTGAAATGTAACCTGTCCGGAGCAGAAAGTTCTACATTATCCCATGTCTCATCCCATTCCCCCACCATTCCAAACCCCGTTTCTTTACACCACCCCTTCAGCCACAAATTGAATTTTTTAATGCTCCCCTTCCTATCCATACTGGCTTTCGGCACCCGGCAGGACTTCAGAGAATGAGACAGCTTTACCCTTGCCAAGGCATATCTTTGCCAGCTCCCTAAATATAGCCTGCACTTCCTTTGCACTGTTGTTCACCAGATCATTTGTGCCCAGATGCACCACTATGTGGGTGAACCCCCTATGTTTCCTAGACAAGGTGAGTATTAAGTGTGCGGCCTTGAGCACGTCATACCCGGCATGCACTCAGTCATTATAGTTGCATCCTCCCCTCCCATCTCCATTTGATTCCCTTGATTAGGGAGTCTCCCACTATAAAGACTCTACATTCCCCAGTCCCCTTGCATTCTATGGACTCCTTGCTTGGCTGCTTCCAGTCTGGTGTTTCCCTGCTTGTTGCCATGCTGCAACCCCTTCCCCTCCAAATCTCCTCCTTGCACACTTCGCCTACATGCACCGTTCTCCATTTCTTTTGATGTCCTCCCTTCATTGGCCTTGCCTTCCTCCTTGTTCATGTCCCCCTGATTAGCTTCTCCCCTTGCATCTCCATCCAAAGCCTTTGTTGGCTTCCCCATCCCAGCGACCTCTTGTTGCTCCTTTCTAGCTCTCCCACCCTTCTTCCAGCTCCATTGCTATCAACGTTTGCCTCTTCTGCTTCCTGCTTTCCTGACTCCATCAGTTTCCTTAAGGGTATATACATATTCCTCAGATTCACTGTACCACCCATAGCCTTGTTTCGCTTTTCCTTCTTTTTTTCCTCCTCCATCCTTTTCCCCCTTGTTGCTTCCTCCTTTTCCTCCCCCTCAATGTGCTTTCCCCTTGTCCTATTCTCCATCTGCCCTACTCCTTTATTTCCTAAATAACCCAGACCATTTCCTGCGCTGGAATTGTACTCTTTATACCCACCTTTTAATGAACACTTCCCTCCCGATTGGCTGCTAGCCACCCAGACATTTTTCTTGTTCATGCTCCCCATGTAAGATCTATCCATCTTTCTCCTCAGTCTAAGAACCTCTGTCTCTTATTGTGTCAATCTGTTACAAAATCCTCCTCCTAAGGATGTCTGTACTGCTTTGGGGCTTCTTCATCGGCTGTCTGTTACTCCCAATTGGCCCCGTAGGTTCAGTGGGGACTCTGGCAGTTGACCCTTATTCAACGAAACCTTGGAATCTGAGGGCTGCTCCTTGCACTCCCATCTGGTGAATGTCAAGTCGGCAGAGGATTTGTCAGCAGAGCAGGGTCCCACCTCCTTCATGGGTCTTCTCTGCCTTATCTTGGAGTCCAGAGGTCTTCAGATGGAGCCCATCCAGAAGTGGGCTAGGTACCCACTTACCGAAATTCTCAACCAGGGTGACTCCCCTTGGGAGGCCTTCCCGGTCGCTGAGGCCATTCTTGGTCCTACTCTGGAGCTTTGGCAGCATCCAGCCTCTTGCCATGTGCCTTCAGCCTGGATGGCCCACAAGTATGTGGTCCCCACTGGCTCCTTATTGGGATTCACAGAGCACCCCTTGGCCGAGGGTCTGGTGGCCGACTGTGTTTCGGTGCACCGGCAATATCAGTGATGTCTACAGGCCTCCTGACAAGGAATTAAAGAAATTGGATCACATGGCCAAAAAGGTCTATGCTGCCTCCTCTCTCGGCCTTCAGCAGGTGTGCTTCCCCATCTCCCGGCCAACTTACAGACTACAGTCAAGCAGGTGTGTAATCAGAGCTGAGCTGTGGCTAAGCAGTAGCTCCAGAAAGCCTTGGACATTAGTGATTCTTGCGCTCGGTCCATGGTGGCTGCAGTTGCCATACGCTGCAGGGCTTGGCTGTGGATCCCAACCTTCATGGCGGATACCCAGCACAAGTTTGTGGATGTCCCCTTCTTGGACACCAATCTGTTAGGGCTGGGAGTCGAAGAGCACCTCACTCGGATTGAGAAGTCCAATGCCACCTTGGACTCTGTGACCTCCACCCAGAGGGATCCCAAGGGCTCCAAAGCTCAGCAAAAGAAGCCCTTTCGGCCCCTCTCTCCTCCTGTGGCCAAGCCGTCCCAGTCCCCAGCTGGGCGACAGACCCAAGCTTGACGTCCATGGCCGAAATCAGTTGCATTGATAATTTGGAAGCCAGGAAGTCGAGGTCTCGGTGGCTTTTCAGCCAGTCTCTCCTCTGCCTCCAAGCCTGCCCAGTGACGGGATGGGGGTTCCTCCCTCATACCCATCCTGTCTCCCCTGGGTCATCCCGTGGGGGGGCCGACTCTGCCACTTCTTTTCCGCTTGGTCTGTTGTCACCATGGACAGGTAGGTCCTTGAAGTGATTGGTCAGGGTCTGCCTCTGGCATTTGAGGCTTACTCGCCTTGCCGAGCCCGTGCCCCACACGAGGACATGTTATCCGCCGATATTCTGTCAGCCTTTCAGGACAACAGTGCCCTGCTCCTCCACAAGGAGGTCATAGCTCCTGTTTCGGACCCTCCAGTGCACCCAGGGTTTGTCTCCAGGTACTTCTTGGTGCTAAAACGGATGGAGGGCTGGCGCCTCATTTTAGATCTGCATGACCTGAGCAAGTTTCTTCGGCCGCGCACTTTCAGGATGGTTACGCTATCTCAGATGATGCCATCCCTGAAGCAGAGCATGTGGTTTTGCTCCCTAGATCTTCAGGATGTGTTCTTTCACATCCCAATCCATCTGTCCCACTGCAGGTTCCTCCGGTTTTGTGTGGAAGGGATTCTATACGAGTTCCAGGCCATGCTCTTTGGCCTCTCCTGTGCTCTCAGGGTCTTCTTCTAATGCATAGCAATGGTGGCAGCTTACCTGCAGTGTCGCGGGGTCTGGGTGTACTCCTAGCTGGACAACTGACTGATTGTGGGTCCCTTCAGAGAGGAGGAGGAGGAGGAGGTGGAGTGGGCCAGGGACCTCGCCCTACAGACCTGCGTCTCCCTTAGCCTACTGGTCAATGAGGCCAAGTTGGAACTCATGCCCTCAGAGGTGATTCATTTCATTGGGGCAGAGCTCGATTCTTCCAGAGTCGGGGCTCGGCTTCTGGTGGACAGGGCATAGGTTCTTTCCTCCTTTGCCCGATCATTTCAGGTTGGGTAGTTGGGCCCTGCTCGGGACTTCCCGCACCTCCTGGAATGCATGGCAGCTTGCACCAGCATGGTCCCTTGGCCTGGTGGAGAATGCACTCTCTGCAGTGGGAGTTTGCCCACCAATGGCCACTTCGACCAGCTGGTCACCATGACCCAGCTGATCTGGGACACCCTCCAGTGTTGGTTAGTCCTGGAACATCTGCAGGAAGGGATCTCATTTGTCTAACCAGAGCTGACAGTCATCCTGATGACCTATGCCTCCCTGATGGGCTGGGATGTCCACCTGGGGGAACACAGTCCACGGGCTATGGGCGAGGAGTCCCTATGCCATATCAACCTGCTGTAGCCCCAGGCAGTTCTGCTGGTGCAGACAGCCTTTGCTCCACACATTCAGGGTCAGGTTGTTAAGGTCCAGACAGACAACACCACAGCCATGTGCTACCTGAACAAGCAGGAAGGAATGCACTCCCTGCCCTTCTGCAAGGAAGCTCTCTGCATCTGGACTCTCGTGCTCAGCCTGGGTGCCAATCTCCTGGCCATCCATGTGTCTGGCATCTGCAGCCAGCTGGCAGACACCCTCAGCCATGTGGGCAAGGCATCTCACAAGTGGTTGCTACATCCGTAGGTAGTACACAGCTTGTTCTCCTAGTGGGGCACCCCTCTGGTGGATCTGTTTGCCTCCAGGCAGAATGCAAAGCTGAGGTTGTATTGTGCCCACCCCCTAAGCAGGGAACATTGCAGGGGGATGTCTTCTCAAGACCCTGGACCCTGAGCTTCCTCTGTGCCTTTCCTGCATTTCGCCTGATCCACAAAGTGCTGATCAAGGCCAGGAGGGAGAAGGCATGGATGATCCTGGTGGCTCCGGATTGGCCCTGCCAGTTGTGGTACCTCAATCTCCTCAGCCTCAGCTGCAGGCTCCCGAGGCGTTTCCCCCTATGCCTGGACCTGCTGTCTTGCCATCAGGGGAAGGTACTCCATTTGGACCTTCAATCCTTGCACCTGACAGCCTGGTTCCTGAGCGACTAGAGTTCCAGGCTTTGGGACTTTCTGAAGATGTCCTCACTGTGGTTGCGGTATCGTGGAAGGAGTCGACCTGAAAATGCTACGCCTTCAAATAGAAACAGTTCTCCATTTGGTGCTAGGGCAAGGGCCCTGACCCTTTATCCTGTTCAGTGGCTAGCATTCTCGACTACCTCTGGTCCCTCTCTGAGTCGGGCCTTCAGTGAACGACCCTCAGGGTGCACCTGGCTGTCATTTCTGCTTACCGGGCATGGGCCGGTATGCAGTCGGTGGCACAGGAGAAGGTGGTCTGGCACTTTTTCAAAGGCCTTGACCACATTTCCCCTCCGGTGCATGAACCACCACCACCACCTTAGGAACTGTTGCTCGTATTGGCAGAGCTCATGGGCAAGCCATTCAAACCGATGCACAGGTGTGAGATGTCTCACTTGTCATGGAAGACTTCCTTCTTGGTGGCTATCACATCAGCCAGAAGGATCAGTGAGCTCCAGACGCTCTTGGTGGAGTCTCCTTGTCTGGTCTTCCACAGGGACAAAGTTGTCCTTCACCCCAACCAAAAGTTCATCCCATAGGTTGTGTCAGATTTCCACCTTAACCATGTGATTAATCTCTCGGTATACTTCACCAGCCACACCTCGGAGGTCGAGCGCAGGCTCTATATGTTGGACCTGTGGCAAACACCTGCCTGCTATAGGGAGCACACGGCTGGAATTTGGGGGAGAGGTTTGCCAGCTAATTGTCACCTATGCTGAAGCTGCATCTGGCAGACTGGCACCTAAGCAGACGATTGGCAGGTGGATTATATTCTGCATTGACCTCTGCTATTGGTTGACAGGTATGGAGCCTCCTGTAGAGCTAAGGGCTCATTCCACCCATCATACCGCTGCTGCAGTGGCTGCTTCCAGTGATGTCCCTGTCCAGGAAATCTGCAGGGCTGCTGCCTGGACATCAGCACACGCCTTCATCTACCAATACCACATCGACCTTGAGTCACGCTGGGATGCTGGTTTTGGGGCCTCAGTTCCCCAATCTTTGTTTCCTAAATAGGGGGTGTGCGCCTTGTCCCCTCCTCCCAAAGAACTGCTAGGAGTCTGCCAAAAGTGTGGATAGTACACCAGCAGATTGCTAATTACGAGGCCTATATGATAAAATATCAGAATAGCCTGTGGAAAGCTCCACATAGTGCAGTAGAGACTTTACCTGATGGTTCTTCCAAAGAGTGACTTGCTTAAAACCGTGCCAGCTGCTTCTGAAATTGGCAAACATCTGCTACAGTCAGCATATGGTGTGCCAGATGCATCTTTCAGACTGTGGCCTCTGGTATCTGTATTAGACATTATGCCTGGCTTAGAGTAGCTGGTTTTGCAGCTGATGTGCTGCAGGCTGTTTTGAATGCTCCTTTTAGAGGCTTCAAACTGTTTGAAAGTGATGTTGAAGATGCCCTTAATTTTCTTCAGTCCTCTAAAATGACTTTTAAGGTCTGTGAAATCTCTTTACCCTAAGTCAACCAGAGAGCATGGTAGGAGATAGTTTCATAGGCCTGCTGTCAGAGGTAACTGTACATACAGTAGCATCAGCAGGGCCATGGCAGAGGTGGTGGTGCCCATTAAAAAGCACCCAAGAGAATCAGTTCCAGTGGCCCTGTCACTTCTTGTTCTACCTAACTCTCCTCCACCCCCCCCTCCCCAGCTATTGCCTCCAAAGCTGAGAGTTGGGGGAAGGAGCTCCCTGCGTCTGAAACAGTGGAGGGAGATTACTACAGACGCATGGGTCCTGGAAATAATAGAAAAGGGGCATGCTCTTGAATTGATAGAGACCCCTCCAGATCATGCTCCGTCCACTTCCTCTTACCCTCTGGGCCATTTGTCCCTTCTAAAAGAGGAAATTAAGACTCTGTTTCAAAAACATACTGTATAACCAGTTCTACCACAAGACAGGAACACAGGGTTCTATTCCAGGTACTTCCTAGTTCCAAAGTGGACTGGAGATCTACATCCTATACTGGACCTCCAAGACCTCAATCTGTACATCAAATACAAAATGTTTTGGATGGTGTCTCTGCAAGCCCTGATTCCCCTATTACAAACAGGGGACTGACTTTACCCACTGGGCATGAAAGATGCATACCTTCACATTAGCACCAGAAAGTGCCACAGACAGTACCTTCACCTAATGCTGGAGAGCAGACACTGTCCATTCCGAATGTTGCCCTTTGGCTTATCCATGGTGTCGTAGGTCTTTACCTAATGGTTAGCAGTGAAGGTTACAGAGAAAGGCCTTATGTCTCCCCTTATCCGGATGATTGGCTCCTAAACGCCAGTTCCAGGGAAGCTCTTCTTCACACCTTTTCTCGAACAACACAGCTGTTCAAGGCCTTAGGGATAACAGTGAATGTGCCAAACTTAGTGCTGATACTGTGCCAGCGCCTACAATATATTTGGGCGGTGCTGGACATGGAAAAGGGGTATGCCTTCCTGCCACAGGACATAGCGTACTCCTTTATTGTTCAGGCACACTTGCTTCACAGGAACCACAATGTCTCTGCCTTGATAATAATTTTCCAGGAATCAATCTGCAGCATTGATTCACAGTAGTGGGTTTTAGCCAGAAGCACTATGACCCTGCGGGAGTCAGAAAGTTTCAGGGGGGTTGATGTCGAAGTAAGCTGGATACATGCACAGCACCGCAAGACTGGTTCGTGTTGCATGGCTTAAGTTGGCACTAGCCATCAACTGCCCCATTTCCTTTTTCTTGCCATTGAGGGGGAGCTCTTGCAGCAGGTAATACCTTTAGGACTAAGGCTGCCAGGCATTAGGACCCCACAGAAATTTTTTTTAGCTAGCAGTTTGAGGCGGGGGACCGCCCCTGACATCGGCTCCGCCCGTGTGTCAGATATGGTTATGAGGCGGTCCCGGTGCCACCTCAGTTCTTTTCCCGCCATCGGCCCACGAACATCGGATCTATGGACGCCATAGTTGCAGTCGACCACCTTTTTTCTTGCGCACCGAGCAGTATATTTTATCGAAAAATAACCGTTTCTTCAACACTTTTTTCCATCACACTTTTCGTCTCAGCAGTGAGAATCTAAGCGTGCATGCAGGAAGCAGATCCCAGCAAAAGATGGCCATTCTGCCTACCTCATCTGCCTAGGCCCAGACCAAAAAGTTCAGCAACAAGACCAGGATTCGCCTTGCCAATGCCTTAAAGGCTCATCTTCTCGAGCAGGAAGTAGCCGCCATGCAGAAGACCCTTTCAAGACACAGTTCGTCCTCTTCCACTAGGGAGCCCCCCAAAAGAGAAGAGATTGGGAGGGAAGCACCACCACCAGGAGAAGAAGAGAGCCAGATTGGAGTCCCGCCCAAAGTTGCCTCACCGGGCATCTACCACTTCCATCTCCGGCGGGAGGTCGGAATTGGCCCCCCCCAGGTACCAAAGCTGTTTCAGGGGACACTCAGAGGAAATAGTCCACCTCCACTCAGGCGAAAGATAAGGAGTCTTCCTCCACAGGACAGCCTTCCACTCAGATCCCCTTGGCCCACTGACCCCATAAACATGGGTCAACCCATGAGGGGCAGGCGTTGGCTTTGGGCAAATCAATGGTACCCACCACCCATAAGCCTTCTGAGACATCCAACAAACACAAATGAAAGGACAAATCGGAAAAACGCCAGGAGGTCGTCGAGTACCGGACGCCTCCACCACCCGAGCACCTGGCGTCATCTGTCTCCTAGACAACAGGGCATGCTGACTTTGCGTCGGACAAGGAGGCACCGCCAGCAGAAGAAGGGCCATCGCCCTGGCACCGCCATATCGGCCCCAGCGATTGGCCGCTGGGCCCTGCGAACGCTTCCCCTGGCACCGGGGTACTGGACGCCCATCAGCCTCCACCTAAAGAGCCGGATGTCAAACCACCAGACACTGAAGACCCAACGCCCGATGTGCCCATGGATGAAGTGCCTGAGGACCGGACACCCCCTCCTTTGGATCAGACATCTGGGCCCTCTGGCGCTCCAAATCAGACGCTTCTGCCACCAGTCGTTCCACTAGCGGAGGTGGGAGCACTTTTGTAGACATAGTGGAATATTGTCAACGGGGATCTTTTCCATCGGCCCAGGGATCCATCCCCAGTATGCCCACCACCCAGAGACCTCTCTCCTGAGTGGCCTTTACCACTGAAAGACTGGCCGCATGACAAAGAGGACAGGTGGATGCTTGGGTCAGACGGCCGCAAGAGGCATCCATTGTCTGTCCCCTCATACAGCGGACGCCCTCCGTTGACTTCAGGGGACGACGCAGGAGACTAGTCTTCTGACTGTTCTTCAGAAGACAAGCTCCCCATTCCATCTCCAAATCCGAGGGACTCGCCGAGGTCGCCCTGGATGATCAGTCCTTTTTGGACATTATGCACCATATTCAGACGCTTTACCAATGGGACACCGAAGAATTGGATCCAGAAAGGTGCAGACTGGCCAGATTCTTAGGAGCCACAGATCCCAAACCATTGGTCATTCCTCCTTTAGTGGAGCCATTCTAGGATGTGACCAAATCCACCTGGAGACATCTGGCCACTACAACAGCAGTTCCTCGTAAGGCCGATGGACTGTATAAAACCCCAAAAGATGAACCTTTCCTAGAAGAGCACCCAAAGGCAGACTCAATGGTCCTGACAGCTGCACATGGCAAGGCACAACAACCACGCCACATGAGTGCCCAGTCACCGGACCCAGAATCAAAGAAACTGGACCTGATGGGGGCGCAAGGTGTACTCATTGGCAACTTGCACAGTCAGGTCACTCAACTTCATGACCCACATGGTAACCTACCAAAAATCCCTGTGGGCAAAGGTGATGGACCTGGCCAAAGCACAGCCAGATTTGGAGGGTAAGGCAGAACTCCTTGCTGTGATTCAGTCTGGCATGGACATGGATAAGCATGTCCTCAGGAGTTCTTATGACTCCGCAGATACAGCAGCCAGAGCAGCAGCCATCAATATCTGCATGCAGAGGCATGCTTGGCTCAGGGTTTTAGGCTTCTGACAGGATCTTTAGGATGCCATCCTGGATGCTCCTTTCCAAGGACCAGTCCTGTTCGGTCAGGACACAGAAAAACGAATCACTGGACTTCAAGACACAGGTAAAGCTGTGTCTGAAGTCCACATAATGTACCAGTTGGAGCCACAGTCTACACGCTGCCATCCCTTTCGTAAAAATCAGGGACAGCAAATGAGGTGCAGACTCAACATAAGGGAGGCTTCAAAAAAAAAAAAAAGGCCACCCTGTCCCTGCAGGCACCCATGGCCCCAAAAACCCCAGGGTGCCAAGACCTCCCCTGCCTACACCCTCCAACACAGCTTGACTCCCTACCAAGCCCCCGTACCTCAGCCTTGCAGGGGGAGGCAGTAGGAGGGAGATTATCCCTCTACCTGTCTGGATGGTCCAATATAACATCGGACCTTTGGGTCCTCCAGATGGTAGAGAGATGATACTCCTTGGAATTCATTCAGTTTCCACTGGACTACCCACCAGTCCCCTCCCATGCTCACCCTCCCATGCACTTCTCCTGAGGGAAGAGATAGAGGCCTTACTGGACAAAAGAGCCATACAAGAGGTTCCTTTTGCTCAAAGGGGAAAGGGATTTTATTTCCATTTCTTCCTCGTCCCAAAAAAGATGGGAGACCTCCATCCCATTCTGGACCTGAGTCAACTGAACATCTTTATTGAATACAAGCGGTTCAGAATGGTGACACTGGTGTGCCTGTTACCAATGCTTCACCATCGAGACTGGCTTTGCTCACTAGACATGCAGGATGCCTACATGCATATCAAAATCCAGCCATCCCACAGGAAGTCCTTCCAAGGAGGACACTACCAGTTCAGGGTGCTGTCATTCGACCTGTCCTCGGCACCAAGGGTTTTTACTAAGTGCTTAGCCGTGGTAGCTGCAGCCCTCAGGAGAAGGGGTCACTTTGTATATGCCTACCTGGACAATTGGCATCTTACTGCACTGACAGAAATCCAATTGAAAAGGACCTTGGAGGAAACTTTCAGCCTATTTCAGACTCTGGGCATCACCCTAAACCTGCCCAAGTCACAACCATGGCCAGCTCGAAGGCTTCAATACAGTGGTGCAGTCCTGGACACAGTCCAAGGGAGAGCTTTTCTGCCCACAGACAGAGCAACAAGGTAAAGAGAAGTCACTGGCAGGCTACAGAGCTCGGACTTGGTCCCAGCAAGAGTGCTTCTACAACTGTTGGGTCACATGGCAGCAGCTATTGTGGCAGTTCCACTCTCGAGGCTGAACATAAGGGTTCTGCAATGGCACCCTAAGCAAGGCTCAATGGGATCAGGGTTCGGATGACCTCGAAGAGCCCATTTCGGATCTCTTCCGCAGTCCAACAGTCCATGAATTGGTGGCTTACCCCAGCCCATCTGAGCATAGGGGTTCCTTTTCAAGTGACCCAGTCCACTGCAGACTCTAACCACCGATGCATTAGGACTGGGATGGGGAGCACATCTTGCTTCACATCAAACAAGGGGCTCCTGGAACTCAACAGAACGTACTCTTCACATAAACATTTTGGAGGTGAGAGCCGTTCTGTATGCCCTTCAAGCTTTCCAAAAGGTACTCCTTTCTGGACCTTTACTGGTCCAGTTGGACAACACCCCCAGTGGTCTTCCATCTCAACAAGCAAGTGGGGACACATTCGTATCCCCTGTGCAGAGAGGCGATGAGAGTTTGGTCTTGGGCAGTGGATCACTAGCTGGACATCTTGGCATTACATGTTCCAGGCATCCACAACATCCTCACAGACAGCTTAAGTCACTCTCGATCTCAAAACCACGAGTGGGAACTACAGCAAGAAGTCGTAGACGACCTCTTGGAAAGGTGGGCTCAGCCAGAACTGGACCTCTTTGCGTCCCCACACAATGTCAAACTGCCCAGTTTCTGCTCCCTAGATCCAGAGTCTGGTGTTTTCAGGCAAGACGCATTGTCCCTCTCTTGGACAGGGAGGTCTCTGTATGCTTTCACTCCCTTCAGTCTTTTTCAGAGGGTCCTGCTCAAATTGCAGGAAGAGGAGGCCAGGATGATGCCGATAGCGCCATTCTGGCCTCGACAGATTTGGTTCCCACTATTGCAACAGCTGGCACTGGAGCCACCGATTCTGTTGCCCCTCTCCACTCACTTACTTTCTCAAGAGCAAGGGACGTCAGTCCATCTGAACCTCCAGTCCTTGCACCTGCATGCTTGGCTCCTGCGGACTTAGCCAGGGATACTGTAGGTTTGGAATGTCCTTTAGAGTGTCAGACGTGCTCGTGGCAGCCAGAAACCCTCTAAAAGGGTGACCTATGCCATGAAATGGAAGTGTTTCTGCTTATGGGCAGTTCCCTATTTTCTGGATCCCTTGGGTTGTCCAGTGGAATTCGTGCTGGAGTATCTTCTCCACCTGTCAGACTTAGGTCTTAGTTACTGGACCATTAAGGTGCATCTCTGCTCTGTCAGCTTACCATGCACCAATAGATGGAAAGAGACTGGCACAACTGGACATCTGCAGGACATTCCTGAGAGGTATCTTGCATCTGTGCGCCCGGAGAGACCTAGTACGTCCTGGGATCTCCTGCTTGTTTTAGAAAAGTTCACCTTGCCACCTTTTGAACCAGTCGCAAACTGTGAGCTCTGCCTTCTCTCTTGGAAGGCACTATTTTTGGTTGCCATTACTTCAGCCCCAAGGATTCCTGAGCTGCAGGCTCTGATATGTAAGGAGCCCTATCTTGTTCTTCACAGGGACAGAGTAGCCCTGCGTACAAGCCCAAAGTTTTTGCCAAAGGTAGTGTCTGAGTTCATGTTGAATCAGGACATTCAACTACCAGTTTATTACCCAGAGTACTTGAATAACAGGGGGGGATTGTTGCATATTCTGGATGTTCATAGAATTTTACATTACTGTCTGGCTAGGACTGCTTCCGTCAGACAGACCAGTTGTTTGTCTCATTTACCCACAGGAAACTTGGGCCACCATTCACAAAGCAAACACCAACTAAGTGGCTTGTGCACTGCATCACTTTTTGCTACCAGCACTACAACAAACCCTTACCAGGACCAGTGAGGAGTCTCTCCACCAGAGAGGTAGTGACATCTTTCACTTCCCTTCAAAATTTGTCTGCAGTGGACCTCTGTGTGGCTGCTACTTGGAGTCCAGCGCATACCTTCATGAGGCACTACAGTTTGGATATTGCTTCCAGAAGGAGGGCAGGTTTCGGCCTAGTAGTCCCTCAGGGACTTCTCTCCTAATTTTCCCCAGTTTTTCTTTTTTATTGTCCTCCACCCTTTCAATCTGGGTCTCTTCTTGGTCATTGCTTGAGACTCCATCCTAATGGTATTACCTGCTGCAAGAGCTCCCCCTCTAAGTGAGATAGTACAGTTACGCAAGAACTTACCATAACAGTAGATCTTTTCGAGGAGCTCTTGCAGCAGGTGGCTTTCCCACCTGCCCCCGGGGACAAATTACATCTTCTCTTTGGGGATGGGAGATCCTCCTCGGTTCTCCATCTGTATTTTCGGCTGGGTCTCTGGCAGGAGAACTGAGGTGGCGCCGGGGGCCGTCCCTTTATATCACATCTGATGTTGGGCAGAGCTGATATCTGGGGCAGTCTCCAGCCACAGACTGCTAGCTAAAAAAAATTTCCATAGGGTCCTAACGCCTGGTATCCTTAGTCCTAATGGTATTACCTGCTGCAGGAGCTCCTCTCAAAGATGTACTGTTGCAGTAAGTTCTTACGTAACTGTACTTTCTCTCAGTTAAGGTGTTTAAAGCTAGAGTTTATTTTTTGTGTCAGTTAAGTGGTTTTACAAAAATATTTCAGTCAGTCTCTCGTAGTCCTATCGAATTGGTGGTCGATGGCAATGGAGGATGACAGTAGGGAGCCTTCTAAGTCAAGCTGCTCCAACAGCGGGGCCATTGCTGTTTCACTTTCCCCACCGAGAAAGTGTTCTAACAGTGAACAGTTCTGTGCTCAGGAGGAAGGACAATCCTCCAAGAAGCATAAAAAGAAGTGGGCCCGTTCCTGATTCTGGTCGGTTTCTTGGCGCCGCTCGGTCTCAAGTTCTTCCTCTTCCCATCAGAAAAGGAAGAAAACATATCACTCAAGGTAACCCTCTGTGAGGTCTGTCGTGACATCCTTGGTCTCTCAGAGCTGCAGGACCCTTACCAGTTCCTTTGGCATCACTAAGGCTTCTGGTACTGGAAGACTGGTTCCAGTGTCACCCTCTGTGCCAGGGATCTCCCCGGCACTGGATTCAGTTCTAGTTACGGCACCACCTCTGGCATCAGCCCCTCGTCCCTTGGGGCCAGTGTCATTGGTGTTGTCAAGGCTGTGTTCTGGATTGGAGGGCCTATGATCCACCTTCGTCTATGACCCTTCCTCAGGGGAGGATGTGGAGGGGGACAAGTAGAACCCTGACTTCATTATTTCTGAGGACAACAACAAGGACGCTTTCTTTAGCTAAGACTCTTTGGACCCAGGTCCTTCTTATTTTCCTTAGTAGGATCTAACTTTCTGAGCTTTACTCAGGAATATGCGTTCTGCACTTGATTTTGAGCCTTCAGCCATTGACCCAGGTAAATGTCTTCGTCTGCAGTGGTTAAATGTTTCTACCGTGCTGGTCAGTTTAGTTCTGCCTATTCTGCCCACATTTGAAACCTTGCCTGCTGTTGTTTGGATAGACTTGCTTCTATCCCTTCTGTCTGCAAGCAGATAGACAGGGAATACACTGCCACAAGGATAGACCAGTGTATGTTTCACAACCTATAGCTGATGCCATTGTTATTTTCACTGAGAATGACAGTCATTCTTCCTCAAGAGGTCACTATGCACCTTGTTAACAGAGTCGTGCAAGACTGACACTAGTGGCAAGCAAATTTTCACACCAGCTTCCCTTAGCATGTGGATTTCTAGCTACCAGGAGCATTTTTCCAAATATGAGTATACCCTTTGGAGCTCTCTTAAGTCTCTGGCAGAGTCCCTGCCAGATTCTGAAACTAAGCAAACGATTCTGTTGACTGCCACACATGGAACTGAGTCTTTAAGTCATCAGTGCAAAGCTGCTATGGATGCCTTTGATACTGCCTCCTGCTGCATCATTGCAAGCATCTGTATCAGAAGGTATTCCTGGCTACGTACTGCTGATTTTTCTCAGGATGTCCAACAACAGGCTATGAATGTGACTGTTCCATTTGACGGTACTAACCTGTTTAGACAGCAGGTAGAGAAGTCTCTTGAAGTGTCTTCAAAAACTAGAATGATCCTCAAGACTTCTATGTCAGTTCCTGCTAGCCCTCAGAGGAGGAAAGGACATGGTTTCTTTCACGACTGGTAGTCCTTTCTCGGGGAAAGGCAGGGGAGCCCAAAACAAATTTCAGCCTCCCCAGCCTTACAGGAAAGCGCAGCCAAAGGCACAGATACCAAAAGCATCCAGTGCCAACCTCAGGAGCTCTGGCCCTAGTTCTGCCTCAGCTGCCCAGGCAGACCACTCCTTCCCGGGGGGGCGGGGCAGCCTGACCCAGTTTTACCGTCAGTGGACAATGGACAAATTGGTCCTCAAGACCATCTGGGAGGGATACTCCCAGGACTTTACAGAAATCCCTGTAGACTGTCCCTCAGAAGGCAGCCCCGCTTATCAGTCCATACATCAGAGCTTCTGGCACAGGAGATTGTGGGCCTTCTGAGCAATGGGGAAGTGGAAATAATGTCAGAGTCAGAGCGAACACAGGCTTCTACTGCCACTAATTCCTAGTACCAGAAAAATCGGGGAGCATGCGCCTCGTTCTCGACCTCAGAAACCTGAACAGATTCATGGACCAAGAAAAAGTTCAGAATGATTTCTCTGGGATCTCTGCTTCCCTTCCTGAAATCTCAGGATTATTTAGCTTCCCTGAATATGCAGGAGGCGTACCAGCACATACTGGTGCACCCCAGCCACCACAGATACCTTCAATTTGTTGTGCTGTGATAGCATTACCAGTTCAGTGTCCTGCCCTTTGGGCTGTCCTTGCACCTCGAATCTTTACAAAATGCTTTACAATACTTGCAGTGCACCTGGGAAAACTGGGGCTCTAGGTTTACCCTTATCTGGATGATTGACTGATAGCCAGTGTATCCAGGCAGGAAACGGAACAGGCAGTGGCCTGGCCTCTCAGTATCTTACCTCCATGGGGGTTCTGCTGCATCTAGAGAAGTTTCAGCTCCAACCCTCGCAACAGCTGCTGTTCATAGGAGCTCTTCTGGATACAACCAAGAGCCAAGCCTTCCTTCCAGAGAGCAGAATGCAGGAAAGCCTGCAGATGGCATGCTACATAATGGAGCACAGATCTGTTCAAGCCCACTCCGTGCAATGCATGGTGGGTCTGATAGTCTCCTCAGTGTTCACAGTGCCCCTGACACAGTTGCACAAGAGAACAACTCCAGAGGAGGGCAACTAAAATGGTACAGGGTCTGCACCAGAAGACATATGAAGAGAGACTAAAGGAGCTTAATATGTATAGCCTCGAGGAAAGGAGGGAGAGGGGGGACATGATAGAAACTTTCAAGTACCTCAAGGGAATCAACCAAGTCCAAGAGGGTAGCATCTTTCAGAAAAAGAGGCATGCAAGGACAAGGGGGCACAATTTGAAGATGGAGGAGGCGGCTCAGAGGTAATGTAAGGAAGTATTTTTTTCACAGAGAGGGTTGTGGATGCATGGAACGGCCTTCTGGAGGAGGTTGTGGAGTCAAAAACAGTGGTGGAATTCAAGCATGCATGGGACAGTCATAAGGCAATTCTAGGGGTTGGGGGTAGAAAGAAGTAGGCTGCTGGTTAACTAGGATCTGCAGCTTATCCATTAGGTAGGGAAATGGGCAGACTGGGTGGGCCAAGCGGTCCTTATCTGCCGTCAAATTCTATGTTTCTATGTATGCTCTGTGCACAGTGGATACAAGCATTATATCTTCAAATCTACCCCATTCTGGTGATCAGGTCCCTGGTTTGGACATTCACTTGGTGGTCAGTGGAGAACAAACTCCTCCAGGGCTTTCCCTTCTCCCAGCTGGAGCTTCAGGTGACTCTCAAAACTGATGCCTCCCTGTTGGGGTGGGGTGCCTATGGTCAGGGTTGGGGCATCCACTGTCAGGGCCTCCAAACACAATGTGTCTGGGACCCATCAGAGACTCATCTCCACATCAGCGAGTTGGAGATGCAAGCTGTTTTGTATGGTGTGTGAGCCCTAGTGGATCTTGTCAGCCACGAAACTGCCCTTCTTAAGACAGGCAACAAGTCTGTGATGTACTATATCAACAAACAAGAAGGAGCACACTCTTACACTCCCTGCAGGGAGGCAAAGAGAATGTGAGAATGGTGCCTGAACAGGGGATCTTACTTCGAGTGGGCTGTTGCAGTAGGTAATTACATATAGGACTGACGTTGGCAGGACCCCACGGAAAAATTTCTAGCTAGCAGTCCCTGGCGAGGGACCACCCCCATGTCAGGAGACGTCTGTATAAAGGGCGGTCCCTGGCGCCGCCTTCCAGTTCTTTCCGCTGTTAGCTCATGCAGTCCTCATCGGAAAAGTTTGTTGCTTCATCGGGCTCACTTAGTGGCATTTTACGAATAATTTTGCCTTTTGACATTAGTCAGGTCATCGTCGGTATATCGTCCCCACCTCAAGCACAAAAATAAGTGCGACTCATGCGCGCTCAACTCCCGCAGAGGATCGCCATTCCTGTGCCTATCCTGTCTAGGGCCCCGATCACCCGGTCGAGAAGTGCCAGCACTCGCCTCAGCTTCAATGCGGCTATCCGGAAAAGGCGGCAGCAATCCCTGGAAGACCACATCTTGAAGAAAAAGATGAGTTCGATGGAAAAGGAGCTCAAAAAACTGAGGCAGGCGTCCACTTCCCCCGAAGGCCATTGGAAGAAGA
Source organism: Neoceratodus forsteri (assembly GCA_016271365.2). Taxonomy (NCBI): domain Eukaryota; kingdom Metazoa; phylum Chordata; order Ceratodontiformes; family Ceratodontidae; genus Neoceratodus; species Neoceratodus forsteri. The sequence goes on along the minus strand of CM028136.1, from coordinate 444,402,365 downwards.
AAGACAAGGAGAGGCACCAGGACAAGGGCTCCTCCACCGCGTCTCCCTCGGGAGTCGCCGGGACTCAGGTAACATCCCCTCCTTGGGGCTGCTCCTCGGAGGCTTCCAAGGCGGCGGCTCACCTGTCTGGCTCGCGCTCGGGCCTCTTGGGTGCCTCCGGGCAATTGAAGGCCTCCGCCCCCAGTTCGGTTGTAACTTCGCGGCCTACTGGCATGGGCGACTCCGGTAAGCCAGACGTCGGCTCCTCCAACGTCCGCGTGGAGAAAGCCGGTAAGGCGCACGACCCTTCTGGGCAGTGCGCGGCTCCTCTCCCGCTGGACCAGGCCGATCCTTCTTCTCGGTCTGCCTCCGGCAAAGGTCCCATAAGTTGGATGCGGCTCCTCCGGGCGCCCGCGAGTCTCACCTAAAAAACCGCCGCGTCGGCTCGTCCGGCGTCCGGTCAGCGAAAGAATCAACGACAGACCTCCCCACGTCCGTCGTCCCCGGTTCTCCGCAGACTTCGCCCTCCAGGGACCCCGAGTCCCTCCAGCCCGACCCCGGGGATTCTTCCCCTCCATCCCTGGGAGACGCTGGGGTTCCTCCTCCATTAGACCGTCCTCCTTTAGGTGCACTGGATCTGACGTCGGTTACCCGGATGCTGGCTCCAACACCGGTTCCTCTGATGCCGGGACCTCCAACGCCGGCTCCGACGCCAGTTTTACTGACTCCGGCTGACATCCCGCTCCCAGGTGTCACCCTGATGCCAGGCTCTCCAATCTGGACCTGCCCCTGAGGCCGCCGACTGGGCCGTCTGCTCCGGCAACTCCTCCAGCTCCCGGATACCTTCCGTCCTATCCGACGCAATCGTATCTGGGACCACAGTATCCGGTGTCACAGTACCCGATGCCGGTCTTTCTGACGCCGCAGTACCCGATGCCACAATACCCGACGCCTGGTTTTCCGCTGCTGGGTTTCGGATACTCCCCATATGGATATAATCCATACCCTTATCACCCTCATCCTCCTCCTCCACCGCCCCCATAGCCACCGGTGGATTTGCAGGAGACTCTGGCCTCCTGGTGGGCTGAGGCCAAGGCTCAGCTCACCAGGGAGGTGGAGAGCCGCCTACCGACGACAGTGCTGCCCCAGGTTCCCATACATCCATGGCGGCACACTCCCTCACCACCTCCGGACACCAGAACTCTCCCTTCTGGGTCCAGAGAGGGGCAGGATACGCTTCCTCGGGTGCTTCCCAGGGGGTCCGTTCCTCCCCCAGGTTGGGAAAAGGAGTCTTTTTCCTCTTCCCCCTCGGACTCCTCGGATTCCTCCGACAGTTGCTCGGAAAGGGACGACGAGCAATGCTCTCCATCGAAGCCCAGGCCAAGGACTCCTCCAAAGTCTCCTCCAGAAGATCCTTCCTTTACGGAGTTGCTACGCAAAATCCAGGAGGTTCATCAGTGGCACTCTTTGGAACCAGACCCTCAGCGGTTGAAACTGGCCGAGTATCTGGATCTGCCCGTGACAGCTCCCACTTTGGTGCCACCCTGGATAGAGCCTTATGCTGACCTCGTTACCACCATCTGGAAGCAGCCGTCAGCTCTAGCCCCACTTCCACGGAAGTTGAACAGGCTATACCAGGCTCCCGAGGGTGTTGATTTTTTAGATTCTCACCCTCGTGCTGACTTGGTAGTGATTAGCGCTGCTCACGGCCGGTCTGTTAACCCCAAACATCTTAGCTCATTGCCACCTGACAAAGAATCCCGCCTACTGGACCAGTATGGGAAGAAGATATTCACTTCTTCCACACTGGGGATTAGGGCCCTGAACTATGTCGGTCATATGGGGGATTACCAGAAGGCCATTCTTACTCAGGTGGAATCCAAACTAGACTCCCTGTCGGACTCTCAGGTCAAGCAGGAGTTGGCTGATCTTGTCCGCTTTGCACATTCGGCCAGTCGACACATGCTTCGTGTGACCTACGATGCAGTGGACACTGCTGGATGGAGCTCAGCTTTCACTGTAGGCTTATGGCGTCACGCTTGGCTCCGCGTGTCAGGGTTGGTCCCGGAAATGCATTCCGCTATCCAGGAAGCGCCCTTCCGGGGGCCGGTGCTTCTCGGTGGCAATGTTAAGGACATCATCACCGATTTGTAGGAGAAGGGGATGGCACTAAAGTCCGTTGACTCCATGTACCATCCCCACCAGCCTCAGCGCCATCCCTTTCGCAGATGGAATCGGCCCAAGGCGAAACCCCAGGGAAAGCGGGCCACAAAACGGGCCCCCACAGCTGCTAAGCCCCCCCCAGCCCAAAAAAGCAGCAGGTGCTTCAGCTGCGGTGCTGCCCCACACCACCTGACTCCTCTCCTCTCCCACAGCCTCTGGATTCCCCGGAGGAACCGGTAGGAGGGAGGTTTTCCCTCCACCTTCTGGGCTGGGAGAGGATAACATCAGATTCTTGGGTGCTCCAGCTGATCGCAGAAGGACACTCAATACAGTTTCTACAGAAACCGACCAGCCACCCCCCCTAAAGTCGTCATATTCAAGGGAACATCTTCTCTTGGTCCAGGAAGAGATTTCAGCTCTGCTACTGAAAGAAGCAATAGAACCCGTCCCTCTTCATCTTCAGGGGACGGGTTACTATTCCCACTTCTTTCTGGTCCCAAAGAAGACAGGAGATCTCAGACCCATTCTAGATCTCAGTTCCCTGATTGTTTTAGTGGAATACAAAAGGTTCAGAATGCTTTCATTGCAGAGCCTTCTGCCCCTACTTCGGTCGGGGCAATGGCTGTGTGCTCTGGATATGCAGGATGCTTACCTGCACATTTCCATTCACCCGTCTCATCGCAAATATCTTTGTTTTGCGTTCCAGGGGGACCACTACCAGTTCAAAGCACTTCCGTTTGGCCTATCCTCGGCTCCCCGAGTATTTACCAAATGCCTTGCGGTGGTGGCGGCCTACCTGTGCACCCGGGGGTTGCAGGTTTTCCCGTACCTGGACGATTGGCTCCTGGCGGCCTCGTCCAGGGAGGAACTCCTGCACTGCCTCGCCCTTACCCAGCAGGTTTTTGCCTGCCTGGGTATTGCCATCAACCATTCCAAGTCTCACTTGATACCATCTCAGAGACTACAGTTTATAGGGGTGATTCTAGACATGACCATGGGCAGGGCGGTCCTGCCACTGGACCGGGCGCCCACCCTCCAGACTCAAATAAGTCTGTTGTCCGGCCTCAGGCGGGTCAGTGCAAGGTCGGTCCTTCGTCTTCTCGGGCTCATGGCGGCTGCTATCCCGACAGTTCCTCGCGCTCAGCTTCACATGAGAGTTTCTCAGTGGACTCTCCGCTCCCAGTGGGATCAGTTAGTGGATGACTTAGATCACCCAGTTCTAGTCTCCTCGCCGATGCTCCGAGACTTGCAGTGGTGGATGGTTCAAGAGAACCTGCTTCGGGGAGTTCCTTTCTTTCGTCCTCCCCCTCCCAGACTCTAACCACAGACGCCTCGGGCGAAGGTTGGGGAGCCCATCTAGGTCACCATCGGACCCAGGGCTCTTGGTTCAAGCTCGAACAGACACTCCACATCAATGTGCTCGAGCTTCGGGCAGTGTTGTACGCTCTCCAAGCCCTTCACTCATACATCCTTCCCGGCCACCTAGCCGTTCAGATGGGCAACATGTGCATGGTTTGGTACATCAACAAGCGGGGTGGGGGGTGGGGGACTTCGGTTCTACCCTCTTTGCAGGGAAGCAATGAGGGTTTGGGATTGGGCAACACAACACAACCTTCACCTCATGACAATTCATGTTCCGGGAGTCGACAATACCTTGGCAGACTAGCTAAGCCGCTCGTCTGCTCTGGCTCACGAGTGGGAACTGGACCAAGGGGTTCTGGAGGGTATCTTCCGACTCTGGAGAACCCCACAGTTCGACCTGTTCGCATCTCCTCTAAACACAAAGCTTCCCATCTTCTGCTCGCTCGTTCCAGAGCAAGGCATTTTCTGGAGAGACGCTCTGTCTCTAGACTTGAAGGGCAGATTCGTCTACGCCTTTCCCCCAATTCCGCTTATCCCACGAGTCTTACTGAAACTAGCTTCAGAAGGAGCACAAATGATTCTGATTGCTCCTTTCTGGCCCAGGCAAGTTTGGTTCTCTCTTCTACAACAATACTCAGAGGATCATCCTCTTCCTCTTCCTCTATCACGAGGTTTGCTGACCCAGGATCAGGGGACCCTGGTCCATCCAGGCCTCAAATCTCTTCAGCTACATGCATGGCTCTTGCAGACTTAGCTCAATCCCGCTTTGGGGTTTCTCCCCAAGTGGCGGAGATTTTGGTGGAAGCTAGAAAACCCTCTACTAGATCTACTTACGCCATGAAGTGGAAAAGGTTTACTATCTGGGCTGCCTCTAAGGACGTGGAACCCTTTTCCTGTTCAGCGGGTCTTCTGCTGGAGTACCGATGCCATCTTTTTGACCTGGGTCTTAGTCATTCTTCTCTGAAAGTCCACATGGCGGCCATCTCGGCCTGTCATGTCCCCTTTGAAGATAAGACATTTGCTCAACTGGAGGTCTCTAAGACTTTCCTTAGAGGGGTCCTCCATCCGAGACCTCCCATCCGTACTCCTGCTCCCCCCTTGGGATTTGAACTTTGTTCTCGAGAAACTTACTCTGCCTCCCTTTGAATCGGCAGCTTCCACAGACTTGAAGTCCCTTTCATGGAAGACTCTCTTCCTGGTGGCCATTACTTCTGCTCGGAGAATTTCCGAGCTCCAGGCCCTGATGTGTAAAATTCCATATTTGATTTTTCACAAGGAACATGTGGCTCTGCGCACTAACCCTAAGTTTCTTCCTAAGGTAGTAGCAGAGTCTACTCTGAACTAGTCCATAGAGTTACCCACCTTTTTTATGCAGTACTTCAATCAAGGGGAGTACTTACTCCATACTATGGCCGTTCACCGGATTCTGAGATACTACACTAACAGGACAAAAGATCTCAGGAAGACCAATCAATTGTTTGTCTCTTTTGCACCCAAAAGAGAAGGCAATACCATTTCTAAACAATGCCTGTCCAAATGGTTGGCTCATTGCATTACTTTCTGTTATGACAAGTACAACAAGACTCTGCCGGGTCAAGTAAGAGGCCACTCCACCAGGGAAGTTGCTGCCTCAGCGGCTTGTTTCAAGAATGTGTCAGCGGCAGACATCTGTGCTGCTGCCACCTGGACCTCCGTCCATACCTTTACAAAACACTACAGTTTGGATATTGCCTCTCGCCGTAGAGCAGGCTTTGGGCTGGCTGTCCTGCAAGGCCTCCTATCTTAAGGCTTGCACAGCTAAAGGTTCTACTTGGAGTAGATTTTCTCCTCCCCGGTGCTTCTCCTTGTTCCAGACTGCTTGGGACTCAGTCCTATATGTAATTACCAACTGCAAGAGCCCTCTCGAAGTAAGATAGTACAGTTACGTAAGAACTTTACCGTAACAGTAGATCTTTGAGAGAGGCTCTTGCAGTAGGTAATACTTTCCCGCCCTCCATCCCCCTAAGCTTTTTCAGCTCCTTTTCCATTGAGGGAAATATCCGTTCCTCCCTCGTCCGGCCTCTTTTGGCCTATAGCGGGAAAGAACTGGAAGGCGGGCATCAGGGACCACCCATTTATACCGACGACTCCTGACGCCGGTCACCTGACGTGGGGCAGTCCCTCGCCAGGGACTGCTAGCTAGAAATTTCTCCGTGGGGTCCTGCTGCCTGCCGACATCAGTCCTATATGTAATTACCTACTGCAAGAGCCTCTCTCGAAGATCTACTGTTACAGTAAGTTCTTACGTAACTTTACTATCCTGCTGCAAGCCATTTATCTACCAGAAGTCCAGATGTTGTGAAATCACTGTTCGGTGAGTGGGGCACCCAAGGTGTGGACCTTTTTGCATCCTCAGTCAACTGCAAACTGACACAGTACTGCTCCAGAAATCCAGGACATGGTGTTTTCTGCCAGGATGCATTCAGACTGCAATGGCAAAATATATTTCTGTATGCATTCCCTCCAGTCCCCCTATCGCAGAGAGTATTGTTCGAGCTGGAGGTGCACGGGGGCAAGATGATACTGATTTCCCCCTGCTGCCCATGACAAATATAGTTTCCTTTGCTGAACAGACTGTCTGTCAGTAAACAGAGGATTCTTTCACTCAGGAGGGACTTATTGACTCTGGGTCACCTGGTCCATCCCGGTCTGTTCTCTCTCTTCACCTTCAGGCCTGGCTCGTAAAGATATAGAAGTGAAGAGGTACAAGGTATCTCAGATGATCTCTGAAATACTTTTGGCTGCCTGTAAACCTTCCACTAGGAAGACTTACACAGCCAAAAAGAAAAGGTTTTTCATCTGATGTTTTGAAACCCACATAGACCCTTTCGGGTGCCCACCTGACACAGTTCTGGAATACTTGCTGGACCTTTCTGATGTTGGGCTGCAGTATTCTACAGTTAAGGTCCACTTGTGTGCTGTTTCTGTATACTACAAGCCCATTGGTGCCTTCTACCTGGCACAGCTGGCGCTGTTCAGGAGGTTCCTTAAGGGTGTCCTACACACAAGGCCTCCCATCAGGAAGCTGCTTTCTGATGGATATTCTCATCCACAAGCCTTTTGTGCCCCATGTGAGCTGAAGTTTTTAACTTGGAAAGCAGAATTTCTAGTGGCCATCACTTCTGCCTGCAATGTCTGAAATCCATGCCTTGGTCACAGATCCTCCATATACTGTTTTCCACAAGGACAAGGTAGTTCTCCACATGTATCATAAGTTCCTACCAACAGTGGTGTTAGAATTCCATCTGAATCAGCCACTGGTGCTGCCTGTCTACTTTGCCAATTCCCAGAATGAAGGATCGCATACTCTTCATTCTCTGGATGTTAAAGGGATTCTTAGGTTTTACTTGGACAGAATTAAGAACTTCAGGCAATTCATACAGCTCTTTATTTCCTTTGATCTCAGTGGAAAGGGACAGCCTGTTACAATCTAGTGCATTTCTGCATAGATTGTGAACTGCATATGCCACTGCTATGCCATGGCTCTGGTCAGGCTTGAAGGTCCAGTGTGTGCCCACTCTACTAGAGCAGTTGCCATGTCCCTGGCAGAGAGTCACTTTGTACCTGTCAGTGATATCTACAGAGCTGCAACTTTGAGCACAGTACACATTTTTGTTAAGCAGTATGCCCTGGATGTCCATACTGGCACCATGACACCTTTGTCAGGACAGTTCTGAGTGGACTTCTGTCCTGAGTGAGACCTTGGCACCTGCCACCTTAGTCTGGGGGAATTTTTCTGAGCTTGATACTCTGACCCACGAGCGTGAATCAGTGGTAAAGATCGATTCCTGCAAGATATGAAAATTATGTACTCTGTAATTCCTGATCTTCTAGAAATATCTTTACCATTGATTCACATGCCATCCCGCTATCTCCTGGGCCCACTGTAATATGCTTTACTGGTCTTCACTCTTGTTCTTGGTTTGGGCTGTGAAGACACTGTGTTACATAGAAACATAGACTTTGACGGCAGATAAGGACCACTTGACCCACCCAGTCTGCCCATTTCCCTACCTATTGGATAAGCTGCAGATTCTAGTTAACCAACAGCCTACTTCCTGCAACTCCCCACTGTAATTGCCTTATGTCTGTCCCATGCATGTTTGAATTCCCCCACTGTTTTAGACCCCACAACCTCTCCAGAAAGGCGGTTCCATGCATCCACCACTCTCTCCGTGAAAAAGAATTTCCTCACATTACCCCTGAGCCGCCCCCTCTAACTTTAAATTGGGCCCCCTTGTTCTTACACATCTCTTTTTCTGAAAGATGCTACCCTCCTGGACTTTGTTGATTCCTTGAGGTACTTAAAAGTTTCTATCATGTCCCCCGTCCCTCCTTTCATCAAGGTTATACATATTAAGCTCTCTCAGTCTCTCTTCATATGGTTTCTGATGTAGACCCTGCACCATTTTAGTTGCCCTCCTCTGGACTGCTTCCATCCTGTCTATGTCCTTGCATAGATAAGATCTCCAAAACTGCACGCAGTACTCCAGATGGGGTCTCACCAACTGTCTGTACAGAGGGATAACCACTTCCCTTTTTCTACTTGGTGATGCCCCTCCCTATGCATCCCAGTATCCCTCTGGCTCTCCTTACTGACTTCTCACATTGCTTACCCATCTTTAGGTCATCTGATATGACTACACCAGATCCCTTTCCATTATTGTTGTTGTTAGTACCTCCCCTGCTATTGTGTACTCTTCTCCTGGATTTTTATTTCCCAGGTGCATTACTTTGCACTTCTTTGCATTGAATCTAAGTTGCCATATGTCTGACCATTCCTCCAACCTTGCCAAGTCCCTTCTCATCCTTTCTACCACCCCATTGTGTATCAACTCTGTTACAGATCTTTGTGTCATCTGCAAAGAGGCATACCTTTCCTTCCAGACCCTCTGCAATGTCACCTATAAAGACAATAAAGAGGACTGGACCCAGTACTGAGCCCTGAGGTACTCCTCTAGTAACCCCCCCTTGTTCAGAATGTGTTCCATTCACTATTACCTTCTGTGTCCTGTTGTGCAGCCAGTTTGCTACCCAGGGCTACCACCCTGGGACCCACTCCCAGGCTGGCTAACTTGATTATTAATCTTTTGTGTGGGACTGTGTCAAATGCCTTGCTATAGTCTAGGTAGGCCATATCCACAGCCTCTCCCTGGTCTATTACTTTGGTCATCCAGTCAAAGAAATTGATTAGATTCTGGCCTGACATGACCTCCTGCTGTGAATCCATGCTGCGTTGGGTCCCAGCCCTGCTGGCCTCTAGGTACTGAACAATTCTTTCTTTTCAGAAGTGATTCCATCATTTTCCCCACCACTGAGGTCAAACTAACAGGTCTGTAGTTTCCTGCTTCTGCCTTGCTCCCACTTTGTGAAGGGATCACATCTGCCCTCCTCCAGTCCTCAGGTACCACCTCATCTTCCCATGATTTGTTAAAAGTGTGGTTAGTGGTGTCACTAGGTCCTCCTTAGCTTTTTAGGATTCTAGGGTGAATCCCGTCAGCCCCATTGCTTTGTCCACCTTGAGTTTTAGGAGTTCTTTCAGGACTCTTTCTTCTGTTAATGGACTGGCGTCAACCCCACTATCCAGAGTGCTTCTATTGTTTGGTTTAGGTAACTCCTCCTCTTTTTCTTTTGTGAATACTGAGCAAAAGTATTCATTCAGTATCTCTGCCTTTTCACTGTCTCCCACTGCCCACCTCCCCTCTCCTTTATTAATCTTCACTATCCCTCCCTAACCTTTCTATGCTCCCTAATGTACTTATAAAAGGTTTTATTCCCCTTCTTAACTGAGTTGGCTATTTTTTCCTCGGTTTGGGCTTTTGCTTTTCTGCCTGCCTTCCCCACTTCTTTCTGCTTTAATTGATACAGTTCCCTGTCATGCTCCTTCTGTGATTCCTTGTACTTTTTGAATGCAGCCTTTTTCTCCTTAACCTTCCCTGACACCTCTTTTGAGAACCATAGTGTTTTTTTATTCCGCTTTGTTTTCTTTATTTGTTTCGCACAAAGGCTTGTTGCCTCCATGATGGCAGTTTTGATTTTTCTTCATTGTTCTTCCACCCCTCCTTTCTGGCCATTTGCTAATGCATTCCTCAGGTATTCACCCATTATGCTAAAGTCAGCCCTTCTAAAGTCCAGTATCCTTGTCTTTGTATGGCTTGTCTCCATGATTGTGTTTATTGTGAAGCACACTGTGCAGTGGTTGCTTGTTCCCAGATGTCTACTGACTTCTAAATTTTTGATCCTCTCTCCATTTGATAGTACCAGGTCTAATATTGCTCCCTCCCGAGTGGGTTCCACCACTAGCTGTCTAAGGCATGCCCCCTGTAGGGCATCGAGAATGACCCTGCTCTTGGATGTGGCTGCAGTCCATGTCGTCCAGTTAACATCTGGCATATTCACGTCCCCATCAACAGTATCTCCCCTTTTTCAACCATTTTGAGAATGCCCTCTATCATTTTCTTGTCCATTTCCTCCCCTTGAGACGGGGGTCTGTATACAACCCCTGTGCGAATTGTGATGCCATTCCCTTTCTCCAAGGTGACCCAGAATGCCTCTTGTCCTCCCCTTTTACTTTTTAGTTCTGTAGCTTTGATCCATTCCCTTATGTAGAGAGCTACTCCACCTCCTCTTTTACCCTCCCTGTCCCTTCTGTGGATTGTGTACCCTGGTATGTTGACATCCCAGTCATGGTTCTCCGTGTACCATGTTTCTGTGACTGCCACAATATCCAAGTGTTCCTTTACTAGCTTGCTGACCCTTCTTGTACGAGTCATCAGATTTGTCTCATGCCCCTATGTTAAGTACCTAGGTTATACTGCACCTCCTCGGTAAAAGGGTACAGAGGTGGTTTATGTCTGGTGCCGAGGTAAGTCGTGCAGCGTGAACCAGCCTTGCAATGCCATGCATGTGGGCAGCTTACTTTTGCAGCAGCAATCCTGAAAAATTCTGGCTCCTGTGTGGTCCTAGCGCCTCAGGCTAATACCCATTAGTGTGAATCAATGGTGATGATATTCCTAAATCAGGAATTACAACCAGGAAGTAATTTTCATTTATATCTCCTGGTCCTGATGGCGGCTGTCATAACAGTGCTATTTGCTTGGCTTCATATGTGAATCCCACAATGGACACTCCAGGTAAAATGGGATCAACTGACGGGCGAGTTGGAACAAATGGTTCTCATCATGTCCCCACTTTGCTGAGCACTGCTATGGTGGATGGTCAGCAGTACCTTACTCAAGAGTGTTGCATTCCTTGTACCAGCTCCTGTGCACCACAGGTGCCTCGGGGCTCCAGTTGAGGTTCTCATCTAGGCTTCTTCCAGACTCAAGGGGAAGAACAAGAGCATGTAGAATTGCACTAGAGGAGAGAAGGAGATGCTGAAGTAAATTCACAGATTTATTATAACAGAACTGACAAACATACAAAAGTAAGAAATCATGGAGAACACTGAAGAAATACCCCAGCGCTTTGACCTGGGAGGATTTTTGATAGTAGGTCAGACACAAGGTTCCTGGAAGAGTGAAGGCCAACCCACACATAAATATCTTGAAAAAGAGAGCTGTTCTGTACAGTACCACCTCCTGACATTTAGAATTATCTCTGCATTGGTTTTCTGTTTATCCAGACAGTGTCAAGTGTGTCAGTGTCATGCACTAAAAAAACAAGGGGGCACTCACTCCTATCCCCTGTGCAGGGAAACACAGAGAGCATGGTACTGGATGATATCTCCCGACTCGCTTCAGCTGTCTTTCTGCCTGGTCTCCAAACTGTCTTGGCAGACAGGCTAAGCAGGTCTCCATCCCTGGTTTACAAATGGGAACTGCTGAGTTCCATGATAAATGACCTCTTCCCAAGGTGAGGTAATCCGGAGTTGGACCTTTTGCGTCTCTACACAACCCAAACATGCTGTGTTTTTGCTCACTCTCTCGCTTCAGGGTCTGGAGGTTTTTGGTGAGAAATGTCCTCTCTTGGAAAGGGAAATTCCTACACACATTCCCCCCATTTCTTTCATTCAGAGGGTCCTGCTCAGACTAGGAGTGGAGACTGCCATTTCATCCTCATTGCACTTCTGTGTCCTCTCCAGATATGGTTCCCAAACCTACAATGTCTGGCAGTGGAACATCCTGTTCCTCTGCACCTACATTGGGGTCTATTGTCACAAGACAGGGAGTCGGAGGTCCATCTGGACCTGAAGTCCCTACACATGCATGCGTGGCTCCTGAAGACATAACCTTTGCACCACTTTGGGTGTCACCTAAGGTTACTGATATCCTGCGTGTGGCTAGAAAGCCTTCTACTAGACATACTTATTCCTTGAAACACAATCATTTTTCTTTGTGGTCTACTTCTCAGAATATCAGTCCATTTACATGTGGTGTAAATTCTGTTCTGGAACACTTGCTTTCATTATCAGATTCATTCTTGCAGTGTTCCTCTATTAAGGTTGATGTGGCTGCTATATGAGCTTTCCATGCCCATATTGATGGCCATACATTTGCACAATTAGAAGTGTCCCGTACATTTCTGAGAGGTGTTCTTGATATGAAACCACCTATCCGTAATCCTGTCCTACCTCGGGACTTGAATTACATTCTTGATAAACTGACTATGGCTCTTTTAAAGCCTGCCATGACTTTTGACCTCTGCTTCCTTTCATAGAAAACGTATCTGAGCCAGCCCGGTGGTGCTGAAGGTTGAGGCACCCGGATGCCACACCTAATGTTATGCCGGCGACCTGGGTTCAGGAATGGGTTTTCAGGCGGGGGGGGGGCGAGGAGCAGGATTGAGCTGCCCTGACGCGGCTCTCCTCTCCCAGGCAGGGATGAATGGTTTCCCTGGCCCTTGGCTGCCACCCGGTGGAGGACAGATGGCAGTTCAGGCTACAGGGAGCCCAGCAATAGCCAGAGGTGGGGCGGAAGGGGCTGAGCAGACGCCCAGAGTGCATGTGCACCTCTACGTGCACGCACTGCCGTGTTTGCCGGGGCCCCAGTAACTACGAGGAGAAAAATGGGGGAAAAGTATAAAGTACATACTAAAAAAAAAAAAAAAGAAAACATGTTTAGGTGCCATGACCTTTGCTCGAAGAATTCTGAGTGTCAGGCTTTATTTAATGAGTCTCCTTATTTAATTTTTCACAAAGACAGAGTCTGTTTGTGTACTATTCCTAAGTTTCTACCGAAGGTGGTATCAGAATTTACACTGAACTAATGATCCACCTTCATGTTTATTGTCCTGAGCATGTGTGACACATTGCTTCAAACTCTTGATGTACATAGAACAGTGAGAGTTAGTGTTACTCCCACAAAGAACTGCAGAAAGACTTATCAGTTTTTTTCCTGTGCCCCTGGGTACAAGAGCACACCTGTGTCTAAACAGTGCCTGTCCAAATGGTTGACTAAGGGTATAATTTTCTGTTATAGGAAGTACGGTAAGGAACTTCCTAGTGCTGTTCATGGTTACTCCACAGTGATATGGCCTCTTTAGTTGCATGCTTCCAGAATGGCTCTGCTGCTGACCTATGTGGTGCAGCTGCTTGGAGCGCCGTCCACACTTTGACTAAACACTACAGTCTGGACATCGTCAGTCATAGATGGGCTGTTTGGGGCTTGCTGTACTGCAAGGCCTTCTGTCTTGATCACATATCAGACTGTGCCATCTCCCTGTCTGCTTTGTACTGCTTGGGAATCATTCCAAAGTTGTGGCCTCATCATGGAAGAGATATCCTCAATGAAGATAGAACAGTTACGTAAGAACTTATATCAGTAGACCTTCAAGAGAATCTTCTCCATTAGGTCATAGCATACCCTTCCTCCTTCCCTGTTTCTTCTGAGAGATGTCAGATGCTGTGCCTAAGTCCTAATTCCATACATCATATTTCCAGTCCCATGCCTTACTTTGTTTGCCTTGTACTGGTCTCATGGTTCCTCATGGTAAGAGGTCCTCTGAGGCTCATCTCCAGCCGGGAGCTGAGGAGTTGGGGCCGCCTGCATTATATACATGATATATGTGTTGCACATTACTGTTCGATGTTATCCAAGGTTCCTGATGTGGGACGAGAACTCATGACCTTCCGATCCTCTGGCCTGGAAGCAAGTCTTGGGTACTCATCAACTTACTGTGTGTAGCTTATTGAACCACTGACTGTCTGGTGATGTTCTATATAGTAGCCTGAAGTAATCTGCTACTGGATGCCATCAGTCATTTGGGGGAGGCATCCCACAAGTGGTCTCAGCATCTGCAGATGGTGTACTAGGTGTTTTCCATGTATAGAACCCCTTTACTGAACCGGTTTGCTTCCTGAAAACCAAAAACCTCAAATTATTTTATGCCCACCCTTGTTCCTTATTCTGCTAGCCCCAGACTGGCCTAACTATTTCTGGTATCAAGACATCCACCTCAATTGCTTCCATTTTTTTTTTCCCATTTTAGACAGACTTCCTGATGAAGTCTGTGGGGGAAGTCTCGCAGTTGAACTGGAATTCCCTTCACTTGATGCTTGACTCCTGACTGGCTATAGTTCCAGGCCTTAGGTCTTTCTGAAGCAGTCCTTTTTGTGCTTGAGGCCCCACAGAAGGGTCAGGCTCACAAGACAGTGGTTTCAAATGGAAGAAATTCTCCTGCTGGTGCCTTGCTCAGTGGGACACATTCTGCCCCTGACTTGTTTTGGTCTGCTGCCGCATCCCTCAAGGTGCATCTGGCCACCATTTTGGCTTATTTTGTGATGGCCAACATTCCAGCTGCAGCCCAGAAATAAGTGTTATCCATGTTTTTCAAGGGCTTAGCCTACCTGTTCTTGGGGTGTGGATATGGTGTACTGTCCACACTTTTGGCAAAATTCATTTCCCCTTTAAATCTGGCCTGAAGGTCTTCAAACTGGCTCCTCCCACCCACCCAGGTGGTATCATCTTCAGCACTACCCTGTGACATTAGATCTTCCTTTCTGCTAGTAGAAGCAGGTTTCCTCCATAGCGCTCTGTTTGTGTAGGCCCTATCATTCTTTTTCACCAAAATATTTGGTCTTCAAGTTGATTTTGCGTTTTTTTTTCTGTTTTGGCTCATGTATTCAACTGTTTCTAAGTCGGTGCCCAGTTTCAAACTTTGTACATGCAGGCAGAAAATGTCACACATGGACCCTCACACCATGTGCGTTTACTGCTTGGGCCACGAACACAATTCCCAGTCTTTTGGCTTGTGCCGCACTTTACACCCCTCCACACTGGAGAAGCGGTACATGCAGTTTTTGCTTGGCCATCTGGATGAGCGGGATCCTCCCAGCTGCGGACTCTGCCAAACAGTTGGCAGCTTTTGAGGAAGCTGCAGCTCAGGCCTCGGCGGGTTCCTCTTCGGTTCCACTGGGTTTTGGTGCCTCTTTTACTGGGGCATTTTGGGGCTTACTGTATGTCAGTCCCTTCTACCCTCAGGGAGGGCCCTTCACGTGGGTCTAAATCTTCCAAGAAGGATTCCAAGGTGAAAACCAAAAAGTCCCGTCACAGGGTGTGGGATCGCGAGTGCTCTTGGTCCTCGGATCCCTGGGCTCCTGCTTCATCGACCTTCATCGATGAGTCTGCTTTGGACAATGCCTTGGTCCAGGCCTCTGGCTTCACGGTGTCCCCGTTGGGCCTATTGGCTGAGGCGCAGGCTGACCAGGCTGTTGAGATTTTCCTCCGTCCAGTCACCCAGTTGTTGCAGGTCCAGTTGGATACTTTCTTCTCCAGGACTCTGGTCCTGACTCTTCAGTCCCAGGGCAGGTCAGATCAGGCTCCTGACCTGGTCCCTAACTCTCGGGAAGCCAAGCTTCTGATGGACCCCAAGTGTACTCCTTCAGTTCCCGCCTCTCCCTGCTATCCGGTCCACCAGCAGTTGAGGTGCCGTAGCTCAAGGTCGAGCATCCCTGCCTAGAGTCACCAGTCTTGACATTCTAGAAAATGTCATCACTGCTATTCCTCTTCTTTGGGGGAGGATTGGCTCCACTGCAAGTTGTGACAACGCTGCAAGGAGCTCTTGTGGCAGCAGCACCTTTTGGTGCCGAGCCTAAGCCAGTGCCAGCTCCCTTGGCTGCCACCACCCCAGCCCAAACCTGTTCCGGCTTGGCTGCTCCCTGCCTCTCCACCCATGTGGATGGAAGCCCTGCCGCTTCAGCCAAAGAATGGTCCTCCTTGACGGCTGTCAGTTACAGTCACTCAGGCCAGTGAGCCCTGCAGAGTTAGCAGAGACTTTGGGGGGGCCGGTCTTCGAATCCTCTGAATCAAAGTCCTTCCTCCATGCATTCCCAACCTGGAATCGGGGATTTGTCAGCAGACCATGGTCCTACTTCCTTCGGGGCCATTCTCCACCTGATGTTGGAGGCTATGGAGATCCAGTTGGAGCCCGTCCAGAAATGGGCTAAATATTCCCTAACTGAAATCCTCAACTGGGACGATTCCCCTGGGGTCACATTCCCGGTGGCTGAAGCCATTCTTGGGCCTGCGTTAGAGCTCTGGCAGCACCCAGCCTCCTGCCCTGTGGATTAGAGTCGGCCTGTATGGCCCACGAGTATATGGTTCCTACAAGTTCCCTCTCTCAGTTTACTGATCACCCCTCAGCCAAGGGCTTGGTCGCCAACTTGGTGTGCAGACAGACGGGAAATGTTGGTGATGTCGACAAGCCCCCCCCCCCAAGGAATCCAAGAATTTGGATCACACAGCCAAGAAAGTCTATGCAGCTTCATTTCTCAGCCTTAATGATGACCCACTTTACCCATGCCTTGTTGGGCAGCCTTGATCACGTGCTTCCTCGGCTCCTGGCTAAACTTCAGATGAACTTCAAGCAAGTCCAGGACCAAGGCCATGCTGTGGCTAAACAGCAACTTCATACGGCCATGGATAATAGTGACTCCTTTGTCAGGTCTGTGGCTGCGGCCATGACTATACACCACAGGGCTTGGCTGAGGATCTCAACCTTCACATTAGATACCCAGCACAAATTGGCAGTTGTTCCCTTCCTGGGTACCCACTTGTTCAGGCTGGGTGTGGATGGTCATCTCACCCGAATTGAGAAGTCCAGTGCCACCCTGGACTCTGTTACCTCACCCCAAAAGGATGTTAAGGGCTTGAAACCCCAGAAGTTGTCCTTTCGGCCCACTCTGCCCCTGCAGCCAAGTTGCCCCGGCCCCCAGCTGAGCACCAGTAGCATGGCTTCCCAGGCCTGAGTCTGTCGCTTCTGTTATCTGGAAGCCTTGCGATCAAGGCCCAGCCACATCCTCGGCTGGCCTTGCCTCCACCTCCAAGCTGCCCAGTGATGGTTTGGGGGGGTGCCCCCTCCCCGCCCATCCTGTCAACCCTGGATCCTCCCATGGGGGGCTGGATCTACCACTTTCTGCCTTGGCCCAGTGTTACCATGGACAAGTGGGTGCTAGAAGTGGTTGGTCAGGGCTTGCCTCTGGAGTTCAAGGCTGTCCCACCAAACTGAGCCTGTGCCCCTCGTGAGGATGTGGTGTGTACAAATATGTTGTCCGTCCTATGGGAGGACATCACCCAGCTCCTCCAGAAGGAGGTGATGGTTCGTGTCACAGATCCACCAGCTGATCCAGGGTTTCAATCAATCAATCAAAATCTTTCTTTATCCAGGCGGGCACCATTGAGCAAGGCTCATTTGCAAGGTGAACCTGGTCATGAATACATCAAAGTACAGTACAGAAGCAGGTATATAAAAAGCAATAATATACAAGGAAGAAAAAGTATATACAGTGTATACAGTATAGTACAAGGTTGAAATAATTAAAAAAAAAAACAGCATTATTTTACAATTGAAGAAGTCAGCAGATGTACAATCAAACATAGGCATACAGGTGTTATAAGCAGAGATCTTTTGAATGAGGCAGTCGGCAACTACACATATAGGGGAAAGAGGCTGTGTATGGAGTGGCAGGTTAGAGAGATAAAGAAGAGGAGGGATATGTTACCAACGACTGGGGGAAAAATTGAGCTAAAACCACAGAAAGTGACGATGGCTGTCATGTACTTGTTTATTATGATAATGACGGAGCAGGGGTAGATAATTGGGACACTACTATGGATGGGGTGGGACTTTAGCCAGCCTGGAGTGGACAGGGAAGGGTGGGTGCAGCAGGAAGAGTTAATAGGGAAGAGTGAGAGCCAGGGGTAGAAACATGGCGAGGGTCCAGGATAGTGGGAATTGAGTGGGCTAGCGATGAGGAAAACATTTGCAAGGTGCTGTAGCAATCATAGAGCGCCTTGAAGATATTCAGGCTAACAGGGCAGCTCAGCTTCAAGTTCCTTTGTAAAACGCTCCACAGTGTGGATAAGGAGAAGCTTAGTATAGCTTTGCGAAACGAAGTTTTGACCCTTGGAACTTAGAGGGCACTAGGAATAGCTCCTTACAGCATAGGTGCCTAACACACCCCGGGGAATACAATCTGAGACATATGAGGGGAGCTTGTTGGTCACCACTCTGAAGGCACGTAGGGCGACATTTCTGTTCCTTCTATAGTGAAGGGAAGTCCAGCCTAACGATAAGTACAGGGAGCAGTGGTGTGTGGAAAGTGGAAGGCCAGTAATGAACCTGATAGCTCTGTGGTAGAGGGTGTCCAACTTAGTGCAGTGGCTGTAGAGCAGGTCCGCGTAATCTATTTAAGATAGGAAAGTAGCCTGAGCCAGTTGAATCTTGGCCTCCTTTGTGAGCAGGTGGTTAATTCTGTAGAATAGTCCTAATCTTTGCCTTAGTTTCTTCTGTAGTTCTTCAAGATGGTCGTCGAAGGAAAGTTTATGATAGAGCCAAACTCCTAGATATTTGAATTTAGCTACATACTCTAGTGTTTCTCCAAGAACAGTGGTAATTTGTGGGATAGCTCCCCCCCTCCCCAAGTAGGAATTGCCGCATGCAAGAAGGGGAGAAGAGCATGGCATTTGTCTTTTTCGCATTGAGCAAAAGCTTTTTGTTTATGAGCTGGTATTGTAGAAGGTTAAATTCAGCTTAAGGTCTTCACAGGCTGTCTCGAGATATTTTCTAGTTCTGGAACGGATAAGGTGCTGGCACCCCATCTTGGATCTACATGACCTGGATAAGTTTCTGTGTTCATGCACCTTCAGAATGGTCACTCTGAACCAGATCATTCTGTCACTGGAGCAGGAGATATGGTTCTGCTCCCTGGACCTTTGGAATGCTTTGTTTCACATCCCCATCCATCCATCCCACTGGTGGTTCCTTCAGTTCTGCGCAGAGGGAACCCTTTACAAGTCCCAGGCCATGCCCTTCAGCCTCTCCTCAGCCCCCAGGATCTTCCCCAAATGCATTGCAGTGGTTGCAGCCTTCCTGAGGCATAGAGGGTCTGGGTGTACCCATACCTAGACGATTGGCTGATTGCAGGCCCCTCCAAGGCAGAGGGGGAGAGGTCCGGCAACCTTGCCCTCCAGACCTGCTTAAGCCTTGAAGTCCTGTTAATGAGGGCTAGTCAGAACTCATCCCCTTGAAGGTGATTCACTTAAGTGGGGCGGAGCTCATCTCTTGCAGAGCCCAAGCCTGGCTCCTGGTGGAAAGGACAGAGGATATTTCCTCCGTTGACCAATCATTTCAGGTTGGGCAGTTGCGCCCTGCCATGGACTTCCTGTGCCTCCTGGGCTGAATGGTGGCCTGCAACAGCGTGGTCCATTGGGCCCCCTGAGAATGCACCTCCTGGAGTGGGGCTGGACCGTCAGTGGTCTCAACGCCAGGGCCACCTCAACCAGCCAGTCACAGTGACCCAGCAGATATGGTATGCCATCCAGTGGTGATTAGTTCTGGGACATCTTCAAGAAGGAGTTCTAATTATCCGTCCAGAGCTGACAGTCTCTCTCATGACCAATGCCTCCCTGATGGGCTGGGGTGCCCACCTGGGGAAACTCGAGGTCCACAGCCTCTGGTCACTCGAGGAGTCCCGATGTCACATCCACTTGCTGGAGCTTTGAGCTGTTCACCTGACCCTGATAGCCTTCACCCCACATGTCCCAGGTCAGGTCGTTCAGGTCCAGATGGACAATGTAATGACCATGTACTACCTCAACAAGTAAGACGGGATGCACACCCTACCTCTGTGCAGAGAGGCTCTCTGCATTTGAATCCTTGTGCTTAACCTCAAGTCTGACTTGCTATTCATGTGGTCGGAGTGTCCAGTTGGCTGACTGACACCCTCAGCCGAGTGGATGAGGTGTCTCACGAGTGGTCCCTTCATCAGGAGGTAGCGGACTGTCTGTTCTCCCAGTGGGGCACCCTTGAGGTGGATCTGTTTGCTTCCTGGGAGAATGACTGATGCTGTTTTATGCCTGCCCTGTTCAGTGGGGTATGCTGCAGAGGGATGCCTTCTCGAAGCTCTGGACCCCAGGCCTCCTTTATGCCTTCCCTCCCTTTCCTCTGATCCACAACATCCAGATCAAACTTTGACGGGACAAAGCATGGATAATCCTGGTGGCCCTGGACTGGCCATGCCAGTTCTGGTACCCTGATCGCCTCAGCAGCAGGCCTCCATAGTGTCTGTCACTTTGCCTGGACCTGCTCTCGTGGGAAGATCCTCCACCCGGACCTTCATTCACTGCACCTGACAGCCTGGTTCTTGAGTGGTTAGAGTTCCAGTCTGTGGATCTCTCTGACGAGGTCCTCCATGTAGTTGAGACCTCTTAGAAGGAGATGACTCGTCGATGCTGTGCCTTCAAATGGAAGAGATTCTCCATTTGGTGCCGGAGCAAGGAGCTTGACCTCATGCCCTGTCCCATGACTAGCATCCTCGATTACTTGTGCTCCCTTTCTCAGTTGGGCCTTCAGTCGATGACCCTCAAGGTGTACCTGGCAGCCATCGCTGCACACCGGGTGCAGGCTGGTATGCCGACGGTGGCACAGCAGAAGGTGGTCAGGTGCTTCTTTTTTTTTTTCTTAATACTTGTATTTTTATTATTTTGTAAAATAATGCAGTACAAAGATTAAAACTCAGGGAGTCGATCATTACATAATAAAACAGCATATGCTAGTCTTACAGAATGTGTCAGTCTCCCTTCTGGTAGAACTACATTGGGGGAAGAAATATTAAAATCCGTACAATCTGTATGTATAGAATAAGCCTGCACACAGTCTAACTTGGGGCAAAAAAGGTAAAGGAGAGGTTAACTATATTATTATTCAGATACATTATCCACTGGTGGAAGTGATTTTGCCCCTGTGCCTTAACTATACTAAGAAGTTTGATTCCCATAGACTACCATAAACAACTAACATCAATCCATAAATGGTTAATAACTCTCAGCCACTATACATGAGAAGATTCATGTGTAAATGAATAACCAAACCGTCTATTACAGCTCTAGTAAATTGGTGCTGTTCTATACATTATTAACTTTAAACCATAGTGTTACACAGGTTGCTAGAACCTCTCTCCCATGATATCTTAGACATTGAATAGCGCACTTCTGAAGTGAAGAACCTTTGGCGCCATTTTGAGAGCATGCATATCAATAATACCTCTATCCCTGTAATTAGTGTAGTAAACATAAACCCTCAAGTATATGGCATTAAATAAGACTCCGTTTCCCTCCATTACCAAAGACATGCACGAGTACACCTCACATACGGTTACACAATTGCAGTGCAAACTATGTAAAGTTAGTGTTCAGGGGTAGCGTCTTCATCTACTGTTTCATCCTCCTTCACAGCCCACTTCCCTGCTGTGTCTGGATCCATGAACTGAAACACCTTACCGCCATACTGAATCCTTAGCTGAGCTGGTAGTAGAAAAGAGTTGACAACTCTGAGGGCACAAAGCTGTTGCCGTACCCTGTCAAATTGCTTCCTCCAGGCTCAGGTGGCATAGCTGAGATCCGGAAAAAAGATGGACTGTCATCTGTTTGTAAGGGGGAGCATTGCATTGCTGCATTCAGGAGGAAATCCTGGGGTGATACTCTGTCAGTTACCGTCAAGATGGTTCAGCTGCAGCTGGGATTATTAGGCTTTGTACAGGGTGAAATTCGGTATGCTACTTTCAGGGAGGGCTCAAATCCGAGGTGCAGATGTTCAGTAAGCCAGTTTTGAAAAAATGCAACCAGGTTAGACCCCACAACCTGCTCTGGCATTCCCACTATTCTAATATTTTTAGCTCTTAGTTGAGTCTCCAGATTTTCTATGCAGTGCATTAGGGCCTTGTTTTCTTTTATTATCTTTGTGGTGGTGCCCAGTAGTTTGATCTTTCATCCGTTGTATCTACTTTAGTTTGCAGTGCATCTGTTCAAACTGAATGGGATTGGAGCTGGGCTAATATAGATTCTGCTTTCTGGTCGGTCCCTCAGACCATTAGTAAAATGGTTTGCATGATCAGCTCCACTTCCACCACACTAATTTGCTAGGATCCAGTGTTGCTGGGCCTGCCTGCTGTGCAGTTGGTTGTTTTTGTGCAGAACCCAGTGGCACTCCTTTTGGGTGACCCATCCTCACCAGAATTCGTCCGGATCAAGTATAGAGTATAAGCTGTCAATTTATCTAAAATTTACCAGAAACTGTAGCTTTTTAGACAGTTTTAAAGTTAAATGTAACTGCAAATTTTAAATGCATAACCCTGCTGTAAATAATCCTTCATTGTACTGTGTAATACTGTACAGTGTCTTTGTAATTACTGCATGATCTATCCAGAAAAGTACTATTCGAATGTGTATGCCTTGCTGTATGTAATTAATCCTGGGTTGCCTCTGAAAAAGGGACCTTCGGTGCTCACTGGGCCTACCTTATTAATAAAATTAAATAAATAAATGCTCATTATTATTAGGTGAGCCAAGGAGGAAAGACATCCTGTCTCAATTGGTGTTTTCTAGCGCCCCTAGTTGGGCGCTTCTTTAAGGGCCTTGACTACATTTCCCCTCCGGTGCGTAAACCACCACCACCTTGGGACTAGTTGCTGGTGTTGGCAGTGCTCATGGGCAAGCCACTCGAACCAATGCACAGATGTGAGATGTCACACCTGTTGTGAAAGACTGCCTTCTTGGGGGCCATCACATCCACCAGAAGGTCAGTGAGCTCCAGGCGGTCTCGGTGGAGTCTCCTTACCTGGTCTTCCACAGGGACAAGGTTGTCCTTCGCCTCAACCCGAAGTTCCTTCCGAAGGTTATCTCAGAGTGTCACCTTAACCAGGTGATCAGTCTCTCGGTGTACTTCACCAACCACACTTTAGAGGCCAAGAACAGTCTCCATACTCTGGACCTGCGGCGCATACTTGCCTTCTGTAAGGAGCGCGTGGCTGGAGTTCGGGGAGAGGTTCGCTAGCTGTTTGTCACCTGTGCTGAAGCAGCACCTGGCAGACTTGCAGCAAAGTGGACAGTTGGTAGGTGGATTGTATCCTGCATCAACCTCTGTTATAGGTTGGCTGGTAGGGAACCTCCTATAGAGCTTAGGGTTCATTCCACCAGACATACCTCTGCCTCGGTGGCTGCTTGCAGAGATGTCCCTATCCAGGAGATCTGCTGGGTTGCTACCTGGAAGTCGGCACACACCTTCATCTCCCATTACTACATCGACCTTGAGTCATGCCGGGATGCTGGTTTTGGGGCCTCGGTTCTCTAATCTCTGTTCCCTAAATAGGGGGTCCACGCCTTGCCCCCCTCCTCCTGGAGAACTGCTAGGAGTCTGCCAGAAGTGTGGATAGTGCACGTTATCCATGCTCCTAGAAAAACAAGTTACTCACCTGTAACTGTACTTCTAGGATTACTATATGGTGTACATCTACACAACCTCCCCTGGCAAGTGACACACTGCTCTGGCTTCCAGCGGGTCAGATCTGAACATCATGGGGCAGTGCGGAGGAGGATGCCATCGGGTGGGAGGAGCTGTCTTGAAGACATTCTGGTTAGATTTAAAGGAGAAAGGGATTCTGCCAGAAGTGTGGATGTACACCATATGCCACTCCTAGAACTACAATTACAGGTGAGTAACTTGTTTTTCCCCTCTTTGCAGGAACCTCCATTGCTGTGGGATCTTTCACTAACAATCTGGCTCAAGAAGAAACCATTTGACCCCACGGACAAGTGTTGTTTGTCTCAGCTGTCTTGGATGACTGCATTCCTGGTCCTAATCACCCTAGCCAGGCATATGAATGAGCTGCTGGTGCTCTATCATCTCTGAATTAGGTTTTTCATAAGGACAAGGTTGTCTTGGCTCCTATATAAAATTCCTCTGCAGAGTGGTTTTTGAAATCCATCTGAACCAGTTCTTGGTCCTGTCTGCTCTTTTCTCGAAACTACATATCATGCTTGCTGAATATGCTCTCAGTTTCCTGGATATATGCTTATATGCAGAGACTGCACAGCACAATTTTGCATTGACACACACACACACACACCAGCTGTTTGTGACATACACTGAAGATGGTAAAAGCAAATGTCTGAAAGATGGGGCCTGGTGAAATTTGGTTCTGGGATAGGTTCCAGGAGTAAAAATTAGGAAGGATTGCTCCTGTGTAAAATGTACCCCCAGAAAGGCATTACACTGCCTAAATAATGTGTAAACATGCAACATATAATGAGGAATGACCCCTGTCACATATTTCTGATCCTACGTCAGTGGTCATGGGTTCCCCCAGCGAATTGTTTCCATTTCCAGTACTGGTAAAGGCAGAACAGCATCCAAGCAGATAGCTGCCACGTGGATCACCACCAGCATTGCGCTCTTGTTGCATGTTGGCTGGCATAGAGATACCCATGGATATGCACCTTTACGCTTCCAGGGCTACTGCTGCCAGGAGCATTCCATTTACAGTGATCAGAAGTGCTGCTATAAGGTCTAATACACAGCACTGATTTGTTGAGCTGTTGTGATGCTGCATTTGGGACCTCGGTTCTCCAGACTTTGTTTGCCTTTAGGGATGCTTGCCTGGCCCCCTTTTCCTTGAGAGTTGACCGTAGTGTAGATAAGTAAGCGGAATCCATGCATTCAGAAGAAGAGGTTACCTGTAACCATAGTTCCCCTACTGGTGTTCAGTTCAACGTCACAACCCACCCAACCTCCCATCTCAGTCCTTGCTCTTTGAGGTCTCTTTTCCAGTGTCCATATCTGAGAGCAGTGGGAGTTGACGCCAAAGAGTACGTGACTGGGTGGTAGGAGGAGTGAAGCTCTAGGACTGATTTTTTGAGCTTGAGCTAGTTCACTGGGACTGCTGTTGAGCAGAAGTGAATGTCAGCAGTACAACTATGTTCTTCTCAAGTAAATGGCATTGTCTTTCTTTTGTGTGGAGTTCTTTGCATTACTTGTAACTTTGTGTTTTCCCCCTCTCTTACAGGTTGGTAAATGGTTTCAAGCAATGTTTTTGTATCTAAAGCAGCTTCCTCGTTATCTTATTCCTTGCTACTTTGATGCCATCTTAGTTGGAGCATATACAACTTTCCTTGACAAAGCATGGAATGAGATGTCAAGGTACGTTTATTTTTATTTATTTCAGTTTCGGAATAACACCTTTGAGCTGAGGGGCTCATTTACAAAGGTTCTAAGTCAAAAAATACAGGACAATACATTGGTTACAGATAGTTACAGGCTTACAAGACCGTACATATAGATAAGGTTACATGGTAATTTCAGTTACAGAAATGCTGGGGAGATAACAGCAATGTTTAACAATAATGCAGTAGACAAAGTACACCATGAATTCTTTGAAGAGTTGATCATCTAATATCTGGGCTGATAAAATTATGAGAAAACTAGAAAAAATACACATAACCAATAAAACACAACACAGTGGCCGGCTTGGTGGTGCTGAGAGTTGAGGCGCTGGACGCCACACCTCACACCGTGCCGACGACCCGGATTCGGGAATGTGCCTGGGCCATCAGGGGTTGGTTGTGGAGGGAAAGGATTGAAAGTCTGACGGACTGCTCTTCTTTCCCTGGGTAGGGTTTGGGGTTTTCATCGCTCTGCAGCGGCACCTGATGGTAATTGGGGGAACTACAGGAGCAGTGAAATCAGGGGGTGAGGTACAGCAGACATCGGTAAGAAGTGCCTGGATGTCATTACATGTCCGTATCTCAAGGGATGAAAATAGGAGGATAATGGCAGTCTGACGAGCAGCTTGATGGTCGGGCCTCTCTCCCACGGGGCCTGTCATGGAATCGTGCTCCGGTATTAGATCCTGGCCAGCGAGAGGGAGTGGGGACCCCTCCGCATGTACGGCGTGCTAGCTGGATGCGAGTGAGCCTGCGGGCTGGATAGGGGAAGGACGGTGGCTGGATGTACGGCAGGCCGAGCTGTGAGGAGTAGAAATAAAGATATGAAAAACACGACACAGTGTAGGTTACTATACCTAAACCACATGCCCATCTGCATTGTGAGACATGAGAGGCTTTAGCCGAGAGCCTTCAACCACCTGGAGGTACGATTCGGGAATAGTAACTCATACCCTGACATGTCTTATTGAGCTTATAAATTGGGTCCACTGTACAAAAAAAAAAATGTTTAGCAGTGCAATTACTATTCCGGAACAGCAGTGCTTTAGAACCATCTGCCCCAGTTAGGAAGCAGGATTTTTCTCACCCATTTTATAATTGCCATTAAAGAATATATAGAGAATACTGGATGGGTGACCACGCAGAACCAGTGTGTTCTGTCACAGATTCCCTATGACCTTGAGAGTGAAGATTGAGAGGTCCTTAGGAATCGGACCCCGAGGAGGCAGAACACAAGGTTCTGCATGGGGTTACTCATCCTCTATTTTTTATAGTGTATGGTGCCCCTCAAATTATTTTAATAGTATTTTACTAATAATTGTCGGCTTTCTAAGTGCACTTTTATCATGGAGAAAAGAAACTGTTGTCTCCCAGAGCTATGGCTTGTTTGTATGGTGAGTTGTGTGGTTGCTAGAGACTGGGTGTCCCTACGTTAGCCGCACACACTCCCATTGGTTGCCACTCTACTGTGGGATGGATTTACAAAAATAAACCATGGTGGCTGGACGACTTGCTTAGCGAGTAAACGAATGGACTGAGGCAGAAACTTGTGAGTAAATGAATCTATACCAAACATATGTGGTCGATCCTGCATTTTCCCTTGCAGCAAATGATCTGCTCCCTTGTCAGAAAACCGCCGTGGCCATTTTCAGTGATGGTTGAAATATTATTGCCGTGCGGCAGTTTTCTGTTGATGCTTTCAAAACACGGCTCGAGCTTTTAACTTTAAATGAACTGAACGCTGTTCTGCACATACGATCAGTACAGCGTTCCGTTCATGTTAGTGTGTGTGACTGAACAGCATTTTAGTAAGGTGGGATTTTGAGTGAGTATAGCATTCCATCATACACAATAATATGTTTATATTAACTGCTAAAATTACAGTAAAAGTATACAGAAATAGCAACAGATGGTACCATACCAGTGTAATATGTAGGACTGCAAGCATAAAGCTAGCCTAAAAGTAAAATATACTAAAGCTCTAAGCATCATTCTTAAGTGCATTATGCTGTAGCAAAGTGCTGCCAGCTCTGTAGTTAAACGTGCAAGTGACAGGCTTGGCAGTCAGAAAAAAATTTACATCCAGACAACCCTAAGAACTTTGGGGCTTATCCTGATTCTACAACCATTCTGAATTGAACAGGTAATATTGAACAAAGACCTGAAACACCCCAGTGGATGATGTTTCAAACTGCTGATCCCCAGTGTTATAAATCAGCAAGTTGTGTTGTCCTTCCTAACACATTGATACCACACACTGCTTGGCTGAAAATCTTCCTTCTGTAGAATCTTTATTTGTATTCCTGTCACTTGGTAACGTAAAAAAAAGTAATAATTGGTTGTATATATCTGCCTCTCAAAGATGCCACCAATATATTACCTTCCCTTGTGTCACCCCTATCTGATCTTCCCTCACATGATATAGTACTTTGTGTACTTCAACAATGACTGGCTTTCCCCTAATAAAAATAAGGCCCATTCAGTCTTATCAGATAGTAACTTCGCACAACACATAAATGACCCCACTCAACTAAACTCCAAGACTGGCACGTTAACACTCTTAGACTGAATAGTGTCCAGTTGCACCCACAGGATCAAATCAGCTGGTGTACTCCCCGACTGTATCAGTGACCACTCTCCTGTCTATTGCATACGGCACAACGATTTTTAAGTACCCCTTCCCAAAATCCTGGAATCCAGAAATATAGCACCTTTTAACATAAATGAGTTTCTGACTTCAATTAATAATGGTGATTGGGGCCCACTTACCAACCTGCCTACTATCGATCAGGCCCTAGACTATTTAATTATGACCTTTACCAACACTATCAGCAGGCACACACGCCTAACCAAACGCAGGTCCAAAGGCATCAAGGCTCCTTGACTTTCCAAGGAAATAAGGTCCTTCATGAAGAGCCCCGATACTGCCTAGAAATCCTTCAAGATTAGTAATTTTCACTCTGATTGGTTAATTTATCGACAGTTGAGAAACTCTTGCAAATCCAAGCTCCAGGGGGCCAAGAGCCTACAAGAAAAAATTACTCACCTTAGTAATGTTGTTTCTTCTAATGGAGTCTTGCTATATTATGACATATGCAGTATAACCCCAGGTTAGAACTGCTCCGGAGGTGAAAGAGTTAACTTCCATGCAGGGCATGGAATCTTGAGCACGAGCTCGGTTGAACACTCTGTCTGTTGAAGCTCAAACTTAAACTGTCACAGCTTTACGAGCAAAAACTCACTAAGGTTCTGTGTGGAAGCCGTAAACCTACACTAGCCACTGGCTACTAACTACAAAAACACCTTTTTGATCTTGATCCCAAAAACAAAGACTCAAGTCGGGGGATTCAAGAAGAAACTTAAGCATAACACCTAAGCACCCTAGAAGGGTGAAATGAAGTGGGCATCAAAGAAGTGCCAACATTGCACTGCCCACCCACATCCCAAAAACAGAGGTTCTGAGAGGGGCAGGCTGGGGAGGTCATAATATAGCAAGACTCCATTAGAAGAAACATTACTAAGGTAAGTAATTTTTCTTCA
This sequence comes from Neoceratodus forsteri, assembly GCA_016271365.2. Lineage (NCBI taxonomy): Eukaryota > Metazoa > Chordata > Ceratodontiformes > Ceratodontidae > Neoceratodus > Neoceratodus forsteri. The sequence goes on along the minus strand of CM028136.1, from coordinate 444,373,848 downwards.
AACAACATGAAGTCTTGCTTATTATGGCATATTCAGACTACACAGCAGTACCTCCATGGAGGAGGACAGAACCTACTTGGGAAATAGGCTCTGAAGCACGGGCTGTGCCGATCGAGCATCACTCCTAGCCTGGATATCCAAGGAGTAATGCTTAGTAAAAGTGTGAACTGTTTTCCAGGTAGCTGCTTGACATATCTGTAGGATAGGAATGTCCCTGGCAGCAGCCAGAGATGCAGCTGTACCTCTGGTAGAGTGAGCCCTCAGGCCTGAGGGAGGAACCTACCCAGTTTTTCGTAACAGAATTGGATACAAGAGACAATCCACCTGGCAATGGATCTTTTAGTGGCAGGTTTCCTTACCAACCTCACCATAGGTGAGGAACAATTGAGGATTCGAACCTGTGACCCTTGGTACATTCTATATAGTAACTAGGCTCTTTTACATCTAAACTGTGCAATCTCCTCTCACCAGAGGAGGAATGGTCAGTGAAGTACACAGGGAGAGACATGGATTGATTAAGGTGAAAGTCTGAAACCACCTAGACAAAAACTTCCTGTTAGTCCTGAGGACTACCTATCTCTATGAAAGGAGATGAAATCAGGCTCCACTGACAAGGCTTGTAGCTCACTTATGCGCCTGGCAGAGGTGATGGCTACCAGAAACACAGTTTTCTAAGTCAAGTACTTCAGCTCTGCTGAAGACAGTGGCTCAAAAGGGGGTTGCATAAGCTGAGCGATGCAAATATTAAGATCCCAAGCAGGGGCAGGATCCCTGAACAGGGGATTGGTATGAAGCAACCCTTTAAAAAACTTGGAGAACACAGGGTGAGCTGATAAAGAAGAGGGCTTACCTGCTGACAAGAAGACAGTCACAGCTGCCAAGTGCACTTTTAGGTAGCTGGTCTCAGCCCCAAGGAATTCAAATGCACCAAATAATCCAGGATCATGGGCACACCAGCAGATTCTGGGAAATATGTTTACCAGCACACCATATGGAAAATCTTTTCCATTTTGAATTATAGGTAGCCCTGGTGGAAGGCTTCCTAGAGGCCTTCAAGATATCCAATACACCTTGAGAAAGGTGTAGGTCAACAACTCTAACCTCAAGAGCCAAGCCTTGAGATTGAGAAATTTGAGGTTGGATACCAAACTCTCCCCTGGGCACAGGTTAACAGGTTGTGATTCCTGGGAAGGCATAGGGGAGGGTGGACTGCTAAGGACATGAGGAGTGGGTACCAGGGCTGCCTGGCCCAATCTGGAGCAATCAGGATTATCTTGCAGGATGGAGATCTGATTCTGACTAGCACTTTGAAAAGAAGAGGGAAGGGGGGAAAAGCATAGAGAAACTTCCCTTCCCAACTGAGAAGGAAGGCATCCAGAGGGACTGAGCCCAACACTGGGGCCTGCAGCAAAAAGGGAAGTTGGTGATTGTCTGGGGCTGCAAAGAGATCTATTTGTGGAGTGCCCCATCTGGCAAATATTACCTCCAGTACCTAGGGATCCAGTGCCATTCGTGATGGCCCTGGGAAATCCTGCTGAGAGCATCCGCTAGGACATTGTCCTTGCCTGGGAGGTGAACTGCCATAAGGGAGGCGTTCAGAGAGTAAGCCAGAGGCCACAACTTCATTGCTTCGGTGCACAAGGCTGTAGACCGAGTGCCCCCTTGCTTGTTGATGTACCACATTGTACTGGTATTGTCTGTTCTGACCTGAACTACCTTGTTCTGGACAGATGTGGAGAAAACCTGAAGTGCTAGAAAAACTGCACTGAGCTCCAGCAAATTGATGTGGAGCAGGGATTCCTGAGGGGACCACAGCCCTTAGGTGGAAAGGTCGCCCATGTGAGCTCCCCACCCCAGGAGGGATGCATCTGTAGTAAGGGTCAAGGAATGAGACTGGGGAGGGACCCCCGTCTCAGATTGTTCTGATCCTGCCACCACTGAAGGGCCTGGATCAGGGTTCGAGTCACTGGAATCAATTTGGTTAGGGATCCGCCTCTTAAGACCAAAAGGCTCTCAAATGGAACTGAATGTCCCTCATCTGAAATCGCCCCTGCACTACTGCCGAGAAGCAGCCATGTGCCCCAGGAGCTGTAGGAAATGCCTTGCTGGTCGAGAGACCTGCAGGGTGAAAGAGGAGGCCAGAGACACCAGGGTCCTTGCTCTCTCCAGAGGAAGGAAGGCTCTGGCTTCTTTGTGTTCAGTTCTGCACCTATGAAGGTGAGAAGCTGGACAGGCTCCAGAACTGACTTTGGAAGATTGAGAAGGAAACCTAGAGATGTAAGCAGCTGCTGGGTTACTTGCAAATGAAGTTTCACCTGTTCTGAGACTGGCATACAATGAGCCAGTCATCCAGATAAGGAAGATGGCAATCTTTGCCTTCTAAATGAGCAACTGCTACTGCCAGGCATTTTGTGAACACCCTTGGAGCCGAGGAGGCCGGAGGGCATTGCTGTGAACTGGTAATGGCCTGAGGGCAGTTCAATCTGAGGTACTCGTGGGAGCTCTGATGAGAACATGGAAGTAGGCATCCTTGAGGTCCAGGGAGGCTAGCCAGTCCCTGACCTTAGAGAGGGTAAAATAATCCCCAGGGTCACCATTTTGAACTTTGGTTTTAAAAGGTGCTTGTTTACATACCTGAGATCCAGAATGGGCCACCATTCTCCTGTCTTTTTTGGGGTAAGGAAGTACCTGGAATACAACTCTTTGCCTTGGTGTATGGGTAGAACCCTTTCCACGGCTCTGAGAGCCAGAAGGGCAGAAACGTCTGCTTCCAGGGCAAGTGCCTCTGATGGGTTTGCAGGTGGAAAAGATCTGGCTCTCATCTTCGGAAATTTTTTGAAGCTGAGAACCAGTCCCTGGCTTACTACCTCCAGGACCCACTTGTCTGATGTTATACTTCCAGTCCTGGACAAAGTAAGCCAGCCTGCCCCCTACCGGTAGTGGAGACTCGGCCCTGGCTGCCCCATCAGGGAGCCTGTTTTGCAGGGGCTTTGGGTTGAGGGGTAGAAGCAGGCTTACTAGAACCCCTTCTGCCCCTTCCTCTAAAGAACCCCCTCTGGGCATAAGCAGAAGAGGAGGCCTGGGCTTGGTAAAATGGCCTATGAAAAGGCCTGCCCTGCCCCTGACATGCTGCCTTTGAGGAGTGACTTGCCTTTCTTTGGCATGTGCACTCCTATAGGTGGTCCTATACTCATCCATTTTCTTCATATAATTCTCTGTCTGCTCCCCAAACAGATAATTGCCCACAACAGGAAAATCCATAGCCTTAGACTGGATATCCTGTGACAGGGCAGTACATCTGAGCCAGGCCATTCTGCGAAGAGACACAGATGTAGCCATAACTCTAGATGAAACATCATTGGAGTCTACAGCAGCATGAAATTGCACCTTGGATGCCTCAGTACCATCCGCAGCCACCTGCTCCAGCTCCCTGGCAAGCTGGTCAGGGGCCTGTTTTGCTAGGGCCAGGACAGTATCCCACCTGGATTTCTGGTACCTAGCTGCGAAGCATATATTTGCCTGTCTGAGTCCCAAAGATGCTGCCATGTACTGCTTTTTGCCATGGCATCCATCCTCCTGGAATCCTTTTCAGGAGGGTGAGAGGCTAGAGGAATATTAGCCTTGTCACAGGCTGCAGCCTGCACTACCCCACATGGCTGCACTGCTGAGATAGAAACTCCGTATCAGAGCCTGATAAAGCATACCTCTTGTCCATCCTTTTATCCACAGGGAGGATAGAATGAGGAGTTTTCAGAATTGTTATTGTCTGTTTCAAAAGATTTATGCAAGGGAATAGACAGTCTCCTAGACTCTGGAATATCCATCATTTCCACAAAATCAGGCTCTTCTTGATCATCAACAGCTTCCTCAACAGGGAGTTGCAGAGTGTCAGCAACTTTCTTGTAAAACAAAAAATGAGAGGGGACTCAGATAGCCTGGGAGGGGATACTCCTGAAGGTCTGTCTGGAGAGATGTCCGGTTCAATGGGCACATCCAGACTGTCAAAATCACACTCACTCTCCTCGTACCCCTCCTCCCCTTCCCCTGGTTCATAAAAACTTCAAAATCATAATCTTGAACTAGGAACCACCAAACCGGGCGCTACCCAATGGTGCCGGTTCGGACGGGACTGGGAAAGAGACTGGACAATCTGAATAGCTTTGGCTATTTCCTCAGCGTTGAGAAAGAACTTTGGCCCCAAACTAGCTGACCTTCTAGCCCTCTTTTAGTTGGAACCAGCTCCTCAGAGCTGGCTTTTCGCTTGCCCGAGGAAGCATCGCCTGGTCAGAGGGCACTTTCAGGTTCGGTTGGAACCGAACCGCCTGGCCATCCGGGTCAGCGGACTTTTTGGCCTCCCTTTCCCTGAGCCTACCAACTCTTTTTTCCACGGTGGCAGCAGGAAAATTTTTACAAATCTGGCAGTCTGCATTGAGGTGGTCAAACCCCAGACAATATACACATATGGTGTGTGGGTCAGCCTTGGCAAAAGCTTCTCCACAGAGGCCACAGTGCTGAAACCCAGTGGGTCCGGTTTTATTTTGGGTTTCTCAGACATAGTGCCAGCCTAACCAAAACTTGCCCGTTAACGGCAATCCACCAAGCAAGACTCTCTTATCAGTTCCCAACCGTGTCACGGGTCGTGGAAAAAAACGTAATAAAATCCGTTTTTTTAGAACCAATAAGAACCGGGAACCGCACTCTAAAGGGCTAGAAAGTAATTTTTAAACCCCTCTGATTGGTTCAAACCGAACCGAAAAAGACGTTTACAAGTTCCACGCAGAAGAAAAATAAAAAAGTAAGCCTATCTATGACTTACAATACCACAGATAGAGCTTGAACCGACGATTGCGGTTAAATTTCGGTAAAATAAACTGAGAATTACACTTTAAAACCGACAAACAAACTGAGCAGCAGGAGGAATCTCCGGAGCGGCTGTTCAGTGAGGCGGAGTAAAGAATCTGACAGTTTAAGTTTGAGCTTCAACAGACAGAGTGTTCAACCGAGCTTGCGCTCAAGATTCCATGCCCTGCATGGAAGTTAACTCTTTCACCTCCGGAGCAGTTCTAACCTGGGGTTATACTGCATATGTCATAATATAGCAAGACTTCATGTTGTTTGAATCTCTCACTCCAAACAGAAAACCTTAGCAAGCTTAAGGAATTTTGGAAACAGAGTAACTCTTTAATCAAGGGTAAATCAGCTCAGTGTTCTAGTTCCATTCTTTCAGGTGGCAACCTCCTACGAGACTCTCCTTCTATCGTGGAAGGAATAAATCCATTGTTATGGATCTAGATAAGTACACTTCATGTCTTTAGCCAACCCCTGACTTCTCCATCCCCATACTAGTCTAGGGTTGTGCCCCGCTTTCCACTTAAAAAACACAACAAAAAAGGAAGTTCCCCGATTGTTATTAAAACTCAAGAAAGAGAGCTCCCCTGGTCATGATACAATTGAGCCCAAGTTCTTTAAATTAGGGGCACCCGCACTTGCTGCTCCTATCTATAATCTAATAAACAGGTCCTTCCTTTCCGGATCCATTCCGAGCAAATGGAAAATTGCCGTGGTAGTCCCCCTCCACAAGGGTGTCTTTCAAGCGACTGAAAACTACAGACCCATTTCAAGTCTTTGCCCCCTGGCTAAAATCCAAGAGAGGATACTTTATAACCAATTAACAGTCCTATTTGGAGACACACTGCCTACTCACTGACTGCCAGTATGGATTTAGAAAAAACTATAGTACGACTATGGCCCTTGTAAAGGTCTCTGCCGATATTCTCAATGCAAGTGACAAAGGCCTTGTTACAGGAGTGGTGTTTGCTGACCTGACAAAATCCTTTGACCTTGTCAACCACCACCTCATACAAAGAAAACTTAACCTCCCGGATCTTGACTGCTTAGTGCTAACCTGGCTAAAGAGTTATCTCATCGGGAGATCCCAAAGGGTGAAGTGATCTGGATCATTGTCTTCTCTCAGGCCTATAACACATGGTGTACCCCAGAGATCTATCCTAGGTCTGTTACTTTTTTCACTCTTCATTAACGAGCTTCCCAACTTCTGCGGTGGTGCTTCAGTACAACTTTACACTGACAGCACCATTCTGTTCCATTCCTCCAAAAACATGGACTGACTTAATCAGAGTCTTAATTCAAATTTCAATACACTCGAACCATGGTTCTCAGATAACCATCTAATTCTTAATACCAAAAATAACAAAGCCATGGTATTCCACAGTCCCTCCTCTAAAACATTTAACAACACCCTCTCAAAATCTGCTCACTATCAGGGGATTCCATAGAAGTAGTCCAGACCTTTAAATTCTTAGGACTGTACCTTGACTCAGGCTTTTAGACACCCATGTCTCCTTGCTAACTGAAACTGTCAACCAGAAGTTAGGTCTGTTATACCATCTCCGCCCTTTTTTATCTGCCACCTCCTGCCAGAAAATTGCTTCCACATCCCTCCTCTCTATACTTTTCTGTGGTGCACCACTACTTCTCTCTGATCACCATTCATCCATTGCCTTGCTCCGGCAACGGTCTTACAGGATTGAGCACTTTGCCTTGGGGGCTGAACCTACAAAACACCACTGTGATATCATGACTACCCTACATTGGCCGGATTATGACTCAAGGCTACAGTACCTCACATTATGCTTTGTATATAAGCTAGTGAATCTTTTCAATCCACCTTGTCTTAGTGGAATTGTCTATCGCAAATAAATTGTTTGTCCACTCAGGTCATCCACATTACCTATTCTAGCAACCCCAAAATCTCGCTGTCTTAATGGAGGCGATCTTTCGCCTATTCTGCTACCACATCCTGGAATGCACTACCTCATCTCCTTTCTTGCCCTCCTCTATCACTATTCAAAAAATCGCTAGCTGCACACCTGCTCGAACCTCCTACCTGCATTTGTTTTTACTAACCCCTGCTTTCTCTGTACCCTGTTTACTTTCAAATTAATAATCTCGGGTGCATTTTTCAAACCATACCTACTCTCTGCTCTATTATGTACACCCTAATCTTATTATTTTTCTATATTCTGCTGACGAAATCTCAGTTGAATCTGTTACATTGAACTTTTGTAAATATTTATATTTTACTGTAAATATGTGTATCTCAGTGTATATAATGTTGTAATTTATGTATTTTATTCACTGTTGCAACTTCTACCTTGCCAACCCCCCGACTTTATAGTGCACTGACTGCTGTTTAGCTGCCCTAGTCAACTGTTCACTGATTGTATATCTGCTGTTCATAACATTTGCTACTCATTATTTATATTCCTGTTCTGTGTCTTGGATTGTCTGCCCGGGTCGCCCCCAAAAAGGGGACTGCAGGGTCTCAGCAGACTCATCCAGTTACCAAACTTCAAATCAATAAATATAACACATTCTGAGATTTGGTGGCAAATATTTTAAAACTACCTCCAAAACGACTTCTGGCGATGCACCATGCCATGTAGCAGCTTCCCTACAGAGCTCCAGCCACCTGTTCCATAAAACCTGCTCAACCTATTTAAGTCACGGTATTCTGGCAGTGCAAATCGTGGTAATATGCATTGGAAAGGTGCGGGTATGCAGAGAGAAGCATTACAGTATACAGAATGGAGGTAGATATAAAGAAGAATCTACCAAAACGCACACCGCTGGTGACGCCTGAAAAGGCCCCAAGGAAGCCTTGGGCCTTCAGTTCTAGCCTGGGCGTGGATGCCAGCACCAGTGTTGGTCCTTCTACCATGGATAGTGAGCCGCTTACATTGCAGCGGTTCTTAGAGGAATTAAAACCTTTTAAGGATGATCTCCATACCTTGACAACGAAGCTCCCTTACCCAGAAGTTGGATGAGGTTGCACAAGGAGTCTCTGACAACTCAGCTCGAATCTTCATGCTGGAAAAGCAGCAGGACAAACTGGATCCCGAATTGGCTGCCTGCAGACAATGCCTTACTAAGCTGGAGCTAAAAGTGGAGGACCTCGAGGGGCACAGTAGGAGGAAAAACGTGGTTATTATAGGTCTCCCCGAAGGAGAAGAGGGGCATGACCCGATCAAGTTCATACAAAAGTTTGTGGAGAAGTTAGCTGGCCCCTCTCCGTTTGGTGCTAATTATATTATCGAAAGGGCGCTCAGAGCTCTATGCCCAAAGCCACCCCCAGAAGCCCCTCCACGAACAGTCATCTTTTGTTTCCTCAACTTTATGGAAAAACAGCATTTTCTTAGCAAGACCAAAGAGCTCCAAGACATCATTTGGGAAGAAAAGTGTCTGAGGGTCACCCAGGATCTCCCAGCCTCAGTTCACCAGAAAAGAACGGCCTTCCACCCTATGGTGGTTAAATTAATAGCCGCCGACATCAAATTTCGGATGGTATACCCAGCTAAATTAAAGGTTCTCATCTCTGGTGTCTGGGTGGCCTTCGATGATCCGGAATCTGCTTTGGGGCAACTGAAAACTTCTTTCCCTGACCTATTCAAGAATTCCTGAAGAGCAATGAGGGATGCGGGCGGAAAAATAGTTTTCTCGTATTGCCACGCTGAAGGAGAGATCTATGTTCCTAACAGTGCTTGTTAAGCCTGGAATTGTAAAAGTTTGGAATTTAAGAGTCCAGACGTTGGTGCTCAGTGACTGGTTGCATGCCACAGATGCTTTAACTACGTGGGTTCCCACCCCTGTCGGGGGATCAGTCATCATATTTACATTCCCAACAAGGAGATGAGAAGATGATCGAAGCCACGCTGCATGGCATAGTGCCAGTGAGGTGTTGTCGCTGTCATTGCTGCCTTTGCAGGGCGTTTCTCCTCACTGACACTTCCACGCCATTATCACTAGAGGAGACTCTTTCCTTACAGATGCTGTCAATCTTAATGCAGTGCGGCTCAATCATTTAGCCGCTTCAACGCCGCAGGGTTTATGCGGACTTCCCAGAATAGCGTCTGATCCAGAGACTGCCGGTTGTATTTACTATGAAGAACCGTCAATTCTCCTTGACATGAACATTTGTTAATTGTAAAACAGGAGGGGAAATGGGGGGCGAAGAGACAGTGAGAAATGCCTTTTCTCTCTGAAAGAGGCCTGAGTTAATGGGGGTCCAGAGAGAGAGAAGGTACTTTTATGATGCCAGGTGAAGGCTGATATTGGTCTCCCCCCCCCCCATGTTTCCTTTTCCTTTTTTTGGGTCTGCTTTTCCCATAGGTAGTAAGGTTTAGAAATTTGATGACCCAACAGTTTGCCTGTAAGTTCTATAGTTTGCATAGTTTCCTGTAGCGATAGAGAACAGTCTAGGCCACGTTCTGGTTTTTCTAGTACAGACCAATTTATGTACTCACTCAATATCAAGGTGTTACTTTAGGTTAATGGTCACAGTATCGTACTGGCCTAGTTTAGAATATGGCTGCTGATCTGTGTATAATGTTTCAGATTGGAGAGTTAATTTTCAATTAATGATCTCATCGCTTCAATCACTCCAATGCAGCAAATCCTTTAGTTTTCAGCATCTTAATTACTGGAGTCCAGTTAGTGATTCTTGTTATGATCATTGTTTTATATATTTAGGTTTTGGTTGGTTGGCTGGAGCGAAAGGGGAAAAGTTCAGGGGCATGATGCAGAAGGCGAAACGTAGAGTGGGGTGGTAGGGTGGGTTGGGGAAGAACTTTAAAGTTTGTACTGTTGAGGGTTTATGTGGGTAGATTACGGGGACTGGAGGGGGGAGAGGTGGGCGGGTAAGTTCACACGGTGATTTGGGGCAGAGTATCCTGTCTGCTAATTGTCTCACACCTCAATCAGTTTTTTGCTTGACATGGCTGGGACAACGAGGATAATCTCTTGGAATGTGCGGGGAGCCAGGCACAAAATTAAACAATATCAGATTCTTAAACACCTAAATCTGCTGGCTGCGAATATTGCGTTTTTGCAGGAATCTCATTTACTGAATTCTGAAGCTCCGCAGACAGCAGATGGGCCAACGCTTCGCGGCAGAGGGTAACACCCAAAGCCGCGGAGTTTTGATCCTATTGCGTAGGTCCATACCTTTTGTTCCCACCCAAATTATAGCGGACCCTGAAGGACATTACGTATTTGTGAAAGGCAAACTCCATACCAAAGAAGTCATCTTGGGCAATGTCTATGGTCCCAATATTGACACTCCCAGTTTCTTTATACACATTCTCAACATCTTTTCCCCATTTTTGCAAATCCCTTTAATAATAGGGTGCGATTTTAATCTTGTGTTCGACCCTCAAATGGATTGCTCAGGTAAGCTCTGTAAAGGGCTTTCCCCAGCACAGCGGGCACTCTGGGATTGGTTAGATGGAGCGGGGTTAGCAGATATTTGGCGTATTCTTCACCCATCGGATAGAGAGTTCACTTTTACATCCTCGGTTCACCACTCGTCCTCATGCATTGATTATATATTGATTTCCCAGTCCTTAATCCCCGCAGCAGTAGACTCGGTTATACTCACAGGACCGCTTTCTGACCATTCACCAGTTGCCTGCTCGATTTCTTCATCCTCACTGCCCATTATAGGCAGGCGATGGAAGGTTAATAATCAACTTTTAAAGATTCCAGAGTATAAAACATACGTATCCCGAACATATTTCCACTTTTATGGTATTAATGTCGGCTCTACTGGAAAACCAGACATTGAGTGGTGCTCCCTGAAAGCCTATCTTAGAGGTTTATTGATCGGTTTAGCAACCAAAAGGAAAAAACTGAGGATGAACGACTTAAATACTTACTGTCCCAGATCCATGCCATAGAGCATGAGTTATCCCCCCAATCCCCAGATCACGTCAGAGAAACCCTAGTGAAACTTAAGGACTCATATTTGAGTCTCCTAAGAGAAAAAGCTGAGTTTATTATCCTGAAAACTCAGTCTTATCACGTAGATCAAGGGGACAAAGCAGAGTCTCTTTTGGACCTCAAGCTTAAACAGCTGGAATCTTATACACTGATCGCTGCAGTCTGCTCGCAAAAGAATGATATTCTTATGACTTCTCCATCGGACATAACTTCGGAATTTAGGAGTTATTATGCGAAGCTGTACAGCCCCATGGAAGATCCCCCATCTTCATCACAATTAGTCTTTTATCTTTCGCGGACCTCCCCTACCTGTACTCTCAGACCTACAGAAGTCTTCCCTAGTCGCTCCCATTACTTTAGAGGAGATACTCAGGGTTATTCAGAATCTGCGCTCGGACAAGATACCTGGGCCGGATGGCTTCTCCTCTAATTTTTATAAAGTCTTTGCACCACAACTGGCACCTGGCCTTCTCTCGCTATTTCAGCATGTTCTTTCTGGGCAGGTTTCGGATGAATCTTTATTTGAAGCCTTAATTACTCTAATACTGAAGGAAGGTAAACCTCCCGAGAGGGTCCAGAGTTATAGACCTAGCTCCCTCCTTAACCAGGACCTTAAGATTCTAACAAAACTCCTGGCGGACCGCTTGAGCCTTGTCATGCAAGATATTATAGGCCCAGAACAGGTAGGCTTCATGAAGGGTAGATCCTCGATTTGATCATTTTAGAACCCTCTCGCATGTCTTCTCGGCCTCCAGGGATGCCTATTTTCCTGCTGTTCTTATCTCCCTGGATGGCAAGAAGGCATATGATAGGGTTGACTGGAATTTTTTGTTTCAGTCACTCACAACATTTGGGTTCCCCTCTCTTTTTATAAAATGGATAAGGGTCCTTTATAAATCCCCCACGGCACGGGTAGTGTGTAATGGAGTATTGTCCGACCCCTTTAAATTGCATGCTGGCACTAGGCAGGGATGCCCTTTATCCCCCCTGCTATTCAATATCTACTTGGAACCACTTATCCGGAGGATTATGGCCAGTACAGAAATCCAGGGTATAAGTATCCAACAGCAAACAGTCAAAGTATTGGCCTACGCGGATGACCTACTCCTTCAAATATCTCAAACCGACATATCTATACCTGCCCTACTTACCACCCTGAGAGAATTCAGTTCCATGTCCAATTATAAATTAAACAAAAACAAAACGGTGGTTTTCCCCTTGAATTATAAAGCGTTAAAGACGGTGGCATCTTCCGTGGGTTTCTCTTGGCAGCCCAACACATTGAAATATCTGGGTTTGAATTTGTCCAGGGAGCCGAACAGGTTTACAAAATTAAATCTAGAGCCATTAATATCCACTATTAGACAAGATCTCAAGAGATGGGCATTACTTCCCCTATCTCTTTGGGGTAAAATCAATATCATCAAAATGAATGTCTTCCCGTGACTTTTCTACCCATTAAATCTTTCGAACACCTGGTTACCGTTGATGTGGTTTAAAAAAATACATCAGATGTTCTCAGCCTTCATTTGGTCTGAAAAGAAACCCCGAATAGCCTATGATAAGCTTTCAGCACCGAAATTGAAGGGAGGGACTGCGTCTTCCACATTTAGGACTTTGCTAGTGGGCCAGTCATGTAAATAAGTACCTGCAATGGCTAAGGTGGGACCATCCCCAATTGCAGCAGTCCTTCACTCCTATCTGGCTCAAAATAGAGAGGAGTCTAATACAAACTCATTGGCTATCCCCTGTTGCATTACTACATGTTAATTTAAGATCTCTGCCTTCCGCACTTAAAAATCCTCCCATTGCATTATCTATTCATATCCATTCTCAGCTCTGCTCGTTCCTAAAATATAAGCATACCATGGACCCATCACAACCTTGGTGGGGTAACCCCAACCTTATAATTGACGGTAGGCCACTTCAGTTGAGATGGATCCCCCAGATAGGGGACTGTCTCTCTCGCTTTCGGAGGCCGGACGGCCTGTGGTTAACTTCACCTGAAATCCTTACTAAATTTCAAGTTCCAAATTCTGCGATTTTTAAAATATTTCAATTACGTCATTTAATAATAAAATCCCTTGGTAATGTGCCACCAATACCCCCGAACCCATCCTTGTCGGATTTAATTCCCCAGGTGGGTCTCTAGCATGCTGTTTCCAGATTGTATGAGATACTCCATAAGGGAAATGGCCAGACTGCCTGGGGCCGACTTCTTATTGGTCCCCACTTTTTCCCAAACAAGATTTGCATTGGCCCTCTCTATGGAAGACCTGTCACAAGTTTGTAACACAAGACAGACTTCGATTATTGCAATTTAAAATCCTGCACAATCTTTATTACTCGCCCCAGAAGATGGCTAAATTGGGTATGCTCTCTTCACCCACATGTACCAGGTGCCTGCAGAGTGAGGGTAACCTTCTGCACATCTTTTGGGAATGTCCCAAGGTAGTTCCTCTCTGGACTATCATTAAACAGAAGGCTGACCCCCTTTTGGGCTTATCAGATCTTTTTACAGTGGAAATATGTATTTTGGGAGAGCTTTCCTCGGTTACTGTTACCAATAGAAAATATCATATAACCCTCATTGCGATGTCAGTCAAAAGACTGGTCTTGCGGCACTGGAAAGATTCAACTGAAATTTCTTACAGTGAATGGTTACAGGAGTTGTTGGCCAATCTTCGCTTGGAGAAGACAATTGCTAGTTTACATAATCAGTCACAGAAATTCCTCAAGAATTGGGGTTCTCTTGTTACTCTGTATTCTCTTCAGAAATCATAAAAGTCCTGTACCTTGCAACAGACAGCCTGATACCAGATAGATCTGCTCTGTGTGAACGGAGGGAGGGTTGTGGGGGGGGGGGAGAAGAGTGGATCTATTCCCAAGCTATGCTGTAATATTGTACAGTTGATGAACAAATGTAACAGGAGATCCTCTCTCTGTAATTGTATAAAATTGAATGATCTTTGAATTGAAAAAAAAACTACCTCCAAAACCTGCATCATATTTTTGGCGCTGCACTGCAGATTGTGCAGTAAAGTTATCTGCCTTTCATGCATAACTTATGCAAGTTGTGACGTTTTGGGTCCTACTTATGTAAAAAAGTGAAGCCTGGTCAGTTTTTGAGATACAAGCTGCTTTAAAGCAGTGAAACCATCACAAATATGTCAAAATGTTTGAAAATAGCATACAAACATTTTGGAGTAATTTTGGATGATGCAGTCGCAACCAGAAATTGAGAGTTGTGCCTGCATATCCCCGTTGAAAATCCAGCCCTTATTACTTAAGAATGATCCTTCTCTGAATGTTTCCAAATCCAGTTTTTGCAAGAAATAATCATTCTCCCTGCTTTGATTACAGTTTCGTTCAGAATGGGTCTACATTTGTGAAATATCTTGCCTTGGGTTCAGTCCAACTGTGTGGAATCGGAAAGGTTCCAAAACTTCCTCCCCTCTCTCCATCTTTAAAGGACGTTCCGTATAGAACCAATGCGATTACGAAGGAGAAGGAGCAGTGCTGTTCTTCTGTCGCTGCTGGTAAGTATTGGAATAAGATAATCAATGCACAATTCCCCAAAAGCAAACAGACTTTTCTACAGTAGATGACTTTGCTTTCTTAAGTTATTTGCCTGATTTAGTTTACTGTCAACTTTTAGGTAGTCTTTCACCAACCATACTCAGTCACTGGAAGCAGCCTTTAAGCTTTTCTCCTCCTCTTAACCAACCATGTGGCCCTCTGTCTCCATCCCTGCTGAACTCTGATAATTCCTTCAGTTAGAAAAATTGATCTCCTCCTTTACAGCGTCTGCTAGTGAATGGGATTCTGCAAAGGTTTTCAGGCTTTTTATATTTTCTTCAAAAGTTTTTGATTCTCCTGTCAACTCGTGTGCATCTTCAGCTCACTGCTCCAACAGTTTCACCATGGAACAGAAGAGGATGCCAGAGTTTGAGGTGTGTGGTTTGCAGGTTCACTGTGTCTGCAACGGATGCCCATGATGCCTGCGTTTACTGCCTCGGCAGCACCAGTGATGTGGATCACTGCTAGTGCTGCTAGTCTATGCACTCATAAGCAATTGATCACCTACTGTGGGTGTGCAAAGGAAGGCTATGGTCTGTAGGTGGACTGTCTCCTATTGCCAGATATGCCTCACAGCTATATGCTAGGGAAGTGGCCGATTCACCGATCAATGTGTCCCAGTCTTCCATCTGTTGACTGTTGAAGAGGAGTGGGATATGCATGTTTCTGGGCTTCACTAAGATAAAGGTTTTCACAAGGCTCCCTCCTTGGTGCCATAGGCAGAAGAAGTCAACAGCAGTTGTAAGAATGCTTTTGGCCAAGTGATCACTTGCCTTCTCCCTTTCTAAAGGGCCTTGAGGTTGTTGTCCCCGAGGAGGTTGAGCTGCCTACAGAGAGTCTTTTTGGGCAGCCGAAGGCCTAAGTACCTGTTTGTCCAGTCAGCTGAGCTATCAGGCATGGACTATGACTACTCCACTGAGGGAGAAGAGTCCTGTCTTTCACAGGCTACAGTGTGGACAACTGCTTTGCCTGAGTTGGGTGGAATAGGTTTTACTGAGCTCTGGGTTGCACATCCACTTTTTCATCTTCCACAATGAATAGAAACATAGACAGTGATGGCATAAAAAGGCCTCACAACCCATACAGTTTGCCCAGTGCTACCTGTGGTATTTTGTAAGTACCGTAGTGGGTCACTCACCCCTCATGCCATAATCTCTGCTCACTTCCCCATAAGCCCATCCAACAATTTTTAAATCCCACTACAGTCTTGGCACAGACCACTTCTGTTGGCAGCTTGTTCCATTTCTGCACTACTCTCTCTCTAAAGAAATATTTTCAGATCTTATTTTTGAACCTCTCTTCTGCCAGTTGCTTGGCATTCCTACTTCTCCCCATGTTTGCACTCGTGAACAGATTTCTGCTGTCCACCCTGTTCATCCCATCTAGAAACTTACAGTTCTTAATCATGTTACCCCTCTCCTTCCTGGCTTCCGTTGTGTAAATGTTCAGGTCATTTAGCCTTTCTTCAGAGGACTTACCATGCTTACTATCCTCTGTACCACTTCTACCCTATCCCTGTCCTTCTTCAAGTGCAGACTCAGAACTAGGCACAGTATTTTAAATGTGACTGCCCCAGGTATCTGTGCAAGAGCAGGACCACCTCCTATCTAATGCTGCTGATGCCCTTGTGTATGCATCCTGGCATTCTACTTGCCCTCCCCATTGCGCTAGTACACTGGATTGATTTTTTTTTTCAGATTGTCTATAAATGTCAGCTCTGGGTCCCTCTCCTCAGTTGTCTATTCTAGCTTCACACTCCCCATCTTGTACTCCATTCTCGGATTCCTGACCCAAATGTGCATGACCTTGTACTTTCTTTGCATTAAATTTCAGCTGCCAGACCTATGACTATTTCTTTAGTTTCCCCCAGATCTTCCTTCAGTGCCCTTACACACTCATTGTCCACCTTGCTGCAGATTTTACTCTAATACTATATTTAGTGAAATACTATTGTCTACTTATTGTAGACAGTGATGTACGAGTGCTCAGTGAGGGAGAGCTGTATTACTCCAATGCCAAGCCTCCCCCTGATCACTTGTTGTAGACAGTAGTGCAGGAGTTCTGGCTTTGCAGGAACTTAGTTACTTCAGTCCCAGCCTTTCCCCTCCTGACATGTTGCAGACCATGGTGCAGGAACGCTGGCAGTGAGGGAGCTCACAGTTAATCTTCCTAGAATTAGTATTTACCATTGATTTCCACCTATGGATGTGGGTCAGAGACACTAGGACCCCAGGGGAGAAAAGCTTTTGCCAGATGGCTGGCAGTGGTACTGGACACGGGTCCTGTGCACCCCTATGTGGTGCTGCGTGCTGGCCAGTAACTATTGCTGGCTCCCTCACCATTCTCAGTTCTGTTCTTCCCACTGCCAAGAGCACACTGTGGGAGGGCTTCTTTGTTCACATTGTTGCCACCCAAGTTTCTAAGTGCATTACCATCTTATTTTTTGGTAAAGTGACGTATTCTTGTTTGTTTTCTGCATGATGCCAAAACCCAAGAAAAAGGGAACCACAACGAAAACCCAAGAAAAAGGGAGCCACAACAAAAAGGAAGGATCCAAAGTAGCTCATCATGTGTCAGTGCCCATGAAGGCACAAAACTGCTACAATGGACTGGCATCAAGCCTGTGTGGCCTGCCTTGGACCAGAGCATGACATGGATTCCTGTGACCCCTGCTTTTCCATGGACCATCGTACTTCAGAGAACCATGAGTTGAAGGGGGGGGGGTTGTTGCCTAATCCCTACCTTCTGAGGTAGGCATTGCAAGCATATGCCCATGGCGTTCCCTCCCAGCCCTCTTCTGAGGACCTCTGGTTCCATGGAAGTAAGGAGTTCTTCTCAGCCTCATGCTGAGGCATGAGAGCTGACTCCTTCTGGGCAGTCGGCTGCGAACCCTCTACAGTCTACCTTCCCTGATCAGCAGACTCCCCCTGCAGCAAGGCTGAAGCTGTATGCTCAGTCTGCACTGGTGGACACCTCGACGGTGCCCTCTGGTATTGCCCATGCTGTTGTCACCCATTCTTGTTGATGATGCGGCAAGTCACTCTAAAGATGACATGGGGCCTTCCCCCTCCTCCAGCACTGGTCGTGTTGGCCAGTGAGGGATTGGCACAGACATTGAGAGACTGTCCCTATACATAGTATCATTAGTGAATACGAGGAGTGGGGTAGCTGTATATGTAGTGAGGGGAATGACCATGAAGGCAAGCCTGGGCCCAGCATTTGAGTGAGGTGCCACCAACGTCATCATCTTGGAGGTTGTCCCTGACTCCGTTGTCGCCCGTGACAGCAAAAAGGGTGATGACACTGAGCACAACATCAAAGTTGACACTGAGCAAAGAATCAAGGACAGTGCTGGCCACAGTGATGGGGGAGAAACTTACCTCCATGGACGTCGCCATGTCTGAGCATGGTGCTGGAGGCAGTGCCAGCTCAGGATTTGGTAATGACCTGGGGCGGAATTCTCTCTGGAGTCGATGAACAACTCCATTACCGGTAAGGACAGGGCATGCCACATGGGACTTGTATAGCTCCAGTCTGCACACCAGGGGTTCCCTCCTATCAGCACCAATCAAATCACTCCTCCGGATGTAGGAGGGCACCCTTAAGGTGATTCTGCTAGGCCCTTCCCTTGGGCAAGGTCCTGTACACAGTTCCACAGCCCTGGCCAAGTCCTTAGAGACCTAGAGTCTCAACCCCTCCTAGAAAGGCCTAACAATTTCCTTGATGGGATGCCTTCATTAATAGGCACTACAGAGCTGCTAATGTGGAAGCAACACTAGGCTTGGGTGGGTGCATTAATGGACTGTCACAGGAAGTCTGATAGGGCCCAATTCAGGCCCTTCTCCCTGCTGCTGACCCTGTCTGGAGGTGGCACCTCGTCTTCATCAGTGTCTTCCTCAGAGGACAACAAATCATCTGTCCACCTGTCTTTTGCTGAAGAGTATGCCCTGTACCAGCGATTCCTGTTGGAGATGTTCCAGGCACTTAACCTTGAGGCCTGTAGAAGCCACAGTTCAGCAATCTTGCCATTGGGGCTCCTTGGAGTTCCCATTATCGACATTGTGGTCATCCCTCCTTGGCCTAGAGCTATGGAGGATGCATCCAAAGTAGTGTGGAAGCGCCCCATCTCCAATCCAGCCATCCCCAGGGGGCTGCCCACATGGTGTTGCGCACCCATCGAGCTTCAAGTACTGCACACCCTGTCAGGGCCACGGAGCCTCATGCTTGACCAATCTCTAGATACAGATTCCACTCACATGTATGCTCTTGGAAGCAAGGCATTTACCATGGCATGCCCTCTCGTGCATCTCTGTATGTCAGGCACACATGGCGACCTGTAACCATTGCTTATGGTTGTAGCTGCATGGTTTGGCCATTGACCTTTCCACCCAGGGTATGGAGGTAGCATGGCTCCAGTCGAGGGCATCTTATGATGCCAGTGAGGTGACCTCCAGACTGGTGAGAACAAGTTCCCCCAAGCCTGGAAAAAGGCACTTATCACCCCCATACACAAGGGTGGTGACCGATCCTCCTCTGGAAATTACAGGCCAGTCTTATCCTCCCCCACCTATCCAGAGCCTTGGAAAAGATTGTTGCTGACCAAATAACAGACTGCCTCACTGTTAACAACCTTCTCTGCATGGAGCAGCATGGCTTTCACCATGGTTTCAGCACCACAACTGCCCTCATAGAGTTCTCCACCTTCCTTCACTCAGCCCCGGGCAAAGGGCACCTCACTGGTGCAGTCTTCATTGATTTGTCGAAGGCCTTTGACATGGTCTGCCACCCTCTTCTTATTAATGCCATCACACAACTTGGTTTCACCCCAGGCCCTGTAAACTGGGTCACCAACTACCTCACTGCCTGAACCCAATGTGTAAAAATCAGCAATATCCTCTCTAGCCGCTGTCAGGTCTGCTCCGGAGTCCCCCAAGGCTGTATTCTTGGACCACTACTTTTTAGATTATACCTAAACACACTGCCCAACGCCTCCTCAGAACACATACTCCTTTACGCAGATGATGTGGTCATCTTTGCATCCCACCCCAATCCTGCCCAACTCCAGCTTGCTCTACAAACCTCTTTTGCGCAGACCGAACAGTGGATCTTACTTCGAGTGGGAGCTCTTGCAGCAGGCTATAACAATCAGGACTATGCCGCAGGCACTAGGACCCACCGGAAACATCTTCAGCCAGCAGTATACAGCAGGGACTGCCCCGGACGTCGGCCCCACCCCGACATCGGCCCTGGTACAAAAGGGGGTGGACCCAGCTCCACCTCAGTTCTTTTCCCGCCGCGTCCCGCACGTGAAGAGAAAGATCTCATTCCAGCTTGCCAGGAACAGCTCACCTGTTTCCAAAAACCTGCCTTTTGCTACCATTTTTCTATGTTTTTTTCTAGCTACCATCATCAGACCGTTTTCCGATGGTTTTTGCGGTTCATCGACGGATGTCTTCACCGTCGTCGGCCTCGCCTGAACCCCATCAAAATAAGTGCGATTGCGGGAGGCAGATCCCTGCCTAGGATGGGCATAAAAGTTACGTTTTCTGCCTCAGGCTGGACCACGATACCGCGGCCTGCTCTGCCTGCCAGGCGTTTACCAGCCAGACCCGGGACCGATTCTGAAGGCTTTTCTTCTGGAGAAGAAGATGAATCTGCACTCCTCCGAGGGGAAGCGCAAAGAAAAATCCAAGCGTCACGGGAAAGACCGTAGTCGGTCCTGGTCCTGGTCTCATTCGCAGCCCTCTCCCAAGAAGGCCTGCCCTTCCCTGGGCGCTGGAGAGCATCCCAAGTCGTCATGAGCGCAAGGGCCTTCGGGGAGAAGCCGGCTGTCAAGGCAACCCCGCCAAGGGTTACCACCAAGCCCTTGGAGTAAGCTGCGCCCCACCTCCCAAGGCACTCGCAGCCGCCTGCTAAAGCCATGATGGAGCCCATGGACTCTCCGGGCGCGGGCACCCTGTCATCGGTACCACCACGATGCGGTTGAAGAGCGAAAGGGTGAGGATCGGCCATGGAAGACCCGATGACCCGTCTCCAGGTCTCCTCCTTCCCCGGCCCCAGAGGCTCTCTCGCGGGTCGATGTCCTGGATACTCCTTTCCGGCCAAGTGGCCGAGCTTTTTTCAAGGACGAGCTCCAGGAGCTGTTTTCCTTTGCTGGGACAGGTCCAGAAGCGTGACCCCCATCACCGGCCCAGACACCGGTACCAGACCCAGCAGGCAAACCACAGCCGGGAGGTGAGCCTTCCCTGAGGAAGTCCCCAGAGCGACTGCCTACACCTCCTTCTAGGGCTCGTTCACGCGCCCGGTCTGGAGACTACCGACGACACTCCAAGGACTCTGGAGACCGTCGCCGGTCCAGGTCTCGTACACTCAGCCCTTCTCGGTCTTCTAGATGAGAGTGCTCCCAATGTCGGTCCACTGACGGACGTCGGTCTTTGCTCTGTCGCTGGTCTCGGGACCAGAATCGCTCTTTGGACTGACGTCGGTCGTTACCAATGACAGAGGGAGTCTGGTCATAAGGAGAGATCAGACTATTCCAGATCTCATAGTCGATATCCCTCTTCTTCGTCTTCGTCATTTTCCTGTCTCAGCTTAGAGTGGTCCCCAGGAGAGAAGGACCAGCCTCGCTTGCCTCCCGACAATCCAACCTTCATGGACGTCATGAAGCATATCCAGGCCTCCAATGAATGGGAAACAGAGGACCTGGATCCGGAAAGTTGGAGATTGGCAAAATACCTGAGGCAGAAGGAGCCGAAACCACTGGTGGTCTCTCCTTTAGTGGACACCTTCCAGGACTTCACTCGGACTACCTGGAAATGTCCAGCTTCCATGCCGACTGTTCCCAAGAAGTCAGATAGGCTGTATAAGAGCCTGAGGGCAGAAGCTTTCCTAGCAGAGAACCTTCAGGCGGACTTTTCGGTGATCACAGCTGCCCATGACAAATCCAGGCAGCCGAAGCACCTTAGCTCGCAGCCTCCTGATCCAGAGTCTCAGTGTTTGGACCAGGTGGGCAAGAAAGTTTATTCTGCCTCCACCTGTTCCATCCAGTCCCTTAATTTCCTGACGCATATGGTTCAGTACCGGAATGCTCTATGGGAGAGGGGACAAGAGCTATTGAAGGCCATGCCAGATTCCGATCAGAAGACGGAACTTCTGGACATCATGAAATTGAGCTCTGATGTAGGCTGCCATGTCCTGGGAGCCTCGTATGACATTGCAGATACGGCAGCCAGGGCAGCCGCTTCCGGAGTATGCCTCCGGCGCCACGCCTGGTTAAGAGTTTCGGGCTTTCACCAGGATCTGCAGTCCGGTATCAACGATTTACCATTCCAAGGTACCGTGTTATTTGGGCAGGAGACCGAAGCTTTGATTTCTCGTCTTCAAGAGTCGGGCAAGTCTATCTGGTCGGTCCTTCAAATGTACCGTGGCGACTAGCGAAGGCAACGAAATGGCCATTTCGTAAGCCCTCAGGTGGCCAAGGTCACGCTCGTGGTAATCAGTAGGGTCAGAGAGGTGACTTTCGTAGGAGAACCGGTAACCAGCAGCCTGGAGGCGCTCCTACCCATGGGACCAAGTCCTCCCAGGCCTCTCTGCCTACGCCCAGCTCAGCCCAGTGACTTCCTTCCGCCCCCCCTTCCAGAGGAAGACTCAGGGGAGACAGTCGGGGGCCACTTCTCCCTTCATCTCGAAGGGTGGAAGTCGATCACTGCGAACCAATGGGTCCTGGATATCATCAGGAGAGGACATACGCTGGAGTTCACGGTGTTTCCTCCAAATACTCTGCCAAAGTACTCCCGTTATCCTCCTTCTCACATCCCACTAATAGAAGGAGAGATTCAGACCCTCTTGCAGAAAAGGGCAATAGAGGTAGTCCCCTTGCATCAGTGGGGAAAGGGGTTTTACTCCCACTTCTTCCTGGTCCCAAAAAAGACACAGGATCTTCGTCCCATTCTGGACCTCAGCTCTCTCAATCTCTTTATAGAGTACAAAAGGTTCAGGATGGTGACCCTCCCAGGTCTACTTTCTCTGCTGCACCAAGGAGACTGGCTGTGCTCCCTAGACATGCAAGATGCATATATGCATATTGGGGTCTTCCCTCCCCACAGGAAGTTTCTGAGGTTCCACTTCCAAGGAGAACACTACCAATTTTGAGTTTTTCCGTTCAGCCTCTCTTCTGCTCCGCGAGTCTTTACAAAATGCTTGTCAGTGGTGGCTGCGTCTCTAAGGCGCATGGGGCACTTCATTTTCCCATACCTAGACGATTAGCTACTTATAGCCCTGTCACGGTCATGCCTACTTCACGCCCTCGGAGACACCTGTACTCTATTCTGAGAGCTGGGGATCACCCTGAACCTCCGGAAATTGTCCCCAGAGCCCAGTCAAAAGCTCGTCTTCATTGGAGCGGTCCTGGATTCTATCCAGGGCATGACTTTCCTTCCCCCAGACAGGGGCGATCGCGTGTGAGAGATTGCCAAAGGGATCTCAATAACTCCTCAAGTTCCAGCACGGAACTTCCTCAGGCTACTGGGGCACATGGTGGCGGCCATCCCAGTTACTCCCCTGGCCCGCCTCCACATGCGGGTCCCACAATGGATGCTCAGGGTACAGTGGGACCAAGGCTACGACGATCTAGACTTCATGGTCAGGATCACCGAGCCAGTCAGGTGAACTTTACTTTGGTGGATGGACCCCCAGAACTTGGAGAAAGGGGTCAGCTTTCGTCTGGAGTCACCAGGTCAGACACTCACGACAGATGCATCGGACCTGGGATGGGGAGCGCACCTGGGTACTCACCAAACGCAAGGGGTCTGGACACCGAGGAGCGATTCCCTTCACATCAGTGTACTGGAGATGCGAGCGGTTCTCTATGCCTTACAGGCCTTTATTTATTTATTTTTTTATTTAGTTTTTGTTGACCGGGTAAGTGCACTAGACAAATCCTGCCTATTTTCAGGCACAACCCGGGGGAGGGGGGATACAGGTGAATGCCAACTGACCTTGAACCAGATTAAGCTGTTGGTGGTATTTTTAGTGAATGAGGGGAAATTTGGCCAGGACACCGGGGAAATTCCCCTACTCTTTTCGATAAGTTCCACGGGATCTTTAACATCCACCTGAACTACCACCAATCCAGGCAGATGGGACCTCGGTTTAACATCTCATCCGAAAGACGGCACCTCAGAAGTGCAGCACCCCTCTCATGCTACACTACAGTGTCAGTATTGGGATATTAACCCAACTGCCAGATGTGGGAACTGAACCCACAGCCCTCTGATCTCCCGGCCTCAGAGGTGAGTGTGCTACCTACTGAGCCACTGACACTGCAAGAGGACCTGGTGCCAGGCTGTCTTCTGGTTCAAACAGACAATATGGCGGTCGTCTTCTACATCAACAAGCAAGGGGGTACTCATTCATATCCCCTTTGCAGGGGAGGCGATGAGAGTCTGGTACTGGGCAGTGGAGCATCACATTCTACTGTCTGCAGTGCATGTTCCAGGTGTCCTGAACGATCTGGCCGACAGCTTAAGCAGGTCTCGATCCAGAGCACATGAGTGGGAGCTGCTACAGTCCATAGCAGATCAGCTCTTCGACAAGTGGGGTAATCCAGAGCTGGACCTCTCTGCATCACCACGTAATGCCAAACTGCCAATATTCTGCTCGTGAGAGCACGCGTCTGGAGTTTTCTGGCCAGACGCGTTATCCCTTTGCTGGGCAGGGAGATTTCTCTATGCCTTCCCTCTCATTCAGAGTCTCCTACTAAAGTTACAGGCAGAAGGGGCCTGAATGATTCTCGTAGCCCCCAGATGGCCTCAGCAGATTTGGTCCTCACTTCTGCGGCGGTTATCCACGGAGCCTCCAACTCCGCTGCCCATATGCTGCCGCAGTTGCTGTCCCAGGAACAGGGGTCGCTGGTCCATCCGGACCTTCATTCCTTACACCTACATGCTTGGCTCCTTTAGACGTAGCTCAACACAGATACGGGGTTTCCCTGGAAGTGGTGGCAGTCCTAGTTTCGACGAGGAAGCCCTCCACCCGCTCTGCCTATGTAATGAAATGGAAGTGTTTTTGTTTATGGGCCTCGTCACAGCATTTGGACCCCTTCACTTGTCCAGTGAACTCAGCATTACAGTACCTCCTCTCCTTGTACCAACATGGCCTGAGTTACTCCTCTATCAAGGTGCATATGTGGGCTGTCTCCGCCTAGCATGCTGTCATTGGAGATAAGGCATTGGCACAGTTGGATGTCTCCCACACCTTTTTGAGAGGAATTTTGCATATGAGACCTCCCATTTGAGACCCTATCCCACCCTGGGATCTCCTTTTTGTGTTGGAGAAGCTCACCCTCCCTCCCTCCCTTTGAGCCAGCAGCGGATTGTGAGCTGCGTTATCTTTCTTGGAAGTTTTTTTTTTTTTTGGGGGTATTATTTTCTCTCCTCCAGAGCTCCGGCTACGACCCCCACCCTCCGTTGTTCCCCCCAGCGCCATCCCCGGACATCAGACCCCCTCCCTTATGCACCCCGTGACTTACCCTTCGCGGCAGAGTGGTGGGGAGCGACTCAACCCCCCCAACGGATCCATGCCAGGGAGGTGCCCTTCCAGGAATGGCGCCTCGGGGGAACCACTTCGTGCTGCCGGGCTCGCTTTTTTCACTGTTTTCCTCCCAGCGGGTCATGGCGTGCAATGACGCCAGCGACTGAGTGCACGCACGCTCCCGTGCGTGCCCCAATCAAGCGTCTGCCACGACCCGCCCTCCCCAAGCTTGCAGCCACGTGCTGTCGACCTCCCAGCCTCCGCTAGGGGTCAGGCAAGCCCAGCCGCCAAGTCCTCTCCCGGAGATGGAGAGCAGTCCCTTGGACGCCAATCCATTCTCCTCCCGCGACCCACGGCAACCCATTGCCCGCTCTCGAACACGGGCCGCCAAGGCACGAGGTATGGCGACCAGTGCCTCAACCTTTCAGTGCCACCGGCCGGCTCTTTCTTGGAAGTTTTTGTTTTTGGTTGCTATTACCTCAGCTCGAAGAGTTTCCAGCATCAGGCTCTGATGTGTAAACAGCCGTATTTGATTTTCCACATGGAAAGGGTTTCCCTTGGAACAAATCCTAAGTTTCTTCCGAAAGTGGTCTCGGAGTTGACCCTCAACCAGTCGGTTGACCTTCCAGTTTATTTTCCTTCCCCATCTAATAGAGGGGAGGCTCTCCTTCACACACTGGATGTCCACAGGATTTTGAGGTATTACCTCAAACGGACGGCTACGCACCGTCAATCGGAGTAACTCTTTGTGGCCTTTGCACCACAATGCTTGGGCAAACTGGTGACCAAGCAGATGATATCGAAGTGGATAGTCCACTGCGTTTCCTTCTGCTATGAAAAACACAATAAACCCCTACCGGGCACGGTCAAGGGTCACTCCACCAGGGGAGTGTCTGCTTCTTTTGCTGCCCTGAGAAATGTCTCTATCAGGGACATATGTACGGCCGCTACCTGGAACTCGGTGCATACCTTTGTCGAGCATTACAGCTTGGATATCGTCTCCAGATGCCGAGTCGGTTTCGGTCTGGCTGTTTTGCAGGGACTTTTGTCCTAGACCTGTGGGAGTCAGCTTATTCCACCTCCCGGGGTCATGTACCTCTTTGGCATGGGACTGCTTGGTATTCAGTCCTGATTGTTATATCCTGCTGCAAGAGCTTCCACTCGAAGTAAGATAGTACAGTTATGTAAGAACTTACCGTAACAGTAGATCTTCGAGAGGAGCTCTTGCAGCAGGCTATAACAATCAGGACTATGCCGCAGGCACTAGGACCCTCTGGAAACATTTTCAGCCAGCAGTATACAGCAGGGACCGCCCCCAACGTCGGCCCTGCTCCGACATCGGCCCTGGTACAAAAGGGGGCAGACCCAGCTCCACCTCAGTTCTCCTGCCAAGGCCCGCAAACAAGCCCTGACAAGAGAAGGAGATGAAGCACATAAAGGAGATATAAATAAAGATGGATCTTCACACCTCGAGGAGGAAGGCAGGTGGAAAAGTAACGCCTTCTGCTGCAAGAGCTCCTCTCGAAGATCTACTGTTACGGTAAGTTCTTACGTAACTGTACTTTCATCGACCACAGGCTCGTAATTAACGTTAAAAAAATGAAATCCCCTGCTCTTCACCCACAACCAGAACAAACTTAAGGGCTCGGCACTGTCTGTTCAGGCCCTCTCCCACCACCCTCTTGAACAGGTTACCTCATACAAATACCCCGAGGCATTGTCTTTGACTCTGCCCTCACCTTTCATGATCACATCCATACCCTCTGCACTGCCATAAATACATGCATAGACTTATTTTACCGGCACAGAGCCTGTCTCCCCCCAGAAGGACCAAGACTCCATCGACTCATCTGTCCTATCCCTTGTGAACTGTGGACTTTTGACATACAGTGCAGCAGACACCACCACACCAGGCAATATCAACCTTTCAATCAACAAGGCCTGTCGGCTTCTCACAGGGGCTGACAGGCTCCCCTTTATTCCTTGTCAAACCTCCTCTCCTTTGATGAGCGACTACTCTACCAGACCAGTTTGCTCACCCAAAACTTCTGCTCCGGCCTGACCCTCGGTCTGTCTAAGTTGGTCAGCACCTCCTCACCTACTGTCTCCACCCATAGTGCTACAAAACCACACTATTAGTCCCTAGGGTCAGGACATCCCTTGCCCAGAGGTCCTTTTGGTACAGAGCCCCCACTTGTTTTAACACCCTCCCTTCTAGTATCACATCTGAACACATAATCTGGCCATTTAAATCAGCCCTCCGTAACCACCTTTTCAACTCCCGTAGCTGCAGTTGCAAATAGCGCAGCCCCCTGCTGGTTCTACCCCAACCAAGTGACCTCTACCACCCTCACTGTATATGTATATGTGGGCTTCTCCCTCTTGTTTAGCTACAATCATGTATCGGCTAGTACCTGTTAATTGAGCTTTTCTTCTCGCTGCTATTTACATTTTTTTTTTCTGTGTATAATGTAGTGTATGCATCACTGATTTCTCCTTTCTGCTTAGCTACCACCATGTATAGACCAGTCTCCTGTAAAAAAAATTATCTTTGTCTTGCTACTTTTGCCTACACCTTCTGTATATGATGTAAATTTCTGTTTTATTTCAAGCACTGTTGACTGTCTTTCCACCCACTGTATGTATTATCTGCCCCGTCCTGTATTTTTGTATGACATGGAGCCTTTGTAAATGAGTCTTTGACTCAAAGGGTTGCAATTCTGATATAATAAATGAAATAAAATAAAACAACAGTCTGTACCTGATGGACAGTATTGCTTCGCCTTTCCAGATTGGCACCTGTGGCCACGCCTAAGGTGTTTAACTCGCTTTTCCAGGGGGCTCATTTCTTCTCCCCCAGGGTCAGACAGGACCTGTTGGGGAACTCTTCTGCTCCTGTGCCACAGGAGCCCCTTTCTCATCCAAATCAGTCTCAGGTCTTACCAGACCTGTCAGCTGTTCTTCCCCTCACAGTGGGCTGAGGGTATCGCTTACCCTCAAAGTGAACCAGTCCCTCCCTAAAGAAAAGGGGCGCTTGGTAATCTGACCCGTAAATGTGAATCAAGGACGAAGACTGATTCTTAAAAGATATGAAAGTTACATACTTACCACAACTGCTGATCTTCCAGAACATCTTCACCATTGATTAACACACCTGCCCACCATCCCAAACTCTAGCAGAGCCAGGGCTCTCTGTTTTTGCTGGCTGGCCCCCTAATGCCATATACATCTCCCCAATAGTTCCCTTTCCTGTAGGGGCCATCTGTTGTTTTCAAAATGGTCAGGAACCCACTTTAGGGTTCTCACCCCCCAAAAAAAATATATATATATATATATATATAAAAACTGAGGTGAGGGTCCTCTTTAGGGCTGCATGCCAACCCCAGAAAAGGGAGGTAACTCCTTCTTTCCTGCCTCCTTCCCTTTTTCTGCCTGCCCAGGGTATATCCTCTCCTCCTTGGGTATATCTCTATCAGTTGCTAAATGCAAGCAGTACTCACTGGGTACTATCCAATTCTGACTCCAGTTAACAGTAGCCTTGTCTGTGGATGGGTGCTGAGCACTAGACTGGATCAAATTAAACTAACTCCATACAGGGTACATCCCTATTGTTGCAGGAGAGGCAGATCAGTCTTCTACAGTGATTTCCTTTGGCTATTCCAGGCAGTCTTTCTTACTCTTGGTTGTTATTGTTTTTCTTCTTATGCCATGTTGACTGTTGAGCTCAGTAGGCTCATGAACAGCTGGGAAGATAGTTACAGCTGTACTGTTTGGGGCTGAGTAGCCCTGCAATCCTAAATGCACCAGGAATTTTTTCCAATCCCCTCCTCTGGGGGAAGGGCATAATCTAATTGTTTTACAAAAATAAAAACAGTTCCCCTCCTAATGTCATGCAGCTTGCTTATTAGGAATCATTTGCAGCTTTTCTGCTATTTGAGACATTCATGCCATCTTATTTACAAGGGAGGCCCAACTTGTTTGCATACCCTTCTTGATTTAACTGCTAGAACCACATGTTTACAGGACTGCTGCCTTGATATCACTACTCCTCTGCCTTCTAGTAGTGGTGTTGAGGCTCTGGCTTCATACCCAACTACCTCCCTGTGCCAGTTAGTGTGCCCTTCTTGCTCTCTCTGGAGGTTGGTAATCAGGTTTAATTTAGTTGTTTCTTTACTCTTCTTAGATCCTTTTCCCTATTCCTTTTGGCTAGGGAGTTTGTTAAGCCCTTTCTCATTTTTTGTTCTCTCCTGTCAAACAGAACTGAGGTTGGTGAGGGAGCTGGCAACGCTTATTTGCTAGCGCGTGACACCACATGAGAGTGCACAAGCACTGTGCCCAGTAGCCATTGTCTAGCAGCAGTGCCAGCCTACATATCACCAGGCAAGGGCAAGTCCCTGGAGTTTACTGGGCCACATGGCATCTTCCACTGCTGTGGTACCAGGTGCCAAGTTCCAAATGAGAGATGTCCAGTGTCACCTAGGGGACCATTGGTCTCAGAGGTGTCACCAAACAGTGAGTTTATTTCACAGGGAAAACTCACTGCCTTTGCTTGGGTGTCCTGGGATAGATTGGTAGTTCTAAACCAGGCAAACCTTCTTAGGGACACTGCATGGGCCATGACCCTGGATGCAGTGTAATTTGTGTCTGCCACCATATGGAACTGGTACTGTGTGACATCTGTGGTTGACCTTGCTATATCAGCTGAATCCTTTGCCAAGTCACCAGTGGCTCTCTCGCTCAGTGCCAGTATGGAGTTCCAAAGGGCTTTCTGGTATTCATCTCTGTAGGCCAAGTAGGCTGCTTGCCTTAGGAGCAAAGAAGCTGCAGTATATTTTTTCCCATGCTATCCAGTTTCCTAGAGTCATTCTTAGGAGGCTGGGAGGAAAGGGGCACCTTCGCCTCATCACAGGCAGCAATCTGGACCATGCCTTCATAATTAGGTTTAGAATACAGGTATTCAGCTTCCTGTTTATCCACCTGATAACTTTTTCTCAATTTTCTTATCTGTGTCAACAGCCGATTTGGGTGCTGCCATGATTTTACAGGTGGCATTCTTAAGGGATTTAAGGGTGGGCAGCAACAACCTCTTTGTGGAGGTTAAGCCCATCATATCTTTAAATTATACTTCATCCTCAATTTCCTCAGTTTCCTGTGAGTTGATGCGGAGCATGTTTACCATATGCCTCACAAATGTGTATCGAGAGGTATAGTCATCCGAGGGTCTAGGAGGGAAGGGGAGCCAAATTCTTGTTCTGGAGAATTAACTGGCTCTATGGCTGCTTCTTCCTCCTCTTTGTAGAACATTTCAGCCCCTCCTCCAGAGCCATAGGGAATAGAACCAGAGCCTGGGGGGAACATATTTATGAAATTCCCCGTAGCTTGAAATGCCTGGAGGAATTGCCATGTCTTAATCATGTCCTGTACTTAGGGCATTTATTTTTGTCTACTGATGGCTCCTTTCCTTCTTCAGGGGAGGGAGGGACAGCAACATGTTTTTCTTTTAGTTTTTTCTTGGCTGGCACAGTCTCATTCGGTGGAGTGATTGCAGTTTGTTAAGCATAACGAGGGATCTCTTTGGAAGAAACTACCTTGCTAGGGTGCGTAATTTTTTACTTCTTGACTCCCTGGCCAAAGCTGTGCTCCTGTCCTGTCCTTTTCTGTCCGGTGCCTCTGGTCCAGACCCATAAGTGAAAATCAGTGATGAAGCTATCTGGAGATCAACAGTTATGGCAAGTACGTAACTTATATTTCTAATGTCATCCACTCCCCTAGTGACTCGAAGACAGTAGTATAAGAGTGGTAGTTGTGGTGGAGCTCAGGTAGTTCAGTCCCAGCCTGTCCCAAGTGACGTAGACAGTGTTTAGGAAAGATAGCTGTGGTGGCCTAGTTATTCCTCTGCACAGTCGCCAGTCTATCCAGTCCTAGATGTCACACTTGCGGGGCATCTGAACCTAGCAGAGCCAGTACCCTGCCAACCCAGCCATCAGCATTCAAAATTGAGACTGCCGTCTCAATCTTATTCTTAAAATCATCGTCATCGAACATCATGGTGCTCACCATCTTTATCTTGGATCCATATAATCAATGTAGAACTTGTCGCAGGTGGGATAAGGTGATGCTGAAACACTGGGTTTATTCTGTTGTCTGACTCCATTGGTGGACGTGGCAGATCATTGCTGTCCCTTCTGGCACCATCTCAGTGAGGCACCCTGCACCAAAGCCAGCGGCACTGCAGTGACCCATGGTAGTCCACACTTCTGCAGGCTCTAGTTTGAATGCCTACTAAGGATTCCAGGTCAGAGTTAGTACAGTTACATACTTGCCGTAACAGTAGATGTTCGAGAGAATCTCTTCTGTTAAGCTATGCCAACCCTCCCTCCATCCTCCTGGGGTAACACAATACATTCACACTTATTTTTTCTAGGATCGTGGATATGTTGTTCATCCACACTTGTTGGCATGTCCCCTTTCCCTTTAAGGATTGCCGGAAGTCTTCAAGCTGGCTCTTCCCACCCACCCAGGTGGTATAATCCTCAGCTCCGCCTGTCTCGCACGCCTGAAACTGGGGAGGCCGGAGAACCAAAACCCTCCGGTGAAATCCAAGGAGGCTCAGTGAGTGATTTCAGCGGCCGTGGGATGCGCTGAGCAATTGGAATGCATGCAAGCCTTTGAAGAGGAAGCGGCTCGGGCTGCAGAGACCACTTGGAGCTTCTTTGTTCCGCTCAACCTGGGCCCCACCTTCTCGGGTTCCTTCCAAGAGTTGTGCCAATCTCTCTCGACTAAAGGGGAGAGGCCTGCAGGCATGCACTCCTCTCGGTCCCTTAAGTGGGAGAAGTACCCGGGACCATCTTCATCCCGATGGAGACGCTCTTGGGAATGGGAGAGATCTCGGTCCCAGGAACCGGCAGTCTCGACCTCGGTCTCGGGATTGCCTCCTTGACCGAGGCTTTGGTCGACGACGTGGAAATAGTCATCGATCCTTTGTTGCTGACTCCAGTTGCTGACTCTCTGGAGGGGAACCCGGTACTTGTTTTCCCCGATGAGGAGACCCAGCCTGCTGGAACTCCTATCGAGGCCCCGCCGGTGTCTCCCGAGTCGGCCTGTCAGATCTCGATCGAGGTCTAGGACTCCCTCGACCAACAGGCCGAGGAAGAGCCATAATCGCTCTAAAAAGAGGCAACGTCATCGGTCATCCTTGTCCTCCTCAGATGAGGAGAGGCTCTGGCTGAAACTCTGTCAGCGCTACGAGGACTTCATGTGGCAACAGCTGATTTTGACTGGACACAAGCTGACCACGACTTCTGCCCCTGCCATTACTTGGCTCTCACCTTCCAGGCTGAAGCCGACTCCTTCGGAGCCGATCAAATCGATTCCCCTGCCCGCAGAGCCATCAAAACCTCCAGTTCAGCCAAAACCCGTCTCTCCACTGATAGTGGTGGAACCACCGCCCAAGCAGCCTGTGGGAGGGGCTCCCTCGAAAGAGGATAGGCCAGACACTGGGCTCCCTCGGCATCTCTCTGTCACAGTCACTCTGGACCGCCCCTGGCTGGTCGAGGGTGACTTGGCCGGTCGACCATTATATCCGGATTATTCGGATTCTGATATGATCGGCCTACATTCCCATCCCAGGAATGAAAATTGGCCAGTGGGATAGAAATGGAGGAAAGTCCTTCGTCTTTTCAGGGCATTTCTCCACCCCATCTCTGAGTCCACAGGGATGCCCCTAGAACCTATCCAGAAAAAGTTGGAGTACCCTCTCATGGATATTCTCAAGAGAGGGGATACCCCGACGGAGGCCTTTTCAGTGGCCGAGGCTATCGTTGGCCCGGCTCTAGAACTCTGGCATCGTCCTGCCTCTTGTCCAGCACCATCTGCCTGCATGGCCCACAAGTATGCGGTGCCAATGGGGTCCCTTGCAGGGTTCACAGAGCACCCTTCAGCCAAGAGCCTGATGACTGTCTCTGTGTTCAGGCGTACTGGCAGTTCTGCCGACACTGACCGCCCTAAGTCTGTGTGGCTTCGTCCTTGGGCCTTTGTCAGGCAAGTTTGGCCGTTATCATGGCACACTTCTCCCAATGCTTCTTGGGGTCTTTGGATGAAGTCCTCCCACATCTCCCTGCGGACATGCAGACCGCGGTCAAGCAGGTCCGAGACCAGAGCCACGTTGTCGCCAAGCACCAACTTCAGATGGCCCTGGACATCAAGGACTCTTGTGCCCGTTCGATGGCAGCCACAGTTGCCTCTCACTGCTGGGCTTGGCTGAGGCTCTCCTCCTTCCCGGTGGATCCTCAGAACAAACTGGCTGATGTGCCTTTCCTAGGGAACAACTTGTTCTGCCTAGGAGTGGCTGGTCACCTCCAGCGCATTGTGCAGTCCAGTGCCACCTTGGACACTACTTCTGCCAAAGGTTCCTCGGGCAAGAACTAGCAGAGGAAAAAGAAGCCTTTCTGGCACTCTTCCCCTGTGGTGCAGCAGCAGTCCTCCTTTCAGGGCGGACAGCACCAACAACAGCAGCAGGCTCAAGCTTGGCGCCCCCAGCCCAAGCCTGGGCCCTCCCAGGCCTGTAAGGGAGGCAGAGGATCAGGTTCTGGATCCTCGTCCTCCAAGCCTGCTCAGTGATGGGGTGGGGACTGCCTCCCCTCTCCCGTCATGCCATCTCTGGGTTCTCCCTTGGGGGGGGCTGGTTCCACCACTTCCTTTCCACCTGGTCCGATGTTACCACAGGCAGGTGGGTTATCGAAGTGGTCGGTCAGGGACCGCCTCTGGAATTCGAGCAGTATCCTCCAAGCCGAGCCTGCATCCCTTGGGAGGAAAGAGTGTCCGCCCAGACCAAGTTGGCCCTTTGAGACAACACTGCTCAGTTCTCCGCAAGGAAGCAGTAGCCCCAGTGGTGGATCCTCCAGCAGACCCAGGCTTTGTCTCCAGGTACTTCCTGATGCCCAAGCGGACGGGGGGCTGGTGTCCCATTCTAGATCTCCGTGACCTGAATCAGTATCTTAGGTCACACACCTTCTGGATGGTCACTCTGTCCCATGTCATACCATCCTTGGAGCAAAACATGTGGTTCAGTTCATTTGATCTGCAGGATGCGTTCTTTCATATCCCTATCCATCCGTCTCATCAGCAGTTCAATCAATGAATCAATCAATCAAAATCTTTATTTATCCAGGCAGGCACCATTGAGCAGGGCTCATTTGCAAGATGGACCTGGTCATACAAAAATCATAGTACAGTAACATGGTAAAACATAATGCAATATTATACAAAGAAAAATATACATATGTACATCAACATTTGAGTGAGAGGGCCTTTACAACAGATAGGCTCATAACCGGGTACAGCCGGAATGTTCACTTAAAAGGAGAGAGAAAGGCAAGAAGAGGGATACCAGCTTGGGAAGAAATGATGAGGTTGGAATAGTTAACTGGCATACTTCAGGGAAGGGGGTGGAACTTGGCCATGGCTAAAGAGAGGTAGAGAAGCCGGTAAATTTGGTAGGAAGAGAGAGGCAGGGACAGAGGCAGGGCAGGAGGCAGGATGGGCAGGAGGGAAACTGGAAAATAGGTGAGCTAGCAATGTGGGAAACATTTGCAGGATTCCTTCACGGAGCGGTCATAGAGCGACTTGAAAATATTCAGGCTAACAGGACAGCTCAGCTTCAAGTTTTTTTGCATATTCCATAAGGAGGGCAACAAGAAACTTATGACAGCTCTGCCAAAATGAGATTTGCCCTTAGATAATTGCAAGACAATTGGGGAATAGCTTCTGAGAGCATAGGCACCTATCACACTCAGGGGAATACAGTCAGAGAAGTATAGGGGGAGCTTGTTGGTAACTGCTCTGAAAGCCCATGGAGCGGCATTTCTGTTTCTCCTATAATGAATGGAAATCCAGCCCACCGCAGTGTACAGGGAGCAATGGTGTGTGGAAAGTGGAAGGCCCGTTATGAACCTTATTGCTCTGTGGTATAGGATGTCCAAATTATCCAGGGCAGAGGCAGTACAATGGCTATAGAGAAGGTCCACGGAATCTATTAATGAAAGGGACGTGGCTTGAACCAACCGCTGCTTGGCATCCCTAGTAAGGAAGTGGTATATTCTGTAGAATTGTCCTAGTCTTTGTCTTAGTTTTTTCTATAGTTCTTCGAGATGTTGAGGGGACCCTGTATGAGTTCCGAGCTGTGCTGTTCGGCCTGTCATCGGCCCCATGGGTCTTCACCAAATGCATAGCAGTGGTGGCAGCCCGTCCCAGGCATCTGGGGGTCGGAATCTACCCATACCTCGACAGTTGGCTCCTAGCAGGTACCACCCAACACGAAGTGGAGAGGTTTAGGGACCTGGCCCTCCAGACCTGCTCCCATCTCGGCCTCCTCATCAATGAGGCCAAGTCAGAACTCATGTCTTCCCAGGTGATGTGCTTCATCGGGGCAGAGCTTGACTCTCGTCAAGCCAGAGCTCTGCTCCCGGCAGACAGGGCAGAAGTTCTCTCCTTCTTTGCCCAATCATTTCTGATTGGGCAATTGCTCCCTGCCCGGGACTTTCTGCACCTTCTGGGTTACATGGCGCATGCACCTCAGTGGTCTGTTGGGCCCGGTAGCACATGCGCCCCCTCCAATGGGAGCTGGCCACCCAGTGGACTCAGCGCCACGGTCATTTCGACCAGCTGATCACGGTAACCCAGAAGATGTGGAATGCTCTCCAGTGGTGGACCGCCCCAGACCGGTTGCAGGAAGGGTTCTAGGGACATGGATATGTTGTTCATCCACACTCATTGGCAGTATCCTTGCCGCTTTAAATCTTGCCGGAAGGTCTTCAAGCTTGCTCCTCCCACCCACCCGGGTGGTATAACTCTCGGCTCCGCCCCATGACGCCAGATCTTCCTTACCGCTTGGAAGCTCAGGTTCCCTCCTTAACGCTCTGCGTTTGCGACTGGTTCCTATTTCTCCGTTTGATTTAAAAAATATTTTGCAAAAGACTTCAGTCTTGATCCTCGCTGCTGCGATGGATAAATCGACCCGGATTTGGAGATGCCCATGCGGGCAGAAGATGTCTCGGACGGATCCACACTCCACGTGTGTCTACTGCTTAGGCCTTGAGCACGACCCGCAGGCTTGCGACCTGTGCTCATCTTTCTCGGCCTACGTCCTCGAAGACCGTGCTGCCCGATTGCAACTAGGCCGTCCGAGAAGCGTTCCCTCGGTGAAGTCCAAGGAGGCCCGGTTGGCCGGTGCGGCGGCTTCGTGGATCAGCTCGGCGGATGGTCGCCTCGAAGAGGAGGCGCGCGGGCCGATCTTCCTCGGCCGCGGCATTTATCCCGCCCGCTGGGTTCTTCTACGGCTTCCTTTAAGGAGCTTTGTCTGTCCCTCTCCACTAAAGGAGAAGGGCTCGTCTGCTGGACCTTTTTCTCGGTCCAAAAGAGGACAAGGGTAAGTCCCTCCGTCCGGCGCTCTTGGGAGCGGAAAGGTCCTCTCCCGGCCGTCGACCGTCGTCGGTCGGCCGCTCAACCCGGCCACTGGCCTCACGGTGTCCCCGCCAGGTCAGTTGACCGAGACTCCCACTGATGAAGTCGAGATTTTTCTCGACCCATTGGACGGGCTGTCGCCTTTAGCAGCCGAGATTCCTCTCCCCGGTTCCCCCGGGAGGAGTTGAGGATCCTGGGCTCGCCTTGTGCCTCCGGTCCGGAGCCCTCGGATGGACCTACCGAGCTGGCGGAGGTCGGGTTCCGGCCGACACCTCCTGCACCGACCCGGAAATTGGGACTCTCGGTCTCGGTCTCGACCTCTCATGGTCCAGCCGCTTCCCACCGCCATAGGCGGTCTCAGTCTCGGCATTCATGTAAGCGGCGCCGCCGCCTCGCCCCTCCTCTCGATGAGGGAGGCCGCGTAAATTACGCCGACGGTACGAGACCTTATGTTGCAACAGCTCCTCCTGGCCGGGAATAAGCCGACTCCGGCGCCTTCCCCGGCCATTAAGTGGCTGTCACCGGAACGGCCGACACAACCCCTCGACTTGTCCGAGGAGCCTATACCCAGGCCGGTTGTTCGGCCAAAACCAGCTGCTCCACCGATTCCGGTGGAACCTCCGCCTCCACAGCCACCAATTGGGGCTCCGACCAAGGATTCTCGGTCGGCTAAGGGTTTACCCCATCGGTTGTCGGTTACCCTCACTCCCGACCGACCTCGGCAGGTGAAGGGTGGCTCAGGCCAGAGGCAGTTCTGAGGACTCTTCCGAGTCAAGATGATTCCTCCTTCTTCCAAGCGACTGGACTTGGAGTCTTCAGGAGGTCAGCCAATGGACGATAGCCCGTCGTCCTTCCTAGGACTGCTTCGGCTCATCTCGAGTCTACGGGATGGAGCTCAACCCGCTTCCAAAGCGGGCCAGGTATCCTCACGGAGATTCTGGACCGAGGATTCTCCGACGGAGGCCTTCCGTGGCCGAGGCCATAGTGGGTCCAGCACTGGAACTTTGGCAGCGCCTGCTTCCTGCCCTGCGCCGGCCAGGATGGCCAGGAAGTATGCGGTCCCTACCCGTTCCTTGTCCGGTTTTTGGAACACCCTCTGCTGAGGGGTTGGTTACCGACAGCGCTTTTCGCGCCACGGCAACGCCAGGATGTGGACAAACCTCCTGACAAGGAGTCCAAGAAATTGGACCATGTCGGATGAAAAGTTCGCTGCATCCTCTCGGCCTTCGGTCAGGCCAGTTCGCGTCCCTCATGGCACATTTTTCTCATGCCCTGTTGGGCTCCCTGGATGAGGTCATCCCTCATCTTCCCGCCGATCTGCAGACTACGGTTAAGCAGGTGCGGGACCAGGGCAGGGCAGTGGCCAAACAGCAGCTCCAGACTGCTTTGGATGTAGGGGACTCATGTGCCAGATCGGTGGCGACGCAGTAGCTATATAGGTCAGGGTTGGCTGAGGATATCCACCTTTACTCGGATACCCAGCACAGTTGGCGGATGTTCCCTTTTGGGACTGACCTCTTGACCCTGGGGTGGAAGGTCACCTGCAGAGGATCGAGAAGTCCAATGCCACCTTGGACTCGGTCTCTTCCGCTCAGAAGGACAAAGGCACTGAAACCAAGCCCTAAGCCGCTTCGGCCTCCTCGCCGCGCCTGGCCCAGCAAGCAACGTCAGGGCCAGCAGCCGGCCTTGGCATCCCAAACCCAAGCGCCGGCTTCCTCTAACAGGAGGCAGGAGAAAGGGCCAGGAGGTCCCTCGGCCGGCTCTCCTCCAAGCCTGCCCAGTGGACGGGCTGAGGGGTGTCGCCCATCCCCGGCCACTCACTCCTGGGTCCCTCTGGGGACGGCCCGCACCTCCGTTCCCGCCTGGTCCGCTGTTACCACGGACAGGTGGGTCTTGAGGTGGTGGGAAGAGGCCCGCCTCTGAATTCGAGCAGGCACCACCCTTCAGGCCGTCGCCCTCGGGGCTCGGGATCCCCAGCCTCACTGGCGGCTCGTCGAGCCGACATCCTCTCCTCCTCCAGAAGGAGGTGGTAAAGAGGTGGTGGACCCTCCTTCAGACCCAGGGTTTGTGTCCAGGTACTTCCTGGTTCCGAACGGACGGGGCTGGCGCCCATTCTCAAACCTACCACGACCTAAACAAGTTCCTAAGGTCTCGAACCTTCAGGATGGTCACTCTGGCTCAGATATTACCATCCTTGGAGCAGTGTGGTTCTGCTCTCTGGACTTGCAGGGCCAGCGTTTTTCACGTCCCTATCCTCCGTCTCACCAGAGATTCCTTCGCTTCAGGCGGAAGGATCTCTCTTGAGTTCCAAGCCATGCCCTTGGCTTGTCTCCAGCTCCCAGGGTCTTCACCAAATGCATGGCAGTGGTGACAGCATTCCCTCTTGCTGCCGAGGGTCGGGTGTACCCTTACCTGGACGACTGGCTGATAGCAGCTCCCTCCAGGAAGGAGGCGGAGTGGTCCAGAGATCTGGCCCTCCAGGTCTGCTCTCAACTGGGCCTCCTTGTCAATGAGGCCAAGTCGAGACTCGAGCGAAGCAGGTGATTTTATTCATCGGCGCAGCTCGACTCTCTTCGAGCCAGGCGCGGCTCCCACGTGGACAGGGCGAGGTTCTCCTCCTTTGCCCGATCATTTCTGGTTGGGCAATTGCGCCCTGCCGGGACTTCCTCGCCTCCTGGGTCTCATGGCGGCCTGTGCCAGCGTGGTCCGTTGGGCCCGCTGGAACATCGTCCCTTCAGTGGGGACTGGCCAGCCAGTGGTCTGCTGCGATCCCTTGGACCAGCTTGTGTCGGTGACACAGGGGATGTGGAATGCTCTCCAGTGGTGGACCGTTCCAGATCATTTGCAGGAGGGCATCCCGTTCGTCCGCCCCGAGCCGACGGTCTCTGTCGACCGATGCCTCTCTGATGGGTTGGGGTGCCCATCTGGGGGAACACCGGGCTCATGGCCTCTGGTCCCCGCGGGAGTCCCGATGCCACATCAACCTGCTGGAGCTCCGAGCGGTCCGCCTAGCTCTCACCGCCTTTGCTCCGTCCCTCCGGGGTCAAGTGGTCCGAGTCCAGACGGACAATACCACGACCATGTACTATCTAAACCGCCAGGGCGGGACGCTCCATGCTTCTATGCAAGAGCTCTCCGCGATCTGGTCACTCGTCGCGAGCCTGGAGCGGATCTCTAGCCATTCACGTGGCGAGGCCTCCAACACCCTGGCCGATGCCCTGAGCCGGATAGGGGCTGCATCCCACGAGTGGTCTCTCCTGCCGGAGTAGTACAGCATCTGTTCTCCCTTTGGGACACCTCAGGTGGACCTGTTTGCCTCCACGGAGAACGCAAGCTGAGTCTGTTCCATGCCCGCCTCAGCAGGGCTCGCTGCAGGGGATGCCTTCTCGAGGCAATGGACCCCGGCCTTTTTACGCCTTTCCCCATTTCCCTTGATCCACAAGGTGCTTCTCAAGCGAGGAGGACAAGGCGCAGGTGATTCTGATAGCCCCAGACTGGCCTGTCAGTTCTGGTACCCAGATCTCCTCAGTCTCAGCTCCAGGACTCGCTGCAGCTTCCAGCTCGCCCCGGACCTGCTCTCAGTCAATCAGGGAAGGTGTTCCATCCGGACCTTCAATCCCTGCACCTGACGGCCTGGTTCCTGAGCGCTAGAGTTCCAGGCTTTGGGTCTTTCCGACGAGGTCCTCAATGTAGTTGAGGCGTCCGCAGAGTCGACCAGAAAATGCTATGCCTTCAAATGGAAAAGGTTTTCCATTTGGTGTCAGGCAAGGGCTTGGACCCTTCCTCCTGTTCCTTGGCAAGCATCTTGGACTATTTATGGTCCCTTTCTAGTCAAGGGCTTAGGTCGACGACCCTAAGGGTGCACCTGGCAGCCATCTCTGCTTACCGGGCGCGGGCTGGGAAGCAGTCAGTGGCGCAGGAGAAGGTGGTCTGGCGCTTTTTCAAAGGCCTTGATCACATTTCCTCCAGTGCGGGAACCCCACCTCCGTGGGATCTACTGCTGGTACTGGCAAAGCTCATGGGCAAGCCATTCGAACCTATGCACAGGTGTGCTCTCTCACCTGTCGTGGAAGACCGCCTTCTTGGTGGCTATCACTGCCAGCCAGAAGGATGGGAGAGCTCCAGGCTTTCCGCCAGGTCTCCTTACCTGGTCTTCCACAGGGACAAGGTTGTCCCTCGCCCCACCAAATTCCTTCCGAAGGTGGTGTCGGAGTTTCACCTTAACCAGGTGTTGACTCTGCGGTGTTCTACCCCAATCACACCTCGGAGGCCGAATAGGCTCCATACTCTGGATCCTAGAAGGGGCGCTCGCTTATTATAAGGAGCCACGGCTGATATTCGGAGAGGGATGGCCAGCTGTTTGTCACCTACGCTGAAGCCGATCTGGCAGACCTGCAGCCAAGCTGGGACGATAAGCAGGTGGGTAACCTCCTGCATAGATCTCTGCTATAAGTTAGCGGGCATGGAGCCTCCCAGAGGGATAAGAGCTCATTCTACCCGCCATACTGCTGCAACGGTGGCTGCTTCCAGGGACGTCCCTATCCAGGAAATCTGCAGGGCTGCTACCTGGAAGTCAGCAAACACCTTCATTACCCACTACCACATCGACCTTGAGTCACGCCGGGATGCTGGTTTTGGGGCCTCGGTTCTCCAGTCTCTCTTTCCAAGTAAGTATATGGGGTGTGCTTGCCTCCCTCCTCCCGGAGAACTGCTAGGAGTCTGCCAGTCAGTGTGGATGAACAACATATCCATGTCCCTAGAAATACAGGTTACTCACCTGTAACAGGAGTTCTAGGAATGGTATATGTTGTTCATCCACACGACCCACCCGACCTCTCCGGCTTTGACGCACAACCTGAGCTTCCAGCGGGCCAGATCTGGCGTCATGGGGCGGAGCCGAGAGTTATACCACCCGGGTGGGTGGGAGGAGCAAGCTTGAAGACCTTCCGGCAAGATTTAAAGCGGCAAGGATACTGCCAATGAGTGTGGATGAACAACATATACCATTCCTAGAACTCCTGTTACAGGTGAGTAACCTGTATATCCCGTTTGTCCGCCACGAGCGGATGTCCGTCTTTACGACCGATGCCTCTCTCATGGGTTGGGGTGCCCACATGGGGGACAAAAGGGCCCACAGATTCTGGACCCCCGAGGTGTTCCAATACCATATCAACCTGTTGGAGATCAGAGCAGTCAGACTGGCACTGTCAGCTTTTGCTCCTCGGCTCTGGGGTCAAGTGGTTCAAGTCCAGACGGACAATACCACGACCATGTACTACCTCAACAAACAGGGCGGCAT
The DNA here is from genome assembly GCA_016271365.2 of Neoceratodus forsteri. Taxonomy (NCBI): domain Eukaryota; kingdom Metazoa; phylum Chordata; order Ceratodontiformes; family Ceratodontidae; genus Neoceratodus; species Neoceratodus forsteri. Next base: position 444,332,183 of record CM028136.1, on the reverse strand, counting down.
GCACTCCCATCATCTTTGCAGAGAGGTGCTCCACATCTGGACACTCGTGAGCCATCTGGAGGCAGATCTCCTAGCCATCCATGTGGCAGGAGCCTCAAACCATCTTGCAGATGCTCTCGGCTGATTAGGCAAGACATCCCATGAGTGGTCTCTCCATCCAGAGGTAGCTTACAGCCTGTTCTCCCGTTGGGGCAAACCGATGGTGGACTTGTTTGCCTCCAGGAAAAACACCAAGCTGCAGCTGTTTTATGCCAGCCCCCCTCAGCAGGGCTCGCTGCAGGGGGATGCCTTCTCGAGGCGGTGGACCCCACGCCTACTCTATGCCTACCCCCATTCCCTTGATCCAAGGTGTTACTCAAGGTGAGGAGGGACAAGGCAAAGGTGATCCTGGTAGCCCCAGACTGGCCACGCCAGTTCTGCTCTCCAGATCTCCTCAGCCTCAGCTGCAGGCCCCTGGACCGGCTTTGCACACGCCCGGACCTGATTTCCATCAGTCAGGGGAAGGTATTCCATCTGGACCTTCGATCCCTTCACTCTTCACCTCACAGCCTGATACAGGAGCGGCTAGAGTTTCAGGCTCTTGGACTTTAGGAGGATGTACTCACCGTGGTAGAATCATCCAGAAAGGAATCGACCAGGAAATGTTACGCCTTCAAATGGAAAATGTTTTCCATTTGGTGTCAGGGCAAGGGCCTGGACCCTCTGTCTTGTCCTGTGGCCGACATTCTCGACTACCTTTGGTCTCTCTCCAAAGGGGGTCTCTCGCCATCGACCCTTAGGGTGCACCTGGCAGCCATGTCTGCTTACCGGGCGTAGGTCGGTCAGACAACTTTGGCACAGGAGACAGTGGTCGGGCGCTTTTTCAAAGGCCTGGACCACATATCCCCTCCGGTGCATGAACCTCCACCTCCATGGGATCTACTGCTGGTACTGGCAAAGTTCATGAGCAAGCTATTCGAACCAGTGCACAAGTGTGAACTGTTGCACTTATCATGGAAGACGGCCTTCCTAGTGGCTGTCACGTCTGCCAGAAAGGATAGGGGAGCTCCAGGTGCTTTCAGTGGACTCCCCTTATCTGGTTTTCCACAGGGACAAGGTTGTCCTACGCCCCCACCCGAAATTCCTTCCGAAGGTGGTGTCAGAGTTTCATCTTAATCAGGTATTAACTCTGCCGGTGTACTACCTCAATTACACCTCGAAGGCCGAGTACAGGCTCCATACTTTAGACCTGAGATGTGCTCTCTCCTATTGCAAGGAGAAGACGGCGGAAATTTGGGGAGAGGTTCGCCAGCTGTTTGTCATCTACGCTGAAGCCGCTTCTGGCAGACCTGCAGCAAAATGGACGATTGCAAGGTGGATTACATCATGCATTAGTTTGTGCTACGAATTGGTGGGCAAGGAGCCTCCCAGAGGGATAAGAGCTGACTCTACCCGCCATACCGCTGCATCGGTGGCTGCTTCCAGGGACATCCCCCTACAGGAATTCAGCCAGGCTGCTACCTGGAAGTCAGCAAACAGCTTCATCACCCATTACCACATCAACCTCAAGTCACGCCGGGATGCTGGTTTTGGGGCCTCAGTTCTCCAATCTCTGTTCCCTAAGTAGGGGGGTGTGTGCCTGGGCTCCCTCCTCCCGGAGAACTGCTAGGAGTCTGCCAACAAGTGTGGATGAACAACATATCTATGACCCTTGAAGAACAGGTTACTCACCTGTAACAGTAGTTCTAGGAGTGGTATATGTTGTTCATCCTCACGGACCCACACGACCTCCCCGGTTGCAGACGAACAACACCTGGCTTCCAGCAGGCTAAGATCTGGAGTCATGGGGAGGAGCCGAGGATTATGCCACCCAGGTGGGTGGGAGGAGCCAACTTGAAGGCTTCCAGCGATCCTTAAAGGGAAAGGGATCATGCCAACAAGTGTAGATGAACAACATATACAACATATACCACTCCTAGAACTACTGTTACAGGTGAGTAACCTGTTTTTTCTCCACGGTTCTCCTGCCAGCACTTGTGTGCTTGTTGCTGGCTTATTTTCCTTGTTCCTCAAAAAGGACTATCCTCTGAGTCCAATCTCCAGCAAGGAACTGAGGAGAGGTAGGGCCACCTGCAGTTATATACACTCCAACGTTGACATGTGCAACCCCAGCCAAACAAAAGTTTGCATGTGGTCCTAATGCCTGGCAAAGATGTAGCCTAAGGGAAGGGATTGTTTTGAAGATCTACTGTTACGGTAAGTATGTAATTGTACTTTCTAGGGACGTGGATATGTTGTTTTATCCACACCTACTGGCAGTGTCCTTTCCCTTTAAGATGTGCTGGAAAGTCTTAAAGCTGGCTTCTCCACCCACCCACCCAGGTGGTATATCCCTCTGCTGTGCCCCATGATGCCAGATCTTCCTTTCTGCTGGAAGAAGCAGGTTCCCTCCTTACTGCTCCTGCGTTGAGTAGGCGCTAACATTGTCAGATTTACTTCCAAAACTTTAAACTCTTACAAGTTTCTGTTTTCAGCTCAATCTTTGATCGCAACCATAATGGACGATAAGTCCGCATCTGGATTTCGATGATGCCCATGCTGGCAGAAGATGTCATGTACCAACCCTCATGTCACGTGCATCTACTGCCTGGGCCACAATCATGATACCCAGGCCTGCAAAATTTCCCGGTCATTTTGTGCGACGGTCGTTGAGGACCACCTCGCCCACCTTAAGTTGGGCTGACTGGAAAAACGACATCCTCTGGTCAAATTTAAAGATGCCCATTGGGTGGTCTCCGCAGCTACGGGGTCAACTGAGCAGCTGGAACAGCTTACAGCTTTTGAGGAGGAGGCAGCTCGGGCAGAGGAGCAGTCCTCCTCGGCTTCTGCCTTCATTTCGCTCCAGTTGAGCTCCACTTTTTTCAGGTGTCATTGAAGGAGCTATGCCAGTCCCTCCTGACTAAGGGGCAGGGTCCTTCTGGTTTGCACAGCTCCCACTCTGTCAAGAAGGAGTCGAAGAAAGAAAAAGAGAATACTCACTGGCGACATTCCTTGGACTGGGAACATGCTCATTCTCAGGACTCCCAGGTTTTGACCATGGTTGAAACCGTGGCCTTGACCTCTGGCTTCACGGAGACACCATCAGGCCAGTTTGTCAAGACGCCAGCTGATAATGTGGCAGAGATTTTTCTTGACCCTGTCGACCGGTTGTCATCTGAAGAGGCCAACAATTCTCTTTTAAGGACTACATTCTTCCGCGAGACCTTAGAAGGGACTACTCTGTCTGCTGGGCAGAACCCTCCAGTCACCGACCCAGACCAGGAGGAGCTGCAGCACTCCCTGGCTCCCTCTGAGATGCCCTGTCGGCACCCCCCCCAGCAGCTGAGTTTGAGGTCCTCCAGTGGGTCGAGCAGCTTCTGCACTTCTGCTATCAACGTCACAGGAAGTGGCACTGCCACTATTCTTCATCTTTGTCCTCCTCAAGTGAGGAGAGGCTTCAGCACAAGTTGTGTTGATGCTACGAAGACCTCATGTGGCAACAGTTGGTGCTGGTGGGTCCGAAGCTGACACTGGCCATTACTTGACTGTCACCCGACAGGCCAACACCGACTGCCCCGTGGGGTTGGTCAAGACCACCCCTCCCCAGCGGAGCTGGTCAAGACCATCTTGGTTCATGCGAAGCTGGCATCTCCACCAATCATGATGGAGCCACTGCCCAAGCAGTCGCTGAGCGGTGCTCCAGCTAAGGAGTCTCAGCCAGCCAAGGGGCTTCCCCATTGGTCATCTCACACCTGACTATCCGCGGAGGGTTGAGGGTGACTCAGGCAGTTGGCCACTTTATGCGGACTCCTCTGAGTCTGAGAATTCCTCACTGCACTCCTGTCTGGTCTGTGGGGGATCTCTTGATGGAGGAAGGTACCACTTCCTTCATGGGCATCCTCCGCCTCAACTCCGAGTCCATGGGGATGAAACTGGGGCCCATCCAGGAGTCTGTTCGCTATCCCCTCACAGATATTCTGGACAAAGGGGACTCTCCAACGGAGGCTTTCCCAGTGGCCAAGGCCATTGTTGGCCCAGCCCTGGAGGTTTTGCAGCCCCTCGTGTCCTGCTGTCTGCCTGGATGGCCTGCAGATATGAGGTGCCCATCGGTGCCCTCTCGAGTTTCACGGAGCACTCCTTGGCTGGGGTTTGGTGGCCAACTCCATGTTTCAGCGCTTTGGCAATATCAGGGATGTCAACAAGCCGCTGGACAAGGAGTCCAAGAAATTGGATCACATGGCTAAAAAAGTCTATGCTGCCTCCTCGCTCGGCCTCCACCAGGCGAGCTCGGCCGTCATGGTAGTACACTTCTCCCATGCACTTTTGGGCTCTTTGGATGAGGTGATTTCTCACCTACCTACAGACCTCCAGACCACTATCAAGCAGGTCTGCAATCAAGACCGGGCTGTGGCCAAGCGGCGACTTCAGACAGCTCTGGATGTAGAGATTCCTGTGCCCGCTTGGTGGTGGCAGCAGTTGTCATGCGCCATAGGGCTGGGCTGCGGGTCTTGAACTTTACGGCAGACACTCACCACAAGCTGGCAAATGTTCCATTCCTGGGCACCAGCCTGTTTGGGCCCGGTGTGGAGGGTCACCTCCAGCATATTGAGCAGTCCAATGCCACCTTGGACTCCATAACATCCAGGCAGCAGAAGCAAAAGCTCTTTCGGCCTTCCATTCCTGCAGTAAAACCAGCCGAGCATCAGCCGGGCCAGCAGGCTTAGTCCTGGCGATCCAGGCCCAAGTCAGTGGCCTAGGTGGTCCATAAGCCTGGAGGGAAGGGACCCAGTGGCTACTCAGCTGGGTCTTCCTCCTCCAAGCCTGCTCAGTGATGGGATGGAGGGTGCTACCCTCATACCCATCACTCCTCCCCTGGGTCCTCCTGTGGGTGGCCGGCTCCACTACTTCCTTTCCACCTGGTCTGCTGTCACAACAGACAGGTGGGTTCTGGAAGTGGTTGGTCAGAGTTTGCCTGTGGAATTCGAGCAGTACCCTCCAAGCCAAACCTGCACCCCACGGGAGGACTTGGTATCCGCAGACACTTGGTTGGCTCTTCAAGATGATATAGCCCAGCTCCTCCACAAGGAGGTCATGGTCAGTGTAGCAGATCCTCCAGAACACCCAGGGTTTGTCTCCAGGTACTTCCTGGTGCTAAAGCAGATGGGGAAGGGGGGGCTGGCACCTCATTCTAGATCTGCACTACCTGAACAAGTTCCACAGGTTGTGCACCTTCAGGATGGTAACTCTATCTCAGATCATACCATCTGTAGACCAAGAAATATGGGTTTGCTCCCTGGATCTTCAGAATGCGCTCTTTCATGTCCCGATCTGTCCATCCCACTGAAGTTTCCTTCACTTTTGAGCCGAGGGAACCCTCTACAAGTTATGGGCCTTGCCATTTGGCCTCTCCTCTGCCCCCAGGGTCTTCACCAAATGCACGGCAGTGGTGGCCGCTTACCTGAGGTGCCGTGGGGTCCGGGTGTACCCCTACCTGGATGACTGGCTGATTGCAGGTTCCTCCAGGCAGGAGGTAGAGCGCTCCAGGGATGGGGCCCTCCAGACCTGCACCTCCCTTGGCCTCCTGGTCAACGAGGCAAAGTGAGAACTCATGCCCTCACAGGTGATCAGCTTCATTGAGGGTAGAGCTCAACTCCTGGTGGACAGGGTGGAGGTTCTCGCCTCCTTTGCCCGATCATTTCAGACTGGGCAGTTGTGCCCTGCCCGGGACTTCCTGCGCCTTCTGGGTTACATGGCGGCCTGCACCAGCGTGGTCCATTGGGCCTGTTAGAATATGTGCTCCCTGCAATGGGAGCTGGTGAGCCAGTGGTCTCAGCACAAAGGTCACTTCAACCAGCTAGTCACTGACCCAGAAGACGTAGGACACCCTCCAGTGGTGGCTAGTCCCACAGCATCTGCAGGAAGGGATCGCTCTTGTGCGCCGCGTGCCGATGGTCATCCTGACGACTGATGCCTCTCTCATGGGCTGGGGTGCCCAGCTGGGGGAAGACAGAGTCCATGGGCTCTGGACCCCTGAGGAGTCCCGATTGTACATCAACCTGCTGGATCTCGGACAGTTCGGCTGGTGCTGACTGCATTCGCTCTATATGTTTCGGGGTCAAGTGGTTCAAGTACAGACAGACAACTCCATGACCATGTATTACCTCAACAAGCAGAGTGGGACGCACTCCTTGCATTTGTGCAAGGAAGCTCTCCACATATGGACTCTCGTGCGCAGCCCGGAGGCAGATCTCCTAGCCATCCATATGACAGGAGACTCCAGTCAGCTGGCAGACACCCTCAGCTGGATAGGCGAGGCATCTTACGAGTGGTCTCTCCATCCGGAGGTAGTTCCCAGTCTGTTCTCCCAGTGGGGCAACCCTCAGGTGGACCAGTTCACCTCCAGGGAGAACGCAAAGCTGAGGCTGTTCTATGCCCACCCTCCCCCCTCAGCAGGACTCTCTGCAGGGAGATGCCTTCTTGAGGCCTTGGACCCCTGGCCGCTTCTTTGTCTTCCCTCTATTTCCCTTGATCCACAAGGCTGCTGCTCAAGGTGAGGAGGGACAAGGTGCAGGTGATCCTGGTGACTCCAGGCTGGCCATGCCAGTTTTGGTACCCTGATCTCCTCAGGCTCAGCAACAGGCTCCCAAAACATCTTCCACTATGCCCTGATCTGCTCTCCATCAATCAGGGGAAGGTACTTCACCCTGGACCTTCAGTCCCTGCACCTAAAACCTGGTTTCTGAGAGGCTAGAGTTCCAAGCTTCAGCTGAAAGGCCACAAGAAGGCCTCCGCTGTGATGGGGTCTTCTGTCCAACTTGCAGCCATTGAACTGATGATAGCTACTGCTGTGGTGGGCACCTCATCAGCCTTGGTGCTGCTTCCAACTGGGACATCATCTGAGCATCCTTCACTGGTGAATTCAGGGAAATGTCCCGGGCCTTCCAGTCCTCCAGAGCAAGCCCTGACCACCACGGTAAGAAACACAAGCACTGCCAGTGTCTGAACCTTCTGTGGTCAAAGGCCATGTTGAAAGCTCCATGCTGTCCCCATCAGGCTTGTCGACCTCAACACTTCAGGCAGTCGAGATTTTTCTCGACTCTGTCAGACAGTTGTCGGAGGGGTTGATGAGTCAATCTCCAAGACCCTGATTTTCCTTTTCCTTACTCAGAAGGATGTGAACCAGTCAGTGTCACGGGGCAGCTCCTCTTGGAAACAGCCTCCACTGGTGGTCATGCCCGCGAAGCTCGTGCTTCCCCATGTACATTGGTGTGTGGTCTACAATGAATTCCTGGTGGCTTCTCCTTGGCATCAGCCCTCAGGTCGATGGCCGAGGTCGAGCTCTTGGTCAAGGCACCATTTGTGGTCTTATTTGGCTGGTAGGTGTTGCCGTTCCTTGACCTTCTTACACTAGGAGAGCCTTCGCTGCCGAATGCAGCAGCACCATGAGGAATTCCTTTGGCAGAAATGGTCCATTGCGGATGGAACAGGGCTCTATCCCCAATCCTTGTGGTCAACTGGTAGGCAGCAATCATGCCCATACTGGTCCCTCCTCAACAGATGTCCCCAGCACTTGTCTCACCACACTTGCAGGTGGAACTGCCTCCAAAGCAGCCTCTAGTTGGAGCCCCAATAAAGGATTCCTGTGATGCGACCTGATTACCAGGCTGGCTGCTGGTAGAAGTCTCCCAGTAGGATGACTCTGGGTCTCTTTTTCAGGTTCTCATACCATCCCTCAGGCATGGGTCTGGTCAAGGACTCAACTTTTCTGAGGTTCAGAAACCAAGGAGATGTTGACAAGCCCCCAGCAAGGAGTCAAAGAAGCTTGAACATGTGGCCCGAAAGGTGTACACTGCCTCCTCCTCTCTCTGTCTCTATCAGGCAAACTATGCCATGATGGCCAACTTTGGTCACTCTTTGGTGGGAGTGCTCGGTGATGTCCTCCCTCACCTACCTGCTAACAAGCAGCTGCTGGTGAAGTGGATCAAAGGCCACTGTTAGACGCCAGCTCCAGACAGCCTTAGACATGGGTGACACCTGTGCTATGGTAGTAGCCATCAAGATGCGTCACATGACCTTGCTGGGGTTCTCCATGGCGGGCACTCTGCACAAGCTGGTCATTGTCACTTTCTTGGACATTGACCTATTTGGCCCAGGGGTGGAAGATCAACGCACCAGGATTGAGAAGTCCAGCACCACCCTGGACTCTGTGGCTTTGTCCCAGAAGGACTCTAGTGGCCAGAAACCGAAAAAGAAGACCTTTCATTTTCGATCTTTTTAACCCCAGCAGGAGCAATACCAAGCCTTGCACCCCAAGGCCAAGCTCTCCAGCCAGGGTTCAAAAAGAGGCAGGGGTTACAAGTAGCAAAGATGAATGTCTTACCAAGGTACTTATATCTGTTTCAAGGTACCCCTTGTGTAGTAACCAGGAAAGATTTGGAAACCTGGCAGAGAATGCTTATGAATTTTATTAGTGCAAATAAAAGATCTATGATGAGACAGCAAATCTTGTTTTTACCCAAAGAACCTCGAGGACTCAGGATCCTATGGCTTGAGGGTGGCTGCTCAGTTGAGAATAGCTCTGCTCTGGGGGCACCCGACGTATAGGGCCACTTGGAAGGAGATTGAGATGGGAGCACATCCATCTCCCAGATCTTTTGAGAACACGGGGAGGGATGCTCTCTGCTACCCGAACCACATTGGAGGGTTGGAAAAGGGGGACGTTGAAGGAGTTGAGACATGGAGGATATTGGAGATATGGATGGTGGGCAGTTGATCCCACCTTCGGCCCTGCTGCATTGGACCCTTGGTTCCAGGGGAGAGCTAGGAAAGGATTACAAGCACCATGGCAACTGTTAGAAGGTGGTGGGCTGTTGTCGTTTGAGGTGGCACAGAGATCCTTTGACCTCTCCCTGACTGATGGAATGCATTGCTTACAAATGTGTAGCTTTATTAATAAAAAACTCCAACTGGAACAACGTACAGGTTTTCGGGGGGTTAAGGAGCAGGCCTTTGAACAGATATGGAAATCTGAACATGCATCGGGTGCTATCTCCCTGTTGTATAAGAGAGGTGTTCAACGGATCAAAGCAAATACGCAGTATATTAAACAAGCCTGGGAGCATGAGTTGAACACTTCTATCCCAGATGGGACATGGGAAAAAGGTTGGGGTTATATCTGGAGGGTATCCTCTTCCCCTTCTTGGAGGGAGTTCCCACGGAAAATGAGGATTAGATATTTTAGGGTACCTTTGGTGGTCTCCAAATAACAGGTGGGTTCATTCCCAGAATGTTGGAGAAACTGTGGAGAAGGCAGTCACTCATGTTCATATATTCTAGTCATGCCCAATAATTTCTCATTTTTGGTTTACAATAGTTACTTCTTTGAGGCAGATTTTTCAGACCCAGAATCAGTTGGAGCTGGAGTGTCTGATTTTGGGGGGCCTGCCTGGGGAGATTCATGGGAGGGAAGCTACGTATTTGTGGCAGATTCTACTTGTGGCGGCCTTAAAAACAACAACCAGGCACTGGCTACAATCGCTTAATTCAAAAAAGGAGGACTGGATAGAAGCAATGGTGCAGATCCAACAGTTAGAGGAACTGACATTTAGGTTACAGCAGAGACCCATGGCCCATTTGAATCGTTGGACTTGATGGACAGTTTGGTTGGGACAAGATAGCCATTAGTGGACCTTTAGATAAACCTGGCCTCCCATAACTAATGGTCTCTCCAGGTCCCCAAACTTTAGGAGGTTGGTGGGGTGCTCCCGGTTTGTCAAAGTGAGAACGGACCCCGGGGGTACGCCCCATAATGTAACAAAGGAGAATGTAATAACTGTAGCTGGTGCTTAGACCTTATACCCTATTCCTAAAACAAAGTAAGAAGTTAACAATAATTTGGTACAATTGAATAGGAAATGTAACAGGATTGTGAGATCCTGACTTTATTACTAGTTAGTGTTCACTCTTAGAGTTTTTGTTTTCTTTTACATCTGTGTCTATACATTCACTGAAAACACCCTATGGATGTAATTGAAATGATTTCGTTAGAGAGAACTTATAGGCTTATCTCAACTGGTGAATAACATTATAATGTTATATGAATACGTATCAGTTGTACTGAATGAAAGATGGAAATGAAACCAATAAAAGAAGTATTAAAAAAAAAAGGGGTAGGGGAAGTGGTGCCCTTCCAGACCCAGTGGCCATGCTCCCTCCCATGCTACCCAGTGAAGGGTCAAGGGGTGTCAGCCTCCTAACTGTCCAGTCCTTGACCCAGCTCCCTGTGGGGGGTCAGCTTCACCACTTCTGGCCACACTGGTCCGTTATTGTTATGGATAACTAGGTTCTGGAGGTGGTGGGCAGAGGGCTGCCTCTAGATTTCGAGGCTCTCCAGCCTTTCTGATCCCATGCCCCAAGGGAGTTCTCAATGTCATAGGACACGCTCTCTGCCTTAAGAGAGGACATCGCTCAGCTCCTTGTGAAGAGAGCTATAGCCCATATCCCAGATGCCCTGGCAGATCGGAGGTATAGGTCCAGGTACTTCCTGGTTCCAAAATGGACAAGGTCCTTGTGCCCCACATTGGATCTAAATGATCTCAAATCAGTACATGAGGAAGCACACGTTTTGGATGGTAATCCTGAACAAGATCATACCATCCCTAGAGTAGGGCATGTGGTACTGCTCCCTGGTCATCCAGAATGCGTTCTTCCACATCCCAGGCCCAGTCCATCCATCCCACTGGCAGTACTTTCAGTTCCACACATAGGGAGTTTTGTATCAGTTATAGGTCATGCCTGTCGAAGTCTTGTCCACACCAAGGCACCAAGTGCATGGCAGTGGTGGCAGCCTTCCTGCAGCGCAGAGTGTAAGTAAAAGTAAGTAAAACCTGTATTAGACACCCTTCCAAAGCTCAAGGTGCCTTAACGACACAAATCAAACAATATAAATAACCTCTTAAAGTACAATAAAACAATAAATATATAAGATCTTCCAGTGTTTCTGACATCAATCTTCCCAGGACCCTTTAAAGGCTTGTCAAAACAAATAGTCCTTAAGGGAGTTTTTAAAACCCTCAACGGTCAGACTATCTCATATCTGACAAGGTAGAGAATTCTACAGGGTAGGAGCCATAAAGGCAAATTATCTTCCTCACAAAGTTTTCAGGCATACCCTGGGAATGTGTAGCAGTCCCTCGTCAGAGGATCGGAGTGAGCAGGTGGGACAGTAAGGAGACAGGAGATCTTGCAGGTACTGGGGTCATGTAGGGCCTTATAGGTCAGCAATGTGACGTTAAAGATGATCTGCCACTGTACTGGCAGCCAATGCAGTTCATGCAGCACATGTTATGTGGCTGGATCTAGGGGTTACAGTTAACAACCTGGCTGTTACGTTCTGCACTAGCTGCAATTGGCAGATAGCCACCCCTGGTAGCCCTAGGTAGAGGGCATTGCAGCAATCAAAACAAATGGTGACAAAGGCATGGACCAAGGTGGGAAGATCTTTAGACGGGAATAGGTGCTTCACCCTGGTGATATTCCTCAGATAGTAAAAGGAAGATTTGACCACGGCCGACACCTGAGCCTTCAAGGTCAGGTCTTCGTCAGATATCATGGCCAGGTTATGCACCTGGCCTGAGGCATTTAATGGGGCCCCTCCAAGGTATAAACCCAAGGGTTTTTCCACCCATGACCCGGTCATCCTACAATCAGGGTCCACTACCAATGCCACGGTTTTTCCTGAGTTTAACCTCAGCCAGCTAGCACTCATCCAGCCCAGTATCTCTGATAAACAGTTGTTAAACATTGAGACAGTGTTTAACTCTAGTTTGGGCACAAATGACATGTACAGTTGAGAATAATCTGCACAGCAGTGAAAGTTCAATCCATACCGTCTTATAATGTCCCCCCAGTGGTAGCATGTACACTGCAAACAACATGGGGGATAGCACTGAGCCCTGCGGTACCCCGCAGGGCAGACAATGCGAGGCCAAGGAATGAATCCCCAACACCACTCTCTGAGATCTGCCCTCAAGGAAGGATTGAAACCAACTGAGGACCGCCCCCCCCCAGTCCTCAGAAAAACTGCAGGCGCTTGAGCAGCACCCCATGGTCCACAATGTCGAATGCCGCTGAGAGATCAAGGAGAACCAAGATGGAACAGGCTCTCCGATCTCTGGCCATTAGAAGATCATTTAGCACCCGCACCAGGGTGGTCTCGGTGCTGTGCCTTTTTCTGAAGCTCGACTGGAGAGGGTCATAGATATCGTGGATAAATAAATGATCCTCCAGCTGCAGGGCGACCACCTTCTCAGTAACTTTCCCTGTAAAGGGTGAGTTAGAGACTGGTCTGTAGTTTGCTGGATATTCTGGGTCAAGGGAGGACTTTTTCGGGAGGGGCCACACTATCGCCTCCTTTAAGGGATCGGGAAAGATCCCTCTCTCCAGTGAAACCTTTACTATCTCAGCTAGGACCGGGCCAGTGACCTCAACACGCCCTAAAAGAAGGGGAGTTGGGCCCAGGTCCAAACTACAGCAAGTTGGCTGCAGAGTCTGGATGATCCTCAGTATATCCATGACTGTCGGTTGGCTGAAGGTAGACCAGGTCATCTGGGCATTTGTACCACCCAGTTGGTCAGTGCAAGGTCCAGTGGGGAGTCACTGACTGATCTCATCCCTGATGGAGGACACCTTATCAGCAAACAATTGCACAAACCCCTCACACTTTTTTTTGCAACGATGCTCGACCAGAACGCAGACAGCCTGGATTGTACAGTCTGTCCATGGTCCGGAAGAGCTGAACTTGTCTATTTTTCGCTGCAGAAATTTCCCTGGACAGGAACTCTGCCTTCTTATGGGAAATTGCTGATTGATATACCTTATAATGGTCTAGCAATTTAAATCTGTCCTCCTCCAGGCGAGTTTTTCACCAATGTCTCTCCAACCTTCGCCCTTGCTTCTTCAACTCCCGAAGTGTCCCATCATACCATGGGGCACCTGGGCAAAGAGTAAGAGGGTGAACACGTCCCGGAGCAGTGACATCCAAGGCCCCAGCAAACAGCCCTGTTATAGGCTAGTACAGTGGGCCTTGGGTCAGTGCTATCTGTTAGAATTCCCGAAAGGTCCAGTACCATCATTAGGCCTTCTGAGGTAACTCCTCTCAAAGGACGATACTATACCAACTCCTTAGGGGCAGGCCTATTTTGATGTACCCCTACCTATATGACTGGCTGATAGCCAGATCATCCAAAGAAGATGTGGACCAGTTCAGTGACCTGGCTTTCCAGACCTGCAGAGACTTGGGCTGCTTGACAAACCCAGCCAGTCTGAACTGGTCTCCCTCGCAGGTGATTCAGTTCATCAGGGCATACTAGGCACTGGATCTTACCACTTTTGCCCAATCATTTCAGGTTGGGCACTTGCACCTCCCCCAGACTTCCTGCGGCTGCTGGGGTACACCAGCATGGTCCAGTGGGCCCACCAGTGGGAGTTAAGCCATCAGGGGTCCCAGTACCTAAGACACTTGGACCAGCTAGTCACCGTGGCCCAACAATGTGGGATTGTGACAGGGTGGACTAGGACCCTGTCCCAGTTGTTATAGAAAGTGTTTAATGCAAGGATTCTTTCCTTTCTTTTCTGTCTCTTCTCTGTCTGGTTGCGCCACACAATTTTCCTGTGAGACTTTGGATTTGATCACCCCGACAATCTCGCAGTTCATTGCCTCTCACTGTCTTTCAGTTCTCTCTTGCTGTCTGTCTTTTCCTCCCTTGCATATCCGCTGATATAAATATGTGCAAATCATTGTATGAAAATGTGACATAATGGGATCACATTTGTTTAGAACGTATATGTTGTTGCTGTTGAAATGTATATAATTGTGTTTTGAGATGATTGCAGAAAGCTGTTGAAACTCTAGAGGTTACTTGAGTGCAAATCTTCCAGCCTTTTACAATAGATGCAAAAGGGGCCTTAGCAAGCACACTGTGTTCAAGCAGTTCCTGCCTGATATTTACAAAAAACAGGATGTTTGCTAAGAGTTGGGGTTGAAATGACTTATAAAGGACCTAAGCTGCAACTGCTGGAGAAGAAAAAAGGGACACAGAGACTGAAGGAAAAATCTATTTTATTTTGCCTCTGTACATAGTTATACTGAACAAGTTTATTTATTATGTTACTGCTACAGTAAATAAATATTTTTGGTGAATTCTAAAACTGCTGCTGGTTTTCCCTATGCTTCCCGACCTGTGCCTTGATGACAGAGATGCCATCCAGTGGTGGTTGATCACAGAGCATCTGGCAGAGGGAGTCCTGTTTGTCTGCCCAGAGCCAACTATCACTCTCATGATGGATGCATCTCTGGTGGGGTGGGAAGTGCACCTGCGGGACCACAGAGCCCGCAGGTTCTGGTGACCCAGAAAGTCCCGTCACCACATCAACCTGCTAGAATTCTGTGCAGTGCAGGTAACTGACAGAATTCATTCCTATAGTCAGGGGTCAGGTCATGCAAGTTCAGACAGACAACAACACAACTATGTTCCATCTGAACAGTCAGGATGACATGCACTCCCTTCCCTAGTGTCAGGAAGCCCTCTGCGCCTGCACTCTCATGCGCAGCCTGGCTGCAGATCTCCTGGCAGTTCATGATGCCAGAGCAGACAACTAACATACGCTGTCACCTGGGTGGGAGAGTTGTTGCATGAGTGGTCCCTGTATCGGGGGGTGGTGAACCACCTCTCCCTGTGAGGCACACCTCAGGTGGACCTGTTTGCCTCTTTGGAGAATGCAAAACTTTTTTTGTGCTGGAAAGAAAAGGGGGGAGAATGTGAAACAAAGGCTGTTTTGCGCCTACCGCCACAGTCTGGGACTGTGATGGGGAATGCCTTGGTGAAACCTTGGACCCCAGGCTTTGGGTACACCTCTCCTCCTTCCCCTTGTTCCACAAAGAATAGCACAACATTTAGAAGAAAGACATTTAGCCTTACAACATTTCACTTATGACATTTGGCCTGATACTTGTTTGGCCTAAAAGACGTTTGCTGTAACTTGGCAGCTTATGACTACAAGGGAGCCTCATTTATCGCTTGACTGCCTTGTAGCATGCTTACCATCCCACTGCCACTGGGTGTCGAGGTTGTTTTTGCCAGTTGTCGCTTTAGGCAAAATGCCATTGGGCTGAATGGATCAGGTAAAATCTTGTTAGGCTAAATGTCTTTCTACTATTGTTGTTGAACCTCCACAAAGTGGTGGCCCGGAAGGACAAGGCGCAGATGATTCTGATAGCTGCAGATAGGCCACGGCAGTTCTGATACCCTGATCTCCCCAGCTGCAGCCCTTCATGGTGGTTGTTTCTTCATCTGGACCTGCTGACCATTCAACAGGGACAGTCCTGCACCCGAACCTTCAGCCCCTGCACCTCACAGCCTGGTTCCTGAGCAGCTAGAGTTCCAGTCTCTTTTGGAAGATGTGCTGCATGTTGTGGAGTCCTCCCAAAAAGAGTTGTCACCAGTGTTATGCCTTCAAATGGAAGCCGTTTTCCATTTTGTATCAGGTCCTTGCCTGCATTGTGGCTGGTATCTTTGAGTGCCTCTGGCCCCTCTCCCAGCTGGGACTGCGAGCGACACCTCTGAAAGTGCACCCGACAACCATCTCTGTATACTGGGCACAGACTGATATGCCGATGGTGGCACAGGAGAAGGTGGTTGGGTGCTTTTTTTCAATGGCCTTGACCTGTCCCATCCGAAGTGTGAAGCATCACCACCATGGGACCTATTACTGGTGCTGGCTGTGTTTATGGGCAAGCCATTTGAGCCTGTGCACAGGTGTGAGATGTCACACCTGTAGTGAAAGATGGTCTTCTTGGTGGCCATCATGTCAACCAGAAGGCTTGGTGAGCTCCAGGCACTCTCAGTGGAGTCTCCATACCTGGTCTTCCACAAGGACAAAGTTGTCCTTCGTCCCCACCCGAAGTTCCTCCCAGAGGTTGTGGACTTCCACTTTAACCATGTTATGAACCTCCCAGCATATTTTACCAACCCACTTCGGAGGCTGACTGCAGGCTCCATACTCTGGACTACAGCAGGTGGTCTCTTTTATAAAATGTTCTGTGTTCAATTGGTATAGGTTGCCCTGTTTAATAATCTGTACATCTGGACCATCTTACTATTGGCAAAAATCTACAACTCAATCATAAATAAGTAAGACTACAGTCCTATAGTCCATAAAAACTTGAAAGGTCTTTTATTCTTCTTATAACTTCGCACCATACATGTTCAACTGGCTACAGTTTCATAGTTTCACACCACTTCTTTAGGCCACATTTATAATACAGTGCTGATTCTAAACATAAACAAATAATAGAATCATCAAATTTTTTATAATCGTATTCTTGTTTTTTTTGTAAACTTCATTAATATACAGTTACAAAGATGCCTCACTATCACCAAACAACAAAATTCCGTTCTTAAATTATATTTTGGTTACATTGATTAGACTAGTATCATTACCAATTAGAAACTTGCAACTTAATTGATATTTTTAGTTAAACCTTGTTTCCCATTTTTTTAAACTTTTATAACAACACATTCATTACAGTGTATAAAATTCATACCTGTTTTTGGTATTTTCATTTCACTGTTTGATTCACTTTGTGCATTCAGAGTTCAGCCTCAATTTACTCTGTTCTTAATAAAAACAAGGTATATTTTAATACAATTCATTGTATATCTAATATTTATTAATTGTGTGTGTGTATATATATATATATGTATGTATATAACAGTACTTACTGTATCATTTTAAAATTCAGATATGCATTGGTTAAATCATGTTTATCCAGCTTGTTTTCAGATTATTCATCTAAAACTTAGATTTTATTGAGAACCGCTGTAAGTGAATTTAAAGATTTATTTTAGAAAGTTAAACTCTAATTTTAATACCAGTTTCTATTAAAAAATAAAACTCATTTGTAGTGTCTTTACCTTATAATATGCTTTTACTAGTTGGTCTTATAATACACTCATAGGTGTTTCTTTAATTTGTGTTTCTTTAAATCTTTTTAGCTCTCTCTATAGGATAAACAAAACAATTCCTTTAAAATACCTTGTATGTTTCAATACAGGTTCCTTCATTGTTTTTCACCGTAATGTTATACTTGTTTTAAATTCTGTTAAGCAGTTCTGTTTTATCCTCTAATGTTTCTTTAACATTTTCCCTGGGAATAGTGGAAGTTTTTACCTGTTGATCTTGTTGCTTCTTTGTTTCCCGTTTAGTTACATTTATATGCTACGAAAGAATAAAATGTTTAGATGCACCGTGAATTCATATGGCAACTCTATCATATATTATTTTAGCATTTGTGCTGTTGTAATTTCAGTTAGAAGTGAGTTTAACCAAATTCCTACCTGGCTAAAACGCCATTCCAAGACCATCTTCTGCAAATAAAGGAGCGGTCTGAGCCATTGATCATGTGCGGTTTAAAAAGACTGCGAAAACGGCAGGGGGAACAAACATCACCTATGACATCACTCCCATTGTAAAGATAGGTGATGCCTCAATGTTAAAAATAAGGTGAAACAGCCAGATCTACCCTATAGCCAAGTGGTAGATGGTGTAAAGGTTCACTTGGTAATCAGGTAGTCTGCTGTTTCTTTGTTTTAAAGAGGCATCACCTATTCCCAATAAGATGTCTTAAACCGGCTCCCTCCTCTCCTCCTTCCTCACTCTAGAAGGGACACTTGCTTGAGGATGCTACCTCATTTAGGTATCTCAGAGTCTGGCATGACCAGCACCATGACTTTTCTGGACATGTAGATGCTATCCACAAGAAATTGCACCCCAAACTGGGTGCTCTGTACAGGAACCATGGGTATATTCCATTGCCAGCCCATCGTGCATTTGTCCAGAAAATAATCCTCCCTGTTTTCGACTACGGAGATGTAGTCTACAGTGCCACTTCTAAAACTTTCCAAGTCAGACTGGACAGTCTCTACCATTCTTTCTGCCACTTTGATCTCAACTGCCCTCACGCACCCACCACTGTGACTTCTACCAATCTCTCTCCCCTTCTCTTGAAGACAGATGTCATTCCCTCTGCACCAACGTCCTTGCTAAATTCTGGTTCCACTGTCGCCCCCCATATCTTTCCTCTTCTCTCTTCCTCAAGCCTCCTTCCTCCCACTCTCTTAGAAACCTTGACTCTCACACTCCGACCATCCCAGCCAGGTCCACCTGTACAGGTCAGGCAACTTTCTGCCACCGCTTACCCAAACTATGGAACTTTCTTCCTCTGTCCATCCATCACACCTCCGTGTCTCTCCTCCATCCTAAGATACCTATTCTCCCTTTCCTGCAATTGCACATAATTTCCTTCCCCATCCTACTGCCTGTTTTTCCAACTTCTTTGCTCTTATATTTATTCCCCTTACCAATGCGAATATCCGGGCCTGGTTTCCCAGCCCCCTATACCCACAATCTATTCAGTGCTGTATAATATGCTAATTTCAGTCCTTAATTGTACTGCTGTTCTCCTACCAATGTTCAAACTTATCTCTGCATAACCTTGTATCTTAACTGTGCTTGCAATTGCTTGTTTATCAGTTGTAAACTCCTGTTTTTACATGTTTGTATGTGTAGCCCCTCTCTGGCACTGTCCTAGAGAGGGCCACTACCCCTGCCGTGCAAGTCTGACCACAGTTAATTGGTCTGGGTTCCCATTAGCTATTACATGGGGGTCCTTTCCCAAAGATAAATTAAAATGGTGGTGCCTTCACCCAGAGTACATTTTTAGTAGGCTTGATCTCTATAATACAGCCCCCTGAGATGTCATACAAACCCACCTTCCCAAACAGTTACCCCACACATGGACTTACCAGGATTCAAACCTCCCCACCATCCAACATTTCAGTTTCCATTTCATCTAATAATATATTCACTAAAATCAGGCTCTTGAGACAGCTCTTTCTGAAACAACATCTAAATGTATTTACACAGGGAGAGTTAGGACAGGGTAAGTGGAATAGAGGTTAAGTACACTTTTAATAATTTGCATTTTGAAGATTCACATTTCACAATAATCATGTTCCCTTTTATTATTCAGACCCACATTTTAATCAGTGCAGCCACCTAATCTATCTATCTAGCTAACTGCTGCAGGTATTACCAAACCCAGAACCCTAACTGGTACCAGTCCAGAATGATGCCCCTAATTCTGTCCTTGGGTACCCAGATCTTACAGTTGCAGGCCTGAGGTGCGGCTGGTCAGCCAGCATTGGCGCACTTGCTGAAGCAAATTTAAACAACTTTTTATCTCTTTCTTGCCTTACTGTACTAACTTCCTATGCCAGTGAGCATACTTGCACAATAACTACATACAGTCCCCAGGAAGTTGCAGAGCAATTCCTGCTGTTACCCAGGGTTCTGCAGGATCAGTCCTTGGGTATCACAGTTGACTGGAGTCCTGAGGTTGATGGAAACAGCACTTGCAGAACCAGGCTCAATACTTGAAATTTGAAGGAACATGAAACACTGCAGTGTGGATCTTCAACTTGCTTGGAGATCTTGCAGCTTGTCCCATTCGGCCTATTGAGGCCCAGTGCAGAGCACATACACAAGGCCTGCTAGCCACAAGGGACCCAGACCTTGGAGTGGCCCCATGGCCCGGCTCTCTCTCAGGTCAGAGCACCTTAGCACTCGGGTTCAAGACCCGTGGTCCCCTGCAGCCGGCCGACCCCACTTGATGGGGGTTACCAAGTTCCCCCCCTTTGCCCGGGACTTGAGACAGAAACCTTAGATCATCTTGCACTTTTCTTTCAGTTACATGCTACAGTGTGTAGTCAGCAGTCTCAGTTACCTTTTCCTGTCCCCCAGACTCCTGGGGGTGGAGAGTCGGAAAACCCAGGGTTACCACAACAGACTTTTTCTGGCTGTATCTCAGGAGCAGACAGCAGGTACCCGACCCTGAAAAGCCCCTACTTGTCCTTCTGCTTTCACAGTCTCTCAACCTTAACACAGCTGCACTCTCACACAATTCCAGAACTCTGTCTCAGAAAATATTTCAACTGACTCTTTTCTCACCATGCAGGTGCATGGAAATTCTCCAGTCTGAAGAGGCTCCCGCTTCACAATTCTCTCATTTTCCTTTTCTCACACTTTTCTTACCAATGAGGTGCAGATGAAAGTACCCATTTTTTCCCAGACTTAGACACAACCTTTGTCCTTTTTCCAGCTCAGGACACAACCTTTTCCTTCATCTCAATCATCTCACTGCTGTGGTGCAACTTCTCTCCTCAACATCAGAACTCCTGCAGCTCTCCTTCTCTGCAGAGCTGCCTGCACATTCTCCTCCAACCTTTTTTCAATGGGGAAGGCAAACACCCAGCTCCTGGGGAACAGATTGCTGGCAGCCCCAGGCAGGCCCCCTTGCAGCCTCATTCTACTACATGGGCAAAGCCCCCGGAGAGACTCTCCCAGACTTGACTCAAAGTCCAAAAGTTCTGTTCTTTTGGGAGTGTTTTGGCAGCTCCCATTGGTTGGAACCACTGTACTTTCAGAAAATTAATATGTATGCGCTCCCTTGACACCTCACTGGCTGTTTAAAATGGCGCCAGAATAATCCCGGTATTTTTCCCCAAGAGTCTGTTCACAAGCTCCAGAATCCTCCTGTGAGATCTGGGCATGGTGGTTGGTTGGCTGGAGTCACATGGCTGTGAAATATGGCTGCTGATGTGAACAGTCCAACACAGTTTGTATGGTGTCCCTTGTTCAAGCTACTCCTACAGCCAAACCCTTCACTTTTATTTGAATACTTACCCACATATTTGTAGCCAGCCTGTGCACTTCTAAGTAACTGCACTATTCAGCACTTTCCTTTAACCCTTCTCCTGTTGTTGCAGCCATTTCCAACTGTTCCCAGGCAGCGACACATATTCTCACTGCAGTCCATACATATATCAACTTTATTCTCTTGCTGCAGACAAAATGTATACTCTTTATTACATAGCACTCCTTAGAATGGTAGCCTTCCTTTCCTTTCATGCCATTCTACTTTTAACATTTATTTGGTTTCCATGCCTGTCGCTAGCGCTGAAAACCTTCTCCAGCGCTAGACAGGCTCTTCTCATTAATATTTATGAGCCACCTCATTATTATTCATGAGGTGGCTCCGATGCGAGCATGATTGGCGCTCCCAAATTTGACCCTCCTTCCTCTTCTGCCATCTCATCAGTCTGCCCAAGGTCTCTAGTCCTCTCTTGGTGCCCAAAGACCGGGATCACCAGAGAGATGGATCCAAAGGCTACCAAAGCGGCTGATCAAAATTGCTTTTTCATGCATGCAGGAGTGTGCCCAGCACTGAGGTTCAAATATGAGCAGCAGCTCCACCAGCTAGCTTCTCTGTTCCTGCTGCTCCAAAAACAAATGTGGGGAGCAGTGGGATGACTGAGACACACCACAAGCTCAGGAAGATTTATGAGGCTTGCCAGGATCAGGAAAAGAAATGGGGGGTGGAACAAAGCCCCGGGGGAAATTGGAGCCCCAAAAGGGGTAGTCAGGTAAGCATCCAACGAGGGGGGGTTACATATATGACTATCAACAATTATCATTTCCTTATTTTTTGCTGTTCCCCTTCCCCAGGACATATCTAGGAACAAGCAACACTGCTCAGTATGCCTTTCCTGGTAAAATTTTAAATAAAAAAAAGAAAGATTCACTTTTTTTAAATATAGGCACTAAAAGAATGGAAGGGATTATAACTTGCCTCTGAGGGGCTAGCCCCAGGATCCCTCTCCACTTATAATCCACTTATAAATTCCAGGATTCTGATAACAGATCTATTAGACAAAAAAGTAAAAACAAATTTGGAAATATGACTTTTTTGGCTAATTATATATCAATCTGGAGTTCAAATGCTAAAAACCCAAGAAGCATAAAAAGCAATCCCAAACTTTTTTGTAATTTACTTAAGCAACAGTTAATCATAAGATGTGTGTGCAATGGTTAAAGAGCAAACATCTAAGTTTTAACTTGGGGGTAGGGCCTAGGAGACTGTGTTGGAGATTGATGTTTGAATCTTAAGTAAGGGTTTGACTGTGAAGCTTGTATCATGCAAAATGTTTTAATTTAACTGGTATTTTAACAAAACAGGACTCTCTTGTAAATAGGCCTCTGGACCTAATGATGTGAATATGAGATCTTATCCTGTATAAAAATAAAGAATTTTACTACTACTTCCTGAATCTCCAATCCACCCCTGTGCTCTGATGCGTTGTGATGTCTTTATACTTCAGAGCATGGGGGTGCACTCCAGTCACTTGAATGGAGCGTCTTTTTCAAATGTAGTTTCCTGACTGTAAATCAGGTTTTGGCACCTATTGATGGCAGAGTTCAGCTAATAGATCTCTTGTTAGTTGAAGACTGGCATCAGTAGGTACCAAAACCTGATTTACAATTGGGAAACTACATTTGAAAAAGATGCCCCATTCAAGTGAATGGAGCACAGCCCCCATGCTCTGCTATAAAAACATCACAGCAGGTTAGAGTGCAGAGATGCAGTGCAGATTCAGGAAGTGGAGATGGATCGTGCGGCCAGCCCGCTTGGGGGCAAATTATGATACCTTCCCTTCCTTAGAGCTTGTATTGAAAAAATCAAAAATAGCCTGGAGGAGCTCCACAAGAGGTAAAGGAGCTCCCTGTTTAATCTTTTTGTGCTTGGAAAAGGTGTTCTTTAAAAGGACGCTGTCAACCATTTTGCATCTATTATATCTAGCTGAAAACCCACATTGTGATTGCCTACCTTCTCTAAAATTCACTAATGCTGCTTGTAGTTTAATCTGCTTCCTTTCTTAGTAGGACTGAAATGCATGCTAATGGTGTAATTATACCTAACCTTGTATTATTTCAGAACCTTGATTTACTCTTATTGTATACTTCCTGAACATGAACACCCCCTAACAGTGCAGTTGCTCATGGTGCAATAGTCTCCACTCCTCCCACAGCATCTTGAGTGTCAAGATTGTGTTGGGGATGTTCCAAAGTCCTGGAAAGATGCAGTGGAGCTGATCAAAGAACGTAAAGACCTCAGGGTCTTTCGGATGAGACATTAAACCGAGGTCCCATCTGCCTGGATTGGTGGTAGTTCAGGTGGATGTTAAAGATCCCATGGCACTTATCGAAAAGAGCAGGGGAATTTCCCCGGTGTCCTGACCAAATTTCCCTCATTCACTAAAAATACCACCAACAGCTTAATCTGGTTCAAGGTCAGTTGGCATTCATCTTTATCCCTCTCCCCCGGGTTGTGCCTGAAAATAGGCAGGATTTGTCTAATGCATTTACCGGTCAACAAAACTAAGTAAGTAAGGAAGGAAGGGGAAGGTGGGAGGAAGCAGTACCTACTGCAAGAGCTTCTCGAAAATCTACTGTTATGGTAAGTTCTCATGTAACTGTACTATCTTTCTTCAAGAGGACTCTTGCAGTAGGTATAAACCATTAGGATGGATTCCCACTGAGTTGATCAGACAAGTCTCTGAGACAAGGGAGTAAGGAAATGTCTGCAGTACACAGGGTCTAAGATGACAGCCCCTAAAGGATGGCTAGGCCAAAACCAGTCCTGCACCTAGAAGCAATGTCCAAGCTGTGATGTTTAGTGAAGGTGTGGACAGAGTTCCAAGGGGCTGCCACACATATGTCAGTGGTAGAGACATTCCTGAAATAAGCAGTAGATGCAGCCATACTTCTGGTTGAATGCCCTATTACCTCCCCTGGAAGTAACTTGTTATACTTCTGATAACAAAACAAAATGCAGTTTGCCAACCATTTGGACAAACACTGTTTAGAAACAGCAGCACCCTCTCTTTTGCACACGAAAGAAACAAACAACTGATCTTTTTTGCAGACTGACTTTGTGTAGTTTAGTAACGCAGAATTCTGTGTACATCTAGGGTGTGTAGAATTGCTTCCCCTTGGTTAGAATGTTCAGGGTAATACACTGGCAAGTGTATGGTCTGATTCAAAGTAAATTCAGAAACCACCTTGGGTAAAGACTTAGGGTTTGTACGCAGAGCCATCCGGTCTCTGTGGAAAATCAAATAAGGCTCCTTACACATCAGGGCCTGAAGCTTGGAAATCCTTCTAGCAGAAGTAATGGCAACTAAAAAGTACGCTTTTCAAGAAAGGTAATGCATGTCACAACTCACCGCCAGTTCAAATGAATGCAGAGTGAGTTTTTCAAGAAAGAAATTCAGGTCCCAGGGTGGTGCTGGGCTCCTGACTGGTGGTTTCAAATGGAGGATCCCTTTCAGTAAAAGTTTTGGATACCTCCAACTGAACCAAAGTCTTGCCATCCACCAGAGTGTGGTAGGCTGAAATGGCAGACAAATGGACCTTTAGAGTAGAGTAGCTTAGCCTAAGGTCATATAGATGTAGCATATACTGCAGGATCTGTGGTACAGGACATGAAAAGGGATCCCAACCCTTTGATGTGGCCCAAATGGAAAACCTCATCCATTTCATAGCATAAGTGGATCTGGTGGATGGCTTTCTAGCCTCCACTAATACCTGAGCTACTCTGGGAGAGACTCCAAAATGTGAAGCTGCTACATCAGCAAGTGCTACACATGAAGGTGAAGGGGTTTGTGGTCTGGATGGACCAGGGTGCCCTGTTCCTGAGTCAAGAGGTCCTGGCAGATGGGAAGAGGAATTGGGGGTTCCAATGCCACCATCAACTGCTGAAGCAGAGAAAACCAAACTTGGTGCAGCCAGTAAGGGTGATCAGGATCAAGTGTGCCCCTTCCTCCAGCAGATTCAGCAGTACTCTCTACAACAGTGGAAAGGGAGGAAGGCTTATAAGAACCTCCCTGTCCAGCAGAGAGACAGTGCATCTCACCAGAAAGCACCATGCCCTGGAACAAGTGAGCAGAAACTGGGTAGTTTTGCATTGGATGGGATGCAAACAGATCAGGTTCTGGTCTGCTCCAGAAGTTGAAGATTTCTTCCGCCACTGACTGTCTCAGTTCCCACTCATGAGCCCTGGCTTGGTGCAGCAGAGACTGTCCACTAGGACATTTTGAATGCCTGGGACGTGCACTGCCATGAGGTGAAGGTTGTGTTGGACTGCCCAGAACCACATGCGCATTGCTTCCCGACATAAGGGGTATGAGCGCGCCTCCTTGTTTGTTCAGTTACCAGACTATGCTCATGTTGTCCATCTGGATCAGGAAAGATTCTGGTTTGAGAAGTGGTTGGAAAGCCTGCAAGGCATACAGCACTGCTCTCATTTCTAGCACATTGATGTGTGGAGGCAGTTCTCCCTGAGACCAGGACTCCTGCATCTGGTGTTCCTCCAAGTGAGCTCCCCAACCCAGCCGTGTAGCATCCATTGTCAGGATCTGGGTTGGGGGGAGAGGGTTGGAAAGGGACGCCGCTATTGAGGTTGTCCAGGTTCTGCCACAAGAGGAGATCTTAGGCCATGGGGTTGGAGACCAAAATCATGTGATCCAAGTCATCCGACCTCTGATCCCACTGTACCCTACATGTCCACTGCATGACTACATGTGGAGTCTGGCTAGGTGGACTGTGGATGGCTGCCCATGAGGCCTAGTAAGCGAGGACAGACCATACTGAGGTCCGACACTGGGATGCCAGGGCAGCTTGCCTCCTCAGGGTCTCCGCCCTGTCTTGGAGGAGGAATGCCGATCCCTGGACCATGTCCAGCACTGCCCCAATAAATTGCTGATGCTGTGATGGGAAAGATGGGACTTGAGGTAGTTGACCGTTATGCCCACTTGTTTGAAAAGATCCAGGATAGTGACAGGGAGGTTAGCAGACTGTCCTCGATGGGGCCCGACAAGAGCCAGTCATTGAGGAATGGTGAAACATGGATGCCCTGGCAGCGCAGCACCACAGCCACCACCACTAGGCACTTCATGAACACCCTGGGTGCCAACGAAAGGCCATGGGGGAGGGCTTTGAACTGAAAATGCTCCCCCTGGAATGTAAATCTGAGGAAGTGGCAGTTGGGTGCAAAAATACGGATAAGTAGGTAGGCAATCTGCATATTCAGAGCACAAGGCCAGTGTCCCTGAAGTAGCAAGGGAAGGAGGCCTGGAAGGGTCAGCATACGGAACCTCTTGTACTCTACATATAGGTTGAGACTGCTCAGATCCAAGATTGGTCAAAGATCCAAGATTGGTCGAAGATCCCCCATCTTTTTGGCACCAGGAAGAAGTGGGAGTAGTATCCCCTGTCCACCTGGTCTGAGGAACAGACTCTATGGCTGCTTGTATCCTGGGGGATAGTGAGAGTATCCTGGAGAGTTTTCTGGAAGTCTCACTAGAAACTCTATAGTGTGACCTTGGGCTATGAGCTGAAGAATCCACTTGTCTGCAGTGATTGCTTCCCAACCTGGTAGGTGGTTTGTGAACCTGCCCCCTACCAGTTCCTCCTGAACCAGTGATGGAGGCAGGAGGAACTGTCATGAGTCAGGAGGTGGAAGGGAGATTGGAAGGTGCCACTCTTGAGGCTCTGTGTGATTTGGCCGGCAGGGCAGCACCGGTTGATGGAGCCCGACATTTGTTCTGGCATTGGTTGGGCTGTTGTTTCTGCTGATGCATTTTCTGTCTGTGATTTGGCTGTCCCGACCATTTGAGCTATGTCTGATTTCAAGTCTGAGTCCAAGTAGAGACTCAATTTTTGATTTCCAGCTGACCCAGAATGTATTTCTGGTAAACCACCATATGGGCCACATCGTTAAGGGCTTGGATAGCTAATGTAGAGGACGAATAAAATTTACATCCAAATTGATTAAGCTTATCTGGAGAGGAGGTGCTCAAGTGCTTTGGCGAGGCCGAGCAGTCATGAGCCGCACTAATGACCTTAGAGTCAGCCTTTGGGTGGACACTAAGGTGGTCCTTGCCCTCAGGGGTGCGATAAAGTCTGTCTGCCTTTCTGCCTACGGCCGCCAGAGAGAAAGGCTGCTTCCAGATTGTGGAGGCCAAGTCCTTCTACGGGCCTATCCATGGAGAAATAAGTGTTGGAGACTGATCTGTTAAATCAAGGAGTTCAGCAAGCTGCTGACGATGAGGATCTTGTTTTCTATCCTCCAGTCATATGCCTTCTGAATCTTCTGGAGGAGCGCTATCAAAGAAGGGTCCTCTGGAGGATTTAGGAGATTCCTTTGGTTTCAGTTCATCCGTATAGGGACTCATACACCTGAGCCCAGTGGAGAGGAGTCTGACTCAGAGTAAGATGTTGGACTCTGTCAAAGTGCCTGACCCAGGAAGAGGATTTTCAATAGCTACTGGGAGTCCTCTGGGTGGTCGGTCAGGTAAGAGTCTAGTGTGCCCTACTCAAGGTCATTGGACCAGACTCTACTGATGAAAGGGACCTTAACATCAGTTCTGATGAAGGGGTAGCTGCTGGCTAACGTCAGTCCAGTTCAGAGGCGAACTGAGTCTTGGCTTCTTTCCACCAAGAATTTAACATTGCCTGAAAATCCACCTGAGGCTGGGGTGGCAGAGTTGGAGGTGGCAGAGGCAGTTGGAAAGTAGGAGAGTACCCTGGTGAAGGGTAACCCAGCACAGGGTATTGATTCATTGGGTATCCTGATGATGGGTACCCCGGCATAGGATATCCTATTGTGGGATAGTGAGATGGAGGATAACCCAGTGTATGGCACCCGACTGTCAGGTAGCCTGGCATCAGAAATCCTAGTGATGGATACCCTTGAGGAGGGTAATGTGGTGCCATGTAGCTGGGCGTAAGGTAGCCTGTCAGAGGGGCCAAAGGTCCTGGATGAGAGTCTGACAGAGGGTCCGAGAGCCCTGGTTGAGGATCTGATGGTGGCACCTAGGGACTCAGCAGTGGGCTCGATGGTGGAAAAGGGGGTGCCTGGCATCAGGTCCCCAGATGGAAGGTACAAAATTGGCCTCGTAGGACCAGAAGGTTCCCCTGGGGTCTCAGGGGCAGAAGGTCCAGACTGGGAAATGAAAGGTGGAGGCACTAGGCCCAAATGAGGGTCTGGCAATCCGGCATTAGCAACAAGGTGGTGTCGACAGGTAGATACTCTTCGATCTCCGGTTCCAGTAGTGTAGGAGGATCTGGAAGGTCCACCATAGGAGGTGGAGATAGAGGTCCTTGAGAGGGTGAACTCTCTCAGGAAGGCTGCAGCGCAGGTGGCAGCTGGGCCAGAGTCTTAACGACAGGCTGTCATCAGGGACCTGATGGGGGTTCTGGGGCTGAGCGTTCACCCAGGGAACTGGCGTTCAACTTATCAGCTGTGACTGGGCGATCACTAGAGGAGCCAGCGTTTGACCTATCAGTCGTGGTCGAGCAGTCATCAGAGGAGCTGATGGTTGACTTAACGGCCTTGCCACTCACCTTAGACCTGGAGGTTTTGATAGGCCTAAGGGTAGCAGGTGTCTCCAGTTTCCTAGAGACTCCCGCCGAAACTGTGACCAGCTCCAACGGGGGTGCCAACGATTGCTTAGCGGCCGCAAAGGTAGACATGATGGGAGGGGTGCTACCCCAGGGGAAAGGCCACTCGATGTGCGTGGTCCCTGAAGGGAGTCATGGGTTGGAAGGAGACTAATCCTGGTCTCGATGTCTCTCCTGGTCCTTATTCTTCTTACAATGCCCCTCTGGTGAAGAGGAAGAACTCTTGAGTTTCTGCAGCTCCTTCTCCATGGAGGCCATTTGTTGTTTTAAAATGTGGGCTTGCTTCTAGGGCCTGTTAACAGTGTTTCCATGTGGCCTGGTTGAAGTTCTGGCAGGCCTCACAGTCCTCTATCTTGTGCTCTGGGGCCAGACAGAAGAGGCAGAGGAAATGGCTGTCTTTGTGAGGAGCCAAGATCCACAGAAGTCGCACTTGTTTTTATGCAAACTGGAAGGCATTTGAGACGACATACACGAAACTTAGAAATACTAAGACTGAAGAAATAAAAGAAAAGTAAGTAGAAATACTCATCCAAAATGGCAGCTGACAAAAGCATTGTTCTCCACGAGGTCCGACGTGTGCAGGTCAACGGCGGGAAAGAACTGGAGGGCGGGCATGGGGACCGCTCATTATATAGTATTACACTGATGATGGGTCGGCAGTCCCCTGCCAGTCACTGCTAGCTAAAGATTTCTGTTTGGTCACAGCGTCTCATGGCTTAGTCTTAATGGTTTATACCTACTGCAAGAGCACTCTCGAAGTAAGATCATGTTTTTATGTGGTAGCACCAGTGTGGTGGGCAATCTGTTTTTCACGTTTGAAAGAAAATAGGAAGCAGAATCAAACAGCCAGCTACATCAGAAATCTCTACAGAATGTGGGCAGTTATAGCATGCGTTTTTATAAACTTGGAAAAATTTGAGGCCTAGGAAGGTTGACATTGTCCCTTTAAAATAAAGTGCTACACATTTTGCCAATTTCCTCTGCATTTTAAAAGCTATTGCTATAATGCTGAGAGGTTGAGCGGTATCCTGAGATCAGTCAGTGTTAAAAAGATGATCAAGATGATCTAGGCAAAATAAATACTGTATATAGTGGGGAACACTACTATAATTCTGAGTTGCAGGCATGGGTGAGCATCTTTCAGGTCCATAAAAGCTAAAAAAAAGCCGCTCCCCCATTAAGCTAGATAACTATGATAATTGAGTAAAAGGTCTTTATATTGGAAATGGGACATGCTGATAAGATTTTTCAGATTATTTAGATGCTGCATTGATACAATCCCCATCTCATTTCATTAGTAGTATTATACACATTATAACACAACTTTTTACCAGTGTTATAAGTGTAGTAGTAATCCACTCCAGGTGTGTGGTGATGACTCAGTAATCACATTTCTCAGTTAGTTGAAGACCTTCAGATATATCTTTATTTCTGCCTTTGTTTCCTAGGTTGTACTTTTATTGTGACATTAACATATACCTGATCATGGGGTTTCCCTTACTGAATATATCCATGATCCCTTAATAGTCCAAAAATGGAAAGACTGTTCTATTTTCCCTTATCAGAATGTCTAGTACACAGTGCCCCAAGAATGCAGCTACTACAGCATCTGCAGTTCAATTCATTTAAGCAGGACATGCCACTGATTTCATAATTAAGACACATTGTTAAGATTACAGCAGTTAATGCTAGCCACAAGCAGTCTAGATTAGCATCATTAGTTTTTAACAGTGTAAAACACAGAGGCCCAGATATTCAAAAGGGTTGCACATGGCGAACACACTGATGCACCCAGTGCGATATTCAAAAGGGGAAAGTAGCCACAACCGTCCGATGCGGAGTGCATCAGTAATGTGGGCAGGCGATGGTAGGGGGGTCGTGCCCATGCATACTCTGCACAGCTCAATATTCAGCCCGGACGCATGAGCCATACATGCGAACTCCCCACCTGCGCCAGCACAAAGTACGCCCAAAAAAGGAGTAAGGCTGGCCACCCACAGATGAGCTGCCGATTGCAGGGCGCAACACAGCAGCTGCCACCTGTGGGTGGCTACCCAGCTCATGCTGCACCTCTCCGTGGTGGCGCCCACCCCCATACCCAATCGCGGAGCCAGGAGGATTAAAAATAAGTCCTATCCCTGGTGGTCCAGTGGACCTGTCAGCCCACCCGATCATGAGCTAAGTAAAAATAAGAATAAGCTAACCTCTATCCCTGGTGGTCCAGTGGACCTGCAGCCCCTCACCTTGGGCTAGTAAAAATAGATAAGCTAATCTCTATCCCTGGTGGTCCAGTGGACCCCCCCTCCCCACCCGACCACTGATCCCCACTGCCCTGCTCCCCAGTCAGTGAGCGGCAGCACCACACCTGCTTGCCACCCTGCCGCCCAGCTGACTGACACCATCGGTAGGGCTATGCGCCCATTGGTCCACAGCGTGAGCCAATGGCGTGCAGCCCATACCGCCTACACATTCCAGATATGTGAATGGATTTACATATCTGGAATGTGTGCCTGTATAAATCTGCGCCCATTGTCATGCTGTGCAGACCAATAAGGGCATACAGCCCCACCGATGGTGTCAGTCGTGGTGGCAGGCAGGTGGGACTGCTACTGACCGGGGGGTGGGGTGGTGGAGATCTGTGGGCGGGTGGGGAGGGGGGTCCACTGGACCACTAGGGACAGAGGTTAGATTATTCTTATTTTACATGGCCGCGTGATTGGGTGGGCTGACAGGTCCACTGGACCACCTGGGATAGAGGTTAGCTTATTCTTATTTTTACTTAGCCTGACTCCGGGCGGGCTGACAGGTCCACTGGACCACCAGGGATAGAGGTTAGCTTATTCTTATTTTTACTTAGCCTCAATTGGGCAGGCTGACAGGTCCACTGGACCACCAGGGATAGAGGATAGCTTATTCTTATTTTTACTTAGCCCGCGATCGGGCGGCCTGACAGGTCCACTGGACCACCAGGGATAGAGGTTAGCTTATTCTTATTTTTACTTAGCCCACGATAGGGTGGGCAGCGGTCCACTGGACCACCAGGGATTTACGATTATTCTTTTCTACTGCAGCCCGCTGATTGAGCTGTGGGGCACATTGCGCGCTGCAGGGCATCGATCCCCGGCGGCTGCTGCCTGGCGCCGCAGCACAAATCATCGAGGATCAGCGTACCTGCATGCAAATGGGGCTATAATGACATTAAATAGCCCCATGTGCACCTTGCATACATTATGGCCCCATTTGCATGTCAACTTTGAATATTGCGGTTACTGCGCCTGCACAGTGGAACTTGTGCTGGCGCATCCACATACTCCACTATGGCCACTGGAGCTGGTGAGGTGCCATTGTGACCACGTCCAACTGGGGTGTGGCGTGTGTGATATTCAACGATGCTGAGCCATGGCTAAGCTCCATTGAATATCGCCAGTTCACGCCTGCACAGCGAAAATGAGCTGCGCCTGGCTTGCACCACAGCCTGGCGAGTTTGAATATCTGGGCCAGATTGTGAAAATGAAAAATATATTAACAAATGTCCAAACGTTTTGAGTCTATGTCACTCCTAATATTAACGCTCATAAAGCCCAGTAAATCATACAATAGAAGATCATTCATACTTATAAAAAATGGGTAGGGATTTTCTTGCATGCAGTGTGATTTTGGAAAAGAAACCCATGGCTTTGCATCTTCTCTGGCAAACAGGATGCAGCACACTCTGATATCAATGCCTTCCAGAAACTTTTTTGTAAAGGTTTCTGCCAGCCATCTTTGTAAACTAAAAAACAGCTTACCAGCCAAGTTGCTATTAGATTTAAAATAATAAAATAATACACCTACAACCAGACCCCATTCCACATCAAAAATGTAAAAATAGTCACAAAACTATTTAAACCATTTCACCCAGTCTGTTTTTTTGCTGCTCCATTGTCTTTTCTCCACTTACAGACACTGACCTCAGTTCACCTGTGCTATGTTTCTTCCCTCCCCCACGCCACAATTTAAAAAAATTGCCACCAACCCATCTACACTCTCTTCTGAGAGTGTTGCACTTCAGTCATGTGCCTACGAGGCAAGGCAGTCAAAACTGCTGATTTTAAACATACAAAAGCCACTAAATTGCTCCCTTGGATGAGAGCACACAAAGCAACTTTGCCAGCCAGCAGAATATTACTGCACCTGCACCACTAAAGGCCAGCCATCAGCATGTGGGGGAGGGTTGGCTGGGGGGGCACAAAGTTCAGGCAGTTCCAGAATTCGGATGGAACATTTCCACAGCACAGAGCAGCACCTACTGGCATACATTCAAAGCAATACCTGCTCTACACTGGAAAAAAGGAATTATTTTTAAATTTCACAAATAAAAAAAAAACAATTGTGATTTTTGTTTACAGCATTTTTGTATAAATTTCTTATAGTAAACCCATTTTATAAGAACAGTAATACACTTCAGGGTGTGGATTTTTTTTCTTGAACCACACTTCCATGTGGTTAAAGGCACTCGGCACAAGCACTGAATCTTATCAATGTTTGTAGTGCACTATTAATGTAATCCTTAATGTGGCACATAGTACTTTATTTATTGTTTAATAAATGGAGTTGTTATTACTGTGACCTTTTGTGTGCACTACCTCTTTTTTGTACAAGTTGCAGTTGGTGCAAGCACCTCATGCCTCACAACGCACCTGGACATGTGTTTCAGGAAAAGAAACCTACATCCAGTCATGTCTTACTGCTTGCATATTAAAGGGATACATCATTTAGATTTGTACAATAGGGGTGAAGCAATAGCAAAGGAAGTAAAATGTTTATTCCCACTACCATTAAATAAACAGAGACGTGATGTGTTCACAGTGAAATAAATAACAAATATACCCATAGTGAGCACATCAAAACTCAGATGTTCCCACAATGCCTATATCATCCCACAGACCCTGGGACTACTTCTAAAAACAAAAGACAACAAACATTAAACATCTGCACATCATTAAAACAGTAAACAAAACCTGATACTCTGTGCTGCACATAATCCTGAGAGAGATGCCAACACAGATTGGAGAAGAAGACCTGTAAGAGAAATCAAACAGAAAAAAAATCAAATGATGAAGACAATACAAACAAAAAAACAACAACCTGAAAAAGACTGACCAGAACTGACAAAACCAGCATGGAAATCAACAAGTACATCTCACAAGAGGAAATACAAGACATACTAACTCAGACAGAAAATAATACTGAGGCCCTACTAAATCTGGAGAGCACTCAAGAAATACTGCAAAGTGGAATAAGTCAGCAAACAACAACGAGCCACATAACAACAGACAGAATAGACAAAGACTACATTGAGGAATATATACAAAGCACAAAAATCATTAACACAATGAAAACAACAGAAGGAGACATACAAGCTCTAAAAAAGTACCTAACAGAAGAGCTAAACATAACAGAAGCCATTCACCAAATACAACTGGATAAAATACTACAGTATGCCAATATTTTATGACTTGCCAAAGAAAAGACAGGCTAGAATATGAACCTCTCACTCTCAGATCAATTTTTCAGAGTATAGAGAGGCACCTGAAACAAAAAAGTTACCCCGAGTCCCTCAGCACTTGAATGAAATTTCTCTGAACTAGACAAGTAATAGAAGCTAAACAGAAACAAGACAACAAGGAAAAGGCAACAAACCTATGGAAGGAGGAGCAGAAGAACAATGGGGAAAAATCAACACTGCCATCACAGAGCCAACAAGCCTTGGTTTTACTATAGCGAGGTGACAGCCACTCCGCTGACATCCTCGACATTGACAGCCGCAATGCCGAGTGTCTGCATTGCACTGTTAGGGATGCTGCATTGTTTATTGGGGCTGCACCCCCACACCCAGTATTCAGTAGGGATACAACTCTGAGTCAGAGTTGTCTTCGGGGAAGGGTGAAAGACTGGGCGATGCAGTCCCAGTGACAGCAGAGCCCATCACAGCAATCCGAGGTATTAGCTCAAATCCTGTCGTTGTGATGGTCTTTGCTGCTGCGGTTTTGCTCTGTGGGCGGTACACCAAGCCTTTATGTGAAGCAAATAAACAAAACAAAGTAAAAAAAAAAACACTATGGTTCTCAAAAGAGGTGGCGGGGAAGGTTAGGGAGCAAAAGATAGCATTCAGGAAGTATAAGGAAACACAGAAGGAGCAGGGCAGAGAACTGTATCATTTAAAGCAGAAGGAAGTGGGGGAAGGCAGTCAGAATAGTGAAGGCCCAAACTGAGGAAAAGATAGCCAACTCAGTTAAGAAGGGGAATGAAACCTTTTATAGGTACATCAGGGAGCAAAGGAAGACCAAGGGAGAGATAATGAGGCTTAATAAAGGATGGGGGGGGGCAGAGTGTGACAGTGAAAAGGTAGATATACTGAATGAAAACTTTTGTTCAGTATTCACAAAAGAAGAGGGGGAGGTACCTAAACCAAACAAGAGAAGCACTCTGTTCAGGGGGGTCAATACCAGTCCATTCACAGAAGAAAGGGTTCTGAAAGAACTCTAAAACTCAAGGGACAAAGCAATGGGACCTGATGGGATTCATCCTAGAATTCTAAAGGTAGTAAGGGGAGACCTAGTGACAACACTGACTACCCTTTTTAACAAATCATGGGAGGGTGTTATGGTACCTGAGGACTGGAGGAGGGTGAATGTGATTCCCCTTCACAAAACTAGGTGCAAGGCAGAGGCAGGAAACTATGGACCTCTTAGTTTGACCTCAGTGGTAGGGAAAAATGATGGAATCACTTCTGAAAGAAAGAACTGTTAAGTACCTAGAGGCCAGCGAGGCACAGGACCCAAGGCAGCATGGATTCACAGCGGGAAAGTCATGTCAGACAAATCTAATAGATTTCTTTGATTGGGTGACCAAAATAGTAGACCAGGGAGGGGCTGTGGATATGGCCTACCTAGACTTTAGCAGGGCATTTGATACAGTCCCACACAAAAGATTAATAAACAAGTTAGCTAGCCTGGGAGTGGGTCCCAAGGTGGTAGCCTGGGTAACAAACTGGTTGGACAACAGGACATAGAGGGTAAGAATAAATGGAGTACATGCTGAAAAAAGGGTGGTTACTTAGTGGGCACAGCAGGGTTCAGCATTGGACCAATCCTCTTAATGTCTTTATGAGACATTGCAGAGGGTTGGGAGGAAAACCCTTTGCAGATTAAACAAAGATCTGCAACAGGGTTGATACACCAGGGGATGGAAAGATGAGAAGGGACTTGGCAAGGTTGGAGGAATGGTCAAATGATGGCAGCTTAGATTCAATGCAAAGAAGTACAAAGCAATGTACTTGGGAAACAAAAACCTAGGGGAAGAGTGCACAATGGGGGGAAGGTACTAACAACAACAAAAAAGGAAAGGGACCTGGGGGTAGTCATATCAGATGACCTTAAGGTAGGCAAGCAATGTGAGAAGGCAGTAAGAGGGCTGGGGATACTGGGGTGCATAGGGAGTGGCATCACCAGTAGAAAACAGGAAGTTGTTATCCCTTTGTACAGACGGTGAGACCCCATCTGGAGTACTGCATGCAGTTTTGGAGACCCCCATCTCTGCAAGAAAGTAGATAGGATGGAGGTAGACCAGAGGAGGGCAACTAAAATGGTGCAGAGTCTGCAACAGAAGCCACAGGAAGAGAGACTAAAAGAACTTAGTATGTATATCATTGAGGAAAGGAGGGAGTGGGGGAACACAACAGAAACTTTCAAGTACCTCAAGGGAATCAACAAAGTCCAAGAGGGAAGCATATTTCAGAAAAAGAGATGTGCAAGAACAAGGGGTCACAATTTGAAGACAGAGGGGGGACAGCTCAGGGGCAACGTGAGGAAGTATTTTTTCATGGAGGGATGGTGGACACATGGAACCACCTTCCTGAGGAGGTCATCTGGTCAAAAACAGTGAGGGAATTCAAGAATGCATGGGACAGATGTAAAGCAATTATAGTGGGGGGGGGTAGGAGTAAGTAGGCTGTTGGTTAACTAGAATCTGCAGCTTATCCAATAGGTAGGGAACTGGGCAGACTAGTGGGCTAAGCAGTCCCTACATGCCATCAACATCTATGTTTCTATGGCAGCGGATGAAACTACAGATGAAATAATACAACTGTTTGACTGCAATCACTTAGGATCTCAAAACCCACAGTCACTTATAATTTTATAAACACCATGTGGATGACAGTCACCCTATACGTGGCAACACAGAAACTAGAAACCTGAAATGGAGGGACATAGAATTAAAAACGTATGAAAAAAAAAAACAAATACCTTGAGTACTGACCTGAGAGACAAACTAAAACAAGAACTGGGTCAAACCCAAAGGACATCAAGAAAATAAAGCCAAGAGCTTATGAAACTAAAGATCCCCAAAAATGCCCAGTGAAAAAATGATCTGATTTACAGAAACCGAAGACCCGAAAAAGCACTACACCAGGACGCACCTTTCTTCTTTGCAATCAACCACCTTGGAAAAGCACAGTATCCCACGTCATGGTACAAAAATCAGCCACTAGGTATAAATAGTATAAGCAACATTGTGAAAAATACGATTGAAAAAGCTGGAATTAAAACTAATACTCCTCACAAATCATTCCATAAGAAAACATCTCGTCCAAAAACTTATGGACAGTGGAATCCCAAAAGAAATCATCCTGGTCTCGGTCATAAAAGTACAATCCCTCAATGAATATTCCCACATAAATGAACACAAACACCACCAAATATCTAAAATTCTGAGCTGTGAAAGTGAACCATCCAGCAGCAACCAACTACAGTATGAAAAACCCAGCACCTCCACAGACAAAGATGACAAAAAAACAACCACCAGCAAACTAGCAAACTGGCAGGACACTGCGTGTTTACACTACCCAATCATAAATACCACTAATATAACTTTCAATATCGTACATGGTAAGTGACATATATACAAACCTACACAACATAATAGTACACCATGCCTGAAAAATACAACATAATGAATTTCTTCTTCTCTCTTTCTCCCACAGGACAAAAATATAACTTAAAAGGCAAGACACAAGCAAGAGTGAGCACATCGGGTACAGACTCAGACTGAAACAAAGCCAGAAAAGAAAACTGAAGAACCACAGAAACTGAACCTACACAACAAAATGAAGACAAACAGAGAACTAAATAATAATTCAATTACAGCCCTCCCTCCAGTGAAATAAACTGGACACCTGAAAGGCACAGAACAAAGTTACAGTATATAAAACCACACAAAAAAAAAATGAAAACAAAATAAATTATAAATCCCACAAATAAACCATAAGTGAAACTCACCCTGGTGAAATAAACTGTACACCAGAGACACAGAAACAAATAAACTCATATAAAGATATGGAAAAGAAAGAGGAAATGGGTGAGGGTGGGAACAAACAGATTAGAAGGTTGCAATGGGATGGTTTACATGGACATGCTGTGGAGAGTAGGGGCTTGCCCGATATGTGTGAGACTGGCACACCTGGAAACTTAAATACTGTACTTCGGCTGAGTAGGGATCTGGTGATACATAGCAGATATGGTAGGGGGTCACGGCATAGAGGCTGCCATTAGAGGAAATAGGGATGATTGGACAATGGAGGGGTCTGCAGGGGACATTGCAAGGGTGGGAAATAATTTTGACAGCTAGAGGACCACGGGATGGTGGGTAATGGGTAATATAATAACAATAAATTTTATTTGATATAGCGCCTTTCACACATTAAGGCGCTGCACAGTCAACTGAAAACAAAACACAGTAAATACAGATAAAATGAAAGGAATTCAGGGTAAGCTTTTCCCCACAAAAAGGTCTTCAGTGCCTGCTTAAAGCACCCCACTGTCCTGCACTCCTGGAGCTGATGGGGCAGAGAATTCCAGAGGGTAGGTGCCACAAACCCAAAGGCACGCACACCAGATGACTTCAAACTTACCCTCGGAATCTCCAGCAATCCCTCATCAGCCGAGCGGAGCTGTCGCAGAGGGGTGTAAGGAACTAGGAGCTCTTTCAAGTAGTCAGGACCCTGTCAGTGTAGGGCTTTGTAAGTCAATAGACCTACTTTAAAGGTGATCCGCCACTGAATAGGCAGCCAGTGCAGATCGCACAGCACAGGGGTAATATGAGTTCTCCTAGAAACCCCAGTCAACAAACGTGCTGCAGCATTCTGCACTTGCTGCAAGCGGTGGATATCAACCCCAGGAAGCCCTAGGTAGAGGGAGTTGCAGTAGTCAAGGCGCGATGTCACAAATGCGTGGACCAAAACAGGCAGGTCACCGGACGGGACAAGGTGCTTGATCCTAGCAATGTTCCTAAGATGGTAAAAGGCCAGCTTGATGACTGCCGACACCTGATGACGAAGGGTCAGGCCATCATCAAGCACCACTCCTAGGTCATGCATCCATTCAGAGGTGAGAATCTGTACCCCTCCAGGACTAAACCGGAGGGGAGCTCAGTCCTAAACCTATCTGTGCTACGACCCGGGTCCACTACCAAGACCTCAGTCTTTCCTGGGTTCAATTTTAAACCGCTGGCACTCAGCCAATCTTGGATTTCTACGAGGCAGCTGTTCAGTACTGAGA
Source organism: Neoceratodus forsteri (assembly GCA_016271365.2). Lineage (NCBI taxonomy): Eukaryota > Metazoa > Chordata > Ceratodontiformes > Ceratodontidae > Neoceratodus > Neoceratodus forsteri. The sequence goes on along the minus strand of CM028136.1, from coordinate 444,293,148 downwards.
TAGCGCTAACCTGGTCGGAGGTAAAAGACAGGTAGAGCTGGGTGTCATCAGCATAGCAGTGAAACCTCAGCCCATACCATTTTACAATATCTCCGAGGGGCAGCATATACACTGCGAATAACATAGGAGACAATACTGAACCCTGAGGTCCCCCGCAAGGCAGAAAGAAAGCCTCGGAGGAAAAAATATCCAAGACAACTCTGCATTCTACCGGCAAGGAAAGATGTAAACCGTCTGAGAACTGACCCAGAAAGCCCACAGATGGACTCCTCAAACACTGAGCAGAATCCCATGATCCACAGTGTCAAAGGCTGATGATAAGTCAAGGAGGACCAAGATGGAAGAGTGTCTCTGATCTCTCGCCATCAGGAGATCATTGAGCACCTGAACCAGAGCAGTCTCAGAACTATGCCTCTTACGAAAACTCGATTGGAGATGTTTGTATAAATTATGGATGGTTAAATGGTTCTCCAGTTGAGCTGCCACAACTTTTCTCAATAACCTTCCCACAAAAGGAAGGTTAGAGATAGCCTGTAGTTAGCTAGGTTCTCCTGGTCTAAAGAGCTTTCTTTCAGGAGGGTGTCACCATCCCACCTTCAGGGAGCTAGGAAACTCACTCAATCCAAAGGGCACCAGACGAATCCGAGCTAAGACTGGGCCTGTGATGTCAATACAACCCAAAATCAGGGAGGTATGGCCGGACCTAAATTACAGCAGGTGGAAACACATCCTCTGATAATCCTCAATATCCACAAACCCAGCAGATCAAAGATACTCCAGGAAACTACAGGTTCCGTGACAAGGCACCGACCCACAGCATCCCCCATAGAGTGAAGTTGGTAGCACTTCTGCCTGATGTCAGCCACCTTATTCACAAAGAAATGAGTGATCTCATCACACTCATTTTGTGAAAAGACTTGACGGAACTGCTGACAGGCCGGGTTGCACAGCCTGTCAACCGTTCTGAAGAGTTGAGCCAGTTGGTTCCGTGTGACAGCGATTTCCTTGGACAGGAATTCTGCCTTCTTATGGGAAATTTCTGTTTGATAGAGTTTATAATGCTCTAACAAAATAAGGTGGTTAGCATCTAAGGCTGTCCTCCGCCAGCGATGCTCTAACCTGTGCCCCTGTCTCCGCAACTCCCTTAGAGTCCCGTCAAACCATGGGGGCCCAGGGCTAAGCGGAGGGGTGAATTCGACAGAGCAATCAGATTTGAGAGCTAAAGAAACTGGACCTTTATAGGCCGCAACGAACTGCTCGGGATCTGTGCTAGTCTTGTCCAGCAGCAAGAGGTCAATTACGCCATCAGGTCTTCAGGGACCACATCCCGCAAGGGGTGGTAACTGACCATCTCCACAGGGGCCGACCTACCCAGGGGGGCCGAAAAATTTAACCCAACGGTGTAGTGGTCGGGCCAACTGACAAGTTCCACCACCAAATCAGAGGCCTCGATCCCCAGGAGGTAGACCAAATCAAGGGAGTGACCACCATTGTGAGTAGCTGAGGAAACAACCTGTGTGAAGCTCAGAGTTGTCATCACCTGGAGGAAGTGTTGACCAAAAAGCAAGGATTCGTCGTTGATCTAGGCATTGAAGTAGCCCAGGACCATCAGTCTGGGTGACTCCAATGCCATGTTGGCGGTGAAGTCCGCTACCTCCTGCAGGAACAGCTTCTCATCACCTGGTGGACGGTGGATGAGAGCTATCCTGCACCCCACACCAGCTGCCACAGTACACCAAATGACCTGGTCTCTCAACTGGTACACCAGTTAGACCCAATTCGGTCTTGAAACAGACCGCAACCCTCCCCCCCGCTGTCCAGTCTCAGGTGATGTATAACTGAGTACCCGGTGGGGATAGCTGCCTCCAAAATAGGGGCAGCATTCCCATCCAACCAAGTCTTGGTAATGCAAACCAGATCTGCTATACCAACAAAATCTGCAATAAGAGCAGTCTTGTTGCAAATAGATCTGGCATTGCATAACAGTGCCCGAGTTGGACAAGGCTGGCGAGACATCCCACCTACTTACCCTCCCAAAATGGAGGCTCCTTGGGTATGGGAACCAGAACAGGATCACCAGATTCCAGACACCATTTCACCCTAGGGTATCTTCTGGTCCTAACCACCCCAATGGGAGAGCGCCACTTTTGGCTCCACTGTCTGCAACCCCCACCCACCCTCGACTCCCACCCCCTGGCAGCAATCCCCAGTGCTCGATAGTGCTGATAAATAGAAGCAAGCAGGGAGGAGAAGAGAATGGGCAGAGGGCACAGAGGGCATGGAGAGCGGAGGTCAATAGCATAGGATGGGGGGAAGGGGCAAGCGGGCACATTCCACCAATAATTATAACCAACCAATAGAGAAAGGACACAAGACTCCAAATTCTTAAAACAGAGCTGCAGACAATTAAAAATCCTAAAAACCCCAAAACAAATAATAACTTAGACAATAATCCCAACCCAACAAAACATGTAGAACTACCCTACTTCCACAATTGGATGGTTTTCAAATCCAGAAAAATTAAAAATAATACAATCCCCTCTCAAAGGGTATAAAAGACACACAAATATAAATTCACCCCATCCCACAGCCCTCTCACAGCCGAGGAAAGGGAGCATTCTAAGCACTCCCACTGCCCAGAATAAACAAAGTAATCAACACAGCTAAAATGAAACAAAAACATTAAAATAAAATAAAATAAATGTGGACACCCTGGCCCTCTCACCACCAGGAGACCATAAAGCAAATTAAAAATCCGGAGGAGAAGTCATCGAACAGTAGGAGAAGTCACAGAATAAATCCAAATCGATATAGATCCAAACGGAAGCTTCCAGTAATCCAACGTAGATTTAATCCAAATGTTCAAGTCAAAAGGGTTGAACGATGAGAATCCAATAAAAAAAGCTGCAAACCTTTATAAGGCTCAAAAGAAAGCTCTGCAACCTAAAGGACCCCTCCAGAGAATACTACTGTGCCACCACGACCACTGAAACTGGCCAAACAAATAACCAGACCCAGGAATCTAGGGATTCTTCTGGGATCCTCAGCCAGCTTCCTGGCTGCCGATCCCCTCACCCTGTGAGACAGCAGACTCCAGCGGAGAGGCTCCCTGCAGAGTCAGCATGGACAAAAGTTACTAGTCTCAGGCCCCACGCAGCAGAATCCAAGCTGGGCCACAGTTCAGGAATCCAAACTCTTAATACGTCCTAATTACAGCTAGCTTCCCAGTATCGGCAGTCTGGCCTCACAGTTCTTGCTTTCCAAGTTTGACCAGCAGGACCTCACTGATTCCTTCAAAAGAGAGATCGCCTATAGTACACACTGAGTCCCGCCAGGACCGCTGAACTTAGAGGGGGGGGGATCCAGTCTTGTAAAAAAGCCTCTCCCAGGACTGTAGAAGAGGCTGTAGGACTATGAAATGCCAAATTTGATATTTCTGGACAACAGACTAAAAAATGCCCCAAACAACAGTAGAGGCACCATAAAAAATCGTTGAAGTCTAGTGCTCGCATGAAGATAAAGTGAGCGCTTTCCACATACTGGCAGCGACGCCCAAACACACCGCAGCCGCAGCAAACAGCAATCAGCAGATCAGGGCGAGCCGACCGGACCGACCGAACTGGTGAAAAAACAAACTAACTCGGACTCAGAATCCCGACAGCTCAGCACAGCAAATGACAAGACAAAATTTGCCGAACATAAACAGTAAAAACAAACACTAAAAAGCCAAAAACGACAGGTTAAGCTGCTAACTTAGAGCAGCCAACCTAGAGCTTCTGACTCGCAGCTCATAGCATGCCCAGCCTGGTGGCCATCTTCATATACTGTTCACTTAAACAAAGCTGGGGTGGAGGAGAATAGTATTCAGATAGCTACAAAAAGTGTAAACAGCAGCTGCAGAGGGGCCATCAGGAATGAGTCTGTCAATGGGGAAAGGGTTAACTTGACAAATAGGTACTCATCCTTATGTAATTTGATTGACAGAGGCATTCAAGAGGAAACAGGGGCCTGCGAGGATGGAAGTATCATGAGGGAAAGGGAAGAGATGTTGAAGTGGAACAACAAGGAACAACTGGGCAGAGGGGTTATGGTGGGAGATACACAGGAGGAGATAAGAATAGTACATCGGGTTAATGAAAGGAGAAGATGGTGGGGCCATCAGGGAGGAGGTTAAGAAGGGAAGGTAGGAGAGATGGGGAGGCAAGAACAGGGTAGAGCAAGGGTGATTGGGAGGGGTGATATTAAGGGGGGGAGAGGGAGGGGAAATTGAATGGGGGGGAGAGGTTTTCACTTGATGGCAATATTGAGAGGGGCGGTAAGCTAGGGATGTTTAGCATCCCTGCTAAGAGGTTAGACGTTGTCTTAAGAGGGAGCAAAGGGCATGCGGCATTGGAAGAATGGGGTGACAGGAACTGGGGTAGGGAGATGGTGGATCATGACAGGGAGCAGAGTGGGGGTACCATATAGTTAGGCAGAAAGCGTGACAGGGTTATAATAGTGGGGGACTCCATTATCAAAAGTATTAAATGGGGGGGGAGAGGAGGACATCTATTCAGGTGGAGTATATACTGGGTATGACGGTGCACAGAGCCAAACATTTAGTGCACACATTGGTGAGGAAACAAGGAGGGGAATCCCACATAGTGGTGCACCTCGGCATTAACAATCTAGAAGGGAACAGTGTGCAGTAAATGCAAGCTAGATTTAAGGAACTAGCTAGAATATGTCAAACTGAGGGGAGCAGTATTGCATTTCCTGAAATCCTGCCAGTGCTGAGGGTAAGCACGATAGGAAGTAGAAAATCATAGTTTTAATGAATGGCTGGGAGAATGGTGCATGGATATGGGGTCCGGGGTTGGTGGGAGGCTGGGAACTACATGGGATAAAAAGGAGCTATATGTCAAAGACAGATTGCATCTCAGTTAGGAGGAACAGGGGGTTTGAAATTAAATCTAGAGGAGTTTACAGGTAGTAAATAGATTCAAACTAGCTGGGGCTTAGACTCTGTGGGGGCAAAGAAACACATAACCTGGGAGTAAGGCCCTCAATTGGAAGGCTGGAGAAGGAGTAGTCAAATTTCCATGGGCAGGCAAAGTAAGGGGTTGGGGAGGACAGAATAGTTAGGAGGAAGAGTTGAGGTGGTCTTCAAATGCAAGAAGTATGGGAAATAAGCTACCCAAGTAGCAGACACTGATGGCTATTACTGAGACTTAGGCCACACAGCACCATGAGTGGAACATTACACTTCTGGGATATAAAACATATAGGAGAGACAGGGGAATTGGGAGGGGTGGTGGGATAGTGATATTTGTAAGAGAAGGGATAGAATGCAGCACAGAGGTGGGAGTTGACAGGAACATGGAGGTGTTATGGGTCACCTTGCAGGATACTAAGGGCAGGTGGGTCAATCTGGGGGTAGTATATAGGTCACCAACTCAGTCAGAGCAACTCAGTAAGAAACTGGTGGACAACCTAAAGGCCCACTGTGGTAGGGGTAGAGGCAGGATGGTAGAGTTGGGAGATAGCACACTATTGCATCATCATCTGCAAAAGAACAGAGGATACTGGATGAATTCCTGTCTCAGTTGGTAGAGGAGCTGACCAGAGAAGGAAGCATTTTGGGCCTGGTTCTGGCAGATGGAAACCAGATAAAAGATATGGTAGTGGATACCTGTTGGTGGGGAGTGACCATTGCACAGTATGGTTCACTCTGGACATTTGGGGGCGGGGAGACAGGAATCAGTCAAACACTAAGGTAGTGGACTTTAGGGGGGTGGATTTTGGGGTGATGGCTGCCATCCTGGAAGAGCATTTGGGGGAAATTAGACCAGATATGGACACAGAAAGTAGGTGGGAAATTTTGAATTTGGATCTGTCAGAGGCCATTAAAACATGAACTAAGACCCGCTGAAAGACATCTAGGTCCAGAAAACCCAGTTGGTGGATGAGGGAGTTGCAGGAGAAGGTTAGAGAGAAGGGTAGCCTTCCAGAAATACAAGAGGACCCAAGGGGAGCACAACAAGGAGGAATACCACAGAATATAAAGGATGTCAGTAGAGTGGTAAGAACAACCAAGGCCTACAAAGAACTGAGGTTGGCCCAGGGATCAGGGAAGGGAGAAAGAGTTTTTGATACATAGGAGAGAAGAAAAGTGGGGTCAGATCACTGAAGAAAAGATGGTGGTGGGCAGAGGGGATAGTAGAGCAGGCTGAGGTCACTAAAAGTACTTCTGCTCCATATTTACTATGGAATTGGAAGGCCCACACCGGGGGAGATAAGGCTGAGATTGAGGATGAGGGCTCTAACAGTTGGGGAGATCCAGGTGAGCAGAGTGTGGAAGCCCTTATGGCCTTGAGGATGGACAAGTCCCCAGGCCCAAATGATATCCACCCCAGAGTCTTGAGGAACTGGTGGATGTCCTGAAATCACCTCTGATGGAATTATTCAATTCTCCCTTGAATCAGGATGTGTACCCTGACTGGAGGATGGCACCCATTGTGCTCCTCCATATAAGTGGTCCTTGAGATGAACCAGAGAATTACAGACCAGTCAGCCTGACCTCAATAGTGGGGAAATTCCGGGAGACCATACTGTAGGAGAGACTGGTGGAGTTCCTGGAGGTAAATGGCCTGCATTATGTCCTGCAACATGGGTTTGTCAAGGGGAGATCTTGTCAGACTAACCTAGTCAAATTGTTTGACTGGGTGATAAGATCCCTGGATGGTGGGCACCCAGTTGATGTCCTGTATCTGGATTTCAGCAAGGCATTTGACTTGGCACCACATAGGAGACTATTAGGAAAACTGAGGAATTTAGGATTTGGGGTAAAGATGGTCAACTGGATTGGGAACTGGCTGAGTAATAGACAATAGTGGGTGGTGGCAGGGAGGAGCTTCATCCCCCCCCGAGGGGTCATTAGTGGGGTTCCGCAAGGGCCTGTCTTGCATCCAACTCTTGTTTAACATAGAAACATATGGCAGATAAGGACTGCTTGGCCCACCTTGTCTGACCATTTCCCTACCTACAGGATAAGCCGCAGATCCTAGTTAACCAACAGCCTATTTCTTCCTACCCCCCCACAAGAATTGCCTTATGTCTGTCCCATGTATTCTTGAATTCTCCCACAGTTTTAGACACCACAACCTCCTCAGGAGGGCTGTTCCATGCATCCACTACCCTCTCTGTGAAAAAATACTTCCTTACATTGCCCCTGAACCGCCCCTCCCCTATCTTTAAATTGTGTCCCCTTGTTCTTGCATGTCTCTTTTTCTGAAAGATGCTACCCTCTTGGACTTTGTTGATTCCACTGAGGTACTTATACATTTCTATCATGTCACCCCTCTCCCTCCTTTCCTCAAGGGTATACATATTAAGCTCTTTTAGTCTCTCCTTGTATGGCTTCTCTTGCAGACCCTCACCATTCTAGTTTCCCTCCTCTGGACTGCCTCTATCCTGTCTATGTCCTTGTGGAGATGGGGTCTCCAGAACTGGACGCAGTACTCCAGATGGGGTCTCACCAACTGTATGTACAGAGTGATAACAACTTCGTGTTTTCTGCTGGTGATGCCTCTCCCTATGCATCCCAGTATACCACCAGCTTTCCCTACTGCCTTCTCACATTGCTTGCTAACCTTAAGATCATCTGATATGATTACCCCGGTCCCTTCCTTTTTGTTTTTGTTACTACCTCCCCATTGTGTAATCTTCCCTGGGTTTTTGTTTCCAGGTGCATTATTTTGCACTCTTTGCATTGAATTCTAGCTGCCATACTTGACCATTCCTCCAACCTTGCCAAGTCCCTTTTCATCCTTTCCACGCTCCTTGTGTATCAACCCTGTTGCAGATCTTTGTGTCACCTGCAAAGAGGCATACTTTTTCTTCCAGCCCTCTGCAATGTCACTTATAAAGACATTAAAAGGACTGGACCCAGTACTGAACCCTGTGGTACCCCACTAGTAACCCTCTTCTTCAGAGTGGACTCATTTACAATTACCTTCTGTGTCCTGTTGTCCAGCCAATGTTTTACTCTAGGCTACCACCCTGGGACCCACTCCCAGGCTGGTTGATTTAACTATTAATCTTTGTGTGGGACTGTGTCAAATGCCTTGCTAAAGTCTAGGTAGGCCATGTCTCAAGCCCCTCCTGGTCTACTACTTTGGTCACCCAGTCAAATAAATCAATTAGATTCATCTGACATGACCTTCCCCGGCTGTGAATCCATGCTGCCTTGGGTTCTGTGCCCCACTGGTCTCTAGGTACTAACAATTCTTTCCTTCAGAAGTGATTCCATCACTTTCCCTACCACAGAGATCAAACTGACAGGTCTGTAGTTTCCTGCCTCTGTCTTGGTCCCACTTTGTGAAGGGGAATCATATCCACCTTCCCAGTCCTCGGTACCATGCCATCCTCCCATGATTTGTTAAAAGGGTAGTCAGTGGTTTCACTAGTTCTCCCTTAATTCTTTTAGAATTCTGGGTGAATTCCATCAGGCCCCATTGCTTTGTCCACCTTCAGTTTTAGGAGTTCTTTCAGAACCCTTTCTTCTATAAAAGGACTGAATCAACCCTCTATCCAGAGTGCTTCTGTCAATTGGATTAGGCACCTCCCCCTCCTCTTTTGTGAATACTGAGCGGAAATATTCATTCAGTATCCCTGCTTTTTCACTATCCCCTCTGCCCACCCACCTGCTCATTCTAATCAGCCTCACTATCCTCCCTTTGTCATTCTATGCCCCCTGATGTACCTATGAATGGTTTTATCCCCCTTCTTAACAGAGTTGGCTATCCTTTCCTCAGTTTTGGCCTTTGCTATTCTGACTTCCCTCCCTGCTTCCTTCTGCCTTCACTGGTATAGCTGTTTGTCCTGCTCCTTCTGTGTTTACTTATACTTCCTGAATGCTATCTTTTTCTCCCTCACTTTCCCCGCCACCTCTTTTAAGAACCATAGTGGCTTTTTCTTTCATTTTGATTTGTTTATTTGCTTCACACAAAGGCGTGTTGCCTCTGTGATGGCAGTTTTGATGATTCCCATTGTTGCTCCACCCCTCCTTCTAGCCTGTTTGCTAGTGCTTTTCTGAGGCACTCTCCCATCTTGCCAAAGTCAGCACTCCTGAAGTCCAGTACCCTCACTTTTGTATGGCTTGACTCTGTAGCTGAGTTTAACGTGAACTACACTGTTTGATGGTCACTTGTTCCCAGATGGCAACCCAGTTCTAGATCTGAGATCCTCTCACTGTCCTAATTTGAGAGTACGAGGTCTAAGATTGCTCCCTCATGAGTGGGTTCCAAACTAGCTGTCTGAGGCATGCCACCTGTAGGGCATCGGAATGGCCCTGCTCTGGATGTGGCTGCAGCAAATGTGCTCCAGTTAACATCTGGCATATTCAGGTCTCCCATCAACAGTATCTCCTTTCTCTGCCATCCTAAGAATGCCTTCTATCATATCCTTGTCCATTCCTCCCTGACATGGGGTTCTGTATACAACCCTGTGCAGATTGCGGTGCCACTTCCAGTCTCCAAAGTGACCCACAGTGCTTCCTCTCCTCCCTGTTTACTCTTTTGTTCAGTTGCTTTTATCCCTTCCATTACATAGAGAGCTACCCTCCCTTTCCCTCCCTCCCTGTCTCTCCTGTAGGTTACTGCATTCTGGCATGTTAACATCCCAGTCATGGTTCTCTGTGTACCATGTTTCTGTGATCTGCTACGATATCCAGGCATCCTCTTCCATCAAGGCCAACAGTTCAGGGAGCGTGTTGCCCAGGCTACGGCATTGGTACTCATCATCCTCCATTTCCTGATGGCCTTATTCCTTTTGCTCCATCCCTGTCCTTCTTGCCTTTGTCACTTTCTCCATTTACCCCTGCCTTCTCCCCTATCGACATCTGTATGTTGAGTTTTACTGCGCTTACTACCGTGGACTTTTGGGGGCTAGGTTTCCTGTTCTTTCCAGTGCCTCCCCTTGGCTAGTTTAAATACTTGCCAATGAAGCATTTAAACCTATCACCTAGGATCCTGGTTCCCCTCCTGGACAGATGCAGCCCATCATGCCAGTATAGGCTTGCATCACTCTGGGTGGATCCCCAGTCCCCAGTGAAGCCAAATCCCTGAGCTCTGCACCAGGTTTTCAACCACTGATTGAATCCCATGGTGTGGAGCACCCTAGCCTCTCGGACGCCATAGACAGGCAGCACCTCCGAGAAGGTTACCATGCGTGCTACTTGTCTAAGGCCCCTTCCCAATTCCACAAACTCTTCCTGCACTGCTCTGATCCCTTTCTAGCCAGGTCATTTGTCCCTAGGTGGATAATGACATCCAGCCCTCCCCTTGCAGCTGCTCTGGCAATCCTGAGGATTCGCCTCTGTCCCTCCCAGCCATGGCACCAGGCAGGCACCTTACCTCCCTCTCCCCTTCCTCCCCCAGTTCTACCTTCTTAACAATGGAGTCCTCCACCAGGAGTTGTTTTCTTCCTCTGTGGGGTCCCATGCCACCCTCCTGTGGGTCTTCTTTGTGGAGGTTTCCAGCATCCTCTTTGGTCTCCACTTTGGGTGCCTCTATAGAGGAACCACACTTTGCCAGAATGGCATAGGAATTGTGGAGAGGTACAACTGGAGGGATGCACCTCTGTTCCACCACCCTCACCCTCCCTGAGCCCACTGTGGTCCAACCGGTCCTCTTTCTTTGCAACCTCTGAGTCAACGGCAGCGGCCCTGGTGTTCCCTGGATGGAAGAGGAAGTCCCACAAATCCTGGCCAACTGAGCCTGGAGATGAGCAACCTTCCCCCTCAGCCCAAAGAGGTGCTCTGCAGATGGGACAACACCGTATTCATAGCTGACATTGTAGGGGGAGTTAGGCACAAAATGTGCTTGTATGCTGATGACTCCAAACTATGAGCAGTGGTGTATAGTGGGGAGAGGAGGAGGACTTTCCAGGAGGACCTTGAAACACTGGAATGGTGGTCTCACACATAGCAGCTGGAGTTTAATGCTAGGGACTGTAGTATACTGCATTTAGGAGCTAGGAACCCAGAGCACAGTTACCATCTTGGGGAACAGCTGATGGTCTCAAAGGTGGAAAAGGATCTGGGGTGGTGATTGATGCCAAATGAATCATTCAGAGCAGTACAGAGAGTAGCGGTGAAGGCAAACAGAACATTGGGGAGCACTGCCAGGGGATAACTTCAAGGAGGAAGGAGGTTATCCTGACACTGTACAATTCCTTGGTTAGACCATGCTTGGAGTACTGTGTAGTTCTGGTATCCTTACTTAAAGAGGGACTGTCATGCTCCCAAAACAAGTCCAGAGGATGGTGTCTAAGTTGATCTGGGGCATGGGGGAAAGGCCCGATGAGGAGATACATAGGGAGCTAAATATGTACTCCCTGGAGGACAAAAGGGACAGAGGGGGTATGATTGTAATGAAAGCTGTACCACGAGCAGATGCGATAGACCATTTGGCCTAATCTGCTAGCATCTTCTTGAGTTCATAAAGATACAAATAAAATGCTAAATTATTCACCTCCACAGTAGAAATAAATATCCAGAAGACATCAGATACCCCAAAATAAAATAAAAAATTCTTAATGAAAGAAACCCATAAAATACAGAGCGCCAGCTCAGTTTACACACGCTGTCATGACATAACTCATTGTCTCCTAGGAAACACCTGTAGTCAACAGTAAAATGCACTGGTGTGTCCGAGGATGACTACAGAAGTCAGCTACTGACTTCCTGTGTGCCTTGCAACATCTGGAGAGGTCACATATATATTTTAATATGTAATAAATATATATAATATAATATAATATATATTTGATTGCATAGCACCATAGGAAAGATAATTTTATGCTGAACAACTTTGCCACTGATATTTTGTGTGTATCATGTATACTTTAAGAGTTATTCGCAATTGTTTATGGTATGGTGTGTATGACTGAGATTTGTCCCTCAAACCTCACCAAAGCACCTTGACTAAAATGAGGAAAAATTATGTTTCATACTACAAAGATAGCTTTTTTTATTACAAACATAATATTAAAACAACATCTAATGTCTGGATGCTTAATTTGGTGTTGATATGTTACATATTTCCCAACAAAAAAATGGCTTATGTTGCCTTTTTTAGTGAAAAAAATATATTTTTTTGCTGTTTCAACCAGCATAGAAAAAAAACCTAAATTACTTATTACTTGCATATCACTGTTGGAAAGGTAATATTGTGCTGAACAACTTTGCCACTCATACTTTGTGTCTAGCACTTACGGTTCTTGAGCTATTAGCATTTGTTTGCGGCATACTGACTATGGCTTGATTTTGCTTAGAAAGACTCAGGATTCACTGTTAACAGTATATAGGAGACAAGTGGTGCAACTTCAGAGAACTCCTGTGGAGGCGATAAGATAATCCACCCACAACTACTCCACAGCCTATCAGATAACAAAAGACAACACAAACAGCCATTCATGACAAACAACAAAAGCCAGCCAATGATTCCCAACACACACAAGCAACCCAATCAAGAAACAGAACCAGCCAACCAGAACAGCACAAAGTAGCCCATTCATAGAAACAACACACTCACAGAACACCAGAAAAGAAAAACCCACAACACAGGAGACAAAACCACAAAACATGCCAACCTAGCAAAACACAACCCCAGAAGACACCAAAACAGCCCTATTACATAAATCGCACATGTAATGGTAGATATACATCAGATAGAATTTGTGTATAGTGACCTTGAGAACCATCACTCGTGGCTCCGCTACACTCTGCCACTTATGAGGTAACCCAAGGTTACTATACACTCATTCACATATCTGGTGTATTGCATGCTCGCCCATCGTATATCCCCTATATATACATTATACAAATATTCAGATGGTATTAAACAAGTTAAATTAAAAAAAAATATCACTCCTGATCTAAGCTACACAAAGCTATTATAAGGTTTATATCTTCACAGCAGTTAAACATAGAACAATAGGCAATGAGGGCAGAAGACCAATGGTCCATCCAGTCTGCCCACAGCATCCACATGAGGCAAGCTGCAATTGTGGCAATCAGCCAATTATTCTTAACCAGATCAGTGTTTGCAAACAAATGTTGATTTTGCTAGTGCAGTGAGATTTTTAATCCTTTTAATAACCGGTACAGCTTTGACCAGAAGATTCAGTTAATTCCAAATTGTTGTCACTCGAAGCAGGGATCAATAAGTATGCTGTGCAAATGTATAGGGATTCCTGTCCCACCCTTGGTAAAGGGGTTAAAGGTGTCACCTTGGGATGTGCTACAGGCTCCCAACAACTCAGTGGAGCATGATGCCCAGCTGATTGTGGAAATAATGAAAGAAGCCAAATCAGATGCAGTGATTGTGCTGGGGACTTCAATCTCCCAGACATAGAATGGCATTTGAGAGGGCTAAGAGTTCCTTACACGTCAAGGACTATTTCCTAGAGTAGCATGTCCAATTGGAAACTAGGTTTGAGTCCATCCTCAAGTTTGTTCTATGCAGTGGGGATGTGATCATCTCCCATGTGAACACCAAGGAACCAGTGTGAGGCAGTGACCACAGCTGGGTAACCTCCTGGTGACAGAGAAGACTAGCCAGGCCTCAGTCACCAGAATCTGGAACTTCAGAAAGGTGGAGTTTGCCAAATGAAGAATCAAGGTCCCGATATTCAAAAGAGTGCAAGCCGGAGCACAAAACCTTGCACTGCATCTTGTGATTGCTCAGCAGCTGAAGATGCTATATTTAGCTGAATAGCACTCTGGCACTATTCAATCAGGATAGGCCAGCGTCAGCACAGCACTAAGTCAAGTAGTGCTGCCTTGACATGGATCCCCAAGTACGCTGTCAGAATAGATAGTGCCTGAGCGCTATCTGCAATATTCAGAGAGACCCATACAAATGAGCCCATTGGTAATGAAAGGCACTAAGAGGCCATTTGCTTACCCATTATGGGATCATTTGCATGGGTAGTGAGGCAGGCTAGTGTGGTGCCACCCCCCAATTGCCCAATACCAGAGCTGTATAGATATCCCTGATGCTATTGGTCTCCCCTCTTCAATTGCTGGCCTGTAATATAAATAAAGCATCCCTGGTGCTAGTGATCCCCACCTCTGATTGCCAGCCCATCATGTCCAAGATGAATCCCTCGTGCTTGTACCCACCCATTCGTTAGCCTGTAATACAAATAAAGCATCCCTAGTGCTAGTGCCCCCCCGACAATCATCAGCCTGGAATTAAACAAAAAATCCTCTCTGACATCCAGTGGTTCCCCTCTGGCACCGATCCATGGTACTGACACTTGAAATTACATACTCCCTGGCATCTGGTGGCCCCCATGGCACCAAGCACCCCCAACTCACCCTATTTGTATCCATGGTGCTGCAGGTGCATATGGCAACTGGTAGAGCCCTCCTCACACCCTCCTCGGCCAGCCACTGTATGTCCAAGTAGGGAGCATGCTTCTTATTTATAGGATAGTTCATGTCACCCTGTCCTATAAATAAGTGGTGTGCATCTGCCTGTACATACTGCAGCCAGCCGAGGAGGTCTGAGGAGGACTGGCCAGTCAGCGTCATTACGACATGTGCACTGCAGATACTAATAGGGTAGCTGGGGTGTTCAGTACTGCAGGGGCTGCTAGATACTATGTATGGAATGTCAAATGGCAACACCATGGATCGGTGCCAGTAAACCAGTGGATACCAGGGAGGGTTTTTTGTTTCATTCTGAGCTGGCAATCAGGTGGGGGGCACTAGCACCAGGGATGCTGTTTTTATATTACAAGCTGGCAATGGAGGGAGGGGACCACTAACACCAGGATGCTTTATTTACTGTATATTACAGTCTGATGATAGGGGGCACTAGTACCAGGGACATGTTCATATTATTATTGGCTGGAGATTGGGGGTGCCATGGACCACAGGGGACACGTGTGCTCCCCCAACAGACAACCGGCTAGGTGGCAACAGTACCTCTACGCTGATGACATGATTTTATACTACTCGAACAATTCAGTTCTGGAAATTCAGTCTACTTTACAAACTAAGTTTGACTTATTGCAGAACTTGTTTCAACATTTAAAGCTGAAACTGAATACCTACAAGAGAAAGTCTGTCTTATTTGTCCAGCATCCAAGTTAAAACTGGATGTCATGCAAGAGATATCTGACCTGACAAGGACATACTTAGAATGTGTTAGCATATAAATACTTGGAATCCTGGCTGGACCAGTTTGGCTTGGGGAATACTCATATAAATAATTTAGTGGTTCAGATAGGGAAAAGGGTGGGATGTTTATTCAGAAACCAAAAATGCCTTGATCCAGACACCATGAGTTATATAATACAGGTTCAGATTTTGCCCCTATTGGATTATGGCAATGTATTATATGGTGGTGCTTCACAAAATAGACTGCACAAGTTGAATGTACTGCATAACAAATTGGACAGGCTAATCTTAAAATGTCCAACAACCACTCATCACTGTGATTTGCATAAATCTTTGGATTGGGTTTCTCTGTCTTCCAGGAGGGATATTCATATGAGTTTGCATACAAATCTGGTCTGGGCTGTAGTCTAAGTATTTATGTGACAAGTTAATATTTCGTGACATTGTTCCAGCTATATGAAATTCCAGTTCTCCAGTTAATTGTACCTAGGACTAATTCTAAAAGGGCTATGTAATACTTTAGTCAATTGGTTCCAATATTTTGGAACAGACTTCCTAACCATTTTAAGGCCCCTCAGACTAAACCCTTGTCTGTATCTCAATTAAAAAAGTATCTGCTCTCAAATGTTCAGGCGTGCAAATGTTTTAATCAATGATGGATTGTATTCATATATTTGTATGTTATATATATTGTATTTATGTTGATGTATGTTTCTACTGTATATACCAGGTTGCCATTGTAAAGGAGCATATGCTCAGTTGTTATTCCTAATATTAATAAACCACCACCACCTCCGGCAGCCACTAGGGTTGCCTGGAGTAAGTTGGGGTTATGTTTGGTGGTATTTGCGCTGTGCAAAAGGATTGCGCTAAACCCTTTTGTGCAGCGTAAAAATGCTGAATATGGGGTAGCATGGCTATTTATGGCCACACCTCTCCCTTGCCCACCTGCATACATTATGTTTTGCATGGGTGCTAACCCTCTTTTCCTGCGCAAAGGCCCCTTTTGAATATGGGGATCCAGGGCAAATCCCAGTTTGTGTGAGCAAAGACCTGTTAGCACCTTTGCAAACATTTGAGTACCGGGCCCCCAGGTGTCCAAGGGTCAGTAACGGCTCTATGAGGCTGTTAATGCAAAGCACATCTAGGGTTCACTAGGAATGGTATTTAAAGCATCCACAGAGGTCTGTATTCCTTTAAGCAATAAGGGGAAAAGGTCAAGAAATCCCCCCCATCCTGACTCAACCAGGACCAAAGGCAACTGATCCCAAACAAAAAAGTCTATTATCATTGGAAAGAGAAAGGTTGCTACAAGCCAGACAGGAGCATACAGCAGCATTGAGAGGCTGCTAGACTAGAATTAAGAAAGTCAAGAAAGGGCTGGAAGCAAGGATAGCAATACAGGCAGCAGATAACACTTAACACTTCTTTGAGTACATAAATGGAAAGAGGTACGTGAAGGAGAGGATTGTGCCCCCTGAAAACAGGGAAACAGTAGGAGGACCCTGTGAGACAGCCAGGAGCAATGGCCAAAATGCTGAATGAATAGTTTGCTTTGATGTTTACCAAAGACACACCTGGGGTAGGGAGGTTTTTCATTGTGAGGGCCCATAGTATCATGAGTAGCCATAATGTAACATGCAGAAATCACACCCGTACTGGTAAAGGACTACCTGTTAAAATTAAAACCAGGTAAATCCCAGAGGTCACATAATGCAAGCGAGCTAGAAGCAGCACCGACTTAGAGCTCCTGTTCCTCCACCCCTCCTACTATTACTTTTGGCTAGTTAAAACAAATTTTACTGCCAAATTACCGCTCTGTACTGGGTTCCTGCTTTCAACATCAGTTTGGAGTACTTTTATGCATCGCTATCGGGACATCCATCCCATGATTGAGGTTAAGATGAAGCAGACCCATTTAAGACTTACACTACCTACCTCACCTGAGAAGCTTCACCAGAAAAAATTTAAGGCACAGGGGGGATAAAAGCGGTACATCGCTGATTCAATCGATCCCACTCACTGAGGAGAGGTTCCTGCAAGAACTTGAACCCTTCAAGGAAACTCTGAAAGATATTGCCACTGTGTTAAAATCTATGAGCAGTGACATGTCTGATCTCACCTATCGGTTGGTGATTGGAGGTCTGAATCAAATCAGTGGAGAACTGACGAGACAAACAAGACCCCAAAGTGGCATCACTGAGACAAGTATAAAAATTACAGCTGAAAATGGAGGACTTAGAGGGAAGAAGCAGAAGAAATTACATTTTAATAATCATCCTTCCTGAGAAAGAAGAAGGTGCTAATACAATTCTGTTTCTCCAGAAGTTCCTAGAGAAGGTGGCAGGCCCTTCACCACACCATTCCTACTACCAAATTGAGAGAGCTCACTGCTCCCTCAGACCTAGGCCCCAGATGGGAGAACCACCCCGGCCCTTAATATTAAAATTTTTAAGCTACATCGAAAAGCAGCACATCCTGATGAAAACCAGAGAACTGAAAGCAGTAATGTGGGAAGGGAACAAGATCCGTATCTCACAAGATCTGCCATATGAAGTATGCCAGAAAAGAGCCACTTTCCACCCTACGGTCACCAAGCTAGTGGCAACCAGTATCCTATTCAAAATGTAATATCCTGTGAAATTACAGGTTTCCATCTCGGGCGGTTGGATGTCCTATGAATCACCACAGCAAGCCACTACTGACCTAACCACTAAGTTACCAGAACTTTTCAAATCGGGCTGAGTATTCTACCTAACAAGTTCTGGGATTTAATTACTATGGGACTGAAAGTTTGTTAGCATTTTATCAGAACTGCTCTATTGTACTGCCAATTATCTCAAAAATGAATACTGAATTTCCTACCAGGGTGTTGAGGCCTTCGTGAGGGGTGGGGGGTAGAGATTAACCAAACAAAGTGCCTGGCTGTTTCCCAGCTGCCAACACTAGGGGCAGTAATTTTTTGTTTAGATCTCGAGTCATCCAGTGGGATCGTTTGTTTGCAAGCATTTTCCCAGCGGACAGACTTTACACAGGACCGCTTTTGGGTCCGATCTACCAGTCTCTCCCCTGTGCATTTCTCCTCTTTGGTTTTCTACTCCTTTTTAATACTACCACTACTATTATTTTCATACGGGTCCTCCACCGAATAGCTTCTATTGGTGAATGCACCCCACACTAAGTTAAGTAAGTGAACTCAGTTGTTTTCCTTTCATTTCCTCCACTTGGCCTTCTGTTTAGTAGACTGTGGAGTCGTCTCTACTAGGGGCATGTTTTTGTTTAAATGTCCCAGCACTGTTTGATTGAGCAGCCGGAGGAATCAACAAGTGTTTACCTTACAAGGGGCAAGTTCCCCTTAGTCTAATTAAGGCTCGAATGGATGCCTGGGGTGCCACCTTCAAAGATTTATTAAGGTTACTCTTTAAGGCCTATAAGAGTCTACCATCTACTCATCTAAGAAGCATTAAAAATTCTCTTTTATTAACTAGTACAAGGGATCTACTCTCCTAAATAAGCAAATGGGGGGAAGGCGGGATGCTCTGGACGGTGCAGGCTCAGGTCAAGCTGCACGGTGGGCTAATTTTGGGGGTTATCGATCTCATAATACTCTATTTACTCCTCTTATATTGAAATAGTGTTGGCTACTACTATTATTCTAGATTACAGCCATCCTATCGTTTCTATGGGTGGTTCTTATTTCCACGGGGAGTGTTTTTAGAGGTCGTAAGGGGTTGGTCTCATATGTTGGTAATAATCACAGGCCGTCTTTATATCTGAATTTGTGATGAGACCAGTGTATGTAGTTATAGATTGAAGTGGCTAGAAGGGAGCTACTCGACAGATAACAAGTTAATGGTTAAGCAGCTCCCGATTGGTGGGATGAGGTGGGGGGGATTTCCAACAATGTTGCACATCTAGTATAATCACGTCAGAATATTATTCTCATGTCTAGCATGCAAACATACTACTGGCAGTATTTCTACTACAGTAAGTCTGTTTCTGGGGAATTCACTGTGTAACTTCTCTATGGATAAGAAACAGTTTATGCTGGAGGGAGGGGGAGTGACGAGGTTATCAGTTTAAATTTGGTGTACTGCTTATTCACTATTTAAAAGTCAACCATGGTTAGTAATATAACAACATTTCTGTCATGGAATGCCAGGGGAGCTCATGAGAATACCAAAAGGTACCAAATGTTTAAGCACCTTTCACTGTTACAATCCACTATATCTTTTATTCAAGAAACCCATCTGCTTCCAACAGAGCCCACCGTTCTAAGGAGGCAAAATATTGGCCAGGTTCATGTCTCAGGAAATTCAACTGCCAGTAGAGGAGTTGCCATACTGATTAATTGGTCCATACCCTTCCAAGCAGATCAAACTATTGCAGATCCACAGGGGAGATATATTCTGGTTATAGGCACATTGAGATGCACAAAGATACTATTGGGACGTGTTTACAGCCCAGTGGGAGAGGATCCCCACTTTCTTTACAGATCTCACTAGCATAATATCCCCCTTCATGCCTTTACCAATAATACTAGGAGGAGACTGGAATCTCCTCCTACCCAAGATTTAGATTGCTCTTATGGCCTCATGAGACCAACATCAGCAGCACAGAGAGCCCTACATGAATTTCTCGACTTTTTAAGCCTATGTGATCCCTGAGATTACTGAAACCCAATTCCCACACCTTTTCCTTTTACCTACAGTTCATCACTCCTCCTTGAGACTAGATTACATAGCAATCAGTTGTTCTCTCTTATCCGGTTTACATAATGTAGACATTGAATCCATTGTTTTATCTGATCATGTCCCAGCCTGGACCTCCATAGTATTGAACTCTAATTATCAAAATGATTCATCCTGGAGATTAAATACCCGATTACTTAAAAACGAGTCTACAGTCTCCAGAATCTCCTCTGACATCCAGTCCTTTATGGAGAACAATTATAATTTGGTTTCAAGAATAGACCACGAGTGGTGTGCCCTAAAATGCTTTTTAAGGGGGGAATTCATAAGATTAGCATCTACCCGTAAGAGAAGAAGGGAAGCACAAGCACTATCCCTTCTGGCCCAGATTCGTGCACTAGAACAATCTCTTTCAGCTACATCCCCCATCCCAATTAAAAAACCTTCTATCTCTAAGGAATCAATATGCTTCCATTCTTCAGGAAAAGGCTGAATATGCCATCTTAAAAACTCAGGCAAAGTATATCGATCATGGTGAAAAAGTGGGCCATCTGTTGGCCTATGTCTTCGGAAACTAGAAGCTTCCAGAAATATACCTGCAGTCTGAGATTCTGATGGCACAGTTAAAACCATCCAAGGGATATTGTTACCATCTTTAAACAGTTCTACTCCTCCCTGTATGGCATGAGGGTGTCCCTTCCATCTAAGGAAGACCTTACAGCATACATTACCCCACAGACCTACCCTCACTGACATCCATTCATCAAATTTTGTCCTCTGAACTATCTCAAGAAGAAATAGAACTGGCCATTAACTCTCTATCTCTAGATAAAGCCCTAGGGCCTGATGGTCTCCCCTCCAATTTCTATAAAACTTATATTAAAGAATTAACCCCCATTCTTCTCCATCTGTATAGGTACCTGCTGTCAGGAGAAGTCATAGATTCCTCAATATTAGAAGCCACTATTATCCTTCTTCTTAAATCGGATAAACCCCCCTCCTGCCCTGCTAGCTACCGACCTATATCCTTATTAAACTGTGATATAAAAATATTAACAAAAATTTTGGCTAATAGAAAAGGTCTGGACCTGCCTTCTCAGTCTGGAACAAGTAGGCTTCGTATCAGGCAGATCATCATTGGACCACATCCGAAAACTCGCACACATTCTCCAAACAGCTGAATCCCAACCGCTACCAATGGCATTAATATCACTAGATGCAGAAAAAGCTTTCAACCGCGTAGACTGGGGTTTTTCATATGGGGGACACTTTAAAAGATGGGGTTCCCTTCTCGGTTTGTCCAGTGGATTAAAACTTTGTATTCTTCCCCCTCAGCTAAAATTCATTGTAATGGGGTATTCTCTTCCTCTTAATATAGGGATGTGTCAAGGATGCCCACTTTCCCCTTTTCTCTTCAACTTATATTTAAAACCACTACCTAGGCAGTTAAAAGCATCTCACTCCATAGAGGGTATTCAGATTGGAAACCAGAACCCGAAAATATCAGTTTACTCTGATGACATTCTATTACACCTCTTCAATCCAGTCTCCTCTTTCACAGAAGCTCTAGAAATAATCCATGCTTTCGGCAAATACTCAAACTACAAAGTAAACCTTAGAAAGATGAAAATTTACCCCTTTAATTGTACCATGCAGAGGCAATCTTCGTTTTCTGGTGTGATGGGCTCCTCAATATATCAAATATCTAGGTATCTGTCTCACTACAGATCTGGTTTATGCATAAACTTAATCTCTTGGATCTCTGGACCACTATCCAGCAAGATCTTTTGTGCTGGAGAAGTCTCACTGTCCTTATGGGGTAGGATCAACATTATTAAAATGAATGTCCTCCCGAGATTATTCTATCCTCTCAATATGCTAAATGTTTGGCTGTCTTTAACCTTCTTTAAACGTATACATGTTGATATTACCTCCTTTATCAGGCTTGATAAAACTGCTCGGAGGGCATACCATAAATTATATTTGTCCATAGAGCTTGGAGGACTCTGTCTTCCCAACTTCATGTTATATTGCTGGGTGAGCCATCTTTACAAATGTGGAAAATGGCTGTCCATATCTCAAACGCAACAACAGACAGACTACACACCCATTTGGCTACAAGTTGAGTCTGACTTATTTACCAGCAATAAATTGGACCCTACTGGAATAGTTTACATCCCAGCAAAGGTTCTACCAACAGCCTTATATTCCTTTCCAATTGGTGCTTCCCTTAGAGTTCTATCTCAACTTGGTGGCCACATTAAGTATCTCCTATCACAGACTTCTCTCAGCCCATATTCTCTAATCCAAATATTAAGATAGGGGGTATAAACCTCTCTCCACATCTTGACTAAGAATACCCCAAGACACTAAAATTTCAGATTTCTATTCCAACACCACCATACTTACTTCTCAAGAGATAATAACTACATTTGGTCTTCAATCCAACCTCATTTTCCAGGGTATATCAACTCTAGCATTTATTAACTAAGCTATCTGGTCAAGAGTTAAAATCTTCCAGGTTTGGGGAACTCCTGTATCAAATTTTCGCTCCAGCCTGTCGACCTCATGGAATATCCATAATATACAAAGTTCTACTTACCTGTCCACAACCTCCTGCCCCAATAGGCTCCACAGTATGGGACAATTTCTTACCTGACACAGAACTTAATTGGCTGCTCCTTGGAAAACATTTCTACACCTATATTTCCAGGAGAGGTTTAGGTTAACTCAATATAGAATTCTAAACAACATGTACTATACACAGTAAAGTTGGCAGAATGGGCGGCTTGACACTTCTTTATGTACCAGATGTAATATGGAAGAAGGGTCTTTATTACACATCTTTTGGACCTGCAGGATGGCATCCTCTGTGGACACAAATTGGGAAATGAATTAGACCCACTTCTAGGTCTACAAGGGTTATTTACTTCTAATTATTTGTGTTATCAGAGAATTCTCGAAAATTCAAGTTAAAGAAAGAAGGTACCACATGGCCTCATCTCTGGCAGTCAAGAAATTGGTCCTTTGGCACTGGATGGATCAAGCGACTATCACATATTCAGGATGGTTGCACAACTATCCTCTGCTCTTAAAGCAGAACAATTAATTGACAGTGTTAACACTGTATTCCATCTTTCACAAAATGGGAAACTATATGTGGATAATTGCTCCTTTTGGATCACAAACAGCCCCTTGACAAATTCTAACGGACTTAAGCTCCAGATTATATTCTGATCATTCAATCACAGTCATATGTTTGCAGGTACTGAATCCAATATATAATATGCCTTGCAGGGGAGGGATAGTGGGTGGGGTAGGGTATATGGGGTTGGGAGGGGCCTAAGGAGGGAATTTTGATTTATCCATTTGCTGTACTATGGCTTATTCATGAAGAAGGGTTTTTCTTTTATGTTATGTATGTTTGTTATATAAAATCAATAAACTACATTTGATTAAAAAAAAACAAAAGAAAAACAGGTAAATCCCAAGAGGTAGATGGGATAGACCACAGGATCATATTGCAGCTGAGGAAACAATGAGCTGAACTGCCTGAAAAAATCTTTCAGGTATCTGTCTCAACAGGTGTGGTGCCAAATGACTGCAAAGTGGTTAATCTGGTCTTTATCATCAACTATGGGTAAAGTCTGAACCACAGCCAGATAAGCCTGATATCAGTGCCTGCCAAGGTCCTGGAAGCCATTATCCAGGACATAATGGAGTGCTTGGTTGAAGTCCAAATTTTTCCCCATATCAGTGCGGCTTTATTTGGACAGCTTATGCCAAACCAACCTAATCACATTATTCAAGGTGGTGACTAGGGAGGAGGACAGATGCAGGGCTGCAGACATAAGTTTCTGGACAAAGTATACCAGTGTGGTATTGAAAAGGCATATACAAGGTCAGTTGCTAATTGGCTTGGGGACAGGAAGCTGAAGAGTTTTATTTTTTATTTTTTTCTATCATTTATTTTTCTGCCTGGAGCCCTGGCAGGCAGCTATGGCCCTCCTTCCGGAGGGCCTCACTCTCCAGTCCTGCATGCTCCCGCCTTCCCCCAGAAGTTCCCCCATGGCTTACCTCTCCACAGAGGGTCCAGGGAGGTGGATGCCAGCTTCTCCCCGGAGACCCAATCCAGAAACCAGGGGTGGTCCTCGGGACATGGCGGGCAATCACGGAGCCTGCCAGGCTGTTTTCCACCATTTTTCCTCCCCACCTCCTCTACTGATGTAAGGTCATCAGCATGTGCCTCCTGACCTGTATGGCTCCTGGCCATTGCCAGAGGGCTGTTGATGAGCAGGACAACAACCTCCCTGAGAGAGTAGAGCAGTTCTCTGGACGCTTGATCCACTCTCACCTCTGCTGACCCCTGGTGACCCGGGCAGCTTCCCAAACCTGGGTCACTAATGTGGTGCGAGGTGTAGTGACCAGTGCCTCAACCTCCAGTGCCACTAAGTCAGCCTAAGCTGAAGGGTTTTAGTGGACTACCACTACTCCTAGTGGAGAGGGATACTGAGTGAGCCCCTTGCGTTACCTTTCTGGGGCCACTGTTGTTCAACATTTTCATCAACAGCTTGAATCTAAAGTCTCCAGCAGGCCGTGTAACGTCTCTGCAGACATTAAGCTCTCCAGGGGGCAGACTTCTTTTAGGAGGGGTACAAACTTGAGGAATACTTGGACAAGCTGGGTGATTGGCTGAACATCTGGAGCATTAGATTCAATGTTCTTTATAGGAATAGTTAAAAAAACTTGAGACATTTGATCTGATAAAGAACTCTTCAAATGTAGAATTTGAAAGAACTACAAAATTCTAAACATTTTCAGTGTCTGCCATTAACTTTCCTAGTAACTCCTAAGAGATCGCAATTAACCCTTAGACTGCCAACAGAATTAGAACATACTGGAGTTTTGGACAGATATATCAGTTCATGCCCTGTAAGGTTAAGACAATTTTCTGAGATATAGTTCAGCTGAGAACTCTTTAACATTTATTTTTATTATTGTTTTTAAAGTAATCCAAAGTAGAGTCTGCAAAATTATATTGTAATTGGGCTCACTTGCTGAATTTGTGACATTGCTTTTAATACAAATAATCATCCTCTGATCTCCTGCTAAAACTGGAAAATGGTAAACAGTTACACAGGACTACATGGCAGCAGTATCAGTCAGCTTCTGATCATCCCCTATAAACCCAAACAGACAATACAGTAATCCCAAAGTAGGACCTGTCAAATTACAGAGTTACAACTCGGAAGGGGAGGTCTAACCCATCCAAGCCACGTGGTATGTATCTGATCAGCAGCTGTTGTTGGGAGCAGGAGGGACAAGTAATCCTCAGCTCACACACCACTTCAGTTCAGCTGGATACTCTTTTCAGTTTTTTTTTAAACTTTCTAAGTCAAGGATACAGAGTTATGGCTCAGGAAAGGGGTATGGCAACCTGATCAACAGAGCAGTGTCATCATGGCAACAACGCAGACAGCAAACTGCAATGAGTGGATGGGCGCCAACTGAGAATTATCAGTAGTAGTATCAAGGAGCAAAATAAAGTGCTTCATTTTATTAAATTTTAAAACAGGAATCTGAAAATGTTTTAGAAAATTACACATTCATCAGAACTGAAATAATACAGGCGCATGACTAACAGAACAGTCTCTCAATGCTCAGAATGGGTGTGCTCCATTTCAATGTGTTTTCATCTTCAACTGGCACGTAAAATCAGTGGAAGGACTATTTAACAGCAACAGCGAGGTATTTGACAAAAAACAAACAAAATTAAATGACAGCAAATAACAAGAAACATGGGTTCCCAGTGCTCTAAAAGCAATAAGCTGCAGAGGGTGCTAATGAGAAGCTAGGACAGCAGATGCAAAGTCCCCAAACTCTGTCTCTCCTGCCGAAAATTATTTCATTAAATTGTCATCCTTGAGTTTTGTTCTTGTTTTAAATGTCCCAGTCCATTTACGGAGGTGTATTCATTAAACTCCAGAGCCAAACCGCAGTGGAGAGCTGCAACTGGAAGCAAAAAGGCATCGAGTGGTCAGCAGCTGGGAGATCCTGAAATGGTCACAATTTCAGCTCTGAAGGTGGCCATACTTGACTGCATGGCTACTGACCAGGTTCTGGAAGCCCTTACTGCAAAGTTAGGCACCCTGATGGGGAAGTTGGTCAAGTTCACTGCACAAGCCGCTGCCCAAGCTAAGCATCTCAGGGAGGTAGAACAGCGGGTCTAGCAACTGGAGAATTCACATGGGGACCTGCCTGAGACAGTGGCACACCTGAATGGGATCTCCTCTTATTGACCAAGCAGCTAGAATACCAGGAGAACTGCAATAAATGAATGAATCTACGAATTTGCAGCCTGCCAGAAAGGAAGGGAACAGTGTTTTGAAATTCTGTGCAGAGACCCTTCCTAGGCTCCTTGTCATGCAACTGAAAGGTGAGGGCCTCAAGACTGAGGGAGCCTACCAGGTGTTTGCTCTTCACCCGCCATTGGACCAGTGCCCACCATCAGACCAGCACCCATGCCAGATTATCTTCCAGTTCCACAATTTAGCGACAGACAGGCAATCTTGGTAGCTTGCCAGGCCAAAAGGATTTGATGTATTTGGAGCCACCTCTACATTTATCAGGACTTCCCTGAACTTCATAAGAAGAGGCAAGCTTTTGCTCCAATCCTTGATGCCCCACGTGAGAGACAGCTGGACTTTGTTTTTGCTTACCCGGCCGTGGTTCGGATGAAGGTGAAGGGGGCAACCTACTAATTCCAGGAAATGGAGAAGGCCTGAAGATTCATCACTGAGTAGCAACAGAAGCATGGAAGATGCTGAGGGAAGTGGACTGATTTGCTTTGGATCATGGGGATGGCCTTGCCCTTGCATCCAGACTGTGGACTTAAGGCGATTTCTCAACCTTTACTGATACTACTAGCCAACCCGGGCCATTGTGGTGAGATGCATGGCATGGGATGCTTGGACTCCTCTGGGGTTTTTCCTTTACCTCTGCATATGCTGCTGTTAATAATTACTGATGGCTGATTCCCTAGAGAGTAGCTGCTGAGATGAGTGGGGAGCGAGACATTAATCAACCTGAGCACCAAGGCATGTTGGTTTGGAAAGAAGATGGCAGCAGCCACGTGGGGGCTCAACTTGGTGGTGGGGGAGTGGTCATGGAGAACCTCTTCCTATCTGTAGTGATTATATCTCTTATAACACCTCAGATAACTGCTATGCTTGGATTCTTTAAATATTGTTATTTATTTATGCAGAGTGACTTCCCTTCCTTACTTGTAGCACTGACTGTAATTTGTTTTTTGTGGCTGTTATGGTGGGTTGAGGTGGGGCACATAGGAACCAGACTCTGACTTGGGGAAATAATGTTCCTGTTGGCTGCAGAGAGCCACTTGCATGAATTAGGGTTAGAGGTGCAGTTTATTACATGTGGTGGACCACCCCACTTGGTAAAGGACAAAGCTTTATAGATCAGAGCCTGGGGGGGCTGGTCCCATGAACTCTGTTTTGTGGGTTAGTTTGGTGCATCTCCATCTCTGGATCCTGCCCCTGAGGAGCCTGTGTGCGCTGTCTCATGTGTGTGACTCTGGCGTTGGTGGCAAAAGGGGAGGGGGGAGTATGTAAGCCTCAGAAGGATGGGACCTGGGATGAGTGTGCTCCACTTCTAGAGCTGGGAGGATGCTGGACTGTGGCTTGCCTGAAGGGGCTGCCATAAGCCCTTGGTGGGGAAGAGTCCCCTAGGATCAATGACTGGCAGTAAAGCTGTACGGTTTCAGGTTATATCTGATCCACAATGGTTGGGAGCTGGGAAATCGGGTGGGGATCATCTCAGGAGTGTGGTGCACCATAGTTCAGAGTTGAGGTGGGCCATGGCTGTGGGGGTATATCAAGAGAGTAAGGTGGGGGGGCTGTTGAGGCTAGTGAGCTCCTGAACAGGGCATGAAGTATGCCATGTTTAAGGTACCTGGTCTAGGGCAAGCTTATGGCACTTGGTCATTACACTTAGATTCTGGAGGGTCATCTTCAGATGGCCTTAGAGGTATACAGAATTGAGGGGGCAACAGACACTATCATAGTTGGGAGCAGGCAAAGGGAGGGGGAGTTGTAGTATGGGAAGTTGGATGCTCACTGCTGCTGCGAGGTGGAAATACAATGAAGACTGTGCACCATGTTTGGTATTCTCAGTGTTCATAATGAGCAGTGGGGTTAGAATTCTACTTCACAAGTGTTTCTCTGTTCTACTGTTATTGTTTTTTGTTATGAGTTTATATAATTGTTATGATCTCTTTCAACATCACGCACTAGTCAGCTATGGTACTGTACACTGTAAGGGGCTGGCTTCCTAAATGCAGATGACTTAAATCATTGAGGCTCTGAATTTGTCTCAGGTAGGGAGGTGCCCACTCCCAGAGCCCTTTAATGAGGAACTTTGGGATAATGAATAAACTATCTATCTGCACCTGGAAAGTCCAGGGCAATACTTCCCTTATCAAGAGGAAGAAAATCTATATGATGTTGAGGAGGCAGGGGGTGATAGTGGCCATGCTTCAAGAGACTCATCTCACATCTGCTGAACATGCTAAATTGCTTAGAGAGTGGGTGAGACAATGCTACACAGTGTCCTTCGAGGGGCACAGGTGTGGGGGTGGCCATCCTGTTACATAAAGGTCTCCCATTTGTCCAGAAGTGGGTAGCGGAAGAACAGGTTAATGGAAGGTACTGTATAGAAGGTTATATTCACATTCGGTTTATTTTCACTATTGAGAAAAATCCATGAAAATAACCAGAAATCAAATATAACCTTCTATACATAGTTGTAGCTGATGTTCCCAACAGAACTGTCAGGCACATTCCCTGTAAAGATCCAGTCCCTCCTTTGCCTTTGTTTTTAATGGCATAGTAGCATTCTTGTTTCTTGTAGACCCAGGAGCATGATGTGCCCGAAAATTTGTATTTATTTATTTATTTTTTGTTGACCGGGTAAGTGCACTAGACAAATCCTGCCTATTGTCAGGCACAACCCGGGGGAGGGGGATACAGATGAATGTCAGCTGATCTTGAACCAGATTAAGCTGTTGGTGGTATTTTTAGTGAATGAGGGGAAATTTGGCCAGGGCACCAGGGAAATTCCCCTGCTCTTTTCGATAAGTGCCATGGGATCTTTAACATCCACCTGAACTACCACCAGAACAGGCAGATGGGACCTTGGTTTAACGTCTCATCCGAAAGATGGCACCTCAGGAGTACAGCACCCTCTCATGCTGCACTACAGTGTCAGTATTGGGATATTAACCCAAGTGCCTGGTGTGGGGATAGAACCCACAGCCTTCTGATCTCCCAGTCTCAGAGGTGAGTGTGCTACCTACGGAGCCACTGACACTGCACAATTAGTGTTATGCTGCTGGCAGTGGAAATTAAGGAGCGTACAGGATGCAGATCAAGATTTATTGTCACTGCTTCATGCTGCCAGCACCACTGGAAATGGAGCGAGCTACTTATTAAAACTGGCAATAAAGCAGTCAGGTACAAAAACAGTAGGGCTGAGAAAAACATAAAAGAAACAAGATGTAAACTTCAGTGCTAATGTACCTTAAGCAGGGGCAGTGGAAGGAATAGCAACAGCTTCAGCAGGGGCATTGTGGATTGAGGTGGCAGCAGTTTTTGGGGCTCCCATTGAAGCAGCAGTGGTAGTGGAAGGAATAATAACAGCTTCAGCTGAAGCATTGTGGCAGTGGCATGGTAGTAGAGGGAATTGCAGCAGTAACAGCAGTGGAATTGTGGGGTTTCTGTGACCGGCCCGTTTGTATTTCCTTCTTCTGACTATGTTCCATCTGCAGAAGCTCTGTAATATTTTTAGTCCTTCCAATACTGGCTCTGGACATATCAGACACTTAAACGCACAGAATAAGTGTTAAACAAGTGCTAAACTAGTACAGTTGCCGGCTAGGAAATATGTAAATTACATGCCTACATACAGTCTGTCAGTATAACAGTATTTATGGGTAAGCCCGACGTGCTAATTCTACCGGGTGTGGATAAGTGCAGCAGGTTGTATTGTGCTAAATATATCAGATGAGAATTCAACCTGCTATAAAGTATGTTTTTGTATGTGGGAAGTTGCAGGGGGAGACGCTTACTTTTGGGAATATATATGCCCCCACAGAAAAGGACCCTGTAATTTATGATCAACTATGATTAGCCCTCCTGCAGAATGAACAGTTTCTGGGTCTGCTCCTTGGGGGGGGGGTTCAGTTGTGTTTTTGATCTAGCTTTGGACAGATCCATCATAGACTGTAAGCTGGAGCTGGTGACAAAGAGAGGGGTACGGGATTAGCTGAACTGGATTTAGTGGATGTTTGGCGGGAGGCAGATCCTCTAGGGCCAAGGATTTCACCTTTTAGCTGTTGAGAGAGTAAATGGGCAGAGGATTTTTGTAAGTTTTGATATTGTTTTATTTTTATTTTTTTTATTTAGCTTAAGGTGGAATTTAGCTTAAAGCTTTCTCTGGCTGGAGTGATGCACAGGTGTGCCCAGACTTGCCCACCCACAAAGCCTTTAAATTTTGACAGAGCCATCAAACTGAAGGAGAGAATGATTGGTTAAGTTTGATTGCTGTGGAGAAGATTTTTGTAAGTTTTGTTATTGTTTTTTAAACTACAGAAGATAAGGATTAATTAATTCTACTTGCTGTTGAGAGAGTTAAATACTGACAAACCACTGGGGGTTGGGTTTGAAGGCTGTGATGGAGGAGCTTGGGGAGCTGCAAACTGACCTGAGCCCTCAGAGCAGGTCAAGAAGGAGGAAACAAGGAACAGCCATATGAGCTAATTCTTAAACTTATATAAATATATATAACTTATGGGTAGGTCTATAGTTCTTATGAGTAGAATTTTGGTTTCCAGTTAGTATTGTAGTCAGTTGTCTTATGCTGCGTTCAAGGGCATTTGGGATTAAAATTTCTATTAGAGGCTTGGCTAAGATTAGTTAATTCTACTTGCTGTAGGGAGAGTTAGGGTGGAGAGGATTTTTGTAAGTTTTGCTAATTTTTTTCTTCTTTTATTTAGCTTAAGGTTTCTGTGGCTGTGTCTTTTGAACTTACCTTAAAGGTCCCTGTGGCTGTGTTTTTGGAATTAAGTTCAATGGGGCACAGTGGCACCACTTAAAGCCAGGGGGAGGGTCCTAAAGAGGACCTGGGGCAAACATCTAATTTCTGGACTGTATGAGTTTGTGAGACCTGGGAATACTATTGGTAGGTTTGTAATTGTGTTTGTAAACAACTGCAATCAATACTGAAAAACTTTACTTCACTGTTCTGTATAGGTAGTGTGGACCATGGGTGGGATTGTAGGATGCAATGGTTGTTGGGCAGCAATGCAGATGAACATACTGTGGAGGCTGGGAGGGTGCCCAATATGCCTGGCTGAGGAGGCTCAGGAAGCAGTTCAGTGGCTTATCAGGGAGCTGGGAGGATTGTGTCAGCAGGAGGGCTGACATCTGAGAGTATTGTGAGGGCACCACAGAGAAGGAACAGGGGTCAAGGGAGGGGTCGGGGAGGGGCAAACTAGACAGGAAGGCAGATGATGAAGGGTGGACTCTAGTAGGACCTAGAAAAAGAGGAGCAGCAGTAGGTAGCAGGGAGGAGAAAACACATAGGAAGGCAAAGGGGATAGGGAACTACCAGCACATGGGAATGAGGATGCAGGAGGAGAGTGCCCAAGGGATAGTACTCACAAAGAGGAGGGAGTGAGGGGCATTACTAGTGGAGAGATTGAGCATCGTATGGCAGGGGGAGAGATAATACTCTGAGAGGTGAGGAGGGATAGGGAGATTGGCAGTCAAACAGGAGGAGGGGGAGGGTCTCAGTTGAGAGAGGCAAGGGGAAGACACTGGGGCAAATGGTAAAAGCACCATCTTGAACCTGGGTGGGGGGGTGGTGACAGGCACAAGGAAAGAGGAGGGGGGTGTACTGGTGTTGAGGAACTCCATACTCAAGGGGATCAGATGGGGCAGCAAGGGGAGGAGACACAGTCAGATATGGGTGGAGTCCATACTGGGATTAAAGGCAGACACAGCAGGATAGGCAAACCTAAAGTGCATAAGGAAGGGTAGGAGGAAACCACACATTGTGGTACATGTGGGGACAAATGACCTAGAGGGGGAAATGGTGGAGGTAACAAAGGAGAGGACTAAGCAAGTGGGTAGGTTATGTGAGGAGAGTGGGGAGTCTGTGACCTTCTCTGAGTACCCTGTTCAAGTACAGTGAGAAAGGAGAGGATTAGGGAGTTGAACACATAGTTGGTAAAAGGTTGTCAAACTAAGGGGGTATAGGGTTGTGGAGTGGCTGGGGCAGTAACTGTGATAATAACAATCTGTTTGCAAGGAATAGGCTACACACCTGAGTGGGGAGGAGAAGGAGGTATTAAAGCAAAACTGGGGAGGTATATTGTGATAAAGGTGGATTTAAACTAGATAGGGGTGACAAGTGGACATCAGGTAGGCAGAGATCTGATAGAGGTGGAGTCACAGTCTACCCCCCAGACTAGCAGGGAAGGACTCGGGGTGAAAGCTGAAAGGGAGGGAGTAGAAGGGGAGGAGATGGAGGCGGTGAAGGAAGGGGGCAGGATGGAGGGTGGTCTTGCTAAATGCAAGAAGCTTAGTAACAAATCAGCTGAGCTACAGGCACTCTTAGCAGTGTGGAGGGTGGATATTGCAGCTGTCACAGAAATGTGGGCAACTGAGCACGGGACTGGGATCTGTAATCCCAGGATACAAATTATACAGGAAGGACCGTAAGGAGGGGAGGGGAGGGGGGTGGGGTGGCAGTCTATGTGAGGGACAGGATCAAATGCTCAAGGGATGAGGGGGAAGAAAAGAGAACAGAGGCAATCTGGATGCAGCTCCGAGACTCAAGGGGTAGGAAACTGAGGTATGGGGTGGTATATAGGCCACCATCCCAGTCTGAGGAGCCAGACAGGGAATTAGTGGGGAAACTCAGAAAGGTATGTAGAAAAGGGAATGTGGTCATTATGGGGGATTTCAACTTGCTGGGGGTTGACTGGAGCATTACAGTCACCTCCAGTGCTAGGGAGATAGTGCTCCTGGACGAGATCCAGGAGGGTCTCCTGACACAGTTGGTTAGTTAGGCTATCCTGGATCTAGTACTGATTAATGGGGAAAGGATCACAGATCTCCAGGTAAAAGGTCACCTGGGGGCCAGTGACCATCGCATGGTATGGTTCAGTTTGGCCACTAGAACTAAATCATCCCATTTCAAGGCAAAAATATAGGACTTCAGAGGAGCTGACTTTGATAAGATGGTCAACAGAGTTAAGTTAGCCCTGGCAAAAAGAAATACAGGTGAAAGGGTCAGGCAAAGTGGGCAAGCATTAAGGATTCAATACTTGAAGCAACATCCCATCGTGTTAGGGAGAAAGGCAAGAGCAAAAGAAAGAGGAAATCACTTTGGTTCTCAAAAACAGTATCAGAAAAGATCAGAGCCAAAAGGTTGGCCTTCAGGAAATATAAGGCAATGCAGCAGGAAGAAGATAGGGAGGCATACCAAACTTCCCTAAGAGAAGCAAGGAAGGCAGTAAAGCAGGCAAAGGTCCAAACTGAGGAAACACTAGCATGAACAGTAAAGCAGAGGACAAGACTTTCTATAGATACATTAGTGAAAGAGAAAGTCCAGAGGGATATTGCTAAGATCAAAGAGGATAAAGGGTAGTGTGTGGAGGAGGACCAAAAAAACATCTATCTTAAATAGATACTTCTGCTCAGTATTTACTGAGGAGAAGGTAGGGCAGGGGCCCACAGCTCAGCACCATGGACACAGGGGGGAAGGAGGTGTGCACACATCCCTTCACAAAAAGAAGGGTACTACAAGAGCTCGCTAAGCTCCAGGTGGACAAGGCAATGGGACCTGATGGCATACATCCCAGGGTACTAAAGGAGGTAAGGGTGGAACTAGCAGAGCCATTAGCAGAACTGTTTAGTGAGCACAGGAGAGGTCCCAGAAGAGTAGAGAAGGGCTCATGTGATCCCACGTCACAAGAGTGGCAGCAGGGAGGAGGCAGGGAACTACAGACCAGTCAGTTTTACCTCAGTAGTGGGCAAGATTATGGAGGTACTCCTTAAGAAAAGGATAGTGCAACACGTGGAATCCATAGGAGCACAGGATCCAAGATAGCATGGGTTTACAACAGGAAGGTCCTGTCAAACTAATCATATGGAAGATTGATTAATAAGCTGGGTAGGCTCGGATGGGTCAGAAGTTGATCAACTGGGTGTCAAACTGGTTGGCAGGCAGAAAACAGAGAGTAGTGGCAATTGGTATACCGTCAGAAGAGATGCAAGTCACAAGAGGGTACCTCAGGATTGATCCTGGGGCCAGTCCTCTTCAATATCTTCATCAGTGACATTGCAGATGGACTGAAGGTAAGGTTTGCCTGTTTGCAGATGACACCAAGATCTGCAACAGAACAGATGATCCCGATGCGCGGTGGGCAGAATGAGAAGAGATCTGGAAAACTGGCAAAATGGTCTGAAGAGTGGCAACTGGGGTTTCACGCAAAGAAGTGCAAGATCATGCACATAGGGAAGAGAAACCCTGAAGCTACCTATAGGTTGGGAGGGGAGTTGCTGGCAATCACAAGGGAAGAAAGAGACTTGGGCATCGGTCATCACAGATGACCTGAAATCATCCAAGCAAACCACTAAAGCAGTAGGTACGACAGTACTGGAGGTTGCACCTGCACAAGGACTTTAACAAAATGTAGGTATTCCAGAGAAGGGCAACCAAAATGGTGCAGGGACTGCATCAGAAAACATATGAGGACAGATTAACAGAGCTCAATATGTATACCCTAGAGCAAAGGAGGGAGAGAGATGATATGATCAAAACATTCAAACATCTTAAGGGCATTAACAAGGTGAATGAGTCTAACATGTTTCAATATAAGAAAAATAGCAGGACATAAGGACACAGCATAATATTAGAGAGAGGCTGATTAAGGGGTAATGTGAAGAAGTTCTTTTTCACAGAAAGGGTGATGGATGCATGGAATGGCCTACCTCAGGAAGTGGTGGCTATGAATACAGTGCAGGGCTTCAAATAGGCATGGGATAGGCATAAGGGAGCAATACAGGTAAGTATGAATGAATAGACCATTGACAGTGTAAAGGCCTATGGCACATTCATAAGGTAGAAAAAATGGGCAGACTGGATGGGCCTTGCGGTCCTTATTTGCTGTCAACTTCTATGTTTCTATAAGAAAGGAAAGGACCCTGCACAGTTTCAACCTACAAGTATCTCCTTCCTCAATAATGACCTTAAAGTTTTAGCTAAAGCATTGGCAAAGAGACTGGATAAGGTTTTGTCACTCCTAGTGAGGGATGACCAGATTGGTTCTGTTAAGAATAGGCATTTGAGGAGGAAGCGAGGGAGGCGCTAGTGCGCGTGTTCCATAACAATGGCTGAGTGAGTGCATGCGGTGGTAGCGTCTCCGGCCCGAATCTGCACTGTTTATTTATGTCTCATTAGCCAAAAGCAAGCTCTCTTGAACATACTTGCATCTGCCATTATTTTTACTAAATTTCTGTAACTTGGTGTGCAAAGGCTTATTCACCCCGTGCTTTGAAAATTGGGTGCTCTGTCCCAGCAGGGGTTCTAGTATGCCATCGGGGGCTGATCCCAGTTTGCCAGATCTAAACTCTCTGGGATACCACAAGAAGAGGAGATGTCAAAAGAAAGGCAAAAGTAATGAAGCCTGTGAAGATAATGTTAAAGCGTCTAGCACCAACGGTTATAGAACCTGGCTTCAGCAGCAAATATTTAGCTCTTTTTTCTCAAACTGTCTTCTCTGGCAGACCCCTCTCCCCCCTTCCACAATCACCAATGCCATCTAATGACTAAGGGGAATCGGCCCCCTATCCCCTCCCTGATGGTGGTAAAGGAATGGAAGTCGTTACATTGGCAGCAGGTGAACAATCTTCTTCAGCATCATTTCAGCCTCAATTGCCACAGTGCCAAAATCAAAGCACACTAATTTTGGTTCCAGAATCTGAAGAGATTGGCTACCTTATGGAGGACAAAGAGAACAATGAAGGGACAAGTTTGAATATCTCATCTGCAGGGAAAGGAACCGAGCGGCCTATTGGAGGTAACTTGTTATTTATAAGAAACCCCATGCTGAATGTGTCATCTGTACAGGATAATGGCATTTCTCAAAGTCCTACTGACATAAATGATGTCCAAATGTCTTCAGCTGAAGTTATTAATAATTGTATTGACACAGTTGATCATGCATCAATCAGAGGGGCAGAGGGAGTGTGTAAGGAAAGGGGGTCTAGTGGACAGTGACCTGGTTAAAAAAACGGACGGTGGCACATTTACAATCTGAAATTAAGAGTTAGATTAAGTCGGGTTTTGCTGTTATTACTACTACATTAGCAGATTTATCCACAGTACTAACATCAATACAAAGTCAAATGAGAACTCTTACATTAAGGGCAACTGAAGCAGAAGCAAGAATTAGTTTATTGGAGGATAAGATTAAGCCAGCGCTGCAAAAGCAAGCACACTTGGAGAAAGAACTGTGTGAGCTGAGAGCTAAGGTTGCAGATCTAGAAGATCATTCTAGACGTATGAATGTTAAATTAATTAGAATTCCTGAAGGGGTGGAGGGCCAAGGAGACCCATTTCCCTTTTTCGAAAAACTTGTTACTGTGGCACTTAACATAAAATACCCAGAGGAAAGTATTAACCTGGACAGGGCACATCAAGGCCCAAAACCAAACATCTCTAACAAGCCCAATTTGGCACACCCTGTTTTTATCAAGCCACACAACAAGCTAGCCCACTGGCGCTGAGGGCTGAGGTGCTGGATGCCTTACCTCGTGCTGTCCTGGCGACCAGTGTTCAGGAATGAGCATGGGTCGCCAGGGGTTGGTGAAGAGAAGAAGGATTGAGCATCTGATGGACTACTCTCCTTCTCTGGGGAGGGAGGTCTCACTTTCCGATGCCCAATTGCCCCCTGGCAGAGGCTGGGGGTCAGGGTGTGGGGTAACAGCTCTGGGTAGAGTCTGGGCAGAGGTCTAGGGGAGGAGCATGTGGACGCATGCACCTCTGCCCCCGCCAGCATCATTGCACACCCAGGACTCCAACAAGGGGGAGAAGCAAACAGTGTAAAAAAAGGTGTCTCCTCTCGCAGGTCCTGATGGGCATCCATGAGTGTTTGCTGGGGTGCGGGCACCCGAACTGGTTCCATGAGGGGTGGAGTTAGGGGGCTCCCTGCCACCCGCTCGTGGGAGTAAACCACAGGGGTTTCAGGGTGCCTGCAGTCCCGTCGAGATGTACAGTGGCGGATCCTGGCAGGATGCTAGGACTGCAATGAGAGGCAGAGAGGTGGCCAAGGAGGATAAAGGTAACACATCAAGTCACACAACTACAAAGACAGAGAAGCAATCTTGCGGTGGGCTAGGATTAATAAAGAACTTCAGTTTGAGCAGTACAAATTTTCAGCTTACCCGGATTTATCAACCCACATGGCACAAGCACATCGGGCTTTTGAAAAAGCCAAAGCTCTGCTAATACAGCGCAACATTAATTTTACTTTGTTTCCAGCCAGGTTGAGATTTTTTGTTTATGGCAAACAATGGATATTTTCTGACCCCCAAAAAGTGGAGCAATTTCTAGAGACCATAACTGGTCTACAATATAGTTTATGGACATATCACTGAGAGGACTCCGCTTTTTTGTCTCTTCTTCCCTCCCTTCCATGTTATTTCTGATGTATGATATTGCAGTGATGGAAATCAAAATTGTATTTGATTGGGATCTGATGTATGATTTTGCAGCAATGAAAATTTGAAACTGCTTTTGATTGGGCTGTGGTGCCACTGAGCTCCATTTTCAGCCTGATGATGCAGGACAAAGAGAACAGAGAAATTGGTGGTGAGGGGTACAAGAGGTTATGAAGTATGCAGTTTCAGTATGTTTTAGCACAATAGTTATATTGTGAGTTTGGTCAAAGGTATTTAACAATGACATTACTGGCCTTGGAAAGCAGATTACTATACTTGGAAAAGTTGGCCATTGTTGCAAATTTTTTCAGGTACTAGATGACCTTACTCGAGAACATACAGTTCTGGAGTTTTCTCAGGAATAGAAAGGCTGATTCTGGGTGCACCTTTAACTAGTCAGCATTATTATGGGCTAGGTAATAATAACTATGCTCTTATTTTGGTACATATTTGAAAAGCGGGGCTATGTATCCTGGTTTGAGTTTAAAGGCCAAGGTAAGTAAAGGGAGGGGAAGAAGGGAAGGAATATCTTACTTTCTTAGCAGAGTGTTATAAACTGTATAATATAGGTGTTATATACATTATAAAATGCTTGCTTTTCTCAGGTATCCTTATGCTGTGTATATTTATTTCAACAGGAATTAATATCTTATTGGTGTATATCACTTCCAAAATAGATATGGCCCAGACACTTAAAATTATATCATGGAGCTGGCCCAGTGGCACTGAGGGTTGAGCACTGGATGCCACACCTAGTGCCATGCCAGCGACCCAAGTTGGGAAAGAGCCCGGGCCATTGGAGGTCGACAGGGGAGGACTGGGATTGAGCCTCCGTAGCCTGCTCTTCCAGTCCTGGGGTGGGTTGGGGGAATCTCACTGTGCTGTAGCAGCTCCTGGGAATGCTCTGGGGCACTACAAGTGCTGGCGATCTAGAGGGGGAATGCGGCGGACGTCAGCACGCTGTGCCCGGACATCATTGCACATCCGCGTTCCAGGGGACGAATTAGAGGAAAATGGCTGAGCGTGACCATGCAGCTTGATAGCTGCACTCCAAGCTGCCTGGAGGACTTTGGCAGAATCCTGTCAGGGACGGTCTGTGGCTGTCCTGGCTGGCTGAGGCAGAGGGGGAGCCTTCCAGCAGGATAGCAAGACAGCCGTCCTGGATCCTTCTGGGTGCAGTCTGAGCTACCCAGTTCTCTGGGTGGGTGGAGCTGGTGGCTGGATGCCCCAAGCCAGTAGTGTGCCACAGCAGGTGGCAAAAAGCATTACATAAAAAAAAAATTATCATGGAATGTTCAAAGAATCAATAATAGGCTTAAAGCAAGAAAAATATTTAACTACATCGACAAGACAGGGGCTAACTGTGTCCTTCTTCAAGAATCTCATTTGGATCAAAAAGGGTTTGTATTTCACGTTAAAAGGTGGGGATCGGGCATCAATGCTCCCTATACAAATTCCTCTCGAGGTGACCATCTTTTAAAAAAAAACAATAGATATTAAAATTATTAAGCAGATCATAGATCTGAATGGCAGCTTCATTTGTACAGGTTTGGCTTGCAAGGAATATATACACTGTCACAAATATATATGGGCCTAATGAAAATTTGCCTCAATTTTTTTCTCATATTTTTCTTAAATTGGCTAATTTTGCACCCCCTTATATTTTGAGAGGGGACTTCAACTTGGTCTCAAACCCTTTGCTTGATAAATCTGGGCAACGGTTGGATCGTGTCTTCTCCACTGCCTCTAAAATAGTTCATTTATTACATGGTTTAATTGATCCCTGGCGATCAAGAAATGGGACATTATGCCAATATTCCTTTTCTCAGTTCCTTATCAATCAATCAATCAATCAATCAAAATCTTTATTTAATCAGTGAACATCATTGAGCATAGCTCATTTACAAGATGGACCTGAGTGGTCAAGAAGTGCAAGTGTTTTACATTGACAAGGGTAGCATAAACAGTAATACAATGACAGGGGTAACATAAACAGTAATACAATGACATAAGTGCTAATATATAACAATATACATATGTACCGGCACATTAAAACTTTTAATCTGTGAGACAGAAGGCAATGGGCACATCAGGAGTAATATATAGATTATAGGACCTAGCAGGCATTTTGAGGTGAATCTTGGGACTGGAAGCGGAGTTTTATCAGCATATAGGAACCACAAAGGGGGTAGGTAGGGCAGGGGTTTGAGCCTTGTGGAAGCAGTTGCAGAGTTCTGGGAATAGGGTGGTGAATAATCTTTTGAAGGATATTAGGGTAGGAGGTTATTTAGCTTCATGGTTTTTTGGAGTGAATTCCAAACAATTGCTAGTGAGTAGCTGATAGCAGCCCTCCCAAACTGGGTGCATGCATTGGGGACCTTAAGAATGATAATTTTGCTGATCCTTAGGTTGTATGGCTAGAAGTAATTGGAGTAAAACAGTCTGAGATATAGGTGGTAGCTTGCCTGATAAGGCTTTGAATATCAAATTGCAGCATTCCTATTTCTTCTGTGTTGTAATGATGTCCAGTTAACTGCCTTATAAAGGGAGCAATGATGGTGCTGAAGGAAGGTCAGCAATGAATCTGATGGACCTGTGGTATAGGGTGTCCAGTTTATTTAAGAGGAGTGAACAATGTCCATACAGAAAGTCAGCATAGTCAATGAGGATAGGAATGAAGCCTGGATTAATCTTTTTGGAGTCTCTGTTGAGGTAGTGCTTTATTCTAAAAATAAACCAAGTCTTTGTCTCAGTTTCTTTAGTAGCTCCTCAACATGGACAGAATAGTCAAGCTTGTTATCAATCAGACTCCAAGGTATTTGAAGTTATCAACGAATTCCAGCTTCTCTCCAAGTAAGGTGGTTAGTTGTAGGGTGGTGGATGGTGGGGTAGTGGCAGAGCAACTCTTTGAGGTAAAGAACATAGCTTTTGTTTTTTGCATTTAGAAGTAGTTTTTATCCAGTAGGTTGTGTTGTAGGATGGAAAATTCAGATTGTAGCAGTTCACAGGCTTGAGATAATGAAGGATTGCTAACATATAATACAGTATCATCAGCAAACAGATGGATGTTGGATTGAGTGAGGTTAGCATCAATATTATTAATATAGATGGCAAAGAGGATGGGGCCAAGAATAGAGCCTTCGTGTACACCTCTTAACAGTGGTTTTAAGGTGGATAGGTAGTTTCCATCTTTTACCAGTTGTGACCTATCTGATAGATAGCACTTGAACCAATTGAGTGAAACATAGAAACATAGAATTTGATGACAGATAAGGACCGCTTGGCCCACCCAGTCTGCCCATTTCCTACCTACTGGATAGCTGCAGATCCTAGTTAACCAGCAGCCTACTTTTCTACCCCCACCCCAGAATTGCCTTATGACTATCCCATGCATGCTTGAATTCCACCACTGATTTTGACTCCACAACCTCCTCCGGAAGGCCATTCCATGCATCCACAACCCTCTCTGTGAAAAAATACTTCCTTAAATTACCTCGTGCCGCCCCCCTCTATCTTCAAATTGTGCCCTCTTGTTCTTGCACACCTCTTTTTTTGAAAGATGCTACCCTCTTGGACTTTGTTGATTCCCTTGAGGTACTTGAAAGTTTCTATCATGTCCCCCCTCTCCCTCCTTTCCTTGAGGCTATACATATTAAGCTCCTTAAGTCTCTCTTCATATGTCCTCGGTGCAGACCCTGCACCATTTTAGGTGCCCTCCTCTGGACAGCTTCCATCCTGTCTATGTCTTCTTGAGATTGGGTCTCCAGAACTGCACACAGTACTCAGATGGGGTCTCACCAGCTGTCTGTACAGAGGATAATAACTTCCTGTTTTCTACTGGTGATGCCTCTCCTATGCATCCCAGTATCCCCCACCCTCCTTGCTGCCTTCTCACATTGCTTGCCCACCTTTAGGTCATCTGATATGACTACCCCAGGTCCCTTTCCATTTTGTTGTTGTTAGTATCTCCCCCCATTGTGTACTCTTCCCTGGGTTTTGTTTCCCAGTTGCACTTACCTTCTTAGCATTGAATCTAAGCTGTCATACATTTGACCATTCCTCTAACCTTGCCAAGTCCCTTCTCATCCTTTCCAACCCACCCTGTGCATCAACTCTGTTGCAGATCTTAGTGTCATCTGCAAAGAGACATACTTTTCCTTCCAGTCCTTCTGCAATGTCGCTTATAAAGACATTGAAGAGGACTGGTCCTAATACTGAACCCTGAATACTGAGTGAAGGGCAATCCAACCCTAGTGATCCAAGGGAGGTGATTAATGATTCATGATCCACTGTGTCAAATGCTTTGCTCAAATCCAGGAACACAGCACAGGTACTGTTCTTCTTATCCATAGCAATCTGGCAGTCGTTGGTTACTTTGGCTAGGGCCGAAATGGTGCTATGCCTTGATCTAAATCCTGATTGTGCTGTATTTAGGAGGTTATTGTTATCCAGTTAGTCCCTTAATTGTGAGTTTACTAACTTTTCGAGCATCTTGGATAGAACTGATAGGATGGAAATGGGCCTGTAATTATTGAGGTCCATGGGATCACCAGATTTGAGTAAAGGAACTACTTGAGCTGTTTTCCAAGTGGAGGGAATGGATCCAGTGGTGAGGAAAGATCGAAGAGATGAGTGAGGGGCAGATAAGACTTGAGATGCAATCTTGAGAAGTAGGGGTCCAGGGAGTCTGTACCTGCACTTTTGAAGTATCTAAATTGGAGAGGAGATCTTCCACTTCTTTCAAGGATATTGGGTTGAAGGAGAAGGTTGATGTAGCCTTTTGACCCATGGTGGATTGAAGGTTCAAGGAAGATCTCAGGAGATTTGCAGGTGAAGAGTCAAATGCTAGTCCAGCTGTGGTGAAGTGGTCATTGAAGGTATTTAGGATTTCTTGTTAGTCCGTAATTTCTGTGTTATTTAGTAGCAGTTTGCAGGTTAAGGCAGGAGTAGAGTTTGGCCCAAGATACCCTTTATAGTTCCCCAGAGCCTGGTTGGGTTATTGTAGGAGGCATCTAATTCAGCTCTATAATAGGCAGCTTTGGCAGATCTTATTTGTGTTGTACATGAATTTCTTGCTTTTCTGAAATTTAGCCAGTCTCTGGAACCCTTAGTTTTCTTGCCTTTTTCCACAGTTTGTCTCTAGCTAGCAAGGCTGTTTTAAGATCAGTGGTGAACCAGGGCAGGACCTTGCTTTAGTTCTGATATTGGTGAATGGTGCATGAATATTGAGAGCATTTGTGATAATGTCCTTTAAGATCTGGAGAGCTGTTTCCACTGAGGTTGTGAGGTAGAAATCTCGCCAATATATTGTGTTACTCAGGTCATGGAGGTA
Organism: Neoceratodus forsteri; assembly: GCA_016271365.2. Classification (NCBI taxonomy): domain Eukaryota; kingdom Metazoa; phylum Chordata; order Ceratodontiformes; family Ceratodontidae; genus Neoceratodus; species Neoceratodus forsteri. The sequence goes on along the minus strand of CM028136.1, from coordinate 444,250,146 downwards.
TCCTGGTATGTTGAACTTCTTTTTACCTTTTGAGGACAAATTCAGCAGGGTTGGGTGGTTTGAGTGAAGATCTTATGCCAGCTATGGGACAATGGTCCTTACATCATTCGGTAGTACTCCTGCATGCATATATAAGTGAGGCTTGTTTACCAACATAATATCCAGGAGTGAGCTGTTGCTAGACTTTTTAGGTTAACCCTGGTTGGGTCTTTAATTAGCTGTGTAAAGCCATAGGTGTCACAAAGGTTACCAATGTGCAGATGCATTAGATAGCCAGTTTAAATTCAAATCACCAAGGATGATGGTATCTTCAGGGCCTAGATTGGTTATTGACCCCAGGTGAGATAGTAATTTGAGGCCTGCTGAGGGGGCCTATAGCAGCCAATCAATTTAAATGAAGACAAGTTAGGAAGGATATTTTGATTGACAAACATTCAAATTCCTTTGGTTGGATGTGTTGATGAGGCAGGTAGCAGAGATGGTGTCCTTAATGTATATGGCCACCCCACCACCCCTGGAAGAGGCGATCTGCTCTGAAGAGCTGATAGTTGGTAAGGTTTACAACACTGTCTTTGGTTGAAGGTCTGAGCCAAGATTCAGAGATGACCAGAAAGTCAGGCAGGTATGTGCCACCCAGGCCTGAATTACGGAGAATTTTTTAAGAGGCTGCAGGCATTGAAGTGTAGGAAGCTTAGTCCATTTATAGAGGATAGATCAGCAGGGAAAATAAACTTTCAATGGGGCCAGGATTTATTTCAATGGTACCAAAACAGATCAGAAGGTAGAAGATTAATTTGAGGAGGGCACCAAGGGACAGGGATAGTGAGTGGTCAGAGTGTTTCCTCCTAATCCTGGGTGCCTGCTGTGAGATGAGTGATGGTCCTGTATATAGGTGCGAATTTATCATAGCATAATAATTTAATGGACAGGCATAGTGGGTTAATAAAAACCATGATACAAGTAAGGTGCCAGGGCTGTGCTGAATTGTTAGGGTGGCCTTATGTAGGATATCCCAGAGGTTGCATTGTAAACATGGTTGGTGAATAAGGAATCGTGGTTGGCCATTGTGGATGGCAGAAGTGGGCAGGTCGTATTAACTGAGTTATTTATCTTGACACTGGGCATAACATTAATATCATAAGGGATTGGGTGAGATCACGAGGCTCAGGAGCAATAGGAAGCAAAGTAGTATTGTGGAGTTAGGTATGGGTTAAGGGAGGAGGGGAAAGGGATGTGGCGTGGATTAAGAAATGGCGGAGAAAGTGTATAAAAGGAATCAACCAGGAGGAGGGAGGGGCGGGCAAAATTTTGCAGGCTTGCCGTGCACTTTCTGCCTGCTTCTCCGCCTCCTGGAACCATCAATCATACTCCCATATTGATTTTTCCTTATTTCTTAATCTATTGAATTTTAGATCCAAACTGTTAAATACTATAATATTTTAGTATCAGATCATGCCCTTTGTCTCTTGTTTTACAAATTATTAATAGTATAAGAACACCCCTATTCAAGTTGGATCCAATACTATTAAAAGATGTTCAATTCTCTGAATTTATTAACAAATAAATCGATAATGTTTTTGTATTAAACACCATGGCTGACATTAAAGCGGACACAATATGGAAAGTCTTCAAGGCACAATTCATGGCTTGATTTCTTCCTTTCAAATTATTCATAATAAAAAGAGGAGGGCTAAGCTTGAAGAACTGAAAAAAATATCACTGATATAGAGCAGGCTCATATGCTCTCTCATGAGGAGGAGCTATATCAAAAACTGTTGTCCCTGAAAGAGGAATTTAATAGCCTCACTGCAGAAATTGTGGAAAAACAAGTTCTATATACTAGAGCCCAGGGGTATGGATACAAAAAATAATGTCCTGGCAATTAAAATCAGAACAGCAGAAGAACATTATTCCACAGATTTGTGATCTGCAAGGCTAAACTTTTTCAAACCCTGAGGACACTAATGGGTTTTCTTTGATTTTTACCAAGATTTATATCTATTGGATAGGTTGGATTTAACTAACTCAGAACAAGAATTCCTCCTAAAACTTCTAATTAATACAATTCCCCCACAATTAGCCAATGAACATGAAAAAGATCTCTTGGAAGAAGAAGAAGAAATTGCATTTGCAATCAGGAATCTACCATTGGAGAAAGTGCCCAGTCTGGACGGAATCCCTACTGATTTCTGTAAAAGCATTTTTCAAAAATTGTTTCCACAAATTAAAAATTTATTTGATTACATATCAACATCTTGATCCCTCACACCATCCCTTATAGAAGCCCCAATCTCACTGTTTCTTAAAAAGGGCAAGGATCCTAATAACCCCACTTCATATAGACCAATTTCACTGATCAACCCAGATGCCAACATTTTAGCAACAATCCTTGTTACCAGACTCAAGAGATCATTGCTCACACTGATTCACTCTGCTCAAAATGGCTTTATAAAAGGTAGATCCTTAAGATCAAACATACGTAAAACTATTAATATATTGGACTACTGTCAGAAGTTAGATCTTTCAATGGTATTGATTGATGCGGAAAAGCCTTTGATCAAGTCAAAAGGCCATATATAAAACATATTATAGAAAATTATGGGTTTGAGCTGCGGTTCTGTAACTGGATTGGCATGCTCTACTCAGGTCTGGTAGCCAGGGTTAAAACAAATAGGGATCTGTACTCATGTATAAACTTACAGCGTGGCACAAGACAAGGATGCCAGCCGTCACCGCTAATATTTGCGCTGGCCATAGAGCCATTGGCCAATGCAATTAGTAATCTTCTGACATTCAAGTCCCCATAATTAAAGGTGTGGAACATCGAGTGAGCTTATACGCTGATGACATGTTGATTTATGTAAAGGATCTTAATAAATCATTCCCTTATATTATGGAAATAGTATCCCAGTTTGGATCTATTTCTGGGTATAAAATAAATTGGTTGAAAACAGAAGTTTTAGAACCTCTGTATCATTTTAATCCCTTTACTCCACCTTCACATTTTAATATAAAGGTAGTCTCTCAAATCACTTACTTGGGAGTTAAGTTAGATAAACTTCAAAAAAAATTCAGGAACTAAATCTGGATTCTATGTTGGAAGAGGTTAAGGGTCTCCTGGTGCATTGGGAAACCCTTCCCTACACCTTAACGGGTAGGGTTAATGTCATCAAGATGTCCATTCTTCCTAAATTTACATTTCTTTCCAGACCCTTCCAGTGATTATTTCAGAAGATTTCTTTAAGGGCATAGAGACATTGATAAAAAGGTTTTTGTGGAGGGGGAAGAGGCTGAGATTGAAACTGGATAAATTAATTTCACCAATAGCAGATGCAGGCCTTGCACTTCTACATTTTAAGTATTACTATTTTGCAGCTAACCTTTCTATCATATCCACCTGGATCAAACAGGATAAGCAGGATACCTAATTTATTATTGAAACAGCACAGGCCCCTTTTCACACCATTAAACATGCTCTGTATATAAATGCAAGTAAAACTAAATTAAATTTGGCACTCGCCACTAGGACCATAATATGCATTCGGAATAAAGTATTGGGTGCCAAATGGATCAAGACCACTCTTTCAGAGCACCCTCAATCTTCCTAATACTAATTTCTTACCATCAATACAAAATAATATATTCAAATCTTGGTACAATAATGGTTTGAGGGAGATTGGTCAATGCCTGAAAAACAACTCTATAATAGACTTTGCAACACTGAGTAAAAAATATAATATCCCTAACTCTCAATTTTATTGTTATCTCCAAACTCACAACTTTATTTCTAAAGATCTGGACAAAATGAATAACTGTACTTTGAAAGAACTTGAATTTCTTTTTCTCAATCCTCTCACCTCAAAATGATCTCTAGGATTTATAAGATTCTTTTACCCTCATCTTTGGAGAATATTAAAATTGAAAGCTAAGTGGGAAGAAAACTTAAAAACCCATCCCCTTAGAACTATGGAAAAAATCAATAAATATTAAAACTTGGGATTAAAATCCATTAGGAGCCGGCCCAGTGGCGCTAAGGGTTGAGGCGTTGGGCCACACCTCGCACTACGCCCGGATTCGAAGAGCGGACTTGGGCGGCCGGGGGTCGGTAGGGGGGAGGGAGGATCGAGCGTCCCAGCGGATGCTCTCCTCCCTCGGGGGGGGTAACCAAGAACGCTCTGCGTTCTGCATTCCTTCCATAGCCGGTGGAAGCACCGACCAAAGGAAGGAATGGAGGCGGCTTCGCTTAGCGGAGTCAGGGAGGGGGGACATTGCGGCGCATGAAGGCTGACGTGCGTCAGCACGTCACCACTCGGGACATACATCCTAGCGCACGGCGTCTCAGGGGGACGGGGTCCTAAGGGAGGAAATGCGGAAAACACCCCTCCGGTAGCCTAGATGAAGTCCGCTCCAGTACCACCCAGGAGGTCACCTACAGGACAGATCCCACTGCGCGACAAAGGAGAGGAGGAGTAGGCACTCTAGGGGCAGATCCTCAGGTAGGTGACCTCGGGGGACATGAGCAAGGGACGGAAGGAGGGGCTCCGGAGGGACGGCAGGAGGATAAAAAGGAAAATAAAAAAAAAAAAAAAAAAAAAAAAATCCATTAGGATGCAGCAAATTATATTAAATATTCTTCATCGAACTTACCACACTTCACAGTTTCTACATAAGATTAATCCTGACATTTCCTCTTCTTGTCCCAGGTGTCAATCCGAACAAGCAACACTAATACATACAGCATGCTTATCTTCTGCCCTAAGTTAGACAGTTAGTGGGACTGTATTCTAACTTTTATATCACAAGCTACTAAATTCCCACTGACAAAGGACCCTATGTGGATGCTATGAAGAATAGGCTTCCCTTACAATGCACTATCCCCTTCCAAAATAACCTTGATTAATATTAGCTTAACACAAATGTTTGAACAAATTCTTTTGAAATGGAAGGACACAGACCCTCCACAAATTAAAGTTTGGCTAAATGCAATTATTGCTATACATGCCTTAGAACGGGTACATTATACATCTGTTAAAAAAAATGATTAAATTTGATCGGATTTGGTGACCATTTAAAAATAAACTAGCAGCTAGTAACAATTCCTGAGAATTGCAGTAAAAAGAAAATAGGACAGTATCCTATATGGCTATTTATCTCTGAATTAGATCCTATTAGGAGATGGACTGTCCTTTAAGCAATGAAAACTGTAGTGAGTACTTTTCTAGATATATACGGAATGAAAATGGATATAAAATGTTGTAAAAATATTATAAAACTCCAAAAATGAAGAAAAAAATAATAAAAAAAAGAACAAACATTTGCAACAGAATGTCAGGTGGTTGTCTGGGCTTGTGGAGGTGACAACTCGACATTCAGGGGAGGCTCGTGTGCTCTCCCTTGATACCAAAAAAGCATTTGATAGGGTGGAGTGGGGTTACTTGTTTAAAATTTTGGAACACTTTGGACTGGGAACAATATGTAGACTACATTAAACTACTATAAGTGACCCTAGAGCTAACATATTGGTTAATAGGGAGTTCATGGATTCCTTTCAGAAAAAAGGCACTCAACAGGGATGCCCCTTGTCCCCTTCTTTTTGCCCTGGCCATTGAGCCCTTGGCAGAGGCAATCAGAGAAGCAGCTGAGATCAAGTGGGTACAGCATGCATGAGTCAGCAACATAAGATTTCTTTATATGCTGGTGGCATCCTGTTATATTTGACCCAGGTGGAGGAGTCCATCCCACCACTGACTGCCTTGATGGAAGAGTTCTCCACTTTTTGGAGTACAAAACTAATTACGATAAATCTGAGCTATTGTGCTTGGGAAGTGTAGATGCTTGGGGTTTGTGTAGGTTCTAATATAGGTTGGTGCAGTTGTATAATATATATCTGGACATCCAGGTGGTGAAAACACTGGATTCGTTATACCGGCTTAATCATACACCCCTCCTTAATAACATTTTGGGGGACTTAAAGAGATGGCAGGCAGAGCCAATTTCTTGGATGGGTAGAATAAATCTTTTTATTATGAATATTATACCAAGAATCTTATACTCACTACAGATGATCCCTTTGGGGCTTCACAAAAAAGACCTCCACATCTTCATAAAAAGCATGTTCTAAATTTAGCAGGCAACTGAAGTATCCTCGGATTAGCCTACAAAAGCTTAAGAGTCCTACCCATGTAGGGGGCTGCAGTTCGCAGATTTCAGCTACTATTTTCTTGCAGCTCAAGCTAGACTTCTCACAGACTGGGTTCAAGGACCACTGGGTGTCCCTAGATCAGGTATGAGGTAACCTAGGCTCACTGCTTATCTAGGTTCTGGAGGGCTATGTGCGTACAGGGCTGGGGGCCCCAGGAGTCTGCTTACTGTATGAAACAAGTTGAAGCTTGGGGAAAGATGTGCTGTATCCTAGGAGATGAGAAGCGGGGGAACCTTCTGACCCCCATCTGCTCCAATCCTGGATTCCTCCTGACTTAGAGGATTCGGGCTTCCAGCATTGGGAATCTGAGGGAGTGCAGTGCCTGGGAGACCTATGTAACTCCCAGGAGCTTAAGTCTTTTCAGGAGGTGCTGGAGGAGTTGGGACTCCTGCAGTCTCATCTCTACTGGTACCATTAGGTAAGGAATTGGACTGTAAGGGTGGATTGCTTTCAGCCACAGGATTCCCCACTCCATAACATGGAGAGTGGTATTTTATGGGTGTGGATTGACCCTAAAGGGGCCCTGTCTAGGCACTATGGCTACCTCCGAGAGGGGATGCTGGATCATTCATTGAGAGCTAAATCTTGTTGGGAACAGGACTTGGTTTGTGGGATATCTGAGAAAACTTGAGAAGACATATGCGAGTCCCATATGGGACTTACGGTCTATAACCATTATAAAGAAACTCAATATAAATTCATACATAGATTGTAAATACCTCCAGCAGTGGTAAGTCATTTCAATCTGGGCATTTCGCACATCTGCAGTAGATGCGGTATATAAAGTGGCAACTACCTCTGCTACTTCTGGCAATGTCATGAGCTGCAGCCTTTCTGGATGGAGATTGCACAGTATATTTCACAAAGTATGCAGGCCCGGGTGACTTTGGAACCTTGGGCCATGCTCTTTGGGGTAGAGTCTAAGGGGCAAGAATGGTGGGAATTTTTCCCCAGGGCAATCCAAATTATGCTAATAATGGCTAGGCGGTGTATTCAAATTCATGGGTCTCTCATAGTTGCCCCATGCTTCAGATGTAGAAAGACCTGTTCCTTAGCATGCTGCTGATGGAACATCTCACATATGATCTTAAGGGCTGGTCAGACAAATCTGAACAGCAGTGAGGCCAGTACATAAACTCATTCTCTCCAGTAGAAAAAGCAGTGGTTAGGCTGGTTTGAGGCTGGCCTCCTGACCTTATCTGGTATGGTTATAAGTGGGCTCTTGGAGGTCTGTGGTCTCTCTGACTTGGGATTCCCCACTTCTCCTGTTGTGGGCATGGTCACTGTCACTGGGGAGCATTTTAGAAGGCACTGATGAATAGTGGGATAACCTGATGGATTACAGTGCTGTTAAATGAACTATGCAGTCTAGGTAGCTAGTGCTTAATAGTGTGTCTTGTTATGTATATACAGTATGTTGAGTATAGCTGTTTTTGTATCAGCGGTAGATAGTACATTTCCATTCACAGATAGTGGTCTGTGGTAATTTCTTTTGGAATAATATGGACCGTTTGATGTGTCATGCACTACAGAGCTGTAATAGCTAATAATATTTGTATTTTTGATGTTTTTTATACATTTGTATCAAAACATGTCAATAGAGATAGTTTTTTTTAAAAAACAATAAGCTACTCCCAGGGGTTACATTAATCATATGTTAATCACCCTCGAGGGGCAATGTAGCACTTGTCCCAGGCACTTGGCTTCACCTTGTGCCACATTACACCCCTAGGGGGTTATTAGCATACAATTAGTGTAACCCCTGGTCATACCGTATTGCTTAAGAAATGCAAGGTACTAAACTTGCTGAGGAAAACATACTATACATAGGACTTATGCCCTGTGTGGAGCTTCCCTTAGAAGCATAGAAATACAGAATTTGTCCACTGAAAAGGACCTCTTGTCCAACCCAATCTGCCCAGATGGTATTTGCATTATCTATCTTTATAGATCCTAACTGGACTCTGGCAACCCTTCCTCCTCCCTGCCTATTTAGTTATATTCCCGTATGTCTGTCTCCCACAAGCTTGAAGCTCCCTACTGTTTTCACCTTCCCCACTTCTGCTGGTGGTCTGTTCCAGGCATTCTCCACTCTTTCAGTGAAGCAGTACATTTTTGCATCCTCTTACCCCCCACTTCATAGCATGCTCTGTGGTCCTGTTGCTCTTTCTCATTTGAAATAGGCTCCCCCCCTGCACCCTGCTTACCCCTGAGAGGTACCTGTAGGTCTCTATCATATCCCCTCTCACTCTCCTCTCTTCCAGGGTGCATATGTTGAGATCCCTCTGTCTCTCGTCATAGTGACCTTGATGCAACCCCTGAACCATTTTAGTTGCCCTCCTCTGCACTTTGTCCTTTCTGAGTTGCAGACTCCAGAACTGGCCACAGTACTCCAGGTGGGGTCCCACAAGCAAGTAATACAGTGACAAGAAAATCTCCCTCCTCATCCCACTGGCCATACCCATTGCTTTGTCACATTGCCCTACCACTTTGAGGTCATCAGATATGATAAACCCTTTCCCTTTCCTGTTTAGTGACTGTCAGCACCCCGCCCCCATCCTATACTCAGCTCTTGGATTCCTATGCCCTAGGTGCACGATTTTGCACTTTTTGACATTGGACCTCAACTGCCATACTCTTGACCACTCTTCAAGTTTCCCAAGGTCCCTACACATTCTCCCCACCTCCTCCTGAGTGTTCACACTATTATGGATACTGGTGTCATCTGCAAAAGGAACAACTTGGTTTAGTTCTTCAGCAATGTCACTTATGGAAGACATTGAACAGGACTGGTCCCAGTATTGGAGCCCTGCAGACCCCACTGGTCACTCTGCTCTTACTAAATGAGTGCCATTAATCACTATCCTCTTGCCTAACCATTAAACAGCTCCTTATACAGTTCACCACTTAGGTCCCACACCTGGGTTGGTCAATGTCTTAATTCAAAGTGGTGGTAGCCTATAATAGGGCTGTCTCAATACCATCATACTGGTCCATATACAACCCAGGTGTTTTTATTTGAGACCCCCATGGTTTGATGGGGCTCTCAGGGAGATGAAGGCCAAGGGTCAGAAGTTAGAAGATCGCTGGCGGAGGACCTGGTCTATAGGGGAATACTGGCTTTGAGAAATCACTACAGTGACTATCAAAGGGCAAGTGACCATAAGAAGGGTAGAGTTCCTGTCCAGGGAGATTGCTGCAGAGAAACGTCCAGATCAGCTCTTGCAGACTGTGTACACACTGCTTTATCAAGTCTGTTTACAGCTGAAATGGGCATGTTCAGCCATGCTGTGTGAAGAGTTTGCTCTGTTCTTTTCTGACAGGGTGTCTTCTATTCATCCTGGGATCTCCCCAGTGGGGTAAAATCAACCCTGTAGTAGGGGGCCTGGTAGGAACAGGGGCACTCCTATTGTTTGGGAGGCGTTTGGACAGTGGTGGTGGCTGGGGTCATTGAGGTTATTTTGAAGCTGCAGCCACCATTTGAGAGTGGACCCTGGCCCAAATTGATCCCTAGTAGGATGCACTGGGGCTATTGGTCCAGTGTTTGCCAGGACAGTCTTGTGTTCACTCTCAGAGGGTTCTTCCTTGATGCCTTGAAGTTGGTGAAGCCCCTCCTGAAGAAACCATTGCTCGACCCTGGCATCCTAGCGAATTATAGACCTATCTTCAACCTCCCCATTTTTAGGGAAGACTGCTGAGAAAGTGGTGGCACTGCAACTCGAGGCACACCTTGTGGGCTTTGACATCTATGAGCCATTCCAGTCTGAATTTAGGGCTAGGCATTGCACTGAGACAGTGTTGGTTTGGGTGTAAAATGACCTCCTCAGGGCGAAGGATAGAGGAGACTAGTCAGTTCTCATTCTCCTCGATCTCTCATCAGCGTTTGACACCGTGAACCACATCCTGCTTTTGGATTGTATTGTAGAGTGTTGTGAACGTGCCGGAACTGTCATCCACTAGTTTGAGTCCTATCTCTTGGGCAGAAGGCAACAGGTGGTGATGGGGAACTTCTCCTCCCCTCTGAAGCCCCTGTTATGTGGAGTTCCTCAAGGCTCGATTTCATTGCAGATGTTCTTTGCAGTGTACATGTTGCCCTGGGAGAGCTCACTAGATGTTACAGTTTGGGTTTTCACTGTTACAAAGATGATATCCAGCTGTATGTCATTTGCCTCTGCAAAGAATAATGCTGTTGAAGGCTGAATGAGTGTCTGGCCAAGATCCAGGATTGAATGTCTTCTAACTGACTGAGGCTGAACCCTGACAAGATGGAGATACTAGTGAATGAGCCTGGTCGCAGGTATGATAGAGATGCCTCTGGGATGGTAACACGATTAATCCTGGGATCTACCCCATTGATGGCATCCTCTAGGGTGAGAAATATGGATGTCATCCTTGATGACAGGCTGACATTTGATTCTCAGGTGTCATCTGCTGTCCAAAGTGGGTTTTACAACTTAAGAAACATCATCGGATTAAACCCAAATTCTGCCGAAGACCAGCCCTCACTGGTGCATGTCTGTGTTTCATCCTAAACTACTGTAATGCTCTGTACTTGGGTCAGTGGAGGAACCTCCGCTGACTGCTAGTGAAGAATACAGTGGCCATGTTGCTGACAGGCCTGCCCAGGTCTCGTCATGTGACCTCAGTCCTGCGAGATCTACATTGGCTGCCTGTCTGGTGGAGGATAATCTTCAAGGTGGGCTTGCTCACCTATAAGACTCTATATGGTTTGGGCCCTGGCTACCTGTCTGACCTCCTTACACCTGCCATACTGGTACACTCCTTCTGCTCATCCACCAAGGGCATCTTAGTGGTTCTGAGGGCCAGACTGAAAACCTTGAGTGATCGTTGATTTGAGGTGGCTGTACCGGTCCTCTGGAACTCACTCCCTGGATCTCTGAGGGAGGCTCTGTCGGTGGAGATATTTAAGAGGGGTCTGAAAACCTATCTTTTTAAGAAAGCATATCTGGAAAATTGCTGCTGATTTTAATGTCACTTATTTATTATTTTATTTATTAATTTATTGTATAACTATATACCCTGTATGTTCTGCCTGTTCAATCCAGCTTGTTTGACTTTTTGCAAGCACCCAGACCTCTGGGATTGGGCACTGTATAAATACAGGTAAGTACTTACTTACTTATCAGTCTTCTGTGTGACATGGTGTCAGAGGCCTTGCTAAAGTCCAGATAGACCACATCCACTGCCCTCCCCTGATCTATTTCCCTGGTCACCCAGTCAATTAGTCATATTCATCTGGCATGATCTCCCCACCATGTGAATTCATGCTGCCTTTGGTCTTGTAGCTCACTGGATTCCAGATACCATGCCAACCTTTCCTTTACCAGGGTTTCCATGAATTTCCTCATCACTGATGTGAGACTGACCAGCCTCCAGTTGCTAGCCTTCTCCCAGTTGCTGCTGTTATGGAAGGGATCATGTCTGCTCTCCTTCAGTTCTCCAGAACCATGCCCATTTCCAGTGAGCTGTTGAATAAGTCCATCAGTGGGGCAACTTACACTCCCTTTCCTTTAGTACCCTTGGGTATATCCTGTTCATTTCCATAGCATTGTCCACTTTTAGAGCTGCAAGTCCCTTCAGGATTCTTTCCTCTGCAAATGGGCTTGCCCCCCTCCCCATGTTCCTGTTGCTCCCTGGTGGCCCCTTGTGGTGAAGGAGAAATAGAGTCTTAGAGTCATAATAGAGAAGGGGATGAAGCATGCCAAATAGTGTCTGGCCGCCATCAAGAGAGCCAGCAAATTGCTGAGGTGTCTTAAAAGAGGCAACCATCAGGTACAGTAGGAGAAGTAATCCTACCCCATTACAAGGCCCTTGTCAGACTCCACCCAGAGTACTGTGTGCAGTTCTGGGCTCCTCACAACAAAAATGACATTAAGAGTCTTTCAAGAATAGTAACTGCTCATGCACTCAACCACTTGAACTCTTTAGTGTGACATAAATTGCTTTTAATCAGGGTTTTGACAACTATTTATCTGTTTTTTTCAGAATTTGCATGATAATTCATTAGATTTTAATTCATTTCAGCTGTCAGTGGCTCAGTAGGTAGCACACTCGCTTCTGAGGCCAGGCTATCAGAGGGCTGTGGGTTCAGTTCCCACATCTGGCACTTGGGTTAATATTCCACTACTGACACTGTAGTGCAACATGAGAGGGGTACTGCACTTCTGAGGTGCCGTCTTTTGGATGAGATGTTAAAACAAGGTCCTATCTGCCTGGACTGGTGGTAGTTCAGGTGGATGTTAAAGATCCCATGGCACTTACCGAAAAGAGTAGAGGAATTTCCTCGGTGTCCTGGCCAAATTTCTGTCATTCACTAAAAAAAAAATACCATCAACAGCTTCATCTGGTTCAAGGTCAGTTGGCATTCATCTGTATCCCCCTCCCCCGGGTTGTGCCTGAAAATAGGTAGGATTTGTCTAGTGCACTTACCCGGTCAACAAAAACTAAAATAAATAATAATTGTGCAACTGTTTAGGTAAATATGTAATAGTTAATGTAGTCTCTGTTTTTATGTTGTTACTACTATTGTTTTGCAACAAAAATGGTACAGACAAGAAACTTGAAATTAGCAATGGATCCCTTATCTCCACTACTCAATTATCTGTAAAATCTGAAAGGAGAAAATTGAAGTAAATTTCTAAAAAAGGGGGAAAAAAAGGGAAAGATTAAAACACAGAAAAACCTGGAAACACCAAATCAAATTAAAATAAATACTTTTGAAGAAAATTACCTCTACTCCAAATGGTAGAGATATCATGGAAAATTAGATTGATGATATTGGGAAATGGTTCATAAAATCTGTGTCAATTGTGCATGGAGATAACAGGTTATACCTAGCTTTGAAAGAGGCCTTCCATCAATCAGATATTGTTTTGATTTATTCCATTCTACATGACTCTATGATAGGTCACAGCCTTAGTGGTTCATTTTTAAAAAAACATAACGTGATAGTGTATGTCCCTGTAAAGGCTGTTGGACTTCACATGGCAAATTAGGGGGCAGTATAGCACAGTGGTTTAAGGCTCTAAGCTACAAATCTGGAGACCTGGGTTTGAATTCCACAGTTCCCACTTGCATACTGTGTGACCCTAAGCAAGTCACTTAACTTACTTGTGCTCCCAAGTCGCACCTGTAAACAAGCTTTCAGCTTAATGTGCCACTCCTGGTTAAACAATTGGAAAAAAAATTAAATAGGACCTCACAAGAAAATGTTAAAGTAAATGTTAAACTGGAAGATCAAAGTGACTTGGATTTAAGAGTAACTTAAGCAAATGGGCACAAAACTGCTGAACTGGTCTGAGAACTCGGTTACACTAATAATGGGCTTAAAAGTTTATTATCTGATTCTCTTCTCCACTTGGCCTCTTATAAATAAAAAAGTTTAAATAATAGCAATATGCAAAAGGAAGGCTCAATGCCACCATGCAATCCTTTAAATAATTTCGTTTTAGAGTCCCCTTGTTTGTGTTCCCCTGGGTCCACTTGGGAACAATTTACTAAGGATTCAGAACCCATCACTGATATAGCTGTAAATCAATCCTTTTGTTTTAACCCAGTCTATTCATCCCTGAGCTTAAAGCTACAGTATTTACAGTTATAAAAGACCCTTACAAAGCAAATATAGTTATATTAGAAAAGGTTTGGTTGCTCAAGGAAGAAATGACAAACATACACCAAAATATGTTTGAAAACCAGGTGATAATTAACAGTTTGTAGAAAGGTAATTGTACTAATAGAAACTCTGAGGATTTTCCAGTGACATAATGGGACACTGAACTTTCCACTAAACACAAAGTTACAGCTGTTAATATATGGATCGCAGTGAATTTTCCACCCCTTCTCACTACCTGTGAAGGAAAAAGATAATTCTGCTCTCTTAAATATTGAGAATCTTGGAGGGCTAACAACAAAATTAAAAGGAACCATAAAAAAAAAAACTAAAAAAGTAAAAATAAAACTAAAGAACCCACAAGGGCAGAGTCACCTCATGAACTCCTTATTTCAACTGGAACTGATATTGGAAATGCACCTATTATATTGCGTGAAATAATCATGTAAATGATATCCTTTCATTTCAACTCCACTGAACTCTTACCCATTATCTTCCTCAGATTCAAAGAAGAATGACACACACAACTCTAAAAGGTATTTCCAAAGTTTACAAATCACATACAACTGACTTAGAATAATAAAATATTTATTTCATATAGGAAAATGCAGATACAGTGGTGCCAGCCAGGATGCAATGTAGTAATGCTGCAGTAGATCACAGAATGCTGCAGTATGTTGCAGGAACAATGCAATTCAATGGTATATAAGCCCTTTTGTTATGCAGTATTTTGTGACATCACTTACTACAAGTTATTGCATTGTATTGCAGCTGGCTCCACTGTCTGTATACGAATATAGGCATTTGTCTCCTAATACACAGGGTAAGGTCACAGTCTTCTTTGATAACTTTCAAAGCGTTGAAGAGGTATGGGGGAAAAAGGTCAGTTCTGGGGTGTGGATACAGTTCACTATCTACACATTAGCAGCTGCACTAGTAATCCTGATTCACTGGAACGTCTTGAAGCTAAGCTCCTTTCACTACCCAGGCAGTATCTCCTTTAGCTCTGCCCCATAATGTCAGATCTTTCTTTCTGTTGGAAGAGTTTAGTGTCCTCCTTCACAGCTCTGCAGCATTGTAGATTACCAAGTGTGCCACTGGCAAAATTGTTTCAAAACTTCTACTTTTTCAATTACCATATTCCTGACAGCTTTCCTCTCCCTCATTCAGCTCTGCCCTAGTGGATACAAGATGGACTTCAAGGAAGCAATTCCAGTGTGTGGCTTCAAATTCTGCATCATGTGTCTAAACACAGTGTCGAAAATGAACTGAAGGCCATGTGTGTGCCTGTCCTCCCTTCCTCTTGATCCACAAGGTGGTAGTCAAGGCCCAGAAGGACAAGGTGAGGATGATCCTGATAGCTCCAGACTGGTAAAGGCAGTTTTGGTACCTGGATCTCCTTAGCCTCATCAGCAGGCCTCCATGGTGATTGCCTCTTCACCCAGACCTGCTGATCAGACAAAAGGGGACAATGCTGTACCCGGACCTTCAGTCCCTGAACCTCACAACCTAGCTCCTGAGTGGCTAGAGTTCTAGACTTTGGATCTTTCAGAAGCTGTGCTCCATGATGTGGAGGCCTCCCATGAAGAGTCAACTCACCAGTGCTACAACTTTAAATGGAAAAGATTTTCCATTTGGTGTCATGGCAAGGAGCTTCATCCCCTTGCCTGCCCTGTAGGCTAATATCTTTAAATACCTTTAGTCCTTCTCCCACATTGGACTACAAATGACGGCCCTCAAGGAGTACCTGGCAGCCATCTCTGCATACCGGGCCTGGGCTGGTATGCTGACGGCCCATGAGAAGCTAGTAGGGAAGTTTTCAAGGGTCTTGACCACCTGTCCCCTCTGGTGCATGAACCACCACCACAGGACCTATTGCTGGTGCTGGCTGTGCTCCTAGAGAAGTTATTTGAGCTTATGCACAGGTGTGAGATGTCACACCTACCATGAAGATGGCCTCCTTGGTGGCCATTAAATCAGTCAGAAGGGTCAGTGAGCTCCAGGCATGTCTGGTGGAGTCTCCATATCTGGTTTTCCACAAGGACAAAGTTGTATTTTCACCCCAATCTGAAATTCCTCCTAAAGGTGGTATCAGAGTTTCACCTTAATCAGGTGATTAACTTACTGGTATGCTTTAACAGTCCATCTTCAGAGGCTGACTGCAGGCTCATAATCTAAAACTGCTGAGGGTGCTCTCCTACTATAGGGAGTGCACAGCTGGAGTTTGGGTCGAGGCTCGCCAGCTGTTTGTCACATATACTGAAGCCACGCCTTGCAGACTGGCAGACAAGTGGACTGTTACGTGGATCATATCCTGCATTAACCTCTGCTATATGTGGGCTGGTAGGGAGCCTCCTGTAGGGCTTAGGGCTCATTCCACCAGGCATACCACTGCCTTGGTGACTACTTCCAGGGGTGTCCCTATCCAGGAGATCTGTAGGGCTGCTACCTGGAAGTCAACACATATCTGTCTGTCTCATTACAGAATCAACCTTGAGGTTCATTGGGATGCTGCATTTGGGACCTCAGTTCTCTGATCTCAGTTCACCAAATAGGTGTGTATGCCTTGCCCACTCCTCCCGAAGAACTGCGGGAAGTCTTCCAATGTTTGGATAGTGAACTATATCCACACCCCTTGAAAAATAGTTTACTCATCTGTAACTGTAGTTCTAGAACTGATATATAGTTCACATCCACACCACCTACCCGGCCTCCCCTGGCAAGTGGCGCACAGATCCCTGCTTTCCAGGTGCAAGATCTGACATCATGGGGTGGATCCAGGAGATATACCACCCAGGGAGAAGCTTAGCTGGAAGACATTCCAACAAATCAGCATTTCCAGTGGCACTGCCGATGTGTGAATGTGAACTATATATCACTCCTAGAACTACAGTTACAGGTAAGTAACCTATTTTTCTGAAATCACTAGGAATTATATTAGAAAAACCTGAAATGCCACAAAATGTATTAGATAACCCATAACTTCTTTCTAAATTCAAAACCAGTCTAGGTCAGAATATATATCAATAAGGTAATTGCAGCAGTTCACAATAATGTCTCATACCAGGTCCTTTCCATTCAAGCACAGAATACTGAGAATGGGAAGGTTCTTTATATTTTTTATTTGGAAGATACTGGATAAAGACTATATTTGAACTACCAAAAAGGACCTGAGCATGTTTCTTTCTAGAAGCTTAGGCACTGAATTAGGTAGGGATGGGATTTCATAGATAGACATTAACTATGACTTTTTTGACGGTAACAGACCCAGGGCAGGATTTTCAAAGGCTTAGATTGCTGCAAACTCTGACTGTGCAGACAATACAGTGCATGGGGCCTGTGTCAATCTAATGGGAGTTTCTATCTTGTGTGGCAATTGCCCCAAGTTAGACCAACTTTTTCAGGTCTAAATTGTGGCAATCCTGGGGGGCCTTTTTTATGGCACCTGTGCCAGATATTTGGTGCAAGCTGCCATAAATCGTACAAACTGTCACAACTGTGCCTGAGATTGTAAAATCAGATGCAGTTGTGGCAAAGGGGTTGGTGCACTGGCAGAACCTAAGTGTCATGGTGCAGGGCTGGATGAAAGCCCTGTGCCACGTTTTGAAAATCCTGTCCTTAATCTTTAAAACTATGGAATTAGCACAACTTGTTTGGTCATGAAGTAACAGACTTGACAGTATGGGTATCTTCCCAATGGACATGGATTCTTCAATAACACCTATAAACAAGCATCTGTCAATGCCAAACATTTGCTTGCTTGTATTTGCTGTGTAACTCTGTCTTTCACCTCCTGGGGCTTTCAAAGTTTCAATCAACAGGCAAATGCTGTGACACTGAATGGCAAAAATGTGTTGAAAAGTGAAAAAGTCAGCCGGTGGTGCTGAGGGTTGAGCGCTGGACATCACACCTCGGCTACGCCCGGCAACCGGGTTCGAGGAGCGAGCCTGGGCTGTCGAAGTCGGCGAAGTGGAGAAGATTGAGCGTCCATTAGACTACTCTCCTTCTCCAGGGGTGGGAGCGGGGATGCCTTGCTGTCTCGCTGGCTCCTAGCGGTGGCTGGGGGCTATGGCAAGTCAGGGGCAGAACTTGTGGGATATGATGTGGCAAGACGCTGGGAAGGGGCGCGTGCAGGAGCACATACGCTCTGGTCCCTTGGTGTCATTGCACGCCACAGACGCTGGGGAGGAAATTAGGAAAAATCCTTGTGGGCTACATGAAGGTTGATGAGCTGCCTTCCACCGGCTTCTGCCTGGATGCTCCCCCCGGAACTGGATAACCCCTTCGGATCCCGTGGCAGTGGTCGTGTGCCCACCACGGTAAAACAGATCGCTGTGATGGTTGGAAGGTAAGGGGGGTTGAGCTTGGGATGAGGCGGACTGGGGGTGATGTTGGTTGGTCAGGCCGGATTGGGGGGAACCATTGGTAACACCCCCCAGCCGCAGAGGAAACTAGAAAAATACATAACAAAGAAAAAAAAAAAGAAAAGTGAAAAAAAATGGAACACACAGAGATTCAAGATTAAAATACAGCAAATTAGTATCCTGCTGTTTAGAGACTGCTGATAACTGTGTAGCTTACATTAACAGTTTATGTATTGTCTGTTTGAATAAGGTATTATATAACTTTGAATTGTAACTTACTGTAAAATAACAATTGCTTTTGGTACTATTTCACTTACCTCCTCTGCTGTGTCGCTTATTGGGTGCAGGCCAGAAAGGAGGTTCCCTTGTTGTACAATAGATAAATATAATTCTTGACTATTAAACTTCACGGTATTATGAGAGACAGCACCTTCTCCATATGGGTTAGAACAGTTTTCAGTGTAACTTCAGTGGTGGTTGAGTGGTAGAAGCCAAAAGCAGTGCAACATAAAATGTGCAACCTGACATTTCACATGTATAGGGGATATGTGATGAGCTTCCAGTGGGATACATGATTTATTTGAATGAGTGTGTGACCCTGGCCACTCGTGGAGGTACTGAGGACACACTGCGTAGTTCAAATAAATCTTGTATCCCACTAAAGCCCATCACACATGCGATTTATGCAATAGGCTCAGTTTGCATTTTTGTGTTTTATTTTATGTTTTAAAAGGTTTTAGAGGAGTATTTGTGATGTGGGGGCTTGGTTTTGAGAAAGTTTACTTTATGAGTTGTTAGGTGGTGTGTAATTTGTGATTGGTTGATTTGTGTGAATGAAGGAGGTAATGGTATTTCATTAGCTGGTTGGAGCATTGGAACATGGCTGTGATTGGTCGAGGGGTATGATGTCAGGCTTGTGGGTGGGGTTTCCCATTATGGTGCCATTTCAGTGCAGTCGGCGAGGTGCCTCTGAGAGGGAATGTTGTGGAATGGCTCTTTGTGGTGGATTCGGCCTAGTTTGCAGTTCGAGGAGCAGATGGAGGAGTTATATGGTGCCAGTGTGTGAGGGAGTACTTGGGGATGTAGTTAGAGGAGCAGCAGTGGAGATTTCAGTGGATGTTGGCTGTGTAGTAAGGATTGTGAACGGAGCTTTGTGAAGGAACTGGATGACTCTTTTCATTCTTTGGTGGATTTGGGGCAGCAGGAAGAGCCCGAAGTCTGTATGATTTGGATTTTTTCCCCTCTATTTGCTGTGTGTGGAGAAAGCAGACAGTTTTGATGGAACCTGCAGGAGAGAGGCTATGAAGGTTTGCAGAAGTGATTCCTAATGTGGGAGCTGAGGTGAGTGGACTGGGGAATGATTTTGGATTTCAGCAAGCGAAGTTAAAAATGTCAGGGTGCTAGTTTTGAGGGTGAAATGCTGCTGTTTTAATGGTAGCTGGTTGTCTTACTTTTCATATGTTTATTTGGTATGAGAGAGGTGACTTACTAATGAAATAAAACTATGGGTTAGTGATAGTGCCATCAGGAGGGAATGATTGATGGCAGGGTGTGGGATAAACAGTGGTTGATTAATGGCAGGGTGTGGGATAAATATTAGAACCATCGTTTATCCCACGGCAGTGAGAATATACTGTATGAATTTATTCCACTGTTCATCTGCCCACATATACTGCATAAATGTAGATCTATATATTGTATATATTCATATACAGAGCAAGAGAAGAAGCCAGAGATTGCTGTCCTGCACTACATAAGGTTATCTGACAGCACTAGGACCTTGTAGATAACGTCACCATCTGTTAAACATTTGGGACACACAGGAATTCCATAATGTGCTGGGTCCTAGAACACTACAAAGAACAATATATGTTTTAAACACCCCCCCCCCCCAATCAGAACCCTTAGCTTGAAAGGGCCATTTTTAGCAAGTAGTCTCAGAATCCTTTTTTCATCCATTTTTCCTCTAGTATCACCTTTCCAGACCTCAGGACAGGGTCTACAGAACCAGCCACTGACAACCTGTCAACCACACATACCACTACTCACACTATACCTCCAGTGGTATTTACTTACCTTTCTTCTGTCTTCTGTCTCTTTGTCCTGTCCTTCTGCTTTGTTCCTGAGAAGGCTGCTTGGGAACACTTTCCTTCTGTGCTATTCTCTTTCCCCTTTATTCCCATTTCTATCCCTTTTGGCTTCCTTGTCACTTTCCTGGGCTAGCAGTAGCCACATGGCCACTATGGAGGCCTGTGTAAATAAAATCATGTGCCCCCCTTGGCAAGTGACCTGGCCTGCACTTTCAAATACAATTAAAGTGCAGGACATTTCTTATGAGAACAATACTGCTGACAATCAAGCAGCATGTGTTACTACTTTCTGCCATGCCCACCACTATTCCTCTATTTCGAGCTACCCTCCTCCCTTGAGGTAGATGCATCTTCTACTTTGTCTCCCCTATATCAAAATGTTGGTATTGTCCTCCTATTCTACCCTTCACTCCACTGCATTTCCTCAGAACTTCTGACTCCCATCAAAATCCCCACTTTCAAGACCTCTACCGACAGGCCTCCTTTTGTATAGAGTCACCCATTTGTGGAATAAGGTCAACATTTGAAAGGTAATGGTATGACCAAACCAGAAAAATAATTAGCTACCAGCCATGGAATGTGTCTCAGTGAAAAATGAAAGCAGATAGAAATGGACCAAAGAAAATGTTAATATTTGGAATGATAATACATGTTTTTTGTTGAAACATAAAACGTCAATGCTGTATGCAGATTTAAGGCCTCATAATTCAGCCCTCTGAATTAACTAATGTCACTCTCTTGGATGTGTTATCTGCTGGATGTGTCTGTTAGCAACATTTCAAAAGTCTGAGACCCCTTAATATACAAGCTGTAATCGGAGCCAAAATGGAGGCCAATGCATTAGCCTGACAATATAGAATTAAATGCCAGATGGATTTTAATTTGTTATAACACTGTGATATTAAAATTCCAGATTTACATCACACTAGCAGAAAACAAAGAACTGTAAAGGGTATTTTGCCAGGATAGTGCAGCTGAGAAGCAATATCACATTTTTTCAGTGGGGTCCTGTTTTAAAATGTTCTGCATCCTCCAACCACGCGAAACATACAGCTTGAACAGACATATATCCCTGCCCTGTACCCCACCTGAGGGGCAAAGCAAGTCTCCATTGGAGAAGTGCGGAGAGTGAGATAAGGTGTGACCAGCCAAAGAACTGCAGAACAGCAATCCAGTTCAGCCTTATATTGAAATTCCTTATCTTTCCCAGTGACACTTCTCTGGGGCAGAGAAAACAAGAAAAAGCTGTCCCGAGTGCTATGATGCAGTCAAAACATATTAACAGAAAACAACAAAACAATGAAATTACCCTCCAATGAATAAATGAATATGCTGTAGGCCAGGTTTCCAGTGTAAAAATATCAACTGTTGCCATTAGTGGCAGCAATGGATACTGCCCAAGTTTTGCACCATGTTTTTGATATTTGATATTTTAAATTTTGTAATTTGTTTGGTGCACCAGCTTATGGCCACATGAATCCTGCCCTTAAGTAATGTATTTCATTAGGAGAATAAAACCATGCTTGCTCTAGAGGGGTGAGGGCCCTTGAGAAAGCATGTGGTATGGCATAAAAGATTGAGACTATCTGCTGGTGTCACTAATGGCAGCATTTTGGAGCACTATGTAAGCAATTTGCAACCAACGAAAATATATTTTTAATGCTGGAAATGCTGGGCTAAAGCATCGTTATCTGTAACTGGTGGGTGAATACAATACATTTGTTGTTTTTGACCTTATGACAGAGCCCCGTTCCTTTTGACATTGTAAATGTAAAATGTGAAATAAAAGAATTGAGATAGACTGCCTTCATTTCAGAACAGATATGCAGAAGACTAGAAACTGATGGTACCTGGATGGAGGCATCTCTTTACCTAAGGTATTAAACAAAGCTGCAGTATTCTCTGTCTTTTCAATAAAGAACTCACCTGAAAGTCCAGACTGAACGGCCCTGTTGTATTGTTGCTGCTGTGCATGCCAGCCTCTGATTATTCACAACAAAACACTTACAGGGCCAACACAAGAAACACGGCTGCCACTGCCACTGCTGCTGCTGCTGCAGTAGCAAGAACTCTCAGTACTGTCCAGTTACATACAGTATTTTACTTCTATTCTGGGTCCTTAAAAATTCATCTGGATGCCCAAATTATTTTAAGGGACTAAACAGCCACTAGTTGCCATGCTAGCCTTTGCAGTCATCAGAAAATGCACTGCAGGCAACACCTTAAATTGTTTAGGCAAAACAGAGTAACATAATTGTGCTCTACCAATTCTTTGAAGACTCTTCATTCTCTGGGTCTTGAAGGCTGCATTGTATCCAGACAGCTAAATATGGATTCTTAGGGATATACCAGTTTCCACAGTACAGAAAAAATGTTGTGAGAATATCACTGGTGTCCTATATTGCTCTATACAGGTATATCTATCCCTAGGCACAAGGCTGTAAAATGCCACATAGGCAACATTGACAAGAGAAGCTTTTTACAACCTTGGCAAGGCTCTATGGCAATGTAGATGTCCAACTTAATCAAGTATGCTTAGGTTACAGCTTCATATTGTCTTTACTTGTACACACTATGCACCAACAGATTTCAAAACAACAGACACTGATCATTGTACTCAAAAATCCTTATTTATACCTGGTTTGTTCTGTCTACCCTCCTAAGTCCAGAAAACTACTAATGTACAGTCAGGCATAACTAATCTAGCATACCCATTTCAGTCTCTGCATACATCTTACAGCAATAAAGGGATATTAACAATAGGACAAAGCATGGCGTCTTTAACACAACAATGGAAAAATAGCACTGCATGGATCAGAATGTTGTACCTTGAACAAGACATTGGTCAAGAGAGAATTATTGAAATATGATGGCAGGAGAGTGTCAGTATTCCCAACATGGGGACTGACTGTACCTTTGTAGATGTTCTGGAGGTACAGACTGTGATCATGACAACCCATAAGAAGGAGAAGGAAAGGAAGGAAGGGAACATTGTTTAACAAGAAGTAGCACACTAAGCTGAGCTTGTTTCAGATGTGACCTGGGAGCACATGGAAGTTAAATGACTTGCTCAGGATCACACAGTATGCACCTTTGCAGCTGTGGGATTCAAACCAGATCCAGATCTGCAGCTCAGAGCCTTAACCCACTGCGCTATACGGCGTCCCATAGGCAGCTGCACAACTAATAACAGCTGCTGGCATGCAATTAAGTGTTCTACTTCCCCCATGTAAAACACAGATGCATATTAATTTCAACTTGGCTGTGAGATCACACAAATGTCAACTCCAAGTCTGCAGTAAGATGTGGTGGGACAGTGCGGATGCATGGGATAGACAAATCCCGGGATACACACTGTACTGCGTGGACAGGCTGAATGAAAGGGGTGGTGGAGTGGCAGTCTATGTATCGGACAGTATATTGTCAGAGAAGATCAAATCTGAGTCAAACACATTTAGAACAAGTCTGGGTTAAATTAACACCTTTAAACAATGTTACAATTATCTTTGGAGTTCTATATAGACCTCCCCCTCACAATCTAAGGAGGATAACATAATTTTATCTCAACAAAGGCCTAGAACCATCAGATAAAATAATTTTGCTGGGTGATTTACTTCCGGGCATTGACTGGGTAAATCATAAAACAGAGGCATGGTTGTTGGAGACTTTCAGTCTAATAGGGCTTGAGCAATATGTGTTGCAGCCAACTAGAGGTGAGCATATACTTGACTTGATATTGGTACTATGGGGGATAATCTGCAGGATTGTAAGGTAACCATACCCCTCTGATCCAGTGACCATGCTATGTTCGAATTTGAAATTGTGGAGGAAGTGGGAGGAGTAAATGGTGACACAATTATTAAGAATTATGACAAAGTTGATTTTCATAGTATAACACTGGAATTCCAGGGATGGAATTGGAAGGGAGAGCTTTTTTCCAAGACATTGAATGAGACATGGGAGCTCCTAGCTAGTAAAATAATCTAATATCAAAGTATGTTCCTGGGAAAGGGAAATATAACAGTGCAGGTAAAACAGCTTTATGGATGACACCCAAAATCAAAAGACATAAATCAGAAGAAAAAGGCTTATGTAAAAGCTAAGAACTGCAATCATATTCATAATTGGGATAAATACAAAAGGCTATTAAAGAAAACAAGACAAGCTATAAACAGAGCCAGGAGGAGTTATGTACTTAAATTAGCTGCTAAAATAAAAGACAATCATAAATCCTTCTACAGTTACATTAGCAATAAAAGGAGGAATATCAAAATTGGGCCAGTAATGGTTTCTCAGGAAACTAGTCACTGATGCAGTTCAAATAGCTGAACTACAAAACCATTATTTTTCTTTGGTATATAATGATGCAACTATGTACTGTATACTACAGAACATCTAGATAAGGATAGAGTGACAAGTTAATACTGGGGGTGGAAGAAATTAATGAAGCTGGATCTGAGTAAAACCCAGGTACCTGACTGATTACACCCAAGAGTGATTAAAGAACTGGCAAATGAATTGGCAGAACCTCTAACTGCAATGTTTCAGCAATCTTTGATGAGGATAGCATAGTTGAGGTCTGGAGGACTGCAAATGTGGTGCCAATATAAGAAAGGCTGTAAAAAGGAGGCATGGAATTACAGGCCAGTGAGTTTGACTACAGTCCTGGGAAAGGTACTGGAGGGAGCAATAAAAGATTATATAATTGATTTTATGTATCATACCAGGGGTGTAGCTAAAACTCAGCATGGATTCACAAAAGGATGTTCATGCCAAACAAATTTATTAAAGAGTTTTATGGCAATGTCAGTAAGGCTCTAGATGGGGGAGTATCAGTGGATGTGGTATTCCTTGATTTTACAAAAGCTTTTGATAAAGTGCCAGACAGAGAATTAATTGACATACTCACAGAAAATCAGATACATGGGAGCATAACCAGATGGACTGCATCCTGGCTGGCAGACAGGAAACAAAGGGTTTGCATAAGGGGTGTATATTCTGTTTGGACTGGGGTGCCGAGTGGTGTTCCCCAGGGATCTGTGCTGGGGCTATGTCTCTTAATTTGTTTATACATTCTATGAGTAGTGGCGAGGGCATTTGCAAAGTGAAATTCACTGATGATACGCACATCAAAACTATTGTAAATAATAGGGCAGATGCCAATAAACTTCAGGAAGCATTATTCAAACTGGAGTGTTGGGCACACAAACATAAGCTAGATAGAGAATAATGCATATGTAGGGAGCTGATATGGGTTTTTCCACACACCCAAGTTGTGTGATATTATGTAAACTCGAGGCAGAAGCTTCGAGAGGTTTCTATTATCACACAGCAGTGTGTCTCTACATATGTTTTATTTTATAACAACTAGCACTAAAAAATTCCATAGAAAATTACCAATACGAGGGCAGCCTTGAGGCCAGCAGCTCATACTTCCTTATTAACAGGCACTTCATACTATTCAAGGACTGACATCACATAACATGCTAGCATGAGGCGTGCCTACTAGTAAGGAAATGCTGGCCTTTGGCTGCGAGGTTCCATGTTGGTTTCTGAAATAAATAAATTGAATAAATAAATGCTGCACATATAGATCTCTAAACGGAGGGTAGCTACAGAATTCATTAAAATGATTACACTTTCTCATTTGGATCTATAAGTTATGGAGGTCATGCTATGAGTCTGAATCTGTTTACTCTGGAATGTGAGTACTGCAGGCTTCTTGGCAGAGACTATAAATCGACTTTTTCGTATCAACCTTGGGTTGATATGACTTTTACAGTACTCAAAAGCAGGGTTGATAACAGGGATCACCAGTTATTATATTATAATATTGATAAAAGTACAGTTATGCACATGGGGAAGCATATTATGAAGATGCAATACTCACTCAAAGGAAATAATTTAAGAGGTGACAGAACAGAGGATTTGGGCATTATGGTGTCTAATGACTTGAGTTTAATCCATTGCAATACAGTGGTGAAAAAAACACTGGGATAATAAATAGCATTGGAGGGCATGTTAAGAGCAGGAGGAGGAGGTACTTGCTTCATTGTATGTATCACTGGTGAGACCTCACATGGAGTATTGCACACAGTTCTGGTCACCAGGTATAAAACAGAGATTAGGTCACTGGAGAAAGGGCAAGGAGCACAACCTGAATGATTACAAATCTAAAGGGTTTGGATTATGAGAGAGATTGACAGAGCTAAGGATGTTCTCTCTGGAGTATTGAAGAATGAGAGGAGACATGTGCCTTCTGTTCAAAGCACTAACTGATGATGATGTTTGGTAGATTCTGGGACTAAATTTGAAACAAAAAACAAAGTTACTGTACAAAGAGCACTCCTTGCAGCTGTCAGGAGACTTGTTGTACAAAGAAATGATCCTATTGGTATAATCAGAAAGTGGTGACCTTCTGGAATGGCCTTCCTGGGATATCAAAGTTGGACTATTACTGCAATTCTAATGTTATTAGGAGGTATAATTAGTAATGAAATGGCGAGCTATATGGACTAAAGTCTCTTTGTTAACACCTATGATACCCTATGAATAAAGATGTTTGTGCATGGAAAGTGAAGATGAGACCCTACCCACCCACCCAGGTAAGGACTTAAGGAGCATGGGTGAAACTGACTCTTTAAATGGTCATGATGTGTGAAGAAATGGGATGAATAAGCAGCAAAATGCTAAAAATTGAAAGTGGACACCGCATTGAAATGGTTTCACCATGTTGGATCAAAACCAGATGGTCAACTGACATTACGATGACACCAGTATGCCGGCGTCGACTATGTCACCTGACAATTGTGCTGCCCAACTGTCGTGGCACTCAAAGCACCAAGCACATCCAGGCACTCCGCCCCCCAAAATGTTAAATAATCTCCTCCGAGGGGGGGTTACCAGGGAGGGAGGGCAACACTGGTGCAGCACTGTGGGTGTTGGGTGCTCCAACAATCAGTTCACCACTGTGAGTATCAAACTGGTTGTGCCACACCCATGACAATCACCATAATGCCATCACTGTGTTGACAGTGCACCCATTGAAAGAGATCATGAGGGGAAATGGAAGTATACAATAACAACAACAGCAAAGGAGAACTCAAGCGTTGACTGACCACCAGTGGGTTGCAGACAGAGTTTGACTACTTGAGACTATACAGCAAACCCACCTCAACAGTGTGATCTTCAAGAAAGTCATCACTGCTTCATTTAACATCCCCCTACAAAAAAAAAAAAGAATACTGCATTCAGCTGCCCACTGACACAGAATGACACAGGAATTAATTTGCACCCCAGTTATGGGAAGTATTATACCCCTGTCTTTGACTATATCATAATCAGAAACAGTTCAATGTTTCCAGTTTATATTTATGATTCCAAGGTTGAGAGTGGCATTCCATGGTGATGGAGTGAAGTCATGCAACCTCAGCTGATCATGTGAATAGGGCAGGATTTGTGGAGGGTTGAGACGATGTGATCTAAATAATATGCAGGAACAGCTGAGATTGAGAAGAAAGGAAGTGACAGCAACACTACTGCACTTTGACAGTTTGCACGGTACATGTTACCAGGGCTTGTGGCTCTAGTGTTGTCATGTGACGTTATCAGGCAGTCAACAGCTTCAGTTGCATGGTAGGGCACTGGGACTGGTGCTGAATAATGGTGGGAGCTGGGGCATGGGAAGACAAGTGTAAAGTGGCAACAAATATCAGCAGGAGTCCAGGCACAGGAGAGCAGTTGTGTGCCAGCAGTAGCAGAAGCCAAGACTCCTACTAGTACATCAGAAGTGACAACAGCACTATTGCACTTTGGCAGGTCATGTGGTATATGTTACCAGGGTCTGCAGCTGTGGTGTCATTGCACAACAGCATCAAGCAGTCAACACCTCTGGTTACATGAGAAGGCAGACAGAGACTGATGCTGAATACTGGCAGGAACTGGGGCACAAGAGGATATGTGTAAAGTGGCAATGAATACCAACTGGAGTTCAGGTATAGAAAAAACAGACAGGTGAAAGCAGTGGCAGAAGCCGAGATCCCTGCTAGTGCATCACAGTGGTCAGCATCTGGTAGGAACACAGGAGCTCAGCTGTCAGAGCCATTCTTTAATGCTACCAGGCTTCAGTTAGTGACCGTTTTACAAGAAAAGAATCGGAGAGGTCAAGCCCCGACCCTTGGTGACATCATCGACCCTTGTTCTGGCCTTGGCACTGGAAAAAGCAAATAAAGTAATAAAAAAAGAGGGTGGAAAGATTCAGGGGTGGGCAGGATGAAATAAAAGATGGCATCCCATGCAGTGCCAAGGCAAATGGAGCAACTGAAGATGGTGCTCAGCTGGCTGATGGACGATGCCTTGTAGATTGAAAGGAGACAGCTGCACTCTGATTTGTACAGCTACCTCCTTTCAAACATGAGAAGCTTCTGCCCATCATCAGCAGAGCAGCGTCATGATCAGCCTTGCTGATCATAGGTTTTTATTACTGTCAAGCCCACTGCAGCCTGAGCGGCTTTGGATGTGACAGTAACACGCCTCTGAAAGCAGTTTTTACAAGGTGTTTGATTTGCACTACGCTTACAAGCAAACATAAAAATTAGTCTTTATTCTACCCAGCAGTTAAATGAAGATGATGTTCCACTTCCAAATCACCTGAGATTGCCATCATATAATCAGCTTAAACAACTGAGTAATTTTCAAAGTAACTGACAGTCATTAACCTTACTAAGAGCTTGTCCTCATTTAATCTCTTCAGTTAATGTTGATAAAAAACTCTAACCCATCTATCTTATTATAAATAAAAAAAAAAAAAAACCCCCCTTCCCACCTCTACTTCTATCCCCTCTCAGTAGCAAGCAGTGTGGCATGCTGTGTGGTTGGCGGACTAGCCTCCAACACTAAAAATGGTCTTGTAAGTAGACTGAGATGAATAGGCACTAGGATGGCTATATACCCTTATATTCTGTCCAGTGCAGAGCATTTGGGTAGTACAAATGAGTGTTTACATCAGAAAAACAACTTTGGAAATCTTGTCAAACCAGAAGCTGTGGGAGGCGGAACTTCTGGTTTAGCCACTATTTAGGATAGATACCTAGTGAGTGTCCCTGACTAATGCAGGGGGGAGGAGTGCTTGGTGAAACTCTGCTAGTTTTTATTTTGAGTGCAGTGTGTGGAAAACCTCTTTTAACCTACTGTGCCCATCCTATTTGCAAAATTGATCTCTACCCCCACCACCACCACCACTATCCCCCTCTCAGTATCAAGCAATGTGGTATGCTGGATGGTTGGAGGACCAGCCTTTAAAACTAAAAATGATCTTGTTAATGAACAAACATAATTAGGCACTAGGAGGGCTATAGACACTCATATTCTGTATGATACATAGCATTTGGGCAGTAAAAATGAGTGTTTAAGCCAGAAAAAACAAGTTTGGCAATTCCACCAAACCAGAAACTGTGAGAGGCGAAACTTCTGGTATAGCAAGCATTTAGGGCAGATGTCCAGTGAACAACTTTGGAAATTTGTAACATCCAGCCAAGAACTGCTGTTCCTGACCTTCCAGAGGGACGTCTGCCTGAAGGTTTTCATTCAGTACACAGTTTAACTGTTTCATCTATCATCTATCCACCTAACTAAACTCTGAAGGATCAGTACATTTAGCTAGGACTGTGTGTCGGGAACCATAGTGTGTGTTTTGAGCATTTAATTCTGTTTAATTCTGTTTTACTTTATTTTAAAACAACGGGCCTGGCCACCTGAGCTTAGCAGGAAGAGGTGGAGTAGTTCCCAGGGCTGGGAGAACTATCGAAACTGCTGGAAATTTTAAAAATGTTAACTGAGCATTGGTACATGCTCCTGTGCCTTACCCATGCATGAGTGGGTGACACACAGCTACTTTTCATTAAAACAGTACTTTGTTTTGGCAACCTCGGTTGCTAGGGATCCGTAACCCCTTGTGAGTACATCTGGGTCAGTAAGGCCTCATAACTCGGCCCTGCTGCGAGCAGGGCACGCAGAGACGAGTGCAGAGACACACACGTCGGCGCGTGTCAGCTGTGTCCACTGGGTACCAGGGCATAACCTTCTGCAAACAATAAGCCAAGGGTTAAAGGCATCTCCTTGTCAGTAAGTTGGTATAACATCCGCATAAGTTTTGTCTACACAAGTGTCAGCAAGGAGTTATGTCACAAGCTAAGGGAAAAAGGGGTAGTAAAACTTAAAAGGCATGCACCAGGTGCAAAATGTTTACTGAAGAACCAGCATGTAAAGAGTTTGTTTGTGACAACTGTATACTCATTAGCACTTTAAAGGAAGAAACTGAACTATTATTACAGAGACTAGAAACACATAAAGATACTGAGTTACTAGAAAAAGGTATTGATGATGCTGTCCATGACATTATTTCCAATGAATCTCTATCAGCAAAAGGCAAGGATATAAGGCCTATGGATCAGGATAAGTCAGAGGGACTAGACTTAGGGGACACTGAGGCTCCTATGGAAGCACCCTGAGAACAACCTAAAAGCTACATCAAAGTACCATGTGCTAACCAAAGTTTGAAATCACCTTTAATGTTGCAAACTAAATTTGAAGGTCTCAATGAACACAGTGTTTCTGAGGACAGCCTTATGTACAACTCCCAAAAAAGGCACATAGATCCCAACCTTCTCAATGACCATGACCAAAAAACAGTTCATGAAACCCTAATAAAGGATATAGTGGTAATTGGGGACTCCATAATGAGGGGAGTGGATTCTGCAGTATGTAATGGAAGGAAGGCAGGTACTACTGTTAGCACCTTGCCTGGGGCAAAAGTGGGAGATGTATCCAATTTACTAGATGGACTCATGGAGAATACGACTAAACCCTTGGTTATTATGCATATAGGAACAAGTGATGTAAATAAAAACAGTTTAAGTGATTTCCAGTCCAAAGTAACTGACTTAACAAAAAGGATCAGAGAAAAAGGAGGAGAAATTATTATTTCAGGAGTATTACCAATTTTTGGGCACCTTGCGTACAAAAATGGAGCTTATAGAATCCATCAATAAGTGGTTAAGACTTTTTTGTAAAAATGATAATATAGGCTTCATGGATAATTCAGTCACATTTAGCAACAAATCCCTATTCAAACCTGATGGCCATCACCTTAATCAAGCAGGTACAAGGGTTCTGGGCAAAAAATTTTATCAGATTTTTGATTTTCATTTAAACTGGCATGGGGGCAACAATTGACTGATAGCAGCCCAGTTACACACATGGTTGGGGATAATAAGCAGGGATTGGACTGGAAGGTGGTGTCAATCAATGCCAGAAGCTTAGTAAGCAAGTTTGACAAACTTAAAATATTGTTATCAACACAAATAATACCTCTAGCCTGCATCACTGAAACATAGTGGGACAATAATGACACCTGGGAAAAATCTATATAGGGATACAATTTATATTATAAATCTTGAGTCTATAGGAAGGGGGGTATAGCTATGTATGTTCATGACTTCATTAAGAGTGTCAAAATTCTTCATGAAGACCCGAACTAGAACTTATAGGTTAAATTATTCCCACAGGTGGGTCCCAAAATAATAACAGGACTAATTTATAGGCCTTCTACCACACTAGCTAACGATCTTGTTCTTCTTAATCAGCTAAGTAACTTCAACCCTGCTGATAAAATATTACTGTTGGGGTATTTCAACCTTCACAACATAGACTGGAAGCTAATTAAGGGAGTTAATAAAATAGATTATATGTACTTAGAAAAATTTGATCAAATCGGATTGGACCAAAATGTATATGATAACACCAGAGGCAACAACATATTGGACACTGTACTAACCAATCTGGGAGATTCACTTGATACAGTTGAGATCTCCTCTCCACTGGGAAATAGCGACCATTCCACAGTATCATTTAGGTTAAAAGGGTTGGAGTTACCCACAGAACAAGGGGGGACTACCAAGCTCAATTTAGCTAGAGCAAATTTTCCTCAGTTGAAAAGAGAGCTAGCCTTATGGGATTGGGCTAAGGATTTTAAGGGTAGTAAGGTTGAAGGAATGTGGAATATACTTCTTGCTAAGCTAAATTAACTTATTAATATACACATCCCAATCCTACATAAATATAAAGCTAATAAAAAGAAAACCCAAGGGTGGCTTAATAAAAATATTAAACAATTAACCAACAACAAAAATAGAATGTTTAAAAAATATAAAAAGGATAAAACTCATACTAATTACCAGGTGTATAGATATTTTACAAAGGAGGTATAGTCATCTCTAAAAAAGGCACGAGCACAGCAGGAAGTCCACTTAGCTACCAAAGTTAAGGACAACAAAAATCCTTCTTCTCATATCACAGCTTGAAGAATAAATAAAATACTGAGGTCCCTTTAAAAATGGAGTTGGGGCACTGGCATCAGAAAAGAGACTGCAGACATTCAAAATAGCTATTTTGCCTGGTTTTTAATGACGGGCTGATCCTTCTAGCTCTGCAAAACTTAAGCCAACTCCGGGACGAATTAAAATTGATCCTGAAGATGTTAGGGACAGATTATATAAACTGGATATTAACAAATCCCCTGGATCAGATATTATACACCCCAGAGTTCTGCATGAATTGGCAGATCCCTTAACACTTCCACTCCCTTACGTTTTCCAGACCTCTCTGGATAGAGGAGAAGTCCCGTAGGATTGGTGGGTTGCTATTGTGGTCCCACTTCATAAAAAAGGGCCTAGGTCTGAGCCAGAAAATTTTAGGACAATAAGTCCTACGTCTCTAATAGGGAAAGTATTGGAAGGGATACTAAATGCAATGATTGTGGATTATCTGGTGAAAAAATAACTTGACTGATCCTGTTCAACATGGGTTTACGAAGTCAAGGTCATGCCAGACTAACCTTCTTACCTTCTATGAAAAAGTTAACTTTGAGTTGAACAAGGGAAAAGTAGTGGATGTGGCTTTTATGGATTTTGCCAAGGCATTTGATAAACTACCCCATGCTGAGTTAATTGAAACATTAGTAAATCTTGGTTTGGATAAGAACATTCTAAGGTGGATAGCAGTATGGTTAACTGGGCGGAAACAAAGAGTCACGGTGAGAGGGGTGCTGTCTGATTGGTCACCAGTCTCAAGTGGGATCCCACAGGGATTGGTTTGGGGTCCTGTCTATTTAATATATACATCTCCACACTTAAATTAAAAGACTCTAACATATGGCTATCAAAATTTGTGGATGATTGTAGAGTGGGTAGGATTGTGAACAACATATCTGAGGCTCTATCCCTGCAATTGGCTAGTGATGAAATTTATCAGTGGACTAATGCTAATAAACTTGAACTGAATATTGCCAAATGTAAAATAATGCATCTGGACCCCCATAACAATAATTGCATACACACCCTTGGAACTAAAACATTATCTGTCACACGTGAGGAAAGAGATTTGGGTGTAAAAATAACCTCTAACTTAAAGTTTAGTTCACACTGTAAGGATCAGGTCAAAAAGGCCAACCAAAATCTTAATTGTATTTTAGGACACATTGCCAGTAGGAGTGAGAATGTTCTCATGCCTCTGTATAGAGCCTTGGTTTGGCCACATTTAGAGTATTGTGCCCAAGTGTGGTCACCACACAACAGGGAAGATATAATTAAGATTGAGGGTGTGCAGCATAGGGCTACAAAATATGTATCTGGGCTGAAAAAAATTATTTATGACAAAAGGTTGGAACAACTAAATCTTTATTCACTACACTATAGAAGGTATAGAGATGATTTGTGTATGCTGTTTAAAATCATAAGGGATACTACACTGTGAGAAAATCTAGGATTCACTTTTAGATCCAGTTGGACTAGCAGCAGGAGATGCAATAAGCAATTTGTACTGTCCGGGTGGAACACTAATCTGAGGAAATACTGGTTTACCCAAAGGGTTGTTTCCTTATGGAACAACCTACCAACTACAGTGGTTGAGAGAGCAATAATATGGATCTATTTAAAGGCAGACTGAACAACTTTTGTTGTGGAAGAACTACTAAGTTCTAAATAATGTGGGATGGGCAAGCACTATGGACAAAATTCCCTCCAGCTTGACTCTACCTATGAAACCTGAGCGGGACATCTGTTTGAACATTTCATTCCGCTTACAGCTGAACACAGCAGGTACTGGGGCATAGAGGTGAACCGGTGGCTGTGTCATGATCCAAGGGGTTGGGGCTGCAACACTACAAAAGCCTGCGCCACCTGTTAGCATGAGCGTGTGACGCGAGCATGAGTGGTGCATATACCACTTGGGAATAATTCCCCTTAGAACACGAAGTTTGTAACTGGGACACTACATCAACTATGATTCATTTATTAAAAAGGTAGATGTGATTTAAATGTCAATATTGCTTTTCAGTCTTAATACAATAATGTAGATTCTGTTACAACATATGCCATTTATTAGATGCATTTCTCCACGTTCATTTTAACTGCTTATATTCCATCTTGCTGTTTTATGTTTAAATTTACAGATTCAGTGAAAGATAAACTGGCCCTGATATTCAAACTATGCCACAAAGTAGTGCAATAGCAGGAGCAGGTGCAAGTACAGTGCACCTATGCGCAACACGCGCGATATTCAAACACTGCACAGGGCTAGATGCACTTGTGCCACACAACTGAATATCGCACCAATTGTGCCATGGTGCAACCAGGGTTGCACAGTGGTGCAGGCCTGATGCACAATAGCACAACCAGGGATGCTCAGGGACAGGATGCAGGGGTCCCCCACACATGGAAGATATGGGCTGAGGAGCACACAGCAGAGACAGATATCGGTCCCCATGAACCACACAACCAGAGGAGAGCTGGAAGAACCACGGCCCATGGAAACCAGCCACAATCCCACAGCTGGGGCATGGTGCCCCAGCACACTCCTAAGCTGTGACCAGCAAACAAGGAGGTCCATCCACCCCATGCTACACTATCCCACCATGCATGCCAACACCCCTACTGTGACAATGCAACCCTGTGCACCATTGAGACATGCAAGGCAGCCCCACCACGAGCACCCTGCAGCAGGTGGCAGCAGACACCGATGCAACAACTGCAGACACAGTGCCGCCCTGCATGCCCCCCCCAAGGTACAGCTGAGAGACTGACCATGCATCGGCACACGAGATATCACACATGCGACAGGGCATGCCCTGGACACCACCACCAGCAGTACAGCATCCTGCACACCCTCCCAAGGACACACCCCATCCCAGCACTGGCCACAACAGCCAGCAAAGAAGCCCACAGTGGTGCATGGAAGCATGCGCCACACAGGATGCAACACAGTGCATGGACAAACACCAACCCACACCCAAGTGCACACCAACACATGGACAGACACAGTAGTGGGTCGATAAACCTGCTGGCATGTGGCCACAGCAGCCGTGAACCCACAGCAAGCACCCCTCCATGGCACAGGTGTACCAGCCAACCTGCGCATGCACCATGAAGCCGTACGCCACCAGCATGCGGCTGGAGCACAAGTGACAGACAGTGGAGCACATCCCCTGCAACAGACACAAGTGACATCATGGAGGGGGGACAAAAACAGCAGAAGCCACAGTGCCACCGAGGCAGGGCAGTGCACCATACTGGTGACAGGAGGCAACCTGGCATTGTGCCGGGTACAGTGGTTGTCCAGCATGGACAGCCACCACTGACATGCCAGCAGACGGTGCATATCACAGACATGCAAGGGTGTCAGTTGCACAGGCCATGGATGGTCTGATGGGACACCATGGACACAGAGCATGCGCCATGGACCACTGCACACAGGCAACCAGTGAACAGAGAACAACACACAAACCACAGACAGTGACCGATTCCCCCACCCACACCATAGGTGGTTCCCTTCCAGACACACACACCCACACGCCCATGCCTGCACCAACCCCGACGCCATGCACACCACTGCAGCTGAGCACCTGTAGCCTGCTGCAAATCATAGACCACCACAGTTGTCATAACAAAACAAATGTATTATAAATAGGCTATAAACATAACTATATAGAAATATATACAATGGGGGGGAAGGGCCACAAACCAGGTGGGGTGGGTAAAGGGCAGGGGTGAACAACTGGGAGAGGGAAGAAGGGGTGTGAGGGTGGGTCCAGGGAGGTAAGGTTCTTCTGGGGGCATGGAGGGCCTAACGTCCGCCCCGCTCATCAGTCCTGTGGGGCCTATGTGACCGCCGTCTCCTTACACCATGCCTCTCTAGCCACTGGAGGATCTCCAGTGATGCCCTCGCTAGCTGCAATAACTCCTGCAAGGCCCTCTCAACAGCCATCCAACACCAACCACCTAGGACAAGGGAGCAGAGTCAATAGGTATGAATGTCCATCCCCCTGCAACCCACCCATTGTGCATGGCATACAGCTGTGGGCCATGCCCCTGTGATAGTGTGCGACCACCCACAGTGATCGTGTCCACAAGACCTGCCAACCCAGGTGCACACAGCCATGTGGACCACTGCACACACCACCACCCAAGTCCTGCACAGCAACACCATGGCTGTACAGTGACATGGCTAGCGGGTGCGGCGCAGTGGCACAGCCATGTACCCGTGCATGCATGGACCACCAGCAATGCACACCCACACATGCAGTGCCACAGGACAGTGCTGAGTGTACCGCGGTGGCGTGCTCGTAAGTGGCATCAATGGATGGTGGCCATGCCCTGCCGCCTACACCGCAACACAGCATGCATAGAATATCCAGGAAGAAAAGTACTCACCTGCATCCACTACATCTGGCGCTGCTGTTGATTGGGCCCACCATCACATGGCTGTTGCTGGCAGCCTCCTGCTCAACACTTGCCCATGCCTCGGCTCATCGCCTCCCTCAGGGCCTAGGGTGCAAACATGGAGAGGGAACATCAGTACAAAACTGCAGCAAAGGCCCCTGTTGTGTGTGATCCTGCACAGCCCAGCCATGCCGCAACCCCACCACGACCAACGCTGCCCACACTGGATGCCCCGGTGACACATACCCACCATGAAACCCGGATGGACACTACCAGTGTATGGATGGAGCACCTACCTGGACATGGCACTGCACCTTGCCAGACGCGTGTCCGTAGACAGGCAAGCCTGTCTGGGTCCCTCCGCCAGGAGTCCCCATAGTGGTGGTGACACTGCTCCGCACTTCTGGAGATACCAGTGGCCTCCTCCAGTGACACTGCCACCTCCCACACTGCACTCCTTGTCCTATCTAAGGGCACATCCCCAAACAGGGCCCCAGCATGGGGCTCTACAATGGCCACCAAACTGGCCAGCTCCAGAGGGCTCCACAAGGCTGCTCTCCTGTGTGCCATGACTACTGCAGCTAGGATCACAAAACGGCACTCTGTAGTGCACGTACGCCATGTGCAGATGCTGCGCAGTACAGCGCTGCCATTCCCCATCACACAGTCACTGAACAGCGCCATAGCGGTGCACCCATGCAGACGTATGGTGCCTAGGTGGCAAAGGTCGACCGCAGGGTCAAAGGTCTGTCACACACAGACTGCCACAGCGTGATTGGGACTCCCTGCATGTAGCATGGTCAGATGCCTGTGTGTGAGACGCCCTGCAGTGGCCTACCATGCTGTGGCACCATGGTGCCTATGACACTCCAGGGCATGAGCGCTATACATGTGAACAACGCACTAGTGCCACTGGCACAGTGGTGGCCATGCCCTGCACTGCTTCCCATGCTCAGCACGTCATCAGCGCAGCAGGCGTCGGTGTCAGCACCACGGGCATGCGCTGTGCGGTGCCTACTGTGCACGTCACAGAGCTGAGCCTTTGCCTGAGTACGCTCAACACAATTGCGCATGGTGCAACAGCATGGTATTCAGCCAGCATATGCAAATCAGCTCATCAGCAATTCCATGGCGCAGCCACTGCATTAGCATCCACTTAAAGTTGCACCTCGCCTCATTTGCATGCCTCGCATTATGTAAATGTGACATGGGGCTTCAGAGGTCATTGTTTGGTATTGCAGTCTATTGTGGTGGGTTGCATGCTGTTTGGAAGTGTGGACTGTGGTGTGTGGGAGATGCATGGGACTGCACATTCAGAGGTAACACCTGTCATTCCCACAGGATCAATAATGACCGAACATGAGGAGGAGGAGGAACAGAGACGTGGGAGATGGAGGAGGCCCAACTTCACCCAGGCAGAATCAGATGCCCTGTTTGAGGCCTACCTCAACAGGGAACTGCTGCTCAGTGGACAGCGGGGGAACACCACAGGCCCAGGCTGCGGCATGGGATGAGCTAGCGCGTGCCGTCCACCAGCATGGCAGCCACCAGCAGTCCATGGAGGAGTGCAAGAAGAAGAAGGTGGGCACGGACAAGAGGAGGATAAAAGATAAGGTGGCTGCCATCAGGGCAGCATGTGCTGCAACTGGTGGTGGACAGCTGGATGTGCCACACCTGACACCACAGGAGGAGCGGGTGGCTGGCAGCATGTGTCGTTGTGCCCTAGAGAGCATTCCAGGTGGGTGGCAGCCCATCACTGCATGGTAGGTCCTGTGCTGTCACTGTGTGGGGGGTGGGGGAATGCCACAGGGTAGGGCAGAGACATTAATGCTACTGTGTTCCCCTTACAGCTCCTGAGCGTCTACATGGGTCAGTGGTGGTAGGTGTGTCCACTGAGGGTGATACCCTGGACACAGAGGAGCACCCATCCACCTCCACAGGTGTTGGAAGGTCAAGACCACAGTATACCCACCTGTCTGTCTGGACTGAAGTTGGAGGTGCTGGTGCGGAGGAGGCTCTGCCCGTGTCCCAGCATGACAGCGTCCATGAATGACAGCGTGCTGTGACACAGACTGGTGCCATATCCGGCACCGATGATGATGGATCACACATCATGGACAGTGATACATGTGGGCCACAGGATGGCCCCACAGCAGGTAACAGCACGGGCATAGCCATTGGTGGTGCCGCCATGGAGGCCTGCATGACATCACAGTCCCAGCCTGTGCCTGTATGCACCAGTGGGGCAGCACTGGTGTGCATCCAGGCCAGTGGGGCTGTTGCGGCTGCTGCGGCAGCACCAGTGAGCCCTGGCGAGCAGTGGCCAGAGGGGCAGAGTCAGCAGTCAGCCAATGGCGATGGGGGGACAGTATCAGGGGGCAGCATCAGTGTACCGCATGTGGACATGCCCTGGCATGGCTGTGGTGTGCAGCGCCCATCATCAAGGGGTGATGCCCAGCACTGCCAGGAACACCATGAGGGACAGCATGCCGATCCGGCGGATTACCTCTTTGATGAGCACAGCCGCCTACTCCAGGCTTCCGTGGATCAGCAGTCACGGCTTGTTAGGGTGGAGGAGCGGCACAGCAGAGACCATGCTCTGCTCCTGGCAGAGATGGCCTGGCAACGGGATGTGACCGCTGCCATTGACAGGCAGACACGAGCATTCACAGCTGTCATGGCCACATTGGGCGCAGTTTGTTGCCCATGCGCGCAGACACTGCGCGCAGTGTCACATCCACCCCCGTTCCTAGCATCATGCGACACCTTCCATGTCGCACACCGGTTCAGCTGTGGGCATACCGAGCACGCCTGGCACAGGCATGTTCGGTGAGCTGCAGACCCCTTCTTGAACATGGTCACGTTCCCACAGCATCACTCCTGGGGGACAGTTGGTGCCACCACACCACCCCATGAGGCCAATGGTCAGCCTGTCACAGCTGGCAGGTCTCAGCGGGTCCGCCCACACATCTGTGGTGGTCATGACACTGTGCCCCGTGACTGACCTGTCTCCCACCATGGCCACTGTCTGATGCTGCCCTGTGTGCAGTGTGTTGTGCAACATGCAACACATGGGTGGGGTACCCAGCCCTGCACACACACATGGTCTATGTGCACACCATCCCGGCTGCTGGCCACTGTGGCATGTGCATGATGATGCCTGCATTGCGCTGTCCACCAGTGTGCAATGGTGACCAGCGTCTGAGACACGCACAGTGACGGGCACTGGGCGTGGTCATCTGTGAACCTGTGTGTGGCTAGGGGTTGCAGTCAGGGTCAGTGTACCTTCTATCCCTTGTGCATGTCTTGTGGGGTGTGTGTGTGTGTGTGTGTGTGTGACCGTGTGTCATGTTAGGCCTTGCCCATCCATGACGGCATGTGTGGTTCCACGCTCAGCCAATTCCCTTGCCGCCATCTGCCCTGGGGTTCATCCATGCATGTCTGTGGGTTGTGCCCTTGCCATTGGTGGTTGCACATGGCCCCATGACCTACCTGTGTTGGTCGAAGTGCTCCTCTGTGATGGTGTCCCGGTGCAGCTGTGACATTCAGATCAGGCGGGAGTCCCTTCACCCAAGGGGTGGCTGCCCATCACCATCTGGACCAGTGTCCTCATCATCCCCATCGCTGTCCGCCTCTTCAACCTCTACAGCTATCCCACAGTCATTGGCCATGTTGTGCAGGATGCAACAGGCCAGGAATAGCCCGCAGGCCTTCGAGGGGCTGTACTGTAGGGCACCACCAGACGTGTCCAGGCAATGGAAATGTGCCTTCAGCATCCCGAACACCCGCTCTATGACATTACGTGTGGTGGCATGTGCCTCATTGTACAATTGCTGCGATGGGGTCGTGGGACACCTGTATGGTGTGAGCAGCCAGGGACAGAGTTGGTAGCCACTGTCACCTGTGTGTAGAGGGTGGACATTAGTATGGTGGTCAGCATCGCTCTGCCATGGGCCGTCAAGGCCGGTACCCATGGCATCTCTGACTATGCACCCCCCCAGCTGCCCATGTCATCCTGCGTGATGTGCATACTCACCCACTAGGTGGCCAGTGGGGATGTCCCCACTCTCAAACCTGTGGCACAATGCAGACTGGTGCCAGATGAAGGCATCATGTGCTCCCCCAGGGTGCGTGGCACAGACATTGGTTATGCGCTCCCTGGCATCGCACACCACCTGGCAGTTGATGCCGGCATAACCCTTCCGGTTCATGTCTGCTGCATCATCTGGGCCAGGTGGCATGCGGATGGCCACATGGGTGCAGTCAATGGCCCCGAGCACGCCAGACATACGTGCTACCCTGTGAAACTCTTGTATGTGTGCTGTGCACTCCACCTGTGTGCTGGGGAAATGGATGTACTCCGCAGCATGTGGCAGCAGTGCACTGAGGAATTGTGTGAGTAGGCGTGACGTGGCCAACTGGGTTATACCTGTTGTGTCCCCTGTTGGTCTCTGGAAGGTGTCCGTGGTGAGCAGGCACATGACAGCTGTCACCTTTGTCTCCACTGACAGAGCATGGCTGTGTCGTGTGGGTGCCTGCATCTCATCACTGCACAGCTCACAGAGCCACCTCAGGATCACTCAGTTCAGGCGGTACCGGCCCACAATCTCTGTGTCAGTGTAGTGCTCGAAGGTGGTGTGGGCTCGGTACCACCTGTTGGGGACATACCGCCAATGGGCCCTTCCATGGCCGTGCCCCCCTGCTGCCTGCCTTCTCACACCCCTCATTACCGCCTCCATCTGGAAGGTGACACTGGCCATGTCCCTGGCTGGTGTCCCCCCCCAGCAGCTGTTATCCTGTCCCCTCCGCTGTCCTTTGTGATGCTCCCCCTGCACCAGGTACACCTCCAGCCTTTGGTTGTCCTGCCTACTGCTACTGCCCTCAGTCCACTGTGGCACTTCCGTCTCTCCTGCACAGTGGCACAGGCTCCCACTCCTGTCCTGTTCCTGTTTGTTCCCAGGTGTGCCCTGTCCAGCTCCTGCCCAGTCCCACTCACTGCTACCCTCTTTCCAGTTGCTGTCACTTTGCTCCCACCTCTGGCTTCCCTGTAGCATTCTTGTGCCTCTCTCTTGTTCCTTTTTATTTTGGATCATTTCTGCTATCACGCAACTTCCGCTTGGTCCCCTATTGTGCATGATGCATGCTGTTGAATATCACACTGCGTCATTTATTCAAGGTTCCTCCCCCTACAGTTGCGCATGCACTCATTACCATTGCGCTCTTGCGCATTGTGACTTGTGGTGCGCAGCTGCTTCCCACTGAATATCACAGAATGGCGCATGTTCATAGTTGCGCTGGCGCATCTCTATTGTGCATGGCGCATCCCTTTTGAATATCTGGGCCACTGTTTTTAAGATAGCCTTTTGTGATGTTTGTTTGGGCATGATTTACACTGCCATCT
Organism: Neoceratodus forsteri; assembly: GCA_016271365.2. Classification (NCBI taxonomy): domain Eukaryota; kingdom Metazoa; phylum Chordata; order Ceratodontiformes; family Ceratodontidae; genus Neoceratodus; species Neoceratodus forsteri. The sequence goes on along the minus strand of CM028136.1, from coordinate 444,207,687 downwards.
TTATTTTAATGGATTATTTACTTGCTCAGAGTACTTACAGTTGTTTTCCACAAGGAGGGAGGGATGGGGATGTTGACTTCTGTTTGAATCATGCTCAATTGCTGGGTTTACAGCATAAGATTTTGACCCATAATATAGGCCTGCTTATTAAAAATCTTTTTCACCTGTGTGAGAGCAAAATTCAACTTTATCTCATTGTTCATCCTCAGATTGCTGTTGTTATCTGGAGATGTTGAAATGAATCCAAGGCCTATGGCAGATCAAAACATATGACTATTTTCTATCTGTGAAAGGGGGCCTAAAGATTGTACATTTCAAAGCATGAAGTTTAGCTTCCAAACTGCATGAGGTCAAGGCTTGGGTTACTTTCTAACAAGCCTGTTTTAGCCATTACTGAGACCTGACTTTGTCCCTCAGTATCAGATAAAGAGCTAACATTACCAGATTATTCAATTTATAGAAAGGAGAGGGTCAAGAAAGGGAAAAGGGGAGGTGTAATGTTTTATATTAAAAATACTCTGATTGCTGTACCCCTCTCTAACAACAATGTACAGTAGATCATTACAGTTGTGAGTATCTTGGAATGCAAGTTAGAATAGGTGCTTTAAAAAGGTTTAACATATATTTATTGCATTTACAACCCCCATAAAAATAATAATCAGGGATTTCAGGATTTTGTAGCTTTAGTGACAAATTGTGGTAGAAAGGAACAAATCATAGTTGAAGACGTTAACTTAAATTGGATGAGTAAAGATAGTTTCAAATACAAAACTGCCTGACTGTGCTCTGGTTTGCATCAATTGATAATGAATCCCACTTGCCTTAACTTAAAATCTAATAGACATACATTATTAGATTGTTTTTTAACAAACAGAAATTAGCACATTGTAGCAAGAAAACTAATTTCAGATTCTATCAGTGATCACCTCCGTGTATTTGGAATTTGGAAAGGTGCGGATTAGTTAAGCCTTCTCCTAAAATAATAGCATTAAGAAGTGATTCTAAAATAGCTGTTTCTTGTTTTATGCGTAGGCTATATGAAGTGGACTGGTCTTATACCAGATGTAAACTGTGCACTTGATTATTTTATTAGGACTTTAATGGAAGCAGTGAATTCACATGCTCCAGTTATTAAAAGAGAGTTAGTGGAAGAAATGCTAAATGGCTTAACACGATTCCTTTCAAGATGATGAAAGGCAGGGATAACACTTGGCAGATACATAAAGAAGTAAATCCACTTTTGTTCTAAATCAATGTAGGAAAAGAAGAAACAACTGTAAAAGGGAATTAAAATTAAAACTAACTATTGTACACAACAACAAATAGAAAATCTTTCAAACCTGAAAACAATTTGGAGCTAAATCAGAACCCTTTTCTCCCTGCCACTGAAAATAGCTCTGGTATGTTTAAGGATGGTGAGTTATTGACCAATCTTGCCTCAATTGCTGAAGAATGTAATTTGCAGTTTACCAATTTGGATTCTTATCAGAAAGACCTAAATGGCAATAAATGTACTAATCAGGAAATTAATCTAAAAAGGTCAAGTTTCTTTTTTTTATTGTCTTTTCTCCTTCCTCCATAGACTGCACAGGGGTATCACCCCTCCCTCAGAGGGGTTCATCCTCCAGTCCAACCCCCAGCTTGTCCACCCCCCGCTGAGGTTCCACCACAGATTCCCCTTCCATGGCAGGGCCAGGTGGAGGGTGCCAGCATCCCCCCCACCACCACCCTGGTATGTCAAATCTGGTGGTGGGGGGCAGATTTGCTGGTGCGATTGGACCATCACTGGTCCTGCGGAGCCTCGGCATTTTCCATTTTCTCCCACCCCTCCCTTCCGATGTGAGGATATCGGCTTCAAGCCTCCCAACCCATACTGCCCTTCAACTCCCACCAGGGGGCAGTCAGCAAGCAGGATGACTAGTCCCCTTCCCAGAGAGTGATTGAGCAGTTCTCCAGATGCTCAATCCTCTCTCCCCACTGCTGACCCCCACTGGCCCAGGCTCATTCCCGAACCCAGGTCACTGGTGTGGCATGAGGTGTGGCATCCAGCGCCTCAACCCTCAGTGCCACCAGGTCAGCCCAGTCACATTTCTTTTTAAAAATTGTTAAAAGTGTGGAAGTGTTAAAACTACTCAAGAAACTAAAACCAGACAAATCTCCTGGCTGTGATGAGTTGTCTTCTAAGCTTTTGGCTCTTGCTGCTCCCCAAATTGCTTATCTAATTAGCATTTTATTTAATTTATCTTTTCAGACTGGACAAGTACTGACTTTATGGAAACAATCTTACATAATACCAACACATAAATCAGGGTCTCAATCTGAATATTGCAATTATTGTCCCATCTCTATGTTATCTGTCCTATCTAAGGTGCAGCAGAAAATCATCTATCAACAGCTTAATGACTATATTAAGTTACACGATTTGATTTCCACAAACCAGAATGGTTTCGGGGGGTGGGGACACAGCACTGAGAGTGCCTTGGTTAGGTTCACGGGTGCTGTCCACAGGGCTACTGAGTCTGGTTGCTTTATGGGGGTAGCATTCATGGACCTAACCAAAGCATTCAACTTAGCTGACCATTCTATTTTGTTGAAACGCCTTATGCACATGGGAAACAAACATTGAGGTGCACAAATAAGGCAAAATACTCACAAAAAGTAGCTGCTAAAGTGGTTTTATTGTGCCAAAACTCCAAACTCAAGTGCAACACAGGCCCCTACCACCTCAAATCCCTGCAGGTTCTTCAAAGGGGGAGTGAACAACAGAAGCAGTTCCATTCTATTGAAAGCCAGGATTTAAAGGGGCACATCCCCATAAAGCGACAAAGTACAAAGTGCAAAGCCAAACATAGATGTTATTATTATCAAGTTAACTAACATTCATCATAAATATTATTTAAGGTTAAATATGATGAAGCAAATTTCAACTTCAAGTTATATTTATGGTACACTGACAAAAGTGATGTCATTCCAACAAAGCGAGGTCTTCAAAACAAAGAATGATGGACATAATATCCAACTTTGGTGTATTAAAATATGCAATGAAATAATAAAGTTACAAACAGCAGAGCAACTGGATCATCACAAGGGAAAAGGGGAGGAAATTAAAAACAAAAGGAAACAAAAATAAAATAAAATGAAGTGGATACTAGAAAACAAAGTGATGAAGGGAAGAAAAATATATTTACAAAACAGATAAGGGAATAAAATAAGGCAAGTGAAGCAAAATAATAAATATGATGATGAAGGTATGCTACAATATACTTATAAAAAAATTGTGAAAACAAAAGGAAGAAAAAAGGGTCAGAGTGGTAGCTGTATCAAAATGATACTATCATAGAAAAGGCTGGAGGTCCCAGCCATCATTAATTTCCTCAGGGTGACAAGAGCCTTGCAGAAAAATAAGTCTACTTTCTCTTTGTCTTAACAGTTGCCATCTATTGCCTCCCCCAGGCTGTACAGTATATGAATATGGTCTATACCCATAAAGTAAAAACAATTCAAATCAAAATTGTGGTGTGTGCCCCAGTGGCTCCCCACTGGGGTATCACAACGTCTATTGGAAATAGAGTGGACATGCTCTTGAATGAGTTCTTTAAGGGTGCGAGTGATCATACCTACATATAAAGATGGACAGTTGCAACACAGAGCATAAATAACACAAGTGGTCTTAAAAGTTAAAAACTGCTGTACTCTGTGTATAATGCCATTAGTGGGACTTTGAAAGATGGATCCAATATGCATATATTTACAAACATTGGAAACTCCACATCTGTGGCAACCAGGACTAATTCTAAAGCCCAAGGGGTTTGGAGTAGAGGAGGAAGAATGACTTTAGACAACTTTAGTTTTAATACTTTTTCCTTTTTTATAAACCACACTGAGATGATTCCCAATCTGATCCTTAAGGTCTGGATCCGCATCAAGAACATACCAATATTACTTAAGGGTACCTGCTATTTTTGGAGAAATATTATTAAACTCTGTGATAAAATTAATTACTTCAAATTCACCTATAGGTTTGGGTTGACATTTTAACAGAGTATCTCTATCTCGAGATTTTGCATGCTCATATACAGTATCCAATAATATTGCATCATAGCCTCTTCCCTGAAACCTTTTGGTCAGTTTCTGGGCATAATTTTTTGAAGTCCCTAGTATCAGAACAATTCCATCTCAGTCCTAAATACTGTCCTTTGAGTATACCTTTAAGCAAATGGGGAGGATGGCAGCTGTCAAATTTCAGCAAGAAATTGCCAGCTGATGGTTTCCTGAAATTTTCAGTGACAATACTACCATCCAGGGCAGCACACAGCCAGAGGTCCAAAAAAGCCACAGTGTTGGGATCCATTTTATAAGTGAAATGTAAATTAAAATTGCTCCTATTAAAAATTTCAAGAAATTAATTGGCCTCAGACTTTGTGCCACCCCAGATGCACAGCATGTCATCAAAAAAACATCATCAATGGAGAATTTTGTTTTAAAACTTATTTGCATGGGGGTGGAAGATGGCAACCTCCTCCCACCAACCTAAAAATAAGTTAGCATAGGAGGGTGCCATCGCCGACCCCATTGCAGTGCCACAACTCTGCAAATGATATTTTGAATCAAACATAAAGAAGTTACTGTCACAAACATGCTCCGCAGATCAGGGCCTCTGCTCCCACAGTGCCAAACATCAAAGTGCAATATGTGAACAGGAGACAAACAGGGTAACCCTCGTCTGTTTTGGATCAGAATCACCTACTAGCCTTGAGTGCTAGTCAAATGTGAACCTTTTGCTAGAACACCCAGTTAACAGGCTCAGATATGTACCCTCTTCAGGGAATACAGTACAATCCTTCACCCAGTGGCACCCAGTCAGGTTCTCAAGTGTACCCTTACAACTCAATATGAGACCTAGGTATATTCATACTTTTAGCAAGATAGTAACACACCTTTTCGAGCATTTAACAGTTTTCAGAATTTTCCAACTGGTTTCAGCCTCAACATGCAAAACAAAGACTCAAACAGGATTAAGGAAAATCAAAAGGTTTACTAAGATAAAAATAGATAAAATACAAAACAGTAGAGCATATAACCTGTACTTACAGTCCAAGAATAATTTTAAATTTTACAGAACAAAATGTATGATGTTTTAAATGGTCTAGTATAGCTAAAGTTCCAGATGAGGGTGCACTATGTTGAACAGAAGTGCTTTGTTTGAGTCCAGAGATCAATTGTCTCACTCCTCTTAGAGTCCAGAGATAAAAGTCTCTTTTCCCTCAGATGTTGACAAATTGAAAGTCAGTCTCTCCACCTCCTTGTGATGTCACAGCACACATTAGGTCACTGCTAGCCCTGTGATAAATCTGTAATCTGAGTAGGCTATCCAAAAGGATGTTATTTTATTGCTGGCTGGAAATCAGCAGTTAGCATTTTTTTAAAATATGATAGTTGCTTTGATCAAAGTATTTCCTTTGATGTTCTTAGAACACACATCCTGTCAACAGTTCCCTTCTAGGTGTGAAAGTCAACAGGAATCAATGAAGTGTCCCCTTTCCTCAAGGATCATAAAATGCATACTTTACCTTTGTAGTTTCAAAGTAGGAATATTTTACAATGTGTTATCACCTGGCATTTTGGAAGGAAGCCCTATGTGTTAAAACAGAGCAGGAAAACAAAATCTGCTACATTAGGGATATGCTGAGGTCAGAAGGTCAAAGCTTACACTTCCTGGCTGCTATCCCTCAGCTGACATTCATGTCACATTTTATATCACAAATATTATACAATAATTATTAGAGGTGTTATCACGTTACACTCCTCCCTCCTTAGACTGAACTTGGGGATCTATTCCTGCATGGGATGAGCTCCCAAAATTCAGTTCACATCTCAAACCTACATGATAAACCATCAGAGTTTTCATTTGTGGCCCCTGCCTTGTAGGAGACAGTCAGGTCGTAACTCTGCAAGGCAAGGCTCCATCTTAACAACCTACCATTTGTTTTACTCATTTGTGCCAGCCAAACCAGGGATTGTGATCTGTTTGTACCTCAAAATGCTGCCCATATAGGTATGGCTCTGACTTCTTTAGTGCCCACACCATGGCAAGACACTCTTTTTCCAGTGTAGAATAAGCCTGCTCCCTGGGAAATAACTTCTTACTGAGGTACACTATGGGTTGATCTTTCCCTTGGTTGGATATTTGACTAAGCACTGCCCCAATACCCACATCTGAGGCATCAGTCTGGACTACAAAGGTTTTACTATAGTCTGGACTTGCCAATACAGGAGCACTGCACAGTGCCTCCTTTAGTCACATAAAGGCTTGTTCACAGGCTGGTTCCCAGGTAACTTTCTTAGGCATCCTTTTCCTCAACAGACCAGATAGGGGAGCGGCCAAGGCACTGTAGTTTGGTACAAATTTCCTATAGTACCTTGCTGTCCCTAGAAAACTCTGGACCTGCTTCTGTTTCTGGTCTGGGCCATGCCTTGATTGCCTCTATTTTCATTTGGTTAGGATGGAGCTGTCCCTGGCCTACAACATGCCCAAGGTATGCCACCTCACCCATGGCCACCTGGCACTTCTCAACTTTTACAGTGAGTCCGACCCTCTGTATCCTACCCAGCACTTCCCTAAGGTGGAACAGGTGTTCCTCCCAGCTGGCACTAAAGATGGCAATGTCATCCAGGTATGCCATGGCATACTCCGCTGTGCCATTTAACACCTGGTTCACCAACCTTTGGAAAGTGGCAGGGGCATTCTTCAGTCCAAAAGGCATTACTTTAAATTCAAATAACCCTATCGGAGTGATGAAGGCCAACCTCTCCCTAGCTCTGGCAGTTAACTCTACCTGCCAATATCCTTTTGTCAGGTCAATAGTTTTAAGGTATATTGCCCCTCCCAACTTGTCCAGGAGTTCATCCGTCCATGGCATTGGGTGGGTGTCTGACTTCATGACTGCACTGAGTCCACAATAGTCCACACAAAAATGAGTAAAGCCATCTGGCTTGGGAACAAGGACTACAGGTGAGGCACATGGGCGGTGGGATTTTTGGATTACCCCTAAAGCCAGCATTTCCTCCACCTCCCTTCTAATGTCTTTCTGGGCAGTCTCTGACACCTCATATGCCATCCGCCATATGGGCACTTGCATCCTTGTCTCCACATCATGTGTCACTAAGGGAGTTAGTCCAGGCTTGGTGCTAAACAGTGGGGCAAAATCTGCTAAAACCTCCCTTACTTCCTGGATCTGTTTTGGGATCAACTGGGGCAACATTTTAATTGCCTCCACAGAGGACTCCTGCTTGCTTTCTTCCAGCAAGTCCAGAAGGGGGTCTTCTTCATCCATCCCTCCTCAAGACTACACGCTGCAAACACCATGTCAGCCCTATTAGCATATGGCTTCATTATGCTGACATGGTATATTCTTTGTGTATGTCTCCTGTCAGGTAGTTCTATAATGTAGTTCACGTCATTTACCTATCTGACTACTTTGTACAATCCTGCCCACTCAGCCTGCAGCTTATCTTTCCAGATTGGGATTAGGACCATGACTTCCTGACCCACTCTCTGGCTCTGGCTGTGTGGTCATACCACACCTTTTGTTTTTGTTGGGCAGCTGCCAGGTTGCTCTGGGTTGTCCCCATGAGCTTCTTCAGCTTTTCCCCTAAACTTAAGGACATAATCCACTATGAGAGTTCCCTGGGTGGCATGCTTCCCTTCCCAGTCCTCCCCAATAAAGTCTCGGGGCACATGTACCCTGCGTCCATATAAGAGCTCAAAAGGGGAAAACCCTGTTGACTCTTGGGGCATCTCCCTGTATGCGAACAACAGGTGGGGAAGATATTTCTCCCAGTCCCTCCCATGCTGTTCAGCAAACACTTGGTGCATCGATTTAAGGGTACCATTGAATCTTTCCACAAGCCCATTGGCTTGCGGGTGATAAGGTGTCATGTGCCTCTGCACCACCCCACACTTCTCCCACAAACATTTCATCAGGTCCGACATGAAGGAACCCCCTTGATCGGTGATAATATCCTGCGGAAACTCAACACAGGAGAAAATCCCTAGCAAGGCATCTGTCACTTTGTCTGTCCTAAGTGAGGATAAGGCGACTGCCTCTGGGTACCAGGTGGCATAATCCACCACAGTCAGGATAAAACTCTTTCCAAAGGAGCTGGGGTATTTAGAGGCCCCATAATATCCATTCCTACCCTCCAGAATGGCTCATCCATTATGGGCAAAGAATTAGGGTGGCTTGGTTATCTTACCCACCTTCCCTATTTCTTGGCATCGGTGACAAGACCTGTTAATACTCCTTCACCTGCTGGGTGAAGTTGGGCCAATAAATTCTGGGCCAATCGCTACATGGTGGGCATGATTCCCAGATTACCAGACATGGGAATATGATGTGCAATCTTGAGCAACAACAAGCTGCCTGCCTATCACCCGTCCCTCTGTCCTTACATCCTGTTTATACAGCAGTCCATTGTCCCGATAAACTTTATGTTTCCTGTCACCTCCCTGTGCTCCATCAGTATCTGCCCAAGCTCTCAGCTTCTCTAAACTAGGGTCACTTTTCTGAGCAGCTGCAAACTCCTTTCATATTCCCAAGGCATGGGACAGGTCCCCTTCAGTTTCTAGACAAGGGTCTCTAGCTCTAGCATCAGGGCATACAGGATCACTGCCATCCCTAACCCTCTGACTATGGGTCACCCCTCCCTCTACCTCTGTAGTTGGTCTGTTAACTGCTGCCTGGGGAATTTCTAACCCTCTTTCATTATTCTCCATATCAGGAGACAAAGGCTGGGGAACCAGCCTCCCAGTGTTTTCCACAGGGGCTTCTATGGGGTCTAGGGAACCACAATTTACCTTTGCTGCTTGGCTGTAGGTAACTGCACACACCATCCCCTGATGGAGATTTTTCCCAGTAATTACATCTAAAGCAAGATTTTCTGTGACTGCAACTTTTTGCACAGTCTTCCTGTCTCACTCCAGTCCAGGAGAACACTAGCAAGTGGCAGTATTTTCTCCTCCCAGTGAATCCCCATACAGTAACAAATTGATTGGGTATAAGCTGTTCAGGCTCTACCAAATCCCCTTTACCGAAGTCAGGATGCCCCATGTCACTTAACCCATGGGTTTGTGCCCCATTCACAGTGAGGGGTGTATGTGTTCATTCAGGTTTACTGGCATGCTTTCAGGGACACACAAACAACCCACTTTTTTCCTAGCACCACTTTGTGCACTCTCTGCCCTTTTTGGATACTGCCTGGCAATATATCCAGGTTCTCTGCAAACCAAACATTCATTCCTTTTATCAGACAAATCTTTTCTTTGTAACCTGGGGTTACCTGGTTTTGGTGGAGGCAGCAAGGGTTTTAGCTGCCCTGAAGGTGCCCTTTCCCTTTCTGCACTGCCACACCTGCCCCATTCCCTCTTAGAGCAGGTCTGCTCCTGGCATAGTGGTCTGAGAGTTCAGCAGCCTCTTGCTCTGTTTTTGGATCTTGGTCCTCTAGCCAGGTTTTCAGCTCTGCTGGGCACGCCTCAAAAACTGCTGTAACAGTACAACATTTTAAATTTTCTACAGAGTTTGCTTAATCCCTTCCCACCAACATTTTAAAAACTGACATTGTTTAGTGGCTAGCTCCTCATAGCTCATGTCAGGGTTTCTCCTGAGCATACAGAAATTCTCTGTATGCCTCTGCTGTTAGATCATATGTCTTTAAAAGTGCAGCTTAAAGTTTACTATAATCATTACTGTCCTCATTGTCCATTTAACCCAATGCGTCCTGAGCTTTCCTGGTAAGAAGCAGGGATAGCTGGAAGTTCCAGGACTCTCTGGGAATATTTGCCTGAATACATACTTTTTCAATGGAATTTAAAAAGGCATCCATATCGTCCCCCTCTTTAAATTCAGCTAACAATTTAGAATTTAATTTGTAACCCAGTCCTGTAGTTCCAGTTAAACTCAGGCCACTTACCTGCTCTGGCGCTGATCTTGGGAGTTGTAGCTTCTCTAGTTCAGATTTCCTCTGGTGCTCTCTCTCTCTCTCTCTCTCTCTTTCCTCCCGCTTGACCTCTCACTGTTCTCACTCGGCCTCTCTCTGACACTGTCGCTGTTCTCGCTCAGCCTCTCGCTGAAGCTGTTGCTTTTTTCCTCAGCCTCTCTCTGAAGCCGTTGCTCTCTTTCCTCTCACTTCATCTCCAGCTTCCTCTGTTCAAGCTCCCTTCACTGCTGGGTTTCAAACTTTTTCTGTTCAAACTCCAGCTAGATCCTCCATAACTCCATCTGCAGCCTGATCCCTTCTGGCTCCAGAATGCTGGTGACCTTCCCCTGCTGCTGTGGCCCTTGACTTGCACTGGTCCTGCTGTCCTCCTCACTGGATCTGGACACTGCACTGGCCCCTGGCCCCGCCACACCCAAGATTTGGTCCTTTCCAGTCAAAGACTGTAACTCAAGGCCTTGTGCATCAGTTGCCACAAGAGCCTCCATGAGATGCTTTTTGGCTCATCCCTCATGCTGGACTCCTCTCTCCTGGCACAACTGCCTCAGGTAGTCTGCAGTGTATTTGCTGTAGTTGGAAGCCATCTTCTTCCCTATCTACGGCTACACTAACTTACACCCGGAAAAAAATAAAACAGGTAGGGAACTTTGACTTTAAGCACAATGATATAGTTCTGTTACTTTTTAAATCACTACCTTATTTTGCATGTGAGCTGTTACAGTATTAATCTGACACACTGGACTGTTAATGCTCGTGTTACCAAATATTTTTAAATCGCACCATTGTCAACCAAATCTGTCACAAATGTGCTTCTCAGGTCAGGCCCTCTGTTCCTACAGTGCCAAACCTTGAAGTGCAATATGTGAATAGGAGACAAACAGGGTAACCCTCCTGTCTGTTTTGGGTCCGAATCACTTACTAGCCTAGAGTCCTAGGGGTCAAATGTGAACCTTTTCGCTAGCACACCCAGTTAACAGGCTCAGATATGCACCCTCTGTAGGGAATGCAGTACAATCCTACACCCAGTGGCACCCAGCCAGGTTCCCAAGTGTAACCTTATGACTCACTATGAGACCTAGGTATATTCTTACCTTTAGCAAGATAGTAACACAACTTTTTCAAGCACTTAACAGTTTTCAGAATTTCCCAATACAGTTTCAGCCTCCACATGCAAAAAGAAAGACTCAAACAGGATTAAAGAGAACCAAAAGGTTTACTAAGATAAAAAGATAAAATACAAAACACATATAGAGCATATAACCTGTACTTACAGTCCAAAATAATTTGGAATTTTACAAAACAAAATGCATGATGTTTTAAAATGGTCTAGTCTAGCTAAAGTTCCAGATGAGGGTGCACTATGTTAAACAAAAGTGCTTTGTTTGGAGTCCAGAGATCAATTGTGTCTCACCCTCTTAGAGTCCAGAGATAAGTGTCTTTTTCCTCAGATGCTTGGCAAATTGAAAGCAATCTTTCCACTTCCTTGTGATGTCACAGCACATATGAGGTCACGCTAGCCCTGTGATAAATCTGTAATCTGAGTAGGAATATCCAAAAGGATGTTATTTTATTGCTGGCTGGAAATCAACAGTTAGCAATTTTTTTTTAAATATGACAGTTGCTTTGATCAAAGCATTTCCTTTGACATTCTTAGAACACACATCCTGCCAACAGTTCCCTTCTAAGTGTGAAAGCCAGCAGGAATTGGTCAAGTGTCCCCTTTCCTCAAGGATCATAAAATGCATAATGCTTTCTGTAGTAGTCAGAGTAGGAATATTTTACGATGTGTTATCACCTGGTATTTTGGAAGGAAGCCCTATGTGTTAAAACAGAGCAGGAAAACAACATCTGCTACATTAGGGCTATCCTGAGGTCAGAAGGTCAAATCTTACACTTTCTGGCTGCTACCCCTAAGCAGACATTCACATCACATTTTTAAACCACAAATATTATGCAATAATTATTAGAGGTTTTATCATGCTACAGTTACTAGCAAGCATCAGTTCCAAAGCCTCTAAGACAAATGCAGAATCAATGATAGTATTCATTTGGAAAAGATCTCTAAAGAATTTTACCGCATGCAGTCCCAGATGATGTCTGATACTGGTACATATTGCTTCAACATCAATAGTTAATCAGAAGTGGTCAGTATCAAATCTCTGATGTTGCATGGCCTCCAAGACTGCCAGGGTGTCCCTCAGGTATGAAGGTAAGTGTACTGCCATAGTATACAGTTAGGCAAATTTAGATTGTGAATTACAATGAAAACGGGAAAAAGTGAACCACTAGGAATTGAACCGAGGACCTCTAGCATTCCATGCCAGTAACTCTGCCTCTGTGCTATGGTTCACACAGCTGCAGGGGCTGTCCAGATCTTCCTTCAAATTCACATTCCCTTCCACTGGTGTTGCATAACTTTGCAACCTCAGAAATACATCAGAACAACAGCCAATCAACTCCTTCTCAGTGCAGTTTAAATAAGCCACTGCTAGGCAAATTTAGATTATGAATTACAATGAAGAAGGAAAAAGGTGAACCACTAGGAATTGAACCTAGGACCTCAAGCATTCTGTGCCAGTAGCTGCTGGGGGGGGGGTTGATTGGCTGTTGTTCTGATGTGTTTCTGAGGTTGCAAAGTTACACAACACCAGAGGAAGGGAGTGTGAATTTGACAGAAGACCTGGACAGCCCCTGCAGCTCCGTGAGGGGATCATGTGGTTGAACACAGCCAATCATGCTTATGGAAGCCAAGTCTTGAGACGGTAAACACCCAATCCTTTCTTTTTGAAAATGTTTTAAATCTTAATTTATGGAATGTCTTTTCCAAATCCACTTGTGTATTAAACCGATCCATAGTTGGAGTGGGAACAAAGTTTAAACCTCATGATAGAACTGAAATATGAAGTGGGGACAAAACTATGCTTGAGAGGTTAACTACTTTTCTTTGGCTCATAAATTGTGCTGTTTCAATGTTTTTTGTTTGCCTGGATTTGTTCTTTCATTTGCCTCCTCTGCAACCTCTTCTGGTTTTTTTGTTGTTCTGGTTTTGGGGACAGTGCCTATATGAGCAGTCTCTCTGGTGTTTGGGGAGTCGCTTCTTTGGATAAAAAAAATTACTTTATTTTATAGTTGTTGATTCCTGAGTTGCTTGCTTGTCTAGGCACATTTTAGACTGAAATCTGTTCCTGTTTTTGTGTGGAACCTAGACCTCCTCCTTGTATGTTGTGTATTTCCCCACTAATATACTTGATTGTTTTTAAAGTCATTAGTATCTCTGGTAAATTAATATTGTTTGTACGAGATAATTTTCTTCTCGTGATTTATCAGCTTGTCATTAAATCTGGTGTTTAATTCTGAAAAATGATCAGCTGTTTCAAATTAAGTTAAATTAGTTTCAACACCTTCAATATCCTGCAAAATATCAGTATGGCATTCAGTTTCCTGATCAATCAGAATTTTAATTAAAGTAGCTGAACAGGTATTCAAAGCAGTTTCTCAGTGTTGCTGATAAATATCTTTATAGAAACCTCCGATGTCCCTTGTCAATTCTCAACCCTCTGGGAATGATTTTAGTACTATCATACTTAGTAAGACTCAATACTGTAGTATAAATTACTTTCTGTGAATTTGAGTCTCTAGCTTGTTGAACAGATCATCACAATTGTCAGTTAACTCTGATCAGATGTCCTTAAGAAGTTCCATGGGGGATTACTGCAGACTTCTGCTAGTAAATCACCGATTGTTTTGGTTTCAGTCTCATCACTATTCATGATACGATTTACAATGTTCCCAATGGACTTCTAGATAGCTGATGGTAAATAACTACTTTAGTAGGGGCACCATGAGAAGAATCAGAAAAAACATGAAGGAGTTTACAGTCACCAGATGTAAAAAATAAACCACATGGATAGCAGAGCACCAAATAATGGTGACTAAAGTATATAGTCTTGCTACTGCCAGTGTAAAACAATCTAGCAAATGAGCAGCCCAAAAAGAAACAGTGTCCATAGAGCAAAAGGCAAAATTCGAGTGCTCAGCAGTCATGCAGCACCTAAAAAGTCCAGACAAGGAGAACAAACATTTAAGGTGTGCAACTAAGGCAAAATACTCACAAAAAAGTAGCTGCTAAAGTTGTTTTATTGTGCCAAAACTCCAGACTCAAGTTCAACACAGACCCCTAGTGCCTTGAACTCCTGCGGGTTCTTCAATAGGGGAGTGAATAACAGCAACAGTTCCATTCTATTTAAAGCCAGGATTTAAAGGGGCACATCCCCATAAAGTGACAAAGTGCAAAGTGCAATGCCAAACATACATACAGTATTATTATCCATCACTACTAAGATGATTTAAAAATATTTTAAGACAAAGCAGGTTAACTAACATTTATCATAAATATAATTTAAGGTTAAATATGATGAAGTAAATTCCTACTTCAAGTTATATTTATGGTACAATGGCAAAAGTGATGTCATTCCAACATAGCGAGGTCTTCAAAACTTAGAATGATGGACAAGACAAAGAGAAAGTAGACTTATTTTTCTCCTTGGCACTTGTCACCCTGAATGAATTAATGATGGTCGGGACCGCCAGCCTTTTCTGTAATAGTATCACTTTGATACAGCTCCCTCTGCATCTCTGACCCCTTTTTTCTTCCTTTTGTTTTCACACTTTTTTTATAAGTATATTGTAGCATATCTACAGCCTCATATTTATTATTTTGCTTTACTTGCCTTATACTATTCCCTTATCTGTTTTAATATATTGTTTCTTCTCCTTCAATTCAAGCTTTGGTTTCTAGTATCCACTTCATTTTATTTTATTTTATTTCATTTTATTTTATTTTTAATTTCCTCCCCCCTTTTTCTTTGTAATGATCCATTTGCTGTGCTTTATTGTAACTTTATTTCATTGCAGATTTTCATACACCAAAGTTGGATATTATGTCCATCATTCTTTGCTTTGACAACCTCGCTTTGTTAGAATGACATTACTTTTGCCAGTGTACCATAAATATAACTTGGATCATAGAATCCTGCTGGCAGAAAAGCACCACTCAGACCATCCAGTCTGCCCAAAAGAAATAGCCCACTCCTCCTGCCCTTTTACCTCCAACCCCACTGCCCTCTCTCTCTCCTCCCCTGTCTAGTCCCATGTATCTATCCCATGCTCTTTTGAATTTCTGCACTGCATCCACCTCCACTACCCATTCCAGCAACCTGTTCCATGGGCCAACAACCTTTCTGAGAAGTAACACCCACTTACATGCTCCCAAAATTTGCCGCCTTCCAGCTTGAGTGCATGACCCCTGGTGGTTTCATTTTCACTCAGTCTTAAGATGCTACCCCTCTTAACTTTATTTTTTCTCCTCATGTATTTGAAGGTTTCCACCATGTCCGCCCTTTCCCTTCTCATCTCCAGTGTATACAGACCAAGCTCCTCCAGCCTCTCCCCATATAGCCTCCCTTGCATCCCCTGGATCATCTTGGTCATTCTCTCTGGACCCTCTCCAGCCTATGCTTGTCACCCTGCAAATGGGGCCTCCAGAACTGAACTCCATACTCCAGCTGTGGTCTGACCAGTGTTTTGTATACTGGCTCTATACTGGCATGATCACTTCCCTCCTCCTACTTGTAAAGCCCATCCCAATGCATGCCAACATTCCTATTGCTTTACCAGCTACTCATTCACACTGGTTCCTAACCTTTACAGTGTCAGTGATCCAAATTCCCAGGTCATTTTTTTGCTTCATGACCTACAGTGTCTCCCCCCCAAGGCAGTACTTAGACCTTGGATTATTTTGTCCTATGTGCATTATTTTGCACTTTTTTGCATTGAGTTAAAATTGCCGCTTTTTTGCCAACTCCTCCAGCCTGGCTAGATCCAAGTTGAAATTTACTTCATCATATTTAACCTTAATAATATTTATGATAAATGTTAGTTAACCTGCTTTGTACTTAAAAATGTTCTTAAAATATTTTTAAATCATCTTAGTAGTAATGGATAATAATATGTACATTTGGCATTGCACTTTGTCACTTTATGGGGATGTGCCCCTTTAAATCCTGGCTTTAAATAGAATGAAACTGCTTCTGTTGTTCACTCCCCCTTTGAAGAATCCACAGGGGGTTGAGGCATTAGGAGCCTGTATTGCACTTCAATTTGGAGTTTTGGCACAATAAAACCACTTTAGAAGCTACTTTTGTGAGTATTTTGCCTTATTTGTGCACCTCAATGTTTGTTCTTGTCTGGATTTTTTAGGTGCTGCATGATTGCTGAGTGCTCAGAATTTGCCTTTGCTCAATCACATGGGATTGGTAACTCTGCATTGGCCTGGCTTAGTGATTATCTCACTGACAGGTATCAGAGGGTCAAATTTGATGGTGTTTTTTTTCTTCTTTTAGGAGAGTTCAGTATGGAGTCCCACAGGGCCCCTTGCTTTTTTCCATTTTTATTGATTCTATTTCTCATACTACTCACAATTGTGATTTATTATATGCAGACAATGCTGCTTTGTTGACCCATAACTCATCAGTTTCAGAAATTAACACCATTCTCGTTTGTGAATTTATGAAAGTACAGGATTGGCTTTGTCAGAATAACCTTGTTTTAAACAAATCAAAAACAAAAGTTATGTTATTTGGTTCAGATTCCCAAACTGAAACAATTTTCTAATGATTTCAAAGTGCAGCTCATGACTGAAGCCCAGCTGAGATTGTGGACTCATTAAAATACCTATGAATTATATTGGATTCATCTTTAATATTTAACTTGCTTTACCAGCAAAACTAAATAAATAAATAAATAAAATATTTAATTTACAATTGGATAAAATCTCTGTTAAGATTCACTCAAAGATTGGAACCCTTTATCGAATACTTTATTTCTTAATGAAAGAAACTCAACTGGGCATAGCTCAACAAAATCTTCCCCAATTTTGAAATATGCTTCCATTATTACTGACACTGCACCTGCTAGTATTATCTCCAGAAAAGAAGTACTGTTATAATAAATTGGCAGATTTGCTCTCTCCACACCACATGAAACTCATCATTGTCAAATATTAAATAAACTTGACTGGTTATCTGTCCAGAATAATTACAAAGTATCCTTATCACAATGTATGTTTAAAATGATGAATTTTGATGTTGTATTTCATTGTGTGATCTTTTAGTTAATTACACTCCCATTTATGAGTCACAATACTCACAAAAACATCAACTGGTCTTACCATTTGTGTGCACAAATGCTGGGAGAATAACTTTTGCATACAGTGCTGCTTCTTTGTGGAATTCAATGCCAACTCATCTTAAACATCTTTTTTCTACTAAGTCATTTTCTACAGCTGTCCTCCACTATTTTAAAAATGTAAACATATGCTCACGCAACCTGAATGTACTGATCTTATTGTTAAACCTGTGTGTAATTGTTGCAGTTGTAGTTTGTACTGTAAGTTTTATTTGTTATTACATTGACTCCAGGTCATACCTGAAAAAGGAATGTACATTCCTGTGTATCTACCTGTAAATTTAAATAAATAAAAATAAATAACATTGGTGAGCATGGGCAGAGGCAACACTGGAGAGGTAAGCATGTCTGACAGTGACAGCCAGGCAGTTTACATCTATTGCAAGGTTGAAGCAAATAACATTCCTCGTTTCTAGACACATTATCTAATATCTTTAGCATAATGGAACATAGCAAAGGCTTCATAACATAAAAAATGGTTGCATAGTCCATCAGTGCATTTAATGTGGCAAATTTAGTACAGAGCAGATGACCGACTTCAGCTATGACTGTAAAGAATGCAATGAGATCAGGGAATTAAAGTACTGGATTCAACAACTGGAACAGGAGCTGAATTAAAAAAAAAAACTGATGAGACCTTAAATGAACTTAAAACTAGCAATAATACTATGCCTAACAGTGAGTCAGTGAGAAGAACAGAAGCAGTAAAAACAAACAAGCAGGAAAATGATAGGAAAAATACAAAGGGAGGGAAAAAAAAGATGGTCAATCAGATTGGTTCACAGTAGTCACAAGAAACAAGACAAAAAGGGCAGAAGGGCAGTAGGGAACAAGGCAAAAACAGATGCACTCCACTAATAGACCTCATAGGAGAGGGAAATTCAGATTCAGTTCAGAATGGAGCCACCTCTTCTGATCCAAATGCTAAGGCAGCACACCACCCAATCAACACCATAAAACAACCTTATGTCCAGTGAGGTTTGGTAATTAAATATACAGATCACTTTATTTGCAAAAATGATAAAGAAAACAGAACAGTCAGCTCCTTTTCTAGTGCAAAAATCAAGGACATTACAACCATGTTGGGGAATATTCTTCAAAATGTTGGTCCTGAACATCTGGTACTTATCCATGCAGGACGCAATGATCCAGGTAAAAAAGATGATTCAATGATCAAAAGGGAATTTGAAACATTGGCAATAAGTTATCTGAAAAAGGTAGTAAGATGATTGTCTCAGAAATCTTATCCATACCAAGAACAACTCAGTATAGGCAGAAAAGGATAGGAGAACAAAACATTTTTTTAGTTGACTGGGAAAGGAGAACTAGACAATTCTGCCTATTTTCAACCTCATCCCAGGGGAAGGGGGATACAGATGGATGCTAACTGACCTTGAACCAGATTAAGCTGTTGGTGTTTTTTTTAGTGAAAATATTGATTACTACATTGGCCTAAAGGTAAAGGATTTGTGTTCCACATGAATTGGGAAACATTTGATGGGAGGGCTGACTTGTACAGCCATGATAGCCTCCATCTTAACAGGAAGGGGAGTAGAATTCTTGGATTAAGAACAGGGATACATTTAGGACAATTTAAATTGGTTTGCGAAGGGGAAGGGCAGGGTACATAAACTGACCAACAAGATAGAGTACACTCATAGCCCTCCAAAAATGCACACTGTAAAGGCATTATTACTAACAGCTCACAGTCTGAATTTATTTAAAAAAAATGGAATTAGAGCAGGTTATTTTCAAACACAATATAGATACTGCATGGATAATTAAGACAGAGTGGGATGAATACTCAGATTGGAAGAAATAAATGAAAGACTACAAACTGTTCAACCAAGACAGATCAGAGAAAAGAGGTGAAGGTGTGGCCATTTATGTAAAGGACATCCTGGACTGTGTACAGATCACAAACAATGATAATGGAGAACTCAATAAAGAAAGTTTATGGGTCGAACTAAAAGACAGAGTTGGGAAGCCAATCAATGTCGCTATATATTATAGACCATCAGAAACAGGGGATGGTTATACCAGGACACTTGCAGAACATCTTGAGACGTTTTCAAATGACACAGCAATAATAATAATAGGATATTTCAACCCACAAGGAATTAATTGACGGAACTTAAGCATGTAACAAGATAGAGAACAAATTCCTAGAAATCATGATCAGAGCAGATCTGAAACAGAAAGTCTCAGAAGCAACTCAAGGCAATATATATTAGATATAAAACCAATATCCCAGAAGAAATAAATAATATCAAAGTGGGAGAACCATAAGGAAGAAGTGATCCCAACATGATTCATTTTATTATTGACCATAAACCAAACCTAATGAAGGACTTACTATAAGACTTAACTATTCCAAAGTAAACTTTTCAGCCATGTGAAAGGATTTAACATTAATTGATTTGGAAAGAGAATTCAGGGGGAAAATTGTTAAATGAGTGGTTGGAGAAATTAAAAAATACAATGCTGGAATTAGAATGTAACCACATATCAAGAATTAACACTTAGAGTAAGAAAGGGAAAAGTAAACCTAGCTGGCTCAGTAGGAAAGTCAACAACAGAATTAAACATTTCAAAAATAATATTCAAATAATATAAGCGAAATCCAAATGTAATAAGCAATGCAAATTACAAAACAGCAGTTCAACAACAACAAAGCTAAGAGAATCATAATGTAATATACACGCCTATTTAGCCCATAGCAAGGGAAATACAAACTTTGTCTATGCATATGTCACCTAGCAAAAAAAATCAAGACAGAACAGTTGGTCCAATAATGGATGGTACTGACACAACATATGATCTTAAAGAAATGTCATACATATTAAATAAAATTGAGGGGGGGTTGGTATTTGACACCTCAGGGAAAATAGTCAAGAGAAGTGATATTTGGAAAGAGCAGGACACTGCAATATCTGAAGGCCTGTTACATACAGTATTAATAAAGAAATCAACATAAATTGGATAAATTAGATACTGGGAAGTCTTAGGGGCAAAATAATCTCCAACCCAGGGTACTGAAAGAAACTAAATCAGAAGTCCAGAGATAAAAATGTATATGTTTTAAGATACAAGTCTGGTTACAAGAGGATACAGAGTGGGCTATGGTTATAGGTTTGATACAAGGTGGAAAAGTCTGATACAGTGAAGTTTTACTACAGTTAGAAGTTTTATGACATAAGTATAAGGCTTCCAGCATGTTCTTTAACAGGCATTGGGCAATAAATCCCATATAGCAGTTGTGCTGAAAGCAGTTGGGACTCTGGTTGTATTAGGAAAAATGGAGGGACAACCAAATTGGAGGGGCAAATGGGGTGGAGCAGGGGTGGGTCTGGTCCTCAGACTGCAAGGGCAGGGGGCATTTTTGGAAGGATGGTAGAGTGAACTGGGTGTGGGTCAGCCATAGCACTAGCTATGGTATGGAAGATGGAGGGGCTGCATGGTATGTAGTCAGCCTGTGTAACTAAGGGAGGAAGTGAAGTGGTTGAGATGGATGCTAGGATGGGAAGGGGTGAGGGGTAGAGGAGAGACAGGTGGGGATCCACTGAGGGAGTAAGATGGGATGGGAGTAGAAGAGTGAGCAAATGTGGAGCTGTAGGGGGTCAAGGAGAAAATACAGCAATATGCAGGCAAAGACAGGAGGCAGACTGGAAGAACGCAAAGGAGTACACAAGCAGGGAAGGAGCATAAGGGGGCTTGGTGGCTCAGGCAAAGGATGCAAGAAGGACTAGGGAGAATGGTAGGAGATAAATTACAAAGGTACAAAGCCTGCATGGATAGGGAAAAGATGTGAAAGCAGGGAGAGGAGTCTAAGTCAGTGGGACAGAGGCAGTGAGCACAGAGCAGAAAAACAGATTCACAGCACTAGGGCCACAAAATGGGGGACATAATAAGGAAAATGGGTTGAGGAGGACTTGGGGAACAGGAGAGGCAAACATGAAGGAAGGCTCTCATAAAGGGGAAGTGGAATGCCTTTCATGAGAGAACAAAGAAGGTAGCAAACATAATGATATTTATTTTTGATTTATTTGTAGGACCACCTGTCCTTGTGCAGTCCCAAGTCTGTTCATTTTAACATTTGACATGCATGTCCATAGTCAGTGTATCCTGGTATCTAACACAACTGGATAAATTGATTTAGCAGTTTTAAATTTGTAGTAAAAAGTAAAAAAATATTGGTAACATTTTCTCACATATTTATGGTAGAATATAAATGAAGCATCCAAAATTATTTTGTGGAATTTAACATTAAAATGCATATATCGTGGCTGGCCCAGTGGTATGGAGACTTGAGGCATCACTGCCTTACTTCCTACCATGCCGCGACCCATTTCATGGTGCGAGCAGGTCACTAGGGGTCATCCAGAGAGAGGGCAGATTGAGCATCTGGGGAGGGGTGGGACCAGAGACCAGTGCTTGCCTGGCTCTTAGTGGTGGCTGGAGGCTGGCACACCAGCTCTACAGAGTAAGGGGGCAGAGGTGGAGCAGATGCCTGGTGTGCCGCATGCAGAAGCATGTGTGGCTCAGCCATTGGCATCACTGCACACTGTACCTCCACACTTGAAAAAGGGAGAAATATAGAGGCTGAGAATTCCACAGGCCAGCGGAATGATGCCAGCCCCCCCTCAGGCACCACACCCAGCCAGCTGGCACCTCTAAGCCAAGAGGTAAGCATCAGTGGATGCCGGGGTGATGGGGGTGGGAAGGCTGATGGAAAGGGGCCAGTCAATCGGGAGATAAAGAAATTAGCAAAAAAAAAATGCACGTATCACTACTTCATTTGATAAGCTGGGCTGAGCTTTTTGCAGTTCTGCTGTTCTTCTCTGGGTGACTATCCCCCCCAACTTCTTTTTTGGCATAGACAGATGGACTCAGTAGAACTACTGATCCCAATGATATCCTCTTTGTTCTTCACAGTGACAAACTCCCTTAAAACATGAATCACCTAGTTCTTTTCCTATCGATCTATCCTGTTGGAATAGCCAGAATTCTTCCTTCATGCTGCCCCAGACATTGACTTCCCCGACTACATCTTTTTCAGTACCTCTATGTCCCAGACTTGCATGTACATCAGGCTCTCTGGATCATAAATTTACTGGATGGGATCCTTAAATATCCTTCATTCAGGTTGGAATTGTTGACACTCTGTGATTCCTTGCTCCAACCTGGGGGTCTATCACTGTTGTGCTACCCAGCTCAGCTGTCCATTTCTTGGTGAAACTGTGCATCTAACTCCTGAACCTGGTGTCCACCTGCACTACTGTCTCTCATATCCCTATCCTTTAATTAGAAGCCCAGATAAGGCTGAATGAAATTAGGAAATTCCAGTTTTATGGAATGTGTCATGAAATTCTACAATTTTCACAAAGACTCATGGGATTTGACTTTAAGTACAGATGTTGTTTTGCAATTTCTGGCAGCAAGCAATTAGTAAAACTGCTGCACACAGTCTCTTTGTAAGGTCTACGAAACTGCCAAATTTAATGGTATTGCATTCTCTAGTTTTAAAGTTTCAGGGGGTTATAAATTTGTAGTTTACATTCTTGCAAGATTTTATTTTTAAATATTGTTGTGAAAGTTTTACTATTTTTAAATCAGTCCCATTTAAAGCTGCAAATATGAACTTTTTCAGAAATGACCATGTGGTATAGTAGTTTAAATGTTTCAACTCTGGTTACATTTGGATACGTTGTTTTAAAATTAGAGGGCAATTAACTAAAATTTAAATGTTGGCAACATGTTTGGCAGGATAACCCAGTCCCATTTGAAGCTAGAAATCTGAAACAATGCACATATACAAATGTATATATACCTGTCAAATTTTATAACATTTCAATGAATACTGTCAAAATTATACTAAAATTACAAAAATCTAAATTTTGGCAAAATGTTTGGCTATGTATTACTCAGCTCCCATTGATGCTTGGGTAATAAAATATGGTGAATATACCCATGCCGGATGCTTCTCTACATTCTGACATAATGGAGAAATTTGGATAAGAAATTTAAAAAATATTTCTCAAAAACTGAAAATTAAATTTTAATTAAATGTTTGGTCACCTATAACTCTGCCCCCTTTCCATCAACAACTCTGAAAATTAGTACACTTTTGTAAGCCAGTGGGACTGGTTTACATTTCATTGTTGGTATTATTTGGACATGTACATTTAAAATTATAGCAAAATAACTGAAATTTAAAATTTGGCAAAATTATGTGGAATTTTCTTGACAATTCCGTGAAATTCTGCAGAATCAGAATGTTTTTTCTGTGGGCATTCCACAGGAAGAACTTTAAATTCTGTACAACTCTATAACACAGGCCTTCATCACCTAACTATGTAATGCCCCTCATCAATCTCTAGGGAGGAGCCTGCATTGACTAAACATGGAGCAGTTGGGAGGTCCTTAACCAGCTGGGCCAGTACATGATCAGAGGGAGGATAGGACTCCTGCTCATCCTATGCCTCTGAGGAAACTGGCACAATAAGGAGAGAAACATTCAAAATAGTAAAGTGTTCACCAGGTTTGTGTTCAGCCCTCCTGTGGCTGAGTGGGATTTTCTCATGAAAAGTCTCTGTTACAAAGAGGGTGCCTCCCACAGAGTATCTTTCCTGGTTGCATTCCTGATATCTGCAGCCACCTCTGTGTCAGCTTGAGCACCTCCCACAACAAGTCGTTTTTCCCCTTCTTGGCTTACATGTTGTAATTTGTCTGTGATCTCAGCTCCTGGGGCAGGGTCTGTTGTATTGCCACTGAAATACATCACAAGGACCACTGCAGTCTCATCAACCAATGCCCTAGCAATCAGTTCTCTGCTTTTCACTTTCATGGGCAAGTCTCGGCCTCACCCGAACTCCTGCACCACTGTGCTGCCTGCCATCATCATTATGTCTGCTGCCTTCGGTACTGACCCAGGAAGCCAGTCTTTTTCATTCATCATGCACTCCAATCCAGCAGCAAATATTGTGGCATCTGGGATCAAGAAAATTTCCTGGATGTGAGCTGAGGCAGATCTGCATCTCCTTGATGAAGCCCCAGGGACGTTCTGGGTTCTATTACATCCTTGGCAAGTGCTTCTCTCACAGGAGGTATAGTGGGTTGAAGATATACAGGGATGTGAGCAGTAGCTGAAGTAACACATTCATGGGTGCTGTTGGCTCATTATTTCTCTGTCTCTGATGAGCCAACTGCCCATCCTCCTTAGCCATCCACTTAAGCAGGTAAGCTTTTCACCCAATGCACCATTACAGGGTGCATTCAGCATCAACCTGCACTGCTTCCTTGATTTCAGCCTCAGAACTGTCACTTTCTGTGAACACAGACAGAGCTATTGCTGCATCCCCATCCTAGCCACTCCACTCCAGGTATAGTAGTAAACATTTCTATTTCATGTTCAGAAAATACAACATTTGAGATAGAATGTGAATTACTGTAGTAGACAAAGGAACTGGACCTTCTTCTCCTCCTTCTCCTCTGTCAGTGCCTCCAGGATCCACCATCTTGTCGAACAGAAAGATGACTGAGGTTCCCTACTGGAGAGTAAGGGAATTTTTCAGTTATGCTTGCTAACTTTCCTCCCATTAACTGCAAATACCACCAACAGCTTAATCTGTTTAATTTCAGTTGGTTTTCATCTCTGTCTCCCCGGAGGATGCTGAAAATATGCAGAATTGACTAGCTCTCCTTTTCTGGTCAATGAAAACTAAATAAAATAAACAGGGTTGTAGAAAGAAGGTTTGCCAAGGAAGGTGGTAAATGCCACGATCGTGGCAGGTTTCAAGGAAGCCTGGGACAGCTATAATGGGTTAAACATATAAACATAGAACCTGACAGCAGGAGACCAAGGGTCCATAATGTCTTCTGAAAACTAAGACAGTGAAGGGGTTGGCTAGTGAAAGGGGGATAAGATGATAAACTACCAATGAACATTCAGACTGGGCTTACAAAGGTAGGTTGGTACTGTATAGCTCAGTTAGGAAAACAGGCACACAAGGCGGATTACTCTTTTCTGCCAAACCTTTCTATGTTTTTATGTTTATGAATATACCTACTGTATATGCTAAATTCCAAATACCCAAGTTGAGAATCGATAGTTAATGGGTAAAAATGTTGTGAAATTTTAATTTACCAGCAAAGTTCAACAAAGTCATCAAATTTTCCTTTGTGAATCAATTCACAATTTTTTGCCATTTACTAGGAAATTGGTCTTTAGTAACTTTGCATGGCAACTTCATTTGCAGCTTCATATTTAGGGTGCATTTGGGCAAAGTTTTCTCAGACTGAGGCTACTGGTAAATAAGTAACCCAAGGTCACATTCAAGAGCTTCTGCAAGTCACATGGTATGTGTTGGTTGGTAAATGGATTGGTAACTTGCTAAAAGGCAGGACTCAGAGGGTGGTAGTAAATGACATCAAATCAGAAGAGGGGGAGGTGACCAGTGGGTTCCACAGGGATCTGTGCTGGGTCCAGTTCTATTCAATGACTTCATAAGCAACATTACAGAAGGACTGGAGGGGAAAGTATGCCTGTTCGCAGATGACACCAAGATCTGCAAAAGAGTCGACACACAGGAGGGGCTAGATAAAATAAGAAACTACCTGAGACTACTTGAGGAATGGTTAAGGGTTTGGCAGTTGGGTTTCAGTGCTAAGAAGTGCAAGATAATGCATCTGGGACACAGAAACCCAAGAGAGAAATACAGGACGGGGGGGGCAGGTTCTAGCCTCCACAAGTCAGGAGAGAGACCTGGGGTTATCATATCTGATGACCTGAAGTCAGCCAAGCAATGCGAAAAAGCAGTGAGGAAGGCAAACAGAATGCTGGGGTGCATAGAAAGGGGCATAACCAGTAGGAGGAGTGAAGTGGTGATGTCACTGTAAAGATCACTGGTGATGCCTCATCTGGAATACTGTGCCTGGTTCTGGAGACCGCATCTCAGGAAGGACATAGACAGAATGGAAGCAGTCCAGAGAAGAGCAACAAAAATGATACATGGACTGCACCACAAACCTTATGAAGAAAGACTCAAGGAACTAATCATCTATTCACTGGTAAAGAGAAGGGAGAGAGGGGATATGATAGAGACTTTCAAATACCTTAGAGGAATAAACAGGGTACATGAGGAAAGCATATTTCAGAGACGAAAGTGCACAAGGACAAGGGGACATAACATAAGGCTGGAGGGAGGCTTAGGGAGAATTCTAGGAAGTATTTTTCCACAGAGAGGGTGGTGGATCTCTGGAACAGCCTACCAGCTGTGGTGGTAGAAGCAGAAACTGTACAGGGATTCAAAAGTACATGGGAAAAGCATAAAGGTAAACTGCTGTACAGCAGAGCGGGGAAAAGGCAGTCCAGATAAGAGTAGGGATTGCCAAATCAAGTAGGGAAATGAGCAGACTAGGTGGGCTGTATGGTCCTTACCTGCAGACAGATTCTATGTTTCCATGTTTCTGTACAGTGAGTGTGTTAAACTTTCTGTTTTGAAATGTGAGTTAGTGGAAGGGTTTACATACTGCTACTATGAAAGAGAGTGGGAGAAATCATCACTTTGAGCAGTTTATTTGTTACTGAGCCTTTTGTCATTCTTATTTAATTGTTTGACTTAATAGGAGTACTCCCTCTGTTTCATCTGGTCCATCATAAACATGTTACAAATATTGCTTCCATCCCACCTTCTCCAGTTCTCATTGATACTTCCTCTGTTCCTCGCCTTCCATAGCTTTAAGAAGAAGACATTCCCTCCGGTCTCTCTTAGTCTTTATTCACCCCTCTTTGTTTATGAACAAATAAAAATATAAAAGTGAAAAAATTACAAAAAGTTAAAACTTTTCCTGCCTGTCTCTTACTTTTGAGTCAATTCTTTCTTGTTTGATTTCTGAGTGCTCTCCTTTTGTTAAAACATATTCTATATTTTATGTGACTGTTCATTTTATGCACCATGTCAATCTTCTGTCTCTCACTACTGTTGTTGTGAAGCATTGTGGTTTGCATATACAGTGCATGTGAAAAGTACCATATGAAAAAGTGTCTAGTCCTCAATTTTTCCCAGTCCTACAGTTGATGGTGCGCTATATCAGTCACCCACTCACCCTCTCAGAGCGAGTCCCTTCCTCCACAGCCACTTTTCTCACGTCACAAAATTTTCTCCAGAACCAGACATGATTAATACTAGTTATATATGCTGTTGTACTGTTCAAGTCCCCCTCTCAGGCTGAGTCCCTCCCTCCACAGCAATGTTTCTCACTTCCTGAAATTTCTTCTCAAATCAGAAATTATTATTGCTGGTAAGATACTGCTGCTGCTGTGCGGTTCATGTTCCCCACTTGGACAGTTGTGAAACACTCTAGTTGGCACAAGTGCACAAGCACAATATATAATTTCTCACTTCCTTAAATGTTCTCCCGGACCTGAAATAATTAATGGTGGTAATATATTGCTGCTGCTGCTGCACTGTTCATGTCATCCTCTGGGATAGTCTGCACTGTAAAGCACTTTAGTACATAATAGTGCACAACCACAATATATAAATTTCTCACTTCCTGAAATTGTCTCTCAGACCTGAAATTTTTAATGGTAGTAATACACAGCTGCTGCTGTGCTGTTCAAGTCATCCTCTTAGACAATCTGTCTTGTGAAGCACTTTACATAGAAACACAGAATTAGTTGACAGAAAAGGACCACTTGAACCATTTAGTTTGCCCAGATGTTTCCTCCCTATTATGTCTGCATACCCTAACTGTCCTCCAGCATCTCCCCCACGATCACCTATTTACCAGTATTCCCCTATGACTATCCCAAGGATGCTTGACCCCCCCCCTTTTTGCTACCACTATCTCTGCTGGCAGACTGTTCCAGGCATCCACCACTCTTTCAGTGAAGTAGTATTTCCTCACATCCCTCCTAAACGTCTCACTTCCAGCTTCACTGCATGCCCTCTTGTCCTGATGCACTTCATCATTTGAAACAGACTGCCCTCCTGTACCCTGCTTACCCTCATGAGGTACTTGTAGATCTTTATCACATGTACCCTCTCCCTCCTCTCCTCTGAGGTGTACATGTTGAGATCCCTCAGTCTCTCCTCATAGGGTTTCTCATTCAATCCCTGCACCATTTTAGTTACCCTCCTATGGACTGCCTCCATTCTATGTTATTTCTAAGATGTGGCCTCCAGAACAGGACACAGCACTCCACGTGGGGTCTCACCAATGATCTATATAGTGGTAACACCACTTACCTCCTTCTGCTGATGATACCTCTCTCTCTATGCACCCCACCATCCCTTTATCAGTGCCTACTGCCTTGTCACTCTTCTCTACCACTTTAAGGTCATCAGATAATATAACCCCGAGGTCTCTTTCCAGCTTAGTGACCATCAGTACCTCCTTCTCATTTTATACTCAGCTGCTGGATCTCTATGCCCTAGGTGCGTGTTTTGCACTTCTTTGCACTGAACTGCAGTTGCCAGACCCTTGACCACTCTTCAAGTTTTCAAAGGTCCCTACTCATTCTCTTCACTCTTTTGTGGGTATCCACCTTTAAACAGATTCTGGTGTCATCTGCAAAAAGGCATACCTTCCCTTCCAGCTCTTCTGCAGCATCCCTTATGAAGACATTGAAGAGAACCAGTCCCAGTACTGAGCCCTGCAGCACCCCACTGGTTGCTGTCCCTCACTTAGGGTTTGCATGGTTTACCACCAGCCTCTGCCGCCTATCAATTAACCACATTTTTAACCAGTGTACCACTTTGGATCCCACCCCTAGACTGTCCAATTTCTTTATCAGTCTCCTATGTGGCACAGTGTCAAAGGCCTTGCTGAAGTCCAAGTAAGCCATGTCCACTGCCCTTCCTTGTTCTAGTTCCCTGGCCACCCAGTCGAAGAAATCAGTCATATCCATCTGACATGACCCCCCCCCATGAATCCATGCTACCTTTAATCTTGACATCTGTTGAATTCAAAATACTCCACTAGACTTTCTTTTAACAAGGTCTCCTTTAATTTTCCCACCACAAATGTGAGACTGACCATACTGTTGTTGCTGGCCTCCTCCTTGTTGCCATTCTTATGGAGCAGGTCTTTGTTAGTTCTCCTCCAGTCCTCTTTAATTATCCTGTTTCTAATGAGTTTTTGAATAAGGCAGTCAGTGGTGCAGCAAGCCTTTCCTGAGTTCCCTTAGCACCCTTAGATGTATTCCTTGCGGTCCCATGGCCTTATCAACTTTCAGGTTTGCAAATCTCTTCAGGACTCTTTCCTCTGTAAAAGGACTTGTGTTCACTTCCCTTCCCTGTGTGTTCCTGCTGCTCCTTAGTGGTCTGTCCCCCTCTCCCACCATTGTGAAGACTGAGCAGAAGTATCCATTTAGGGTGTTAGCTTTATCATGGACCTCCTCTGTACAGTCACACTCTGCTGACCTCCTTATCCTAATTATCCTCTCCTTGCCTTTCTCTTCTCTAGTATGCACTTGAAGAATGTATTGTCCCCTTTTGTCATCCTTTTGGCTATTCTTTCTTCTGTATGTGCCTTTACTTAACTCATTGCCCTCCCTGATTCTCTCTGTTTTATTAATAAATACTCACTATTCTCTTCCCTTTGCATTTCTTTGTACCAT
Organism: Neoceratodus forsteri; assembly: GCA_016271365.2. NCBI lineage: Eukaryota > Metazoa > Chordata > Ceratodontiformes > Ceratodontidae > Neoceratodus > Neoceratodus forsteri. Next base: position 444,177,824 of record CM028136.1, on the reverse strand, counting down.
CTGAATGCCACCCGCTTCTCCATTACTTGTGTGGCCACTTTCCTAGAGTACACATAATGGCACATTTTTCCTCCTGTTTTTTTTTTCACTATCTCCACACAGAGGCTGTGTGCCTTCATTATTCCTTCCCTTAATTTTATCCACTGTTCCTCTACCACTCCTTGGAAATCCACCCTTGCTAGGCTGCTTCTTAGGCAGTAGCCAATTTCTTTAATATCTGCCCTCCTGAAGTCCAGGACCCTTGTTCTCATGTGGTTTGCTTCTGTACATGCCTTAATGCTTAACTACACTGTATGGTGATCATTGGTCCCCAGAGGGTTGCCCATTGTAACGTCTACAACACTGTTTCTGTTAATGAGCAGTAGATCCAGTATTCTCTTGTCCCTAGTGGGTTTGCTGACTAATTGCCTGAAAATGCCCCCTGCAGGGAATCTCAGTTTGGCCTGCATTTTTAGCTGAGACTGTGGCTAGAAGGCTCCACCCCACATCTGGCAAACTGAAGTCTGCAAACAGTAGCACCTCCCCCTTATTTGCCATCCTGCTGATTGTTTCCCCTAGTGCTTTATCCAAATCCTCCCCCTGTGCTGGAGGTCTGTATATTATCCCTGTGCCAATAGTACACACAGGTGCACAAGAACAATACATACATTTCTCACTTGCTGGCTTTTCTCTCAGATAGAGATGTTGTGAAGTTTAACTTCACCAGTGAAGTTGCAAAATTCGCCTTAGTGAATAACTTTGGGAATTGCCCACTTCACCAATTTGCTACTCCACACTGAGCTTTCCATGGAAGTGGCACTTGCTGAGGCAAAGTCAGGGTGCTTAGGTGAAGCTGCAACTTTCATTTAACTTCACCTGAAAAAGGGCCACTTCACCTGCCAAAAACATCATGAAGTTGGCTCTTAACACTCTGTGAATTTGGCAAACTTTGTGAATTTTTTCAAGGAGCAAAGTTTGCCAACTTCACACATCTCTACTCCCAGATCTGAAATTAACAATGGTGATAAAATACCGCTACTGCTGTTGCTGTTGCAATGTTCCAGTTGCCCTCTTGGACAAGCTGTATTGTATACAAGTATTGTGCACAAGTCTAATGTATAAATTTCTGACTTCCTGAAATATTACTACCTTACCAGAAATTCTAATGATGGTACTATAGTGCTGCTCCTGCAGCTGCATTGTTTAAAGAGCAACTCTCTATTATAATAAAAAGCTTAAAAGCACTAGATTTACGCCAATTATGTTTTATCTTTATTGTTTTCTAGAGATTTGTTATTGTTCTTTACATTCTTCCAGAGCTGATCTACTAAATATCCTAGATAATGTAGCACTTATTTTCCTGAATCTTTCAACTGTATCTGACTCTCCCTGCTAACCGCACATTGGGTGTGTGACATCACAGTCTGTTGTCATGGTGAGTACTCATGATAAATGTCATAAACAAAGGCACTGTGAGGTTAACGGGGGAGATGTCTTCAAATGTTTTCTATATAAATTTTTTAGATCAACTAGCAAGACATGCTGTAAATCTTGGAAAGGAACATTGAAAATGAAAAAAAAAATGTATTCTCCAGTAAATTGTAACAGCAGAAATGTCTTATTTATGAAAGCGTATGCTGAAGTGCAGAGTTGCTGTTTAACTTGCACTCTCTGATAGTGTGTATTGTGAAGCACTTCAGTACACACAACTACACAAGTGCAACATATACATTTGTCACTTCCTGAAATGTTGTCCTGAACCAGAAATTATTAATGGTGGTTATAAAATGGGTAGGCTAAACCAGCTAATCAGAACTCAAGCTGTCCATGCATAAAATATGTTTCATGCATGAGTGAAAAAAAAAAAGAGCTGGCAGTAAAAGGCCAAGATTCTGGTGCCATAGAATGTTGGCATTTTCACTGGCAGATATCTTTCTTTACCTAATGTGAGGCCGTTATCCTACCCATTTTATAATACTGAACAGCAGACAGAAAATTATTTGGGTGGTTAGTTTACATTGATCTACTGCTCTGCCCCCAACGCACAACACTGAGAACAACTTAAACATTCAGCTGTACCTTTTCAAACACTACCGTCTGCTATGAGCATGCAACAGAACCTGGTAAACTGCGCCACATCACCTAATTTAGATGAATTAACTGGCTTCGCTAAGTTGCTGCGGAATGCAGCTCCACGGTTTCCCAGAGGTTCTGCTTGCTGGCATTGATCCAGATTTGTGGCTTTCCATATCTGCCCACTCGATCACTTAAAAATGCCCTCACAATGCAGTTCAGTCCTGGACATTGTGGCATCTTCTTGCTCTTTCCATTCCCTGATGGTCTGGTGCACTTAGGTTTGCTAGATCACCAGCCTGGTTACCGCCAAGTGCTGCCTCACAATCATGTGTAGCAGTCCAGTAGCATTTTGGCTCCTGGCATAAAGCAAACAAACAAAAAGTTTCTGTATTTTTTTTTAAATAAACATTGCCAAATGTCACTTCTGGACAGCAAGGCACCAGTGAGAAAATAGGACTTCAGCTCTTAAGCTTACTCCATTATGGAAAATGGGAGGGGCTCATTTAAAAGAAAAGAAAGACATGACAGCCATACCTCTCAACCTTTTGTCACTGAAATGAGGGACATGGACATTTTTGGACACTCAAAATGAGGGGCAATGTGGGACACAGACCCTCAGAATGAGGGACACATCCTCAAACATGGAGATATAAGCTCAGAACACTGTGAAAACCATAGTGTTTACTTGTACAAAGTTAATTTTGGATTTAGTATTTTAGAAAATTAAGAGTTTCTCCTTTAAAATCTGAATTTACAGCATATTTTCTGTGTGGGCAGCACCTTTTCCATGAGGGATGGATGAGGGACAGAGCAATTTTAAGGGGAAAATGAGGATGTTCCTCAATGAGGGACATTTGAGAGGTATGATGAGAGCTAGGATTATGCTCTCCACCAACCTAAACACAGACTCACAGGCTGCTGTTGTACCCATGATCAGAAGTAAAAAAAACAGTTTTCCATGCAATTTCTCCTGGAACCTAATAACAGTGAGTGTGTTTGGGGGAGGTTCCACAGCTACTGTACATGATGTCATTTTCAATTTGGCAGAATGACTACTGTATAACACCTTATTTTTGCTGAAAATGTATTTCCACTATATCTGTGGAACAGTCCTTGTACATGGAAATAAATATACAGTGAAATTAAAAGGACCACTATGCCAAAAAACACAGAAGAAAGATCTAAATGTCAGATTGCCACTAAGATCTGAATGTCAGATTGCCACTACATTGCTCCATGTAGTCAGATGCTGACATGTAGCCATACAGCACTCAGATTGTTGCAATACCAGAACATTGGACTACCGCTGCATCACCATTACAGATGGCAATCACTGAGAATGCCGACACACCATCCCTGAACCCACCATTCACAGTAAACAGTGAAGTACAGTACTGTTCTAGAAATCCATGTAAAATGTGGAAAACAGCACAATTCATCCACATAATCTATTTTTCAGGTTTTGGTTTCATTAAGTTCCAAGTCAGAAGATATAAAACAATTGATTCAAATGAACCAGCACATTGTCAAACTGGCTCGCTGAGATGCCTATACCACGTGACAGTGTGGTTGGTTCATTTGATTCACTGATCATGGATTACGAATCTGACATTTACTACTTCCTAAATCCTATTGAGTTTTAAGAAAGGTACTGTACTTCACTGTTTATTGTGAATGGGGAGTTGGTGTGTCAGCATTCTTGGTGTTCGGCAGTCCGAGGTTCAAAGCTTGCAAAAAAAAATGTCTGATCATTTATCTTTCCCAACTGGGAAGCAACTTAGATGCTGGTCACATTTTGAAGGACATTTTTCTATTTTTCTCTAGTTGGGATTAGTTGGGATATCAGTTAGTTACTGAAGTTCTATGGCAGCAGGTGACTGAGCTAACTAACATCGCATGGACAGACACTAGTACCGTAAACGCGCTAATATAAGTTTATGCAGAACTGCCCATGGACCCTGCCCATGTAGAATAAAAGGTGCACTGAAATAAGGGGTTATACAGTATTTTATCAAAAATACTGACCTAAATATCCCTTTTGCATATATAAAAACTTGTTTTTTAGGAGAAGTAAAAACTTTAAGAAAAAGTAGCCCATTTTATAATCTCAATAACCGCACGCCAGGGGTTAAAGGCACTCGGCCAGGAGCCTCATGCCTTATTACGCTGCTGGCCATGTGGTAAAATATGTTCCATGCACACCCTGTCATGTCTTATTGCTTACTTATATGGTGCTGCTGCTGTGCTCTGTAAGTTACCCTCTCAGACTGAGACCCTCCCTCACAGCCACTTTTCTCACTTCCTGAATTTTTTCTCAGACCAGAGATTATTAATGGTGGCTCCAAAAAATGAAATGTTTGCATGTTTGTGCTGTATGTTGTACAAGGTAGGTATGGTATTTGTACTGTATAAGTTTTAACTATTTGTACTGTTGTTATTTATCAGCTTGTTGCTGGTGGAAATGGACATTTATGCTCATCAGCCTACAAGTAAAAATAAAAAAATGAAATGAATATGCTGCTGCTGGGCTGTTCAGTTCACCCCTTCTGGACCATCTGTATTGTGAAGCACTTTATTACATACAAGCGCAAAAGCACAGGGTATTAATGTATTAATTTCTCACTTCCTGAAATTTTCTCCCAGATGAGAAATTATTAATGGTGGTAATATACTGCTGCTGCTGCTGCTGTGATGTTAAAGTCACCATATTCCAAGAATTTTCTCATCTCCCAAAATTAATATATTATGCTGCTACATGCTGTACATAGTGCTGAAGTGTGTCAGTCCCCTGCTACAGCCCTCCTTGCAATGCACATTAGTGAAAATTGTATGTGAAAAGCACAACATACCAAAACTTAGTACTCCTAGAATTTTTCTTAAGTCACCAAATTAATATATCAAGTTGCTACTGGTGCATGTAGGTGCTGCACTGTGTCAGATCCACACCACAGCCCTTCTTGTAATGCACGCCAGTGAAAATTGTGTGTGAAAAGCCCACTATACCAAAATTTGATTTGGCCAGAATTTTTCTCAAGGTGCAGAATTAATATAGCATGCTGCTACATGTTGCTACATGGTGCCGTGTTGTGTCATTTCTCTGCCACAACCCTTCTTGTATTGCACTTTAGTGAAATTTGTGTTCAAAAGTACAATATACCAAAATTTGGTACTCCCTGAATTTTCTCAAGCCTCAGTAATTAAATGTCAGGTTGCAAGTTGAGGAAGTTGTTGCTTGCAGTGGTAGGTAAGAATGATCTCATTGGCAGAGGTATGTGGCAGATGAGATACGATATTAACTGTGGTAGTACTATGTTGTTGATGTGTTGCTGCAGCATTGAGCACATCCATGATCTGACAGAGAAGATGGCACTGGCTTGCTTGTTGGAGGAGAAGGCATTCATGACAGTATAAGAAGAGACCTGTTAATACAAGAGAGAAATAGACTTTAGTACTCTCCCTGTTGAGTTAAACCTGTGAAAGGAAAAGAAAAATAAGTAAAATAATTTTTGTAAAAGATACTTACCATCACATTAGTGATGGCTATGCTGTGAAATGGCACAAAGGTGCCCCAGACAGAGTAGGAGTTAGAGGAGGAGATGGCTTGCTTGCCGGAGCAGGAGGCAGCAGGACTGGAGACCTGTGAAGATATGAGAAAATTACTCAGACTCTACTCAAGTAGAGTAGCAGTAGATTGTAGTGACTGCATTGTGTATTTCTTTTCTACTTCCAGCTTTCAAATGTGAAGATAATAGAAATTATTTTTCCTTACTTGGCAACCATGGTAGCCATTGTCCACTACCATTTTTACTATACCTGTTTCCTGTGAAGGTGACGGAAAAATTATTTTTCCTAACCTGGCTACTATGGTGACCACACAATATATCCAATGTCAACTCTCAGTCCCTGTCATCTGTGAAGATAAAAGAGAAATTGTTTTTCCTCACGTGCCCACTGTAGCACTGTGTACCTGTGAAAGGAAAACTTAAAATAAAAAATTTGAAAAAAATCATGCAATAATACTTACCATCAAATAATTTATGGTTGTGCTGTGAACTAGCCAGATAGTGCAACAGAGAGAGAGAGAGACAGCGAGAGAAAGAGAGAGTGGAGAAGAAGCAGACTAAGTCTATGCCTTGAGGGCTGTCTTGCTGTGTGACTGACTTGCCAGTCATCACTGGGAATGGTCACACCAGCAATGAAAGGAATACAAAAGGAAAGAAAGAAATACTTTTTAATGTTTTGCAAGCAATATTTATTTATTTAGCTTTTGTTAACCAGGTAAGTACACTAGACAAACACATGCCTATTTTCAGGTATGACCCGGAGAGTACAGGAAATCAAAGAACATACAGAGTACAATTTGAAGCAAGTAGGGCAGATACACAGATGTCAGGAGAAGCATAACATACATAGTAAGATATCTCAGGTCACGACAGTAATCATAGTCAATATGCTAAGGTACAACGCCACTGACAACGTCACCAGCAATATATATATAGATACATACAAAATTTACACATTTGCAAGATACATGGAATGAATACACTCAAGTATACTGTGCAGAGGACTAGGCTAATCAGGAGGGTTAAGACAGTCACATACTGACGAGAGCTTCAAGTGGTTCCACAGGCAGGTGCGTAGGTCTGACTGGGGAAGTCCGGACCTGGACAGGAAAGGAGTTCCACAGTCTAGGAGCACATGACGAAAGTCTCTGTCCCCATTTTGTATGAGTAGGAGGGACCTTAAGGATAGTAGGTCCCAGTGACCTTAGGGGGTAGGTAGCAGGGACTGCTGGCACAAGGAGCTCTGCCAGTCTGGGGGGGGTACCAGTACCCAGTACCTTACCTGTGAAACTGCCCACAACAAAATTCAAATAATTGGGTGGGGAGAGCCAGTTGCGCTTACTATACAGATCACAGTGATGAGGAGACGAGGGACTCCAAGAGCAAAACGGCAGGTGTTATTATAGACAACGGTCCATCTAGAGAGGTGGATCTTGGAGGTATTGGCAAACAAAAGGAGCCCATAACAGAGGGATGGTAGAAACACCCCTCCAGACAGTGCTAGGCGAGCAGCCGGAGTAAGGTTATTCTTTGCCCTGTAAGCCAGACCCAATTTCCAGTTAACAGATCTACATGCATTTTGGATATGCTGACCAAGATCGAGCTGCAGGTTAAGTGTCAGCCCAAGGTATTTGATGGAATTGGTGATGAGAACAGGAGTGCCATCAATACCCGAGATGCACACAGGAACAGAGGAGGCCTTTAACTTGGCAGGAACCGAACAGCATGGCCTGGGTCTTTTAAGATTTAGGACCACCTTCACGGATGATATCCAGAATGGACACTCCTGAAACCCTCACTCAGTTGGTGGTTAATGACCCCAATATCTTTTGAATGAGTGAGGATAACAAAGTCATCAGCATACAGGACAGCCCTGCAGGAGGCCGTTGAGGAGGAAAGGTAATTGATGAAGACAGAAAAAAGCAGGGGCCCAAGGACTGACTCCTGGGGGACCCCTGAGGACACGGGGGTAGCATCCGAGAGCACCTTACTATATTTGGTCAGTTGCTGCCTTCCATGAAGGTAGTTGGAGAACCAACTCAGGGCCAGAGAGGATAAGCCCAAAGACCCAAGTTGAGAGCATAGCAAAGCATGGTCAACAAGGTCAAAGGCTTTAGAGAGATCAATAAAGATGGCCCCAGAGAGTTTGCCCTGGTTCATAGCAGCCCTTATCCCAGAAGTGACAGAGACCAGCACAGAGGTGGTGCTGTGCCCTTTTCAAAAGCCATGCTGTGAGGGAGATAGAAAGCTCATGAGCCTGGATATAATCCAAGAGTTGTCCCGCCACAACTTTCTCAAGGAGCTTGCTGATGGCATGCAGAATGGCAATCTGGCGATAGTTGTCAAGGATCCTGGGGTTGCCCTGTTTGAGCACAGGGACAACCAATGCCACCTTCCACAGGTCTGGGATAACCCCAGAGGCTAATGATAGGTTGATGATATGGGCCACAGGGGGAGGCAATGTAGGTAGCGGCAAGGCAGAGAAGCTTTGGTTCCATGCCATCAAGGCCAGCACTAGAAAAGGGTGAGAGACCAGTTAGCAATCTCTGCATTTCTTTTACCATCACAGCCTTGAGATAAAATGGAGGATGGAGGGAAGGTGCCATTTGAGTCAGAGGGACTTGGATAGGACTATCATGACCAGTGGAGGAGAATAGTGAGGTGAATGCAGACAGGTCCGAGAAGTGAGCATTGAATGCATTTGTGATGGTTAGCGGATTATTACAGCTAGCACCATCAATGAGCATGTCTGGAGCCTCACAGGAGGAGGAGGCACTCACTATGTTTTTTAATATTCCTCCAGAAGTTCCTAGGGTCCTTAGCAGAGGTCTTCAAGGCAGCTTTACAGAAGTCTCTTTTGGCAACCCTAATAGCCTTTTGCACTCATTCCTGAGCCTCCTGTAATGTTGGAATATGGTTTGGTCCATTGAGACCTTGAAACTGGCCCACCATTTATCTCTAGCCCTCATGAGAGCAAGGAGGCTCCCATGCAACCATTTTGTGACAGCCCCCCTTACCCTCCATCTGATGAGGGGCGCCATGCTTATCCTGTAACATCCCAAAGATACTATTGAAGTGACAGACTGCTGAGGAAGCATTCTGGGCATCCATCACTGAAGACCAGTCAAGGAACATGAGATCCTCCTGGAAGGTCCCCGGGTCAAACCTGGAGAAGTCCCTGACCTGGATGATTTTGGGAGGGATCTTGGGGGCGGAGATCTTCCATATGCTGTACAAAATCTGGTGGAAGCGCTTCCTGTGTGAGGGGTCTCCACCATGAGTGAGGAATATGAACAGCACTGAACCACCATTGCCATCACAGCAGACAAAGGTAGGCCTCACTGAACTTTAGTTTTTGCTGCCTTGTTGGGCTGCCTGACTGGAGGGTTGGCTTCATGGCTGGCTGGCTGGAGGTCTTCCTGGCAATGGCATTTATACTGGCCTAAGAGCCCGGGGTTTGTCTATGGATGCAAGCAGTGGAGAAGGTGGCCCATGTTGTTTGCAGATGTGGAGGATCTGAGCAAGCCAGAGGAGAAGATGGGATCTTACTTGCTGGAGGACTGGAGTAGGCATGATCTGTCTGGCAATAAATAAGAGTCTGTGTTTGTATTTGGATGCATGCAGTGGAGTCTGTGGCCCATGTTGTTTGTAGATGTAGAGGACCTCCTCCAGGAAATGCACCTCCTACAGGAAGAGATAGATAAACTGAAAACAAGCTGGGTGTCACATATTTACTGTAGCCCATGCAATTCAAAGACAAGAAGAGTTGACTACCTTGCTAAGCAAGGGGCTTGACGTTTGAGAGAAGGAGGTTGTAAAGTATCCGGAGGGCCAGTTCCTTATTCTGAGGGGTGAAGTAGCAGAGGAACAAGTCACTGTTTGTAATACGTATGCACCAATCTCACAGCAATGGGACCTGCTCCACTGCCTGACAGAAAGACTACTGGGAGGTGACATGAATGCTATTCTAGATCACTTTAGACAGAAGCAAGCCCTGCTAGGCGTAAGGATGTCAGTCTTCAACACACTGAATTCCTAGCTACAGTGCTTGGCCTAACAGACATCTGAAGGATGGTAAACCTAGCATGGGGTCATAATGTCACAGATGATACTGTGTGTATGACCACTGCACAGAAGGAAACAGTGTGCAGCAACAACAGATAGCTGTTTTTCTGTTTTATGGGAGGCTGTATCCCACATACCCCACGTGGGAGCTTCATTCCCCCACACACCCCTCAGAACAAATATAATCAACTCCAAGGGGTGTGGACACTGGGGCAAGGGAAAAAATGGGCAAGGAAAAAAAAATCAAGAGATTCCTAGCAGGGAATTAAACTGTGATTCCCCCAACCCATGTGGCTCAACCAAGCACCTGACCGGCAGTGCCTACATATACTTCCTCCTTCCTGGTGAGCAACAGGGGATAGCAATAGTATTGCATCGTTGATAGTCCCCTGTCCTTCTACTCCTCTACGTGCTACCCATAATGCACTCCTGCTCTGCATGGGTTAGTGTGTGCGGTTATGACCTGGTACCGGTAACCCCAAGAGGAGATAGCATACTTTCTTTTCTCACCCACATCAGATCTACACCAGAATAGATATCTGGTTGATACCACATGATATCACAGCAGAAGTACTAAACACTGAGATATGGCAGATACTTATCTCAGACCATGTACCAGTAAGCTTTACACTGTTGCCCACAAGTACACAGACATAAGGCAAGGGGCAGTGGAGACTTAATGTCTCTTTATTAAAGGACAGCTACTTCAAACAGCAGTTGCCTGATGAGATCAGGAGCTTCCTGGAACTGAACAAGTTAGGTGACACCTTGGAGGCAATAAGATTGGATGCCCTGAAGACGTTTGTCAGGAGTAGCTGTATTAGTTGAGCCTCATACCCTAATAAAGCTTGGACCACTGAGATGGAACCCTGCAGAGCAAGTTAAAAGCACTGGAAACCTCCTACTGGGCAGATCCAGTGGCCCAGGTGAATCTACTACAAGAAATCACTGGAATTAGATATCAGGTTAGTGCCCACCTGAACCAAAAAGGCCAAATATGCCTTGTTCAGCATGAGACAAAGTTTCTGGATGGCAGGTAAAAAGCCTGGTAGACATCTAGCTTACCAGCTCAAAAAGAGGCTGGAGAGATTTAGGATACTGGTGCCATTCTTACCCAAGAAGGCATAATATACAAAGGCAACACCAACATCAATAGAGCAATTCTGGATTTCTTTACTGGCCTTCATAAATCCAAAAGTGCATGCCATGCCAGAGAATATTGATAATTCCTGTCATAACTAAATCTCTTGACTTTATCACAAGACCAAATGGAGATTCTGGACAAACCTTTCCAGAACTCCAAATTAATAGTAGCTATCTGCTCCATGGTGGAAGCCGGAGCTCTGGGGTTGTGTGGACTCCAGTCAGAATTTTATTCTTCCAAAAAGAGCTCACAGACATTTTGACAAAAATTTTTTGCAGAAGCCAGATATGAGGGGGAGCTCCCCACATTCAATGGACACTATGCACTATGCCTATGTGCATGGAAACTGGGTGTGTTGTCATAGATACACGTGAATGCCATGCAATGGAAGCCTCATGTACTCCGCGAGGCATTCAAAAATGGGGCGCAAAGTGGTAATACTCTGGATCCCCCAGCTGCACTGACAGCAACATGCCGGTGGCATTCAGGGGGAGTGCCCACACTACGTGTCATGCACAAAGCCGCGCAGTGCAGTACACTGGGGCATGTAGGAGGGGGTCATTATGCCAGAGTGCACCCTACACACCCTGCCCCCATGTGCACCAGCTGAGAGAACGTCCCCTCGGCAGGTGGCCATCCCCCACAGAGCGGGCCATCCCCATCCCCATACCCCAGAGGCAGACCCCACCATACATACGGTGCAGCCCCAGCCCCCCAGTGCAGCACCCCCCACCCCAGAGCAGCACCACAGTGCCCATGCTGCCCATAGCTTGACATGACACTGGCACGATGCTGGGAGGGGTACTGCACCCCCTGACATGGCTGCACCCATCCCTGGCCAGTGATACCCCCCCCACACACCTGTGACACTGACAACCCCCCACATGGTCCATCGGTGTTGCATCTCGGGACAGCTGGCGGCACTGTCCACCACACACCTCCATGGCCACCAGCCATCCGTCATCTGCAGAGGCAGGCAGCCAACAGAGCACCCAGCTGTAGTAGGATCCATTGTAGGACCCAGGCCAGGCATCCGATTGATGCCTATCTGGTCCATGGCTCTTCCCCAGCTGCTGTGTGCAACCCTGCACACCAGTGGGCATGGCTATGGCAGGCACCCTGCGGGTGCATACGATCATGCATACTGTGCACCCTGCACATGTCTGGGTCTGCATAGGTATGCAGATGGGATACATGCCTCAGGGGAGTACTTCCTGCCCATTAGTGCATAGCCCCCTATGTGCACACCATGAATCACCTTGATACCTAAGTCAGGGAAAGACCCCACACATTCTGTGGTAGCTACTTATCTGTCTCTCTGATCACCCCATAGGCTGCAAAATATCTGTCATCTTTGGGTACACAGGCTATAACAGCATTTCCTTACCCAGATCTCCACAGAACCAGTGAGCTTTACCCCAGGAAGAGGGGTACACCGGAAGTTTGCTCAACATCTTCTGCCACTCAAAATGAATGAACAAGGTGATGTCTCTGGTAGCACTTGACATGAAAATGGCCTTCAACAGGGTTGAATGGCTTCATGCCTTCCATGTGCTGCAACATTCTGGCTTTGATGATCAGTTCTTCTAGGGGACACGAATCTTATATAACTGTGCATGATCAGCAGTAGTCACTAATAGAAGGGTCTCAGAGACTTTCAAGCTCAAATGGGGACCCAGTAAGGGTGCTCATAATCATCACTACTCTTTATACTGGCAATGAAACTGCCCTTGCAGGTCCTGAGGCAAGACTCCAAAGTGCATGACCTTGTTATCGTGAAAAAACATAAAGTATAGGCCTACATGGATGACATACCTCTGACTCTGACTCATCCACAAGAATCCGTACCAAGCCTTTTACAGCTAACTCGAGAGTATGGGGCTCTGTAAGAGTACAAACTAAACATACCCAAATCACTGATTCTACCCTCCTATACAAAATTGGAAAAGTTACCGCAGTACTCTTTGGGATTGTCACCAGCTCAACAACACATTAAATACCTGGGTACTGTACTGATTTCAACTGGGACCTCACCCAACTGGGAACTCTGAATCTGACCCCCATTATAAAAAGTCTGGAGGCAGACTTGGCAAGGTGGAACCACCTACACCTTTAATACTGGGGTAGGGTGCATGCTTATAAAATGATGGTGGCACCCAAGATCCAGTATATGCGGGACAACCTCACACTAGCGCTCCGCTGGCAACTGTTTGCCCAGCTCCATAGACAGATGCTAAACTTCTGCTGGGCCAAGAACTTGAGGTGACAAAGCCTTAAGAAGTTACAGCAGCATTCAATATGGGGGGGGGGGGCCTTAATCTCCAGGATTTTAAACTCAAGCATAAAGCTGTCATGTTCCTTCAACTGAGACAGAACTCCCCTAGGACCCCCTTACCCCAGATCCCCATATGGGTGGAGTGTGAGGCACAGCTGTTAGGTGACTCAGACCATACCACCACCCTCTTAAAATCCAAACTGGCCCGCCTACACACCAACCTCACCATTCACCTCATCAGGGTGATCTGGTTATGGGTTGTGAAGCACACGAAGTGGACACCATTTCCCAATATGTACAAAGATAAGCTCCATATTGAGACAAAAAACAATATGCTGGTGAGCCTGAGAGACCCTGGGAATGAAACAGCTAGGAGACTTCCTAGATAAGTCTATTGGAGTGTTGAAGTTATTTGCGCAGTTGCAAACTGAGTATGGTTTATCTAGTAACCAACACCGGCAGTATCTGCAACTCAGGCATGTGCTTCAGCCTGGCCTAGGACAGTCCTACAAGGCAAAACACTACAACTCATTGGATGCCCTTCTAGAGGAAGGACAGAGGGTGTAGCATCTAGCAGTAAAATCTATATGTTTGGCTGTGAGGCCAAAACTATAGGGGTTTTAAGCGAGCATGGGAAAGACATAGGGCATCATCATCCAGAATGAGTGATCAGGAGGGGGTAGCAACTACAAATCCTGAGCAGACTAGATGGACCCTTGGTCCCCTTCTGCCGCCACCTTCTGTGTATCATTTATGTATGTATCTACGCCCTTGTCTCCCTAACACCAGACCCCATTGGGCCAACAGTTGTGAAAAAGCAGGAAGAGCTAGAGATACAAACATTGGCATAATTGTTGGGCAATGCTGAAGCAAGATAGGCAAGATACAAGGACTAGGTTCACACAATTCAAAAGTATCCATAGATGGCACAAGTCCCAGCTAAGGCACTCATTTCTTTCTCTTTTCTGTCTCCATGAGTTCAATAAATATGCACACTGCACTCGTGACTGAGAAATGTAATTATCTGTGCAGCATCAGGTTGTGTATTGGAGAAAGAGTAAGATGGCTCGGACATCTTAGTTTCTACTTGCCTTGGTGGTTGAGCTGATAGCGCCACTTGAATTGTACTCTGATGGCCTAGGTTCAAGTCCCAGCTAAGGCACTTATTTTTCTTTATTCTGTTTTTTGAGTTACATAAATATGCACACCAAACTCTTATGATTGAAAATTTAATTATCTGTGTAGCACCAGGTTGTGCCTTAGAGAAAGAGTAAGGTGCCTTGCCCTTGAACATCCCCATTTCCAGTTGACTTGATGGCACGGCTTGTAGCACAACTAGAATGGTATTCCAGGTGGCCTGGATTCAAGTCCTCGCTAAGGCATTTTTTTCTTTCTCTCTTCTGTTTGTATGAGTTCCATAAATATGCACACCACACTCTTGTGATTGAAAAAATTAATTATCTGTGGGCGTGCCACAAGCTAAAGAACTACTGGACAGATGTGCTACAGGCCTGTACAACAATACTTAAGTAGCCAAACTGTCTCAGTGCAGCATGGGTTTTCTTGGGTGCAGACCCACCTGACAAGCCCAACACCTCCAATTCTCCAAGATGACTTAAAACAGGAGGATCTATCTTAAATACAGGAATGGCTGTCTGAGCTGGGGAAAACAGCATGCTTTGAAAGAGTCTAATTGAGAAATTTGGACAAAATGGATCAGTATTAGGGAATACAGTATGGGGGAAGTATCTGGGATCACAACACTGTGTTGTCCCAGTGGTGTGTTCAGCTCATGGCCCCATGATCATAGGGCATAACCTATTAATCCATGTACACCCCCACCCAAGTAAGACTAAGCACAACATGGGTTTTAATTTCTGACACACTTTACTATAGAACTATGCAACATTTACTGCACATAGTATCCATCTCCAACAGCAGAACACTCAGCATTATATACTGTTCTTGTGAACAGGATGAAATACGTAGAAAGTTGCTCCTTGCCTTTAACTGATTTCAGTACATTATTCAGCAAATTATGTTAGTATTAATGGTAAGAAGCCATTGTCATGTTCTCTTGTTGATATCTGTCAATTTAGTGTTGCAACTCCTTGTTAGGATCCATCATGTTGATGTGTACTTTGGTAATCACATCTTGACAATAAAATTAAATTTAAAAAAAATAATTAACATTAGAGTTTACTGAGTTACTATTAGCTAGTAAAACCACCAAAAGTTTTTTTTGTTAGCACAACAGAGATTAACACAACATGAAAGTGATAATTAATAAGTTAGTACAGCAAAGTGACAGAACACATAACTTTAAGAACCAAATAATTAAAAGCTAATATAGAAAGAGATTGACAAAATACTTCACTTAAGCACACAAATTAAACTACAGAAATAAAATGAAAATGACAGACTACAGACTAAAATAATGAACAAGAAAGACTGAGAAAAGTATTTGACAGCTCTCCTGGTCAGTCAGAAAGGCTACTGATCTTTCTGGGCTGCTTTGCTAACTGAATACACTTCCCTGTGCCACAGCAGTGCTTCACTACAGACAAAACAAAACACTGCTTAAAGCTAAATAATCAGCAAAATAGAAACTACAAAAATATAGTAGTACAAGGCCCTCTAGAATACTTTGTGAGCAATTTGGATTAAAAAAACTTGGATTTGAGATGCATTTTAAAGGTTTTTTAGCTCAGACAACACAGACTTCTCTCCTATGCTCTCTTAAGAACAATGCACTGAACACAGCCTCACATGGCATACAACTCATTTAGTACCATGTGACCTCCAGTCCCATAGTACATTGAGAACTTTGCCTGTGGCCTCACTTCACTGAAGAAGTTTCCAAATTTGCAATTAATGAATTTATCCCTAAAGTGTAAAATGACGCTTCAGAAGATGGATTTACTTCATGAATTGTGGTGAATTTATGAAGCAAATATTTCCAACTTTGCACACCACTATTAATGAGCAACAACTTATAAATAAATAAATAAAAATAAAGAAATCTTTTTTCGTATTCCCTTCTTGACTACGGGGACATATGTTGCTATCAAGCAGTATGGAACCATTTTGTGCCCGTGGACAATGCAAATGCTGGGAATGCAGCAGAATCCTGCATGACACTGGATTGGCAATGTGGACCCACTCACATAGTCCAGGATCCCAGGTTAAAGTTTCCTGTGCTGAGCGTGATGTAGCAGACCAAAGTGTACAATGCCACTGATACTATCTTCCCTGCTATACTGTTGATTTCTGTCCATAGGGACTCTTTATTTTTCCTGTCCTACGGAGTTCCATGCATGAGAACACTGCAGGAGGTCAATGGTCAGGAATTTGATAAGTTTGTGAGTGGCCATGTATGAGGAGCTTGAACACTTACGGATGTACATCAGCTTTGAGTTATTTTCCAAAGATCCTGGTGCACATCCATAGAAATCAATGGAGGCTGAGACTGGTTCCTATGGATCAGATATAGAAAATACTGTACACTGTCTATATAATATCACAGGACATCTCCACTGCACTGTATGATAAGAAATATCACAAACTGTATTTCAAATGTGCATGTATATGTTGCTTATTTTTGACCAGCAGGCACATAGAGTGGGAACAGAAAGAAAATTAAAAAAAGAAAAAAACAGACTGGGACTAAGGGTGAGTGAGGGAGCCATAACAGAGAGGGAGGTAACAAAAAAATGGACCAGAATGAGGAAGAGAGCAGGAGGGGATGCATGCACAGACACACACACACACACACACACACACACACACGCACGCACGCACGCACGCACACACACTCACTCACTCTCTCTCTGTCTCTCTCTCTCACACACACACACACACACACACATATCTATAGACAAATATTTGCACACACATACACCACTTGCAAACATGCACACCATTACACATACACTAACACATACACAAACGCCAATACACACAGATACCGCTACATGTGCAAACATGAACAAATGTTTACACAGGGATACATGCACACACCAATACAAACACACACACACTCACCACACACACACACACACACACACACACACACACACACACACACACACAGCATACACACACACACCCCTACACTTTTGGCATTGTCCTTTTGGCCACGAACCTTCAGAAGGGTGCCTTATAAATAAAATATGTACTACTGTAATTACTACAGAACATGCACAATCCATTTCACACAGGTGAACAAACACAGCAAGAAAACAAATGCACTCATGCCATTACAAACACACATACACCCGAACAAATGAGTAAATATAAATGACGTTACAAGAACCACAGAGGGATGCCTGCACCAATACTCACATGGCTGTGCACACACACACACACACACACACACACACACACTATATACATGTATGCAGAAATTTTTTTTTCTGTTATCTTAACCATCAGTGCTGTATCATTGCTCTGCACCTCTCTCTGCCCAATGACCAGTCAGCAGGTGATGTAGTAAAGTGGGGCAACACAACTACTTGGGCTGATAGTGACATTTCTTCATGGCCAGCACTGGCCCTAGCTATCCCAGAGCCCTGTGCAAACCTCCTTGCCTGGGCCCCATATCAGAAATCATGAAGACCCCAAGGAACATCCTCATCTCTACCATGGCCTCCCTGCATTTTTGGCTACTTTCGTAACATTTTTGCACTTTACTTGAATTAGAACATAGAGGACCAGGACTAAAGGAGGAAAACTGGACACCTAAGGCTTTTGGGGGGCGCCCTTCTGCTGTTGGAGCCTGTGTGAATGCACAGTTTGCACCATGCTAAGGCTGGCTCTGTTCATGACCCTCTCCCATTAGCAGGAATCAAGTCATCATGAGTCAGAAGCAGCTTTTCTGTACCCCAACCAAATTCTGCATGAGAAAAGTATGAGAAATGTTGCATCTGCTGAAAAGAATGCAAAAGGGTCCTGTCCTGTCCCCCTACTATCTGCCCTGAAGTTCAAATCAGCCACAGTTGTCTTGACAGCTAACATCTTACCATCAGTATTGACTCTGCCATGAGAAATGTAACTGCAGCACTATTTGAACTTTTGCTGCTCCTTTCAGTGGCCCAAAGTGGGATCTTTACCACCCCACTACAAACCTGACTTACAAGTGGGGAACTTGCAACAGGGTTCCATGATCCAAAACTGACTAACTTCACCCCCTCCCAGTGCAGTACAAAAATGACTAGTGGGTGAGTGACTTGGTAAAAGTGCCAGGTGGACTGGGTAGTATGTAGTTTGCTACAATAAGGTGAGGTCCCAGCTGCTGATGCAACTCTGCTGCCACCATGGTGTGCAGGTCTAGGTGGCTGGTAGTCTGTCTTTTGACAACAGTAACAACCTGAATACTTACTGAGAATGTAGGGAAGAAGAGTCAAGAACCTAATCAGTGAAAAAATACCTTATTCATTCAGTCCATTTTTCTGTCTTTCCCCTTTTCTTATCATGGATTCAATGACAACCCGAACCAAGTGCACTAATGAGTACTAGTGGTACCAGGAGCTTGGAAAGTAAGACACGTGTAATATACTGTAACCCACCACTGCTGCTGTCTGTGTGCTGTGTAGTTGTGGGACTAAATGTAGCGGGGACTATGGGCTTCCCCTTCCTGCCAATCAATGAACTTGGTATTTTATGTGCTTTCTGTTGTTATGTGCATTTGTCTTTAAAGGAGTAAATGCATGACTGACAATGTATGGCAGTTTTCATTTACTGCCATGTTTCATGACCAGTGGAAGGTGGACTTGGCAACAGAGCCTGGTAGTCCAAAACTGAGTCCCCTCATTCCCTCACTACTGGAGTACCAACATAGCTAGTGTGTGGGGGGGGAGGACACTTGACTACAGTTCCAGGTGATACAACTAGAGCTACTACAAGCAGACAAGGAAATAGAGAGAGAATACTGCCAGGTATGGAGTATTTTCCTGTTCATACTTCATGTCTCATGAATGTGCCCACCTTGAGAACTGCAATCAGGAATGCTGTCAGGTCAGTTTGGTAATGGCCTTTAATGGGGCATGATCACCATGGACAAATACAAGCATTCTGTCTTTGAGAACAGAACCTATGGAGAATGTTACTTTATTTCTAATATGCCCTCATGGTGGGTAAAGTAATGCATTTTCCAAGCATTCATTGATCTTCAAACAACTTGCTCAGGGACACACAATAAGGGTTGTAGGATTTAAACCCAGGTATACAGGGTCTTTAGGTTCACAGCGCTGTGCTTCAACCAATAGGCTACACTGTCTGGTTCCTACATATCAGCTATAAAAATGATTGTGCAGTATATTTTTGAAACCAAGCATCATTAGCATGGGCCTTGTAGCATCTTCATCAAGTTGTGCCAGTTGGGCCCAGAGAATCCTGAATTATTGAACATTTGTTTGTTGTGGGGAGGGAGTTCAGGATAATTATCAAATGACTTTGCTTCTGCTATATGTTGCCCTTAAAGAAAAATTATGTTCTACTGTACCTAGGATTTATACAGTTGCAGGTGAGGAGTGGACTGACTAGAAATAGCCAGTCAGTGGTAATCTCTGCATGTTGTTAATTTTTTACCAGTCATACACTGCATACAATAATAGTTCGAGTCGTTTATTTGTTTTGATCATGCCTGCAAAACAGTACTATTGAATAATAAACCTCATACGGGCATGATGATTAATACACACGTGTGCTGCTCACATCTGTACCATTATTCACGGGGTACATAATTAAAGGCATGCTGGTAACAGCACACGCTCGACAACAACCATAATATAGGAAAGCTATAACCGTGGGCAGCACTAAAATTGCCTTTTCGTGCCCATTATAGGATTTTTCCAGTTCCGAAATAGATACAAAAGACACAGACGACTCGTTATCCAGACGTCTAGATGGTGAAAGACATTCTGCAAATTAAACATTCTTAACATGTCTCCTATTTCTTGGTTGTCTAACAGAGAACAAAATACCTTTTGCGATATCTGTTTTATTCTTAATAAAATCGTTATTGTCTATCAAGCGATTAAGCGAATTAAGAGTAGTTGGCTTCTGTTGTACTGTCCAGTTTATTTAGAAAATAACAGGTTCAGAACCAGTTGCTGTTAAATCGTTGAGCTGCAGTTGCGTTCTTCTTTACAACCCATACCAATATATGTGTGTGTGTGTGTGTGTAATATATATATATATATATATATATATATATATATAATTTCTTTTTCATTTATTGTACTGTATTTTAATTTCTAGGAACCAGCAGTGGACTCCATCATATCCATCTTCAATATAGCAAAATACACATCCAATAGTAATAATGTAATTTACTGTAAGATAGAAATAACATTAATAACATCAATGCGACATAATGCTCTATTGATCCCATCTCACCCAAGTGATATACAGTACTAAACTGTAGTTGTTGTACCGCTTTCATGGTAGTTCCCCCCCACCCCCGCGACACTTTTCTCTGTATGCAGACTCCAGTACACTTCCTGGAAGATAAGGCTGCGCTTGCGCACTTCTACATTCGGCGCTACAGCTAGCAATAATTACTTAAATTAAAGAAAAGGGGAAATAGGTGATTGTCCTGGACGAACATCGAACTGCTTGGATGTTACTCCTGACGCTGTTTTTAATTGTTAGCTCAGGGATTGGGCAGGCGGTCGGATTGTATAATACCACCACTTGGTTTGGGTCTGCATTAACTTGGAGAAAGTTGCGAAGAGACGAAGGTGAGCTGGCAGCGCTGTCCAAGGTAAGGAAGGGGGACATGTCAGTCTCGACTTGTGTTCTCCTCCATTCTCCCACTTGGTTGATCTGACAGTGTTCTCCAGTCTCCGACGTTGTAACTGGACTGGCTCTTTCTACACTAACTCTGAGTTGCAGTAACAAGTAACTCGGTGCAACTTTTTCAGTCCTGTAATTCAGTGGAAGGGATCCGAAAAAAGCGGGCATGAGAGCAGCAGGTTCCTGTCCACCTCCTGCCTGTGTTTTATGGCGACAGGAGGGTTTCTTATCTGGAAACGTTACCTCGCTGTGTCGGCTGCTAAGAGCTAGTTTCAGTGTGTTGCATTAAGACTTTGCAATGCATTCAGGCTTGATTAGATTACAGAGTAATGGAAGTAGAAATGCCTCTTGTGCCGTGCAAGTCCTGCCTTCGGTGTCAAAAGCTGCCTGAATTAATTGATGCCACTGTATTTATAGTTTGAAATCTGATAAGCAAGTTTTCATGAGTGCGTGTTCAGATCTTCCTTGTCTTTATTGTTCAAGTATACTTTCCTGCACATCAAACACGTTTTTAAAGGGGATTTCTAGACAGGTGATTATTTAATTCTGTTTGTTCAGTATCAACATATTATTTGACATTAGCTTCCTAGTATTTCTTTGGTTTATTATTGTAGTCAGTAGAACATATACCTCGCATTTCTTTTTTTAGCTTTATGCAATAACTTGCTTTCTTATTTACTTTCAAGTATCTTAAGGGAATTAACAAGGTGCAGGTGGGAGACATCTTTCAGTATAGGAGAGGTACACGAGCGAGGGGGCACAATATGCGATTGGAAGGAGGCCGGTTAAGGGTCAATGTGAGGACTTTTTTTTTTTTTTCACGTAGAGGGTGGTGGGTGCTTGGAACAGCCTACCCCAGGAGGTAGTGGGAGCGAGCACAGTGGAGGGATTCAAACATGCATGGGATCGACATAAGGGTACCCTAGAGGTGGGAGGCTTATGCTGATGACTGAGCTGGGTCACCAGGTGCAGATACAGGTAGGGTATGGGCAGACTGGATGGGCCTAGTGGTCCTTATCTGCAGTCAGTTTTCTGTGCTTCTACGGTTCCTTGTTTATGCTTGTTCATGCATAGTATTTTTTTTTTTAATTACTGATTAGTTCCAAAGCCTGGGTACATTAGTTGCGTGGAGGCTCAGGGTGGACAATTTCAGTCTAAGCTTTCACTCAACTGATGTCACTGTGCTCTGGAACTCATAAGTAATTAAAAAAAGTAAATATTTAATGGGAGAAAGGCAGCCTTTAAAGGGACTGTAAGTAAGGAAATATAACACTATAGTGTTTCAGAGCAAACCCTTGAATCAACACAATGGGTATATTAAATATACTTCACATATGCCCACATTTCTAGTTTATAATAAAACGTGTAACAAAACAAGGTTTATGTTTCTTGTGAAGGAAAATATTTCTATTTATTGCATCATTTTAAGGAGTGAATTCATTTATACCTTTTTCTGTGTGTGGTTTAAAAAAATATTGTTCTTCCTTAAAAGCAACAAACTAATGCTGTTACAACTGAAAGTTGCAGCACAGCTGCTTTATACGGTATATTATAACTGGAGGTTTAAACATTGTCATAGGAAGTGCAACATGAAAATTAGCCACCCAGTGTTAATTTCTAGTTTACATGTCTATTTGTTTTCATTTTTTTTCATATTCAGGGTCACCCAGTTGAGACGTAACATTTCATTTTTCAGTGGGCGCTTTGTTTCTACAGTGTCAACATTCCAGCTGTATAAGCTAAAGCCAAGGGTGGTCAAATAACTCCCTCAAGTTTACACAGTGAGTCACTGACTGTGTTGGCTTCAAACCTGTGAGCTCTGAAAAGTCATTCAAATTTCCAGCCTCACCCTTTCTTCCCTCAGATCCCTCCTTCATGGTTTTGCCACCCTCCTGGAACTGTTCCTGATCCCTGACCCTTGTAGTCCCTCCTCCTGTTTTGTTGCTACCCCTTGCCCCTCCCCATGGCTGTGAGCAACTACTACCCCAGAGTGACTGTGCCTATATAAGTTAATCTTATCTGGTAATTTTCTGCTCCTCAGCCTACCTCACATGGTTAGCACTAGGCCTTTGGGCTTCTTCTAAAACTAGCATCACTTGTGGTTTTAAAGGAGAACATGCATACACACTACTGTGAAAGTCAATAAAAAAGTTATTTTAAACAGCAGTATTTGTTAGTCACCATGTATTTTTTTTTTTAAGCAATGTCGTCCTGGCAAAAACATCAATATACCCATTTTTCTTTCCATTTTCTTTTATTCTTGAACGTAGCTACACAATTTGTAATTTTTTTAATTCTTTTTTTTGTGCCATGTCCTTCAAGAAAAAAAATAAATAAATGTATTAGTATACTGTGCTGTTGTTTACAATCAAAACATGTGGTAGCACCATTAAACTACATCCATGGTAAGAATCTGGTATTTACAATCAAAAGGTTACCTCAGTGGAACAGATTTTTAAAAATTGCAAGTGGCAGTTATCTTTAATTATGTGAGTCATTAATTATAAAATTAGCTATTAAAGATGTTTTAAAAATTACCAAGAAAATTAAAAATATACTGAGGATGTATCTAAGGAAGACAGACATGCAATTTTTGATTAAAAAACTATGGTCTGGAGATTCAGACTGCACCTGGCAATTGCGCAAGTATGGGCACAGTGCAACTGGGATGCGCTAGGGCCAGGACCAGGTGATATTCAATGGTGATGCACCATGGTGCAGCACCATTGAATATGGCATGGACAGTGTATGGCACAGTGGCACTGTGCACAGTGCAGTGGCACTGCGACATTGCAAGCCACCGATAGGAGCATGGGATGCATCAGTACAAATGCACTTGCGCTGGGTGCATCACCCACGATATTCAGCAGAGGGCATGCAAATGAGGCCTATTATATATGCAGGTGCAAATGGGGCCATTTTCATGTCATTATAGCCCATTGCATGCCTTGCACAGGGCAACTTGGCACATTGTGCCTGGCACCCTGCACAGAATAATGTGTGCACAGCGAGGATGCCAGTGCATCCCCCACCCCATAGCTGCGATTGTGGTAAATCACCATAGAACAAATCCTTGTAGTCTAGTGATCTCCTCCCATTCTCCAATCATGGTAATTGGTGTAAAGTACATTTTCAGGATTCAGTGGCACTTACCTCCCACTCATTAGGATTCTTGCTCCACTCCCACCCCCCAGCATCGGCGTGGTGGCTGCAATCCACCTGCATAATGCCTGGTCGCCCATTGAATGACAGATACAGTATGGGCTTGCAGGGTATACTGTACTAGACAGTCCCAAATATGTGAACAGTCATTCTATATTTGGGACTATTTAGTACAGTATGCCCTGTAAGCCCATTGGTCCACACTGGGACCAGTGGGCTTACAGCCCATACTGTATCTGACATTCGCAGGCAGCCGGGCAGTATGCAGGTGGGTTGCAACTGCCCACCGATGCTGGGGAGTGGGGTGGGCAAGGGTCCCAAAGTGGTGGGAGTGGTGGGGGTGCCACTGATCACCAGGGAATTATTTTACGGCGACTTGATGCGATCAGGGAAATGGGAGGGAGGGGGGTTCCACTAGACTACCAGGGAAGTATTTTATGGCGATGCACCAGCAAGTGGGGAAATGGGAGGGAGGAGGGTATCGCTAGACTACCAGGGAACTATGGGTGCTTGTGGATGGTGTTCTGGGTGGGTTGGTGGCCACCCATGGCTGGCGGCTGCTGTGTTGCACCCTGCAATACAGCAGCTCACCTGTCGGTGGCCAGGAGTCGTTCCTACTATTCATGGGCTGAACTTTGAACCCACCTATGCGGCGCAATGCAGGGTTGTGCCAGCATATGCACTGCATATCCCGGACTGAATATCAGGATGTGCCACATATGCATATGCATGGGCACACTCCCTGAATCTGCGCTGCATACATTAGTATTGCGCCCCGGCACATTGGGATTTGCGCTGCATCTGGCAGCCTTTTCAATATCCCACCAGGGCGCAGTGCAGAGTTGCGCCAGTGCAACTCTGTTGCGCCATGCGCAAACCCTTTGAATATCTAGGCCCATATGTTTAAAATTTTTGCTAGCTAAAAGGTATTGCTACTTAAATGAGGTATTAGGCTTACCTGCTGTTAGCAGCTTACCAAAGACATACTGTAGATGACTAAGTCTGATCCTGCTATATATTGATAGTTCAGTAGCACAATTTTGTGATGTCATACAGTATATGAATAAACTGTGCCTGACTACATATTCAGGCAGACCTTGTTCATACATTATATCACAAGGTTTCTTAGAGTGCTGGCAATGTGGAAGCAATATAGGGAAGACTTAGTCATCTGTATCTTTGGGCTGCTACCAGCAACATGAATCCCCAAAACCTTATTTAAAAGAACTTTTCATGAACATTCAGACTATGAGCACCATTCTGCTGTACATGAATGTTCCCCTTTAACATCAATGTTTATAGTAACGTATGGCTTAGTAGTGTACATTAACACAATATTAATGTCAGTGTTAGAGCCATTTTTCATTGGTTTACTAACCAAATGTTTCTACCTGTTATAAAATGTTTGGATTCCATGAAAAGCTGCTCCTGATGCCATGTGATGTCAGCTAAGGCGCTCATAGCCTCATTCTCAATGCCAGAAACACTGTATGAGTACTTGCTTGTACATACTGTACTCTGCACTAGCAATCACAAAATTTGTATCTTTCACTCTATCTGTATTTTGTACCCAGTGCCTCTTCGGAATTTGCACCATGCAGGCCTTCCAATGCTGGTATCCCTACCTTCCAAAATGTTTGTCTTGTGGTCCTTCCACATTGTTCATGAGATCTTTTATCTTGGTTACTTATTTAAATTTTTAATTATACTATCGATTGATTTTATTGACTGATCATAAAAGGGTCATTACAATAAAGCACATATTCAGTATATTTCTTCACACATTACAATAGTATAAAATCCATTTAGAACAGACATTTACAGTATGATCATATAATATAGTACAGTACAGTACTATACTGTACATTCAATATGATATTGTACAAACATTGAATACTCTTATTCCTATCAGAGGATTTCAAGTTCTGTCCTTAAGAAATGTTTTCCAATATGTATTATTGCACAAATGAAACGAGGTGCTCTTTTTATGATTCACTTATCCTCTGTAGTCAGGATGATCAATAGCAGGAGATCCGGATCAGTTCCTTCATAGGCATAATGATAGAATCCACCACTGTTTTCTAGCTTTGTTTTACCATAAGCATAGACACATTGGCCGGATATTCAAACTGTGCCAGGCTGTGGCGCAAGCCTGGGTGCGCGCGCAACTTGGCTGCACTGGGGCGTTGACTGGTCGATATTCAACGGAGCTGCACCATGGCACAGCATGGTTGAATATCGCACCCTGGCCACCCGCAGTGCACATGGCACAGTGGCACTGTGCCAGCGCAAGTGGCCAGAGTGGAGCAGGGGGATGTGCTAGGGCAAGTTCTATTGCGCTATGTGCAGCAACTGCGATATTCAAAAGTACTCATGGAAATAGGGCCATTTGCGCATAATGTATGCAAGACTCAAATGGGGCCATTTGCTTGTCATTATGGCCCCATTTGCATGCAGGTGCGCCAATCCCCAGCGACTTGCACCTGGCACCCTGCCAGGCTGCAGCCGTCAGGGACTGATGCCCCCTGCAGTGCGGCAATGTGCCGCACAGCCCGATCGTGGCATTTGTAAAAGAAATTAACTCCAGTATCCCTGGTGGTCCAGTGGACCGCTGTCAGCCCGATCATGGGCTTAAGTAAAGATAACAATGAATCCAATATCCCTGGTGCTCTAGTGGACCACTGTCAGCCCGATCGCAGGCTTAAGTAAAAATAACAACGAATCCAATATTCCTGGTGGTCCAGTGGACTGCTGTCAGCCCGATTGCGGGCATTTGTAAAACAGAAATGAATCCAGTATCCCTGGTGGTCCAGCGGACCCCCTTCCCCACCTGCCCACTGAGCCCCACCGCCCCACTCCCCCCCAGTCAGAGGTGGAAAGCAGCTCCCTGCCCATCTGCAGCCCCGTCGCCTCGTTATCTGACACATCTAGCTGTAGTGCTCATTGGTCTACAACATGAGTTTTTGGCCGCTGTAGGTCAGATGATTATTATTCCGGATAGCGTGAATGATCCATCTACATATCTGAATGTGGTATTAATACGGAGTTGCACGCCCATTGGTCACGCCAGGACCAATGGGCATACAACCCTACCGATGGTGTAAGTCGGGGCGGCGGGCGACAGGCAGGTGGGGTGCTGCCACCGCTGACCGGGGAGCGGGCGATGGGGTTCAGTGGGCAGGTGGGGAGGGGGGTTTGCTGGACCACCGGGGATATTGGATTCATTTCTGTTTTACAAATGCCCACGATCGGACTGACAGCGGTCCACTGGACCACCAGGGAGTTTGGATTCATTTTCATTTTTACTTAAGCCCACGATCAGGCTGACAGTGGTCCACTGGACCACCAGGGAGTTTTGAGGGTCATTTTTGTACGTATGCCTGCGGTCGGGCATGGGGGGCACCGCCAGGTGCAGCCGAGTTGCGGCCACCCACAGGTGGCAGCCGCCGTGTTGCGCCCCTGCAACATGGCAGCTCACCTGTGGGTGGCCAGCCGCTGTTCCTTTTTCTTGATCAACTTTGTGTGGTGCAAATAGGGATTGTGCATGCATGACTAAGCACATCCCGGCTGAATATCGGAATGTGCAGAGTATGCATGGGCACGCCCCACACCTGTGCCATACATTACTGATGCGCTCCAGTGCATCAGGATTTGTGCCAGGCACAATTCCATTTGAATATCGACTGAGTGTATCAGTGGTTATGCATGATGCAACACTGTTGCACCATGCACAACCCTTTGAATATCTGGGCCTTTATGTGTTTTACATCCTCAATTCCACCTAGGCTAAAATTAAAAAATTTTTTAATCCTCTTGTTTGTACCGAAATTGTAAAATGTTGCTCTGAAATAATTCAAACATGAACAGCGTATGAACTCTTCTTTTGTTAAACTTTTTATTAAAACTTTTCAAAGTCACAACAAGCATACATACCAACACTACATTGAAAAAGTCTGCAATAACACGGGTACATACAAGGTAACAGAGCATGACATTGTCAGTAAGCATGTGTAGGGGGCCGCAAGGTTCTCTACACAATTACAGGACAGGAGAGACAGGAAGCTTACTCAGCAACCAAGATGCAAGAGGTTTATTTACCAGGGACAATAAAAACAAGATAACGGTTTTCTAACACACTATCAGGACCAACAATTGGTCAAATCCAGAACAGGAGGAGAGAGCCCCTTTTAGTCCAAGTCCTGCTTGCATTCGGCCAGGATGACGAAACAACTGACGAACCTAGCTTGTTTTTTTTCTGTGTTGGCTAATCAGCAGGTGAGCATTGACCCCATAAAGCACTCTTGTAAACATGCCATAATGGAGCATCCCCTACGGATGAACAGAACACAACAAGAAACACTGCTAGCTAGTCAAGGAAGAACTTGGTGATTCTCCGCAGCTCCAGGCAAGAAGTTGAAGAGTTCTGGCTGGCAGGTGTTTCTCCAGACAATACGCTGCAATGACCACTGGCAGATCCCCAGCCCCAGATGACCTCTCAACAAAATGACTGCTGACAGAACAATCTTTGGACGGCCTCTGCGGATTGACATAGGCATGCACACACTTGCAGATGGCCAGCAAAATAATAAAAGGGCATGCCCAACATTAACTGTGATACCTTAAGCTTGAGCCGGGGTGGCTCCTAAGCTGACTTACCACTGGATAGCTCACTAGTGGCTCTCTACCACTTACCGGCGCATGGCTGATGCTGGGACACTTTTGGCAGGACTTCAGCACAGGCTGGCATTACTGGAGGTGGTTCTGCTGCAGATGGTGGATGGACCAGGGACCTCCCTGGGACAGCGTCCAGCCCTGTTGAAGCTGCTCTGGGCAATAGAGGTGATGTGGAATGTCTGGTACACCAAGGCACAATTTGATCACACAGTTCAGTAGCAAGCAAACAATTTACAGTGGTTTCCGGCAGACAATTCAGTTCTTGTAGGAAATACAGTGTTTAGGGGGCGCTAGGGAGGCAACTGCACAGTTTGGTCTGGGGTACTGGGCCACTTAGGCTACAGGGATATCTCCCTGGTAATGTGTATAACTATCTCTACATCTGAGTTGACAAGGCTCTTGCCTTACCCAGCCTCCCTCATGAATACCAATGAGGGCCTGCCGGGTGGAGGCTTTGGGACTCAAACCCAGGTGTGCTGGCTACACCTAGCCCGTTCCTCATCAACCACTCCCAACCCTAGGCTATACTGCTACCCCTGGAACTTAGGTGGAGCTCAATCTTGAGTTTTACATCCTTTTGGGGGCTTTTAAATCACGGCACCCTTTACTCCTTACCCACTTAGAGGCAAGCTACTGTTGGCTCTGCCTGCCTTTTCTGGGGTCCCTTTGACTAATAGGAAAAAAAATTATCAGTAAAAAAACTAACCTTGCTCAGTGCTCTCTGGCCACTCCTTTGGCCTTTTCCACTGGGTCTTCAGCCCATTGCCAGCACATTCTTTTCCCCCTAAGTCTGGCAGCTCACCCACTGTGTCCCCCCCATTCTTACTAGGGCTCTGGCCCTTTAAGTATTTTTTCTTAGGCACCCTGCCCCTTTAATTTCCCTTCTCTTCCCCTTCCCCTTCCCATTTCCGCTAGTGCCCGTGACCTGAGTGCAAGAAAAAAATTGGGCGTTCAGCCCACTCACCACCACGGCCCAAGTCCGTCTGTTTGCTGCTGGGAAGGGTCTGGAAGGTGGCTGGGGAGCCGCGCTCCCAGCTGGCTCTTCTCTGGCCTGCATGGCTGCTGGGCAGTGGAACCTAAGGTCCTGGGCATGTTTTCCCGGCTGAACCTATTTCTTGGTGCACCCTTTCGGTCTGTCTGCTGCTTTCTTCCCTTTTGCCAATCGGGGCTCTGACCGAGGGGAACAGGCCACATCAGGGAGCTGCAACTCCACCCTACCGACCCTGCTGCCACCACCAAAAGGACCAGAGCTGGAGAGAAGCGATGCTGAGGGAGCCACAGACACCATCCAGGTACCTTTTTCTTCTGGTCCATGCTCCCTGCATCCTCCACCCTCCTTACAATGCCACTGACTGCCCCTCACGACCACTTCCCGGCCGTTTTATAGGGTAGGGGAGGTCCTGGCTTCTGGCCAGATGATTGGGCACTACAAGCCCATTGGGGAGGGTCTAGTGCCCCAGACCCCCCTTTTCCTGTGCCACATGGTGTGAAAAAGAACAAAGGGACAGGGTGGGATACTTGGGACTGGGGGAAGGGGAAGACCATTGAAAGGAAAAAGAAAGAAAGAACAAAAATTGTGCAAGTCAGGGAAAGGGTCCCCATTTCTTTGTTGTGCCCCCCCCCCAACTTCAGGGTTCTGCAATCCACTCCTGCTTAAACATACATGTTCCCATGTATGGGGGTCAATTATTACATAGAGTATTAAAACAAACAACATTTTAGTACTATGAACTATTCACCTAGTCGACATGAAAACATTAAGGTGTGACTGGTCTGCTGTAACAATTTTAAACTACCACCACAATAAACCAAGAAAAGGGACGGATGGCCTTGAGGTACCTTTTGGAAGTGGTTCTTGCCTCTCCTTGCTGATCTGTCCATCTTTCTTGATGGGAACTGGGCAGGACTTTAGATGCATTCGGGGGCACTAGCCTCTGTGTCCCATCAATGGCTTGGAGCTGTTAGCTATGCATTGTAGGGAAAGAGGTGCCCACGATGATGTAGGGGTCTGGTTCCCACCTTGGAGATGACTTTTCATCATCCCAGCACCTTACCAGCACTTGCTCTCCTATGGGTAAGGGCGTCTTTTGATCATAGGCATTGTCCGACTCCTTTTGATCATCTGAGTTGGTACACAGTCTTGGATGGGTCGGTGGCCACGTTTCTGCTTGAGGAAAGGTCCTTATTTCCTTCCAATGGTGAGGCTCCGCTGTTAGGGCTGAACACTGGCTGGGAGGTGTGGCTTGCATGCTTTACAACTGACATCCATTACAGTGGTCCAAATGGGATCCGGTTCATCGGGTTTGTTCTTTAGGACAGGGGCAAATTCAGGGGCCTCTGAATGCAATTGCTGGCTGGAGGGCTCCTTTACCACTACTGGGGTGTCAAGTCCTGGGGGCTCTTCAATTTCTTGGGGCCTGCAGCATTCAGCTGGGTGCACGCTTCCTTCCGCAAGGATGCCTGTAGTGCCACCAGGCATCTGCTGAGCTCTTCTTTTTCTTGTGTCATGATGAGCAGCGAACAGTTCAGGTCTTTGGTCATCACATCGCAGCCTTGGATGATTTTAGTGCACCGATCTGCTGCCTGTTTATGGCAGAGGATTTGCTCGGCATGATTCTCAATCTGTTGATCTCACTGATGGAGAGTCTTTTTGAGGTCATTAAATTCCTTTCGCAGCTCAGTATTTTGCTTGGCATATGTTGCAACCCGTTGTATAAGCTCCTAGTAGCGAGCCTCCCTTTGGGTATTCCAATCTGGAATCAGCTGCCTCACATCACAGGTGACAGTACTTGTCATGTATACGGTTTCCTCTACTTGGGCCGCTGGGCCTTTCGAAGGTACCATAACAGCTTGGTGGTGCCGCTTGAGTCTCCCCATCTCCCTTTTGGTGTCCTCATACAGCTGGCGCTGAGCTCTCTTGACGTCACTGCTTTTGGCATCATTCCACTCATACGGTCATTGAATGGGCCCCACGATCTCTTTGTTGATGTGCATTGTCCTGCCCTGCTCCGCCTATCGATGCATGCATCTTCAACCTCTGTTTCTCCTTCTGCTCCCAGCCCGACGCGGATGCTGCCCAATCTGGGGTGGGGCCCCTTGCTTTATTTCTGTGATTAGTGCTGCCAGCACCTGTAACTGATGTGCCTCATGGGCCAGTTCCTCCTGCATAACCCGTCAGGGATCTCACTCCATCTCTTCTCTCATGGGCATCTTGGTGTGGGTAGCTTCAAGCTTTGGACTCCTTGATGTTTCTTATCCTGCCGACTACGCTAAATGTAG
Organism: Neoceratodus forsteri; assembly: GCA_016271365.2. Taxonomy (NCBI): domain Eukaryota; kingdom Metazoa; phylum Chordata; order Ceratodontiformes; family Ceratodontidae; genus Neoceratodus; species Neoceratodus forsteri. Next base: position 444,145,810 of record CM028136.1, on the reverse strand, counting down.
GGGGCTGAAAGGTTCTCTACACAATTACAGCACAGGCAGGGCAAATCTGGAAGGAGAGGCAGGAAGCTTACTCAGTGACCAAGATGCAAGAGGTTTATTTGCCAGGGACAATAAAAATAAGATAATGGTTTTCTAACACACTACAGGGTAATACAATAAATGATGACACTGTACGATCAGGACCAACAATTAGTCGAGCACAGAACAGGGGGAGTTAGCCTCTTTTAGTCCAAGTCCTGTGTGCACTTGGCCAAGATGACGAAACAACTGGCGAACCAAGCCTGTTTTTTTTCTGCGTCGGCTGATCAGCAGGTGGGCATTGACCCCACAAAGTGCTCTTGTAAACAGGCCATAATGGGGCATCCCCGATGAACACAACATAACAAGAAACACTGCTGGCTGGTCAAGAAAGAACTTGGTGATTCTCTTGCAGCTCCAGGCAAGAAGTTGAAGACTTCTGGTTGGCAGGTGGTTCTCCAGACGATCCGCTGCAGTGACCACCTGCAGATCCCCAGCCCCAGATGACCTCTCAACAAAATGACTTCTGATAGAATTATCTTTGGTCGGCCTCTGCAGAGTGACACAGGCATGCACACATGGATGGCCGGCAAAATAATAAAAGGGCATGCATGATGTTAACTGACCCCTCAAGTTTGAGCCAGGGTGGCTCCTAGGCTGACTTACCACTGGGTACCTCACTAGCAGCTCTCTACCACTTACCGGCACAGGGCTGATGCTGGGACACTTGTGCTGGGACTTTGGCACAGGCTGGTGTCACTGGAGGTGGTTCTGCTGCAGATGGTGGATGGGCCGGGAACTCCCTGGGTCAAGCATCAGGCTCTGTGAAGCTGCCCTGGCAACAAAGGTGACATGGAATGTCCGGTACACCAGGGCACAGTTTGATCACAAAGTTCAGTAGCAAGTAAACAATTTAGTTTCTGGCAGACAGTTCAATTTTTGTAGGAAATACAGTGCTAGGCAGGCAACAGCAGAGTTCAGTTTGGGGTACTGAGCCACTTAGGCCATAGGCTATCCCCTGGTAACATGTATAACTATCCCTACATCTGAGTCAACAGGGCTTTTGCTTTTCCCTGCCTCCCTCATGAATACTAATGAGGGCCAGCCGGGTGGAGGCTGTGGGACTCCAACCCAGGTACACTGGATGCACCAAGCCTGTCCCCCATCAACCACTCCCACCCCTAGGCTATACTGCTACCCCTGGAACTTAGGTAGCACCTCAGTCTTGAATTTTACCTCCTTTGGGGGGCTTTTAAATCGCAGTGCCCCTAACTCCTTACTCACCTAGAGGCAACCTACTGTTGGCTCTGCCTGCTTTCTGTGGGGTCCCTTTGACTATAGGAAAAAAATAATAAAAAAACTAACCTCCCTCAGTGCTCTCTGGCCACACCTGTGGCCTTCTGCTCTGGGCCTTCAGCCCACTGCCTGCACATTCTTTTCCCCCTTAGTCTGGCATCTCACCCAGGGAGCCCACTGTGCCCCCCCCTTTATTCTTACTAGGATCTGGCCCTCTTAAGTAATTTTTCTAGGCACCTTGCCCTTTAACTTCTCTTCCTTCCCTCCCCACTTCCCTAGTGCCCGTGGCCTGAGTGCACAAAAAATTGGGTGCTCAGCCCACTCACCACCATGGCCCTGAGTCCATCTGCTTGCTGCTTGAGAGGGTCTGGAAGGTGGCTGGGAGATGTGCTCCCACCTGGCTCTTCTCTGGCCTGCTCAGCTGCTTGGTGGTGGAACCTAAGGTCCTGGGCACATTTTTCTGCCCGGACCTATTTCTTGGTGCACCCTTTGGTCCATCTGCTGCTTTCTTCCTCTTCGTCAATCGGGGCTATGCCCAAGGGGAACAGGCCACGTCGGGGAGCTGCAACTCCACTCAACCAACCCTGCTGCCACCACAGAAAGGACTGGAGCTGGAGGAGAGTGATGCCGAGGGAGCCACAAACACCATCCAGGTACCTTTTTCTTCTGGTCCATGCTCCCCGCATCCTCCACCCTCCTTACAATGCCGTCGACTGCCCCTCGTGACCATTCCCCAGCCATTTTATGAGGCAGGGGAGGTCCTGGCTTCTGGCCAGAAGAATGGGCACTACAAGCCCATCGGGGAGGATCTGGTGTCCCCGACTCCCCTTTTTCCCATGCCAGATGGTGCAAAAAAGAACAAATGGACAGGGTGGGGTACTTGGGACTGGGAGGGGTGAAGACCATTGAGAGGAAAAAGAAAGAACAAAAATTGTGCAAGTCGGGGAAAGAGTCCCCGTTTCTTTGTTGTGCCCCAGCCCCCAGCTTTGGGGTACTACACATGGGTACAGAGTCCACCAATCCCATGGATAAGCTCTTTTATATTCTGGTTCTTGTAACGCATCCAGATAATACCTATGCAAGCAATCATTGACTAACAGCCAGGCAGACAATTTGAGTTCTTGATAGCTTCCAGATACTTTAGTATACTAAAATTCCCCAATATCTGAATAATGTACTAGATTTCTTGTACTTAAAGGATACCTAAACAACATTTTGACAGCAAACTATTCACAAATCTGACTCCGTAGGTACCTAAAGGAAAGGCTGTTGTATTCATTAATGCTAAAAACTACATTCATATAATTTACCTAAATGTGGTTCCAGAGTATTTGAAAATTGTAAAATCAGCCTTCCAATTTCAAAAAAAACGTCCTACCTATTTCCTAAAATGGGCGCCAAATGTGTTATGTGATGACATCATTAGAGCCAAAGTCAGAGAGATGTATGGCTCTCTGTAGTGCTAACTAGTTCTTTTTTCCCTTTGTATAGAATTGTTTCACCCAAATGGTCAAAAACATGTGCATTATTTTGTATAATACACATGTTAGGCTATGGTTCTGTTCATTTTGCTTACTTTAACATGTTGAAATTGTGTTTTAATCCAACCGACTTTATCTGTGCAAACCACAGTGCAATATAAATCTTGATTATACCATGAATATAAGTGAACAGCCAATGAAATCTTTAGACTGGCAGTTTACCACCAGTGTAAATCCTCTGATAATCAATGGCTGTTGATGAGTATACACTCCAAATCCAAATCATTTGCAGCATAGGAATAAATAAAATAAAAGTAAAAAAACAAGTCAACCTCTTTAAAAGTTGCATTTTATCTTAGTAAAAAAAATTAACCTTGGTATAATCGCAATAAGTCACTCAGAAGATGTGGGTTATCAGAGGATTTACCATGGCTGGTGAGGATTTACCCACTCGGCTGCGCCTCATGGCAAACCACTCCAGCAGTGGTAAATCTCCTGAAAACCTACACCTCCTTGTGGCTTATTGCTTAAATAACCTGGTGGTCTAGTGGTTATGGCAGATCCAAGATGCTACCATGGAGGTGCTGTGGTCGTGTGCATGCTTAATATACACTTTTAAACATTTTTATTAAACCTTTACATTTTCTGCTATTATTCTTTTCTAGCACATTTTTGATGAAACCTACAAATGTAATCCATAGTTTGAATGTGAACATTTGTACAATCAATAAATCAGACTTCTTCAACAAAGTGAAATGCAGCAGCAGCAAGAAAGTATGTTACTATGTGGGGGGGGGGGGGTTGCAGCCACATCCTTCACCACCCCCTAGAGCCATCACTTTTTTGTAACAAAGTTCTTGTGTATTCCAATGTTAGAGTTCATACTTTCTCAAAACTCAAATATATGCTTGTTTTGTCTTCTTTTTCCATGGGAAATAATAATAAGTGGTGTTCATACACATTGTATCCCAAACTGTTTTACAAGCAATACTAGACTGGTAGTGAAGTGACAGAACATGTAGTGGCAGCCATTTCATACATTAATATCCATACACAGCCTTGGACAATTGCATGAACTGGTTTCATGGGAAGGGGAATGTTGGCCAGGACAACGGGATCAGGTAGTGATCAAGGTGCTGGCAGCTCCACATCTTATTTCTCACAGTAATCTGCCCATATTTCTCTCCTTCTGTGTTCCCCTTTCCTGAATATAGCAGTACCTTGCAAGGTGGCCTTCTCAATGCCCCTCTGATATTCATTCTCACTCTGAAAACTGGTGAGCTCATCACCCTTCTGCATCAAGAATGCAAGTAGTACAGTCCCTGTTTTGTTTTGACATATCAGATATAAACATATCTTTCCAGTAAGTCAGGTTGATAGCAGCAGGGAACAAGGGGAATGATGGGCTTTCCTATCCTTAAAAGATCTTGGATACCTTTGATTAGGCACTATTAAATGATGGGTGTGCACATCATTATGCACGTCATTTAATAGTGCCTAATCATAGGTGGCTTAGATCTTATATGGGTAGGAAAGCCTATATTTCCACTTGTGCCATGCTGCTAGCAGCCTGACTTGCCAGAAGATCATGTTTATTATTAATATGTAAAAATAACACAGGGGACTGTACTAAACACATTCATGATGCGGAAGGGTAGTGAACTCACCAGTGTTTGGTGTGGGGAGCAGGTGAGAAGAATGAATGCCAGAGAGGGGCTGAAGAGGCCATTCCAGCAAGGTACAGCTATATTCAGGTTAGTTGAAGACATGAAAGAGGACGTTGAGCAGATCACTGTGAGATCTGAAATGTGGGGCTGCCAGCATCATGATCATTACCTGACTGTGGATGAGAGTAGCCAGCAAGGGCAAATACTCAGAGTGGCAGGACTGCACCTAAACTGTTACCTGAATTCAGTGTAGGGAGATTAACCTCGAGTGGGGGGGGATGTTGACATTTGTTAGGACAATATTGAGGAGTTGTGTATAGCTCATTCAAGATTTGGAAGGGTGGTAGCTAGCCAACTCACATTGTGGAGTAGAGCACAGAAAAGTACTGGAGAAGAATTGCTGGGAACTGTCCCACGGGGTTCTGCAGATCACAAGTAAAGGAGTAGACTGACACTTGAAGTCGGGTGGATTCACTCAAAGTATTATTGTGCCTCTCCTGATAATAATATTGTTATCCATTGTAAGTGCAGCCCATATGAGGGCATGAACAGCAGTTTTTCTGGTGGGTCATGATGCTTATTGCTTGGCCCTCCAGGAAGACCTAGTTGTTGGTTAATGAGGTGGGAAAAAACACAGATGGGGAACTGTACATACTACCTTCAGTGTGCAGAAGGGTGGCGATCCACTCAATGTTTACTATAGGAGCAGAAGTCAGACATCGAGAATGTGGACTGGAGAGTGATTTGGAGGCATTTTTAAAAGTGCCAGGTGATGATGCATACCAGTATAGGTGTGAACAACTCTCTCAGGTACAAGATTACAACCTGAGGTGTGATAATTCTCTTCATCAGACCGTAAGCACATATGCGGCCCCTGGTAGTACTAGAGACAGGGTATGGATGGTGGGGTGTTCAACAGAAGGCAGGCTAGGTGCAGGGGTTCACATGGAAAAAGAAAGCTTTATTTATGGATCAACAAGACAGCATGAGCTTTGGAACTGAGCCAGACCGGTACTTTGCTGTGTGACCCTGAGCAAGTCACCAAACTTCCTTGTGCTTCCAGGCCACACCTGTAAACAAGCTTCCAGTATTGTGTGTGTCTTCTGGTTAACCAAAAACAAAATACAGTGCATCACATAACCACTAGATCATCAGGTATTTGAAGTGTTGTACTGTAATGCAGTTTGCCAAAGAAAAGGTCAGCTGGATTGCAAAACATTTTCCGCAAGTTAAAGTAAACAAAATGTATTTATTTATTTATTTCGTTTTTGTTGACCGGGTAAGTAAATGAACAAAATCATAGCCTAACATGTGTACTGATCAAAATAATCCACGAGTTAGTACATGGTGTTGATCAGTCTAGTTAAAACTAAACAAAACAAAGAGGGAAAGAAGAACTAGTTGGCACTGTAGAAATATATGTGGGTCTCTGTCTCTGGTTCCGATGACATCAACATGACTCATCACTTAACACACTTGGCAGACATCTTGGGGAGAAACCAAGACTGTTTTTTGAAAGTGAAAGGCTGATGTTTACATTTTTCAAAAGCTATGAAACTGGATTTATGTTATTTGCATACATGCAGTTTTAGCATAAATGTAAACAGCAGCCTTTGCTTTACCTCGCAATGAAGCCAGATTTTGGAGTTTGCAGTTTTAAAAAACTGATTGTTTAGGTACCCTTTAAGACTTGTATAATACCTTTGTTAACATATCTGGGTAAAATCTCCAGGCCATACCTTTTTTTTTTGTTTGTTTGTTTTGGAGATCTTCTATTTCCTTAAGACAATTTAATGATAAGCATCCCATGTTTTTCCATTGGGACTTCCCTTCTAAACAAACTCTTGGTAGACGCATATTAGACATTCTAGTAACTAAAATCCAGTTATTTAATTTTTTTCCATCCAGTTTTGCTTCCATTTTAATTAATTCTAATTCTGTTTGTATATAAGCTGATAGAATAGACCTCTTTACTTCAAGTGCACTTCTAAAAGTTGACTTACGGTCTTTTCTAGAATATATTTGTCCCTCACCCCAGACCGCCAAAGCATAAAGAACATGTGCATTATATTTGGCTCGCACAGCCTCGGTGAGAAGGTATATTGATTTATTCCAAATCCTTCCACTATGTATACCCATACCCCTCCCAAATGATGTGCCTTTCATTGCTCCCTTGTGACTCACAGCACTCTCAAAATGATTGCCACTAAAACTTCCATAAATCAGTGACACATACCCCTCTAGAATTTTGCACCTGGCACAACTCTTAAACTTTTCACCCAACAGCTTCCATTCAGAATTGTATCTCACACCCACTCCATGATTTGTACCTATCTTCATACTGAATACTGCACTGTGCACCCCTTTTGCTGTCTTCATACTGCACTTCACATAACTCTTGAAATTGTTGGCCCATACTGATGTCACAGTGGGTGACAACCCGGGATCCAGCAATCACTGTACAGTGCAGTTCAGTATAAGAATTGGGCCAAAACAGAGCTGCACTAAGACGAGGGTCCTGGACTTCTGGAGTCCTTATTTCAGGGCAATGGGAGAATGCTTCATGGACTCCCAGGCATGGATAAATGATCTGGGGGGTTATTGAGGAACCATGAGCAAAAATAAAGAGGGGGCATTGAAAAAGCAGCAAATCTCTGTGTCAGGCAGGTTAACAAGGGCAAGAGAGAAAAGAGACAGCTATGGTTCTCTAAAGATGTGGCAGAAAAAGTATGAGCAAAAAATAGCATTTAGAAAGTACAAAAAGACACAGAAGGGGAAGACAGGAAAAACTACCAGGAGAAACAAAGGGAGGCAGGAAAGGCACTTAGATGCACAGAGGCACAAACAGAGGAGAATATTGCACAGTCAGTAAAAGAATGGGACAAAACTTTCTTCAGCTATATCGGCGAGAAGAGGAAGACCAAAGGATGAACAGTAAGGATAAAAGGGGAAGAAGATTGCAAGGAGGCGGCCCAAGAGAAGGCAGACATATTGAACAAATACTTTTGTTCAGTATTTACAGAACGAAGGATAGGTGATGAACCAAAGATAAGGGACAAGGGCATAAATGGCAGGGAGCTGGACACCTGTCCTTTTACTGAGGAGAAAGTCCTCAAGGTGCTGGCAGAATTAAAAGTACACCGGGCATTGGGACCTGATGGGGTGCACCCCAGAATAATGAGGGAGCTCAAAGAGGTGCTGGCTGCACCTCTGACAACTCTGCTCAACTTATCATTAGAAACTGGAGAGATTCCGAAGGACTGGAGGAGGGCAGATGTGGTCCCACTTCTCAAAATTGGGAACAGGGAGGAGGAAGAAAATTACAGACCTGTCAGCTTGACTTCAGTAGTGGACAACGTAGTTGAAACACTACTGAAGGAAAGGATAGTGGAAAACCTTGTAACCAGTGGATTACAGGATCCAAAGCAACATGGTTACATGGGGGGGGGGGGGGTTGCCAGATAAATCTGATCGAGTTCTTTGACTGGGTGATCAGGGTAGTGGATCAGGAAGGAGCGGTAGATGTGGCCTGCCTGGATTTCAGTAATGCCTTCAACACTGTTCCACACAGAAGACTGGTGAACAAACTTGCCTATCTGGGATTGGGTCAAAAAGTTATAAACTGGGTAAAAAGTTGGTTAAGCTAAAGGAGTTTGCGGGAGGTGGTAAAAGGTATCCAGTCTGGAGAAGGCAATGTGGCCAGTGGGGTGCCTCAGGGCTCAGTACTAGGCTCAGTCCTCTTCAATCTCTTTATTAGCGACATTGCGGAAGAGCTAGAAGGGAAGGTATGTTTGTTCGCAGATTACACAAAAATCTGCAACAGAGTAGACACACCAGGGGATGAGGGATAATTTGAAAAACTTGGAAGAATGGTCAAGGATTTGGCAGCTGGGTTTCAATGCAAAAAGTGCAAAATCATTTACTTGGGGCACAGAAATGGGGTGGGGGCTATGCACCAGTTGGGAGGAGAAGTACTGGCAACCGCCAAACAGGAAAGGGACCTGGGGGTAATCATTTCTGATGATCTGAAGGTAGCCAAGCAGTGTGGTAAGGCAGTAGGGCAGGCTAGCAAGATGCTCAGGTGCATAGGGAAGAGTATCACCAATTGGAAGAAGGAGGTAATATTACTGCTGTACTGATCCCAGCTTAATCTGGTTCAAGGTCAGTTGGCATTCATCTGTATCACCCTCCCCCCGGGTCATGCCAGAAAATAGGCAGAACTTGTCAGATGCACTTACTTGTCAACAAAAACTAAATAAAAAAAATAAATAAAATCCCTGGTAAGACCCCACCTCAAGTACTGTTTCCAGTTCTGGAGGCCCCACCTCTGGAAGAACATTGATAAGGTAAAGGTGGTACAAAAGAGGGCTACCAAAATGGTGGAGGGCCTGTATCAAAAGCCCTTCAAGGAGATGCCAGCCCACCAGCGCAGCAGTTGGATTTCAGCTTGTGACGTCGACAACCCGGGTTCGGGAATGGACCCAGAAAGTCAGAGGACTGGCCATGACCCCGCCCTGGGGGGTATTTCAGGGGTTATCGGCAGGGGTAAGGTGATAGTGGTGCGAGGCAGGTGCTTAGGGGCTGAGCTGAGCAACGGAGCAACCGGTGGCAAAAAGCACAATAAGTGTAAAAAAAAAAAAAAAAGGCCTTTCAAGGAGAGAATCAAGGAACTGAACATGTACTCTCTGGAGGAGAGGAGGGAAGGGGGCGGTATGATAGAAAACTTAAATACCTAACAGGCATTAATAAGGTACAGGAAGGTAGCATTTTCCATAGAAAAAGAAGCTCGAGGACAAGGGGTCATACAATGAAGTTGGAGGGGGGAAGGCTCAGAGGAAATGTGAGGAAATATTTCTTCACAGAGAGGGTGGTGGATGCCTGGAATGGCCTTCTAGCAGAGGTGGCAGGTGCCAAAACAGTGGCAGGATTCAAGCATGCATGGGACAGATACAGGGGAACCTTGGTAGTAAGGCAAGGGGAGGAGATGACCAGAGATTGAGTAGGGTCTGCAGTGGCACAGTAGGCATGGAAAACTTGGCAAACTAGGTGGGCCAAGATGCCCTTATCTGCTGACAACTTCTAAGCTTCTATGTTTCTCTCTCCAAAATTTGCACCCTGTTCCCTTCTGAAATTTGTGCTTATAACACTCTGAAATTTGCAACCCATGCCCTTTTAAAACTGACACCTTGCACACCTCCTGCAATTGAATACCCAATTTTATGGCTGCACATTTTGGGAGGGGATTGCAACAAAAATTCAGGGGAAAGAAGGTTGTAAATTTTGTGAAAGGTGCAGGGCAAACGCTTTAAGATGACTGTGGGCGCAAATTTGGATGAGGGGCATAGGATGTAAATTTGGGGAGTAATGTGGGGTCTAAATTTTACAGGAGTGAATGATTCAGATTTAAGGAGGACTGTGAGGTGTAAATGTTAGAAGTGGTGCAGATTACAAATTTCAGGATGGGTGTGGAATGCAAATTTTAGAAGGGGAATGGATCAAAAAATTTTCAAGAGGGGGGCAAGTCATACATTTCAGGAGGGGTGTAGGGTGCAAAGTGGCAAAGTTTAGGAGGAATGTGGGGCATACATTTTGAGAACTATGCAGGGTTCAAATTTCAAGTTGGGAGAAGGGTACAAATTTGGGGAGGGAAATGGGGTGTATATTTAAGGAGGAGAATGGGGCACACATTTTTTTGCGGGAAATGTGTTGCAAATTGTGAGAGTATAGGGCACAAATATTGGATGCATGTGGGGCATAAATTTGGTTGGAGAGCATGGAACGATATTTTGTGAGGGGCATAGGATGAAAATTTAGGAAAAAGTTTGGGGTTTAAATGTCAGAAAGGGTAGCAGTTTAAAATTTAAGATGTGTGCTCTTCCTCCTCCTCTCTTTCTTCCTCCACTGTCTTTTTTTGTCTTTGCTTCTCTCCCCTGCCCATCTGACAGACCTGCTACTATATTTTTCTCTGCTTTCTCCTCTTCCATAGAACTTTCCATTAAAAGCGGCCTTTGCAGTGCTCTCCTTACTTTTAGAACAGAAGTATACCTTCCATGAACAATTTTACCTTTTCATCTGATTATAGGATTATGGTAGTGTTTGTGCCAGAACTAGACTCAGTGCAATCTTCCTCATGATACTGTTACACATCTAGATGATTTAAAATACTGTGGTCAGGCTCAGAGGATGAGCTGAGAGGACTCAGCATAGTAGCTGACAGCAGCAATGGACTGTGTGGTGCTGCATAATATGGGAGGATCATATAAATATTTTTGGCAGACAACTGACAGTTGTTATAGAATTTTTTTAATTTTATTTTTGTAAATCAGTTTACAACCTTTGAGCCAGAGGCTCCTTTCCAAAGAGTACCTCGTCACACTGAGGACAAACATTACAAATTTAGGTTACAGGACACAAGTAGCTGAAATTAGCGTTACACATATTGATTTCATACATTTACAATTTTGTGGTAATTACATTGATACAGCTGGCACTGGCTGATTATAGCAGAGGTATGATGCACAAGGGGAGAGGGTGGGGGGGGTGAGGTGGAGTGCCGCCCAGCAGACGTTGTCAAGTGAGGAGAGATGTTATGTTCATACAAGATGAAAAGGAGGAGTGCTTGGTTTTACATTTGAGGATGTATCATTTGTAGAGGGGACTGGTAGTGGCAGTAGCTGAAGTGAGAGAAGGAACACTGATTACTTCTTGATTCTGGTTCTGGATTTGTCTTTATCAGGATGGTACTGTATAAATTGTAGTTATACTGAAAGAACAAGGAAGGCTTGCAATGGGAGTGGGACCACTAGAGGACATCTCTATGTGACACACATCTTGCCACATAGTCACACATGAATACAAGATGAGAGCCAAGCTGAGTAAACCAATGACACATGCACCTATAGTGGGTGAGCCTTGTGGGTGCTGCTTGTCCACTACAGAGTGCTCAAGATATACAAATAGCCAACTATATGGAGTGGATGAGTTGACTGGAGAGGCCAATGAGTGATTGATCACTAGACAGACTACTGAAATAATAAAAAAAGTAATTATATGCTAACATACTAAAATGCCAGCAGAGTAGGCACCATGGTCTATTGAGTCTGCTCGAGAGTCATTACCCTTAATGGGCAATGCATCCATCCTCCTGACTTCTCTCCCCAGCCAGGTTTCCCCTTCCCCAAACAGGTAGCCCTCCTCTTCATCCCCCTCATGTACCTATCCCAGCCTCTTTTGAACCCTTCCACCGTTGATACCTCCACCAGTTCCTCAGGCAATGCAGTCCATGATTCCACCACCCTGTCCGTGAAGTATTGCTTCTTCCTTTTCCCCCCTATGTCTCCCTCCCTCCCTCCAGCCTCCAACCATGCCCTCTGGTGACCCTCCCACCTTCCTCTGTAAGACCCCCTGTAGGCATACCTTATTTACCCCTTTCGGATACTTGAACACCTCAATCATATCCCCCTTATCTCTCCTCTCCTCCAGTGAGAACAGGTTGAGCTCCTCAAGTCTCTCCTCATAGGTCCTGTCCCCCGGGCCCCAGATCATCCTGGTTGCCCTCCTCTGAACTCTATCCAGGAGCTGAATATCCTTCCTGAGGTGTGGGCACCAAAACCGTATGCAGTACTGGAGGTGCGGTCTCCAGGCAATTGTACAGTGGCATAATCACCCCCCTGCTTCCTGAGGTGATCTCCCTGGTAAAATAGCCCAGCATTTTATTTGCCTTGGCTGAAGCCCTCCCACACTGTTCTGGGTTATTCATTTTGGCATCCACCAGCACCCAAAGTCTCTCTCCCCACTTGATACCTGCAATCTATCCCCTCCTAGAGTGTACTCCTGACCCGGGTTCCCTTGACCCGAGTGAAGCACCTTGCATTTGGAGGTGTTGAACCCTAGCTTCCAGGTACATGACCATCCCCCTAGAACATCCAGATCCCCCTGAAGGGCAACCCTACCCTCCTCCCCATCCACCACTGCCCCCAGCTTAGAGTGGTCCACGAAGGGACTCATTTCACTCCTGATGCCATCCCTGATATTGGAGATGTAGGCATTAAACAGGAGCAGTCCCAGAACTGATCCCTGTGGGAACCTGCTGATGACCCCCCTTGGGGACGAGACTACCCCTCCAACCACCACCCACTGGGTCCTACCTAATAGCCAGCTTCCAATCTACCTGACCATCCATGCCCCCAACCCCATCCTTCCCAACTTATCCAGAAGACCAGCTTGCGGGACTGAGTCAAATGCTTTGCTAAAGTCTAGGAAGATGACATCAACTGGCCTACCCTGGTCGAGCGCTGCTGTCACCCATTCTTAGAATTCCACAAGGTTTGTTTGACATGATCTGCCCTGGATGAAGCCATGCTGGAGGTCATCCAGAATCCCTGTTCCACTATGAACACCCCCAGCCTCTCCTTTACTATGGTCTCCATCAGTTTGCCCACCACTGATGTCGGGCAGACTGGTCTGTAGTTTACCCGCTCTTCCCTCGATCCTCCTTTATGGATGGGCACAATATTTGTCTCCCTCCAATCCTTCAGTACCCTCCCTGTCTGAAAAGAAGTGTTAAAAAGGGCTGCCAGGGGTTCTGCCAGGTCATCGGCCAATTTCCATATCACCCTTGGATGGATTCCATCAGGACCAGGCGATTTATCCTTTTTTATGGACTGGAGGGCTTCCCACACCCTACCAAGTGAGATTTTCCCATCGTTAGCTTCCATTACCAATAGCCGAACCCATGCTCCCCTCCCAAATGACACAGTTCCCTCAGCCCCCCACTGTAACAAGCATTACCCTATCCTGAAACATCCCTGCCTCATCCTCGCCTGTGACTCCTTTGCCCGTATCTCCCCTCCTCCTCCTCCTCCCTAGTGAAAACTGATGTAAAGTATTCATTGAGCACCTCTGCCTGTTCTGCCACCTCCTCTGCCCACCCCTCCCAACCCTTAATCTACTGAACTGCCCTTTTACCTTCCTCCTCTCCCCAATTCCTAAAGAACCCTTTTGTCCCTTCCCTGATCCCCTCGCCAATTTCTGTTCCATCCCACCTTGGCCCCCTCACCACCATGGTAACCTGCCTGGTCGTGCGAAGACATTCATCTCTATCCAAGACCCTGCATGATTTTCTATAATCTCCAGTAGGCTGCTCTCCTTTTCCTCACTGCCTCCTGGACCTCCCTGATCCACCAGCATGGCCTTCTAGATCTCACCACCCTGCGTCTGACCCTCACACATGACCTGGTAGCCTCCTGTAGTCCTCTCGTGATGATTTCTCACCTACTTTCTATGTCCATGCCCTGCTTTATCCCATCAATGGTCCCTAAGGATGTGCCCCATGCGCTAGAAGTCCACACTTCTAAAGTCAACAAGCCTCGTTCTTGTGTGGTCTCTCCCACTCCTCTGGCCTAGCACAAACCAGACCGTGTCGTAGTCACTTCCTGCTAGGGGTCCTCAACCTCAGTTTCCCAAACTAGGTCACTGTCAACCAGAACCACATCCAGGATTTGGTTCTTCCTTGTTGGGTCAACTACCTGTTGAACTAGAAAAGCATCATGAAAAGGCATCCAACAACCTCTGCTCCCTGAATGAATGACTAAATTAATAGTGTGCATGCATAGCCCACATATGATAACATGCACAGTCACATGGATGGACTTGAGATGTGATGTGAGTTTAGACAGCATGCACACACCACACACTGCATGTGCCTGCTGGGTGCCACCTGCCTACTATGTGGCCTGCTATTGAAGAGTAGTAAGCAGAAGAGAAAACAATTGTGAAGTTGTCAGAAGGGCAGGCTGTATGAAATGTATACCTTGACACCATTTTAAAGTGCCTGTTTAGGGACGTAAAATGCTGTGGGGTTTTATCTGTGCATGCTACAAAGGAGAGAACATTTTGGGACATACTCAGCACTTGAATATGAGCTAATGTGAGTACTAAATAAATGTTACCACATTTTTTTAAAATATCTGAGTTCTTGCAGTGTCTTGGCTGTGTGACTGCAAGGTATTTTTGGATGCTGTAATACTAAGGTGACGCCTCACACACCACTTTTTCATGAGCGACCTCTTATTTGATACATGTATCAACTCTTAGACCCCTGCTTTTCTCTGTTATCAACAACTTGTCTAGTGACTGTGTTAGAAAATCACTGCTTTATGTGGATAACACAGTGTTACATGACAGAGCAAGTGATGTCCACACCATCAGTGGCCACCTACAAAATAATTTCTTGCAACAGCAGGAATGGGATACATGTAGTAACTTTGTCTTCAATAACAGAGCAACAAAGGCCATGCTGTTCAGCATCAAATGTAAGACATGCTCAATATCTTGGCTGCCTAATGATTGCAACCTCAACATGGTATACTCTAGAAAAACATTCTGTAGACAACCTTAAATACCTAGGACTGAAATTGGACTCTATTTCACAAGATGCACATAGGTGCTAACGTTATATCTCTAAATCAGAAACTGGAGCTACTATACAGGTTGAGCATAACCAAAGAATGAATCCCCCTAGCTATCACCAACAGGGTTCTCATCTCTACTATCACCTTTGGAGCAATCATACTCTTGGGCCCAGATACTCAAAAGGGTTGCGCATGGCGCAACAGTGTTGGTCCATGCGCAACCCACTGATGTGCCCCGGCACGATATTCAAAAGGGAAAAGTGCTTGGCACAAATCCCGATGCCCCGGAGCACATCAGTAATGAATGCAGGTGCAGGTAGGGGGGTGGCGTGCCCATGCATACCCTGCACAGCCTGATATTCAGCCCAGGATATGCAGAGCCATGCATGTACAACCCTACCTGTGCCAGCACAAAGTTGATCAAAAAAATAAACAGCTGATGGCCACCCACAGCTGAGCTGCCGCAGTGCAGGGTGCAACACGGCAGCTGCCACCTGTGGGTGGCCATCCGAGCTCCCGCTGCACCTGGTGGCCCCCCCATGCCCCATCACGGGCATCTGTATAAAACAGTAGAATTCTGTCCCATATCCCTGGTGGTCCAGTGGACCACTGTCTGCCCGATCGCAGGCATCTGTATAAAACAGTAGAACTCCGTCCCATATCCTTGGTGGTCCAGTGGACCACTGTCTGCCTGATCGTGGGCATCTGTATAAAAAATTAAATTCCGTCCCATATCCCTGGTGGTCCAGTGGACCACTGTCTGCCCGATCACGGGCATATGTATAAAGAAAAAATAATTCCAATATCCTTGGTGGTCTAGTGGTACCCCCTCACCCGCCCACTGAGCTCCACCGTGCAACAAGCAGCCCACTCCGCTTGCCAGGTACAGCTGGCGGTGACAGTCCCATTTGCCTTTCTGGTATTATTCCCCATGGTGTCCATGAAGGGGGGTTGTTGGATGACATGGCATGGGGGACAAGGACACCACTGAAGTGCCAGCTGGAGTGTTATGTGTCTGCTCCGGGCTAAGGGTTCCCTGGGGGCACTGCTGGTGGAAGCACTGCAGCATCTGTCAAACCCCCTCCCATTCACCACTTGTTGGACACATGGGAGTGGTTGTAGTAATGGTGGGGAGTGTGCTGCTAAGACCCCTCCTGTACCAAAATCTGATACAGGGTACCTGGTGCACCGGGACTTGACACAAGCTGCCATTTGCCACAGCTTGCATCGGTCTCCCAGTCCCTTCAGAAATTGAGCCCACACAGTCTTTCTAACCTTCCGATAGAGGCAGTCCTGCTAAGATAATTTTTCAGAGTCTGGATAATGTTCAAGGTCCGTAATGCCTCCTTTTTGGGGTGTCTGGCCTTGAATCAAAAGATGGCAGGGAGATATCCTGGGCCAAATGGAATGCCATAGGAATCTTGCAGACAAAGGATGTCATGGTCTTTAAGACCTCCTTGTCTTGGTGAAACTTCAAGAAAGGTGCCTGACAGGGCAAGGCTAGTAACTCATTATACCTATGGGCAACATATGGTCTCATGAAACAGTGTCCTTAAGTCATAAAATACAAGGATGAAGCTTGTTTTGGCTAGAAAGGTGGTTTGGTTAATGCATCTAGAACCACATTTAAGCACCATGGAGCCACTAAAGGTCTGGGTTTGGATCTTATGTTTCCAGTGACCTTGAGGAATCTTAAGATCTAAAGATGGGCACCAGGAGATGAAATCTCAATGTCACCTCTGACTGCGTCAGCGGTTTGAAGTCTCAACATTGACGTGACTAGTTCCTAGTTAAAACTGGCTTCTAGGAACTCAAGAATCTGTGTAATGCAGCAGTTTAGCAGTTCAGCATGTTAATCTATGCTCCATGTGGTGAAGACTGACCATGCTTATTGCAGGTGTGGTTGGAGGATGTCCACTACGCCTGTAGAATTGTCCCCACTATACATACAGAATATCCTGTCCTAACAGTCTCTGCCTTTGAGAGGCCAGGTTGTCAAGCTGAGACTGTGCAGCTGCGGGTGGCACAGCAAACCCTGAGTGAGTAGATCTGGAGTGATTTAAAGTCTTATTGCGCCATCCACCAGCATTCTCACCAGGGTGGTGTACCATGTTCTTCTGAGCCAGTCTGGTGCTATGAGTACAGCAGGACAAGAAAACAGAAGTAGCACTTGATGTCATGATTTTGATTAGGGACCTTATGTATGACTAGGTATTTAAGGCGTTGGTCTATGACAGATTCCCACCTCTGATGAAGCACCATCTAAACTTGGCACTAGGACACCTGTATTGTGGTATTTTTGTTTGCACTGCACTGCATTGCATTGTCACCTTAGTTTGTATTTTTTGAAGAATAAATCTTTTACAGACCAACCAATTTGAGGTGTATTTTATCTATTGGTGGCAGTGTAATACTGATGGTGAGAGCTGCTGTTTTCTTGTCCTCTGTGCCTGTTTTTCTAGGAGTGTTCCTCCATACGGCAGTACCCCAGATCCTCCACGGGAGAGTGTGTGCTTTCCTGACTGGTTTGGTGCTAATAGTACTAGTGCTGTTCTTATTCTCTGAATTTTCTTCAATACTTGGGGGATGAGAAGTACTGGGTGGGGGGGAATATGTAGGTGATGTTGAAATTCCATAAGAGCATAAGGCATTCACTCCTGCTGACTGTCCCTTCTTGTACCGGGAGAAGAATGTTGGCAGCTTGTGGCCATTGAGTGTATGTCAAATGATGCCATGTTACCATGTGCTTGAGTTCAGAGTCTGACAACTGAGCAGTCTACCTGAGTATGAGTCCCCCACCCACCCAGTGGACTGCTAATAGAGTCTGGAGGTGTGTTTCCACCCAGCTGAGCAGCAGAAATGCCTGGTGGAACATCTTGGTGCTTTTGTTTCACCTTGTTAGGTTATGTAGACCATGGTTACCCTGTTGCTTGTGCTGATCTGCACATGGTGGCCCTTGACTTGTTGATGAAATTGCAAGAGAGCTAATATGACTGCTCTGGTCGGATCTACTACGAAATCCCAAAACTCACTTTCCTGATGTACAGTGACCCAGCACTGTTTGCTTGACACTCACTTGGCCGACAATAGAAATTTGCCCGCCACGGAGGTAATTTTATGTTTTGGGGGGCTCCCCCCCGCACCCTCCATACTTATTATAATCACCTCCTCCACGGGAAGATTTCTAGTGTTGGGAAAACAGTGTCAGGCTATTGAAAGTCAGGAAAGTGAGTTTGGGATTTCATAGGACTGCCCTCTGGTCTCCAGGATATTGATTGCCAATTTGGATTCCTCAACTGACCACCTGCCTTGAGCTATAAAGGTTGCCAAGAACTGCTCCACAACCCATATAGACATGTCCATTTCAATTGTCCTAGTTGTTTGATGATCAAGGTGTGCTTTATGTTTAAGGTTTCATGGGACTGTTCACCAAAAATGGAGTCTTATCTTGGGGGGCAGTCAGTTATTCTTGAAAATTATGAATTGTTTGGCTCTATTTCTTCAGTAGGATAGCTGCAGTTGCCTCATGTGCCATCATACCAGGTGTGGAGGTTATTACAGCATGAGAAGGAGGTTGTATTAGCTCCTATATTGTTGACCATGACCTTTTAGTGTTGCTCTGCACAGTTTCTGATTCACTTGTTTGATGATCGTAACTTCCCTTCTGCTGTGTTGAATATTGCACACAGGTGTGCTAGTGACCTGATTGAGTTGAGATTGCTTTTGGTTTGCTTGATGTCTCAGATGTCGTGGGTCAGTGTCTGCTTAAAGAGCAAGTTTCAACTCAAGATCATTCTTCCATCTAACATATCTGATAGCTTACCCTCTGGTTTAGAGTGTCATTTGTGTCCCTGTATATTTTGTACAAAATACTCTTAAAACCTCTCTATTAGACAGTTATCCAAAATAGAAACTATTTCTCCGGGCAGCGCCCCCATTCTTACGTTCATGACATCAGTACTAGAATGGCATGGGATGGGCTCCATAGACTACAGTGGGGACATTTATAAAGCAATTTTATACTTTTTGGTGCGATTTGAAAAGGAAGACCACTGTTCAACTAACAAGGACTTTGTTAGTTGAGCAATAGCCTTTTTTCTCAAATGCAGCACCAAAGTATAAAAATCACTTTAAAAATGTCCCCATTATAGTCTATGGGGAAGCCCCCACACCATTCTATTACTGATGTCATGAAAATGTGCAACTTAGTGTGGCTCCGGAAAAAAGCTTCCATTTTGGATAACTGCTCCATGGAGAGGTTTTACGTGTATTTTTATGCAAAATATGCAGGGACACAAATGGAACCTTTTGAATAAAACTCCAAACTGGAGGGTATGCTATCGGATATGTTGGAGGGAGGAGAATGATTTCAGGGTCGAAACCTGCTCTTTAATTCTTTTTGTTGCTGCTTTGGCTTCCTTCCTTGTTCTTGCCCATATTGGTGACCTCGGTGATATATCAGTGACCTGACATCAATGGTAAGTAAGTAAGAAAGGAAGGAGAGAGAGGATATGGTAGAAACCTTTAAATACCTTATGGTGGTTAATAAGGTATAGGAGAGAAAAAGATGCTCTAGAACAAGGGGGCATGGAATGAAGCTGTGGGGGGTAATTTGAGGAGTGACGTGAGGATGTATTTCTGTACACAAAGGGTGGTAGGTGACTGGAACAGACTTCCAGTGGAGGTAGTGGGGGTGAAAACAGTGGTGGGGTTCAAAAATGCCTGGGACAGACAAAAGAGTATCATAGAGGTAATGAAGTGGGGAGGAAGAGATTCTGCTATAGATCAAATAGGGCCTGTAGCAAAAAAATGAAGGTTAGAAAAAAATTAGCATACTGGGCAGGCCCAGCAGCCCTTATCTGCCATCACCTTCTATGTATATGAGACAGTTGTCAGGTGAGGGAATCATATGTATCCCTTCCTTATGCAGTTTTGCTACCAGGATTGATATTATCTTTCTAAGCACTTTTGATGCTGATGCCAGGCTGAAGGGAAGGCACTGCTACTGAAAAAGGTTGTTTAGGATGTGAAAACAAAGATATTTTCAATGAGAGATTGTATTGTGATATGAAAGTAGGTGCACTTCAGGTTTAAAGATGTGAGGAAGTTGCCTTGTCTGAATGCCACTATGGTTGACTTTAGTGTCTCCATCTTGAACCTTATGTATCTGATAAACTGATTTAGGAACTTGAGGTCCAGGATGGGTCTCAGGTTGTCTGTTTTTTTTCGTATTAGAAAGCAGGTTGAGTAGATAACACAAACCCACTCACCTGTGGTACCAGAGTATTGCTCTGTCTGCTAGTTAATTTAGCAGGACTCTGACTAGATGCAATGGTGTACTTGTGGGCAAAATTTAATCTGGTATAAATTTTTTGTATCCGGGGAGCTCCTGAAATTCTACAGTATATCTGGCACATGCTGTTTCAAGGACCAACCTGTCTTTTATCATGGTGACCTAAATCTATGCAATGCACAGAAGTCTACCTTCCACGTGACTAGGGTTTCCTGGGCTGATCTCATTTCATAAGTCTTGATCTCTATAATTTCCTTTGCGTCTTGACCCACCACTGGGTCTGGAACTTGACGAGTGACAATGATTGTTGGAGTCACGTTTTTTATTGAAGAAGTTTGTCTTGAAGCTGAACGTTCGATTGCATGGGTTCTGGTAATAGCTGTGTAACCCCTTTGTTGCAGGGGTTACTAGAATCCCAGTAAGACCTAGTGGTGAGCAGGGAAGGCAGGGACCATACAGAGCTTTGTTTATGTTCAGTGAGTTAATAAATAAAGCCACACTGAAAAATCCAATTCTGGTTCTGGACATTACAGTTATTGCTTCCTGTAGTTGGATTTACTTGGGTGCCCCTGTGCAGAGTAGTCAAACCTAGGTCTCTTGTCCCAAGTAACCTCATCCTTCCCCGAACCCGTAGAGACATATGTATATCCATGTTACAAAAATGGGCATATGTGTAACAAAACTGCCTGGCTTGGGGGTCCAGATCATAGCCCTGATAGATCAGCACTGCGGCCCCTACTGCAGGTCAGGGCCACAGCCTGTCCATCCCCCCTAACCCTCTAGGGGAAACCTATCTGCCTCTAACATAACATCCCAAACAAAAACAAAACCCGGGGACCTCCCCGACCTTGGGCAGCCTGCAACTACAACATTAGAAACACAAACAGTACTTTAATTTCTACACATAAGCACTGAAACGAGGAACTCCGATGAGCCTCTCCTCCTCTTCTTGTCTTCTCTTCTTTCTTCCAGGAACACCTGTAGAAAAGACAAAAACAAAACAAAAAAAACTCACCCTAATCTGCATTTACAATCTACCTAAACAACAGCAGTGACAAAAACAGCAACAACCCTTACCATACAGGAAAAACAGAACACTAAACAATCCCAAAAGAAAAATATATATATTTTTTTTAGAAAAGTAGAAAAGACAGTATATACATTAAATACAGAAATGACATTGATAACAATACACCTTTTGGGGGGATGGAATGCCCTAAATGTCCCACTAGTGACTACGAGGCCCGAAGGCCAGTCCATTAAAGAATCTCTCCTGGGCCGGAGCCCCGTGAACATAGTCTTTTAAGGCCATAATCCTGAAGGGAGAGTCTTTGGACAATTCACACACTGTTTGAAGTCTGTAGTGTAAGGTGTGTATTGCAATGTCATAAGATAGAATAAAAGATTGTGACTCACCAGCCTCTTGAAGTATTCGAACTAAGCAAACCTGGTCCCTTCGAAAACTCCCCTGGCAGCATTTTTCTGATACAGCTGGGCGGACATCTTCTGGGAACCCACAGGGTGCACATCTGGAAACAGCTGGGCTGATGTCATAACTGGAGAAGGAACCAGAACAGGAACAAAAGAAAACAGCTGGTCCAGTGTCATCCGATTACCAGGCGATGAACAGGCAAACAGCTGGGCTGGTGTCCTCTCTGGATCTGAAGTCATCTGGTGGTAGCAGTAGATGGTTATTGATTAGGGCAGTACACTGTGGACTGAAGAATGTGGAGCACCTGATTTGTTGTTTATTCATATTGGCAGTTCAATAAGGTTACTTCACAGTGTAGATGTGGCAGTATTGACTACCACTGCTCGGCTCTCCATTTTGTAGGCATGGGCTTAATAACTGGGAGGTCCTTGCACTGGGGCCAATAGTAGAGGGGTCAGGGGCGAATTATTACTCTATCTGGGCGCATAATTTACACAGTGGAGACTTACGTCCCTCTCCGTCCACTATTCTCCTCTGTCCATAAACAGTGTCCTGCCTCTCTTCCACTGTGTATACTTTGTGGAACAGTCTATTCCTTACATGCTGGTTAGCCCCAGGATGCACATGTTTCATGGCTTCATCCCAGATCCAGGATTTCTACAGTTCTCAATCTCCTCCCAGACTCTCCGAGGAAGGTAGGAAAGGTCATACCAAAGATTTCATTGGCCTTTCTACGAACCAGTCTCTCCTCTTTACTTGCTTTGGTCAATCTGAGACCGCTGGCCTGGCTTGGGGGTGGCCAGTCCTGGTTCTGCCAGCTTCGCATCCTCAAAGAAATTAAAAACGGATCCCTGACTTCTTCTTCTGGTGAAGCCAAGGCAATGGCATCACCACCTTCTTGAACACATTCCTCCGAGGCAAGATCTTGAGGCTATGTACCCGTTCCTATCTCACAAGGCCACTTAGGTTCCTCCTCATCTTCCTCTTCACTGAGGATCTGAGCCCAGGAGTGAGCAGTAGTTCTCACCCCCGAGACTATCCATTCATCACTAGGAGCGGAGGTCGACACCTCCCATTCAACAGCCTCCCGCATCTCATCTTCTCCTTCGAGACTTGGGCTAGGCCCCCCCACCCAGGGGTCTATTGATGCTTTATCTGAACTTGCCTTCTGAGATCCAGCATTTAAAACTTCAACTTCAGATTCAGTCTCTAATTCTGCACTCTCTAACTTTGTACCACACCCCCGGGGACCTTCCTCCTAGAGGCACCGCCTGATGCTGTGTGCCAACTGCAGATTCTTGAAGTTGTGTCCATGTGGAGCCAAACGAATTTGAGGCGCTTTATACAGGCCATATTTTGTAGACAACCAGCACAGTGAGGAATCATGAAGACATCCCTTCCAGCACTAAAGCACATCTGGCATACACGCACTGGATAATAGGAATTGCCACATCAGGAGGAGTTGCCCTCTATAGCACCAATTTTCAATGTCTCTCAATCTATTTACTGCTGCTGTTACTGCACCCAGGCATGATCCGGGTAACGAGCTGGTCCTGAGGCCATAACTGCAGAAAAACAAACAAAAGTTCACTGTAACTGAAAGTCCACTTTAAATGAACACACTCTGTAGCTTTAAAATAGCTCCTCTGCTGCTGTGTTTACTTTACCCCACCCTGTAATGGCGGCAGCACTCCTGTGCATCAACATTCAGACTCTGGGTCAAGCCACTGCGCACCCAATTTACATCAGCTACTAATAACTTTTATTTAAACTGCACAACTTGCTCTTTTCTGGCTGTTCTCACATTCACAGGATTTTCCTTGGACTTTTTACATGCTGGCAACATTCATTTAATTACAGTCCCTTTTACAACTTCAGGTTTCAGCACAGGATTGCCTGCTTTTACTAGTGTTGCAATTATTTTACAACCCACAGTCTCTCTCTGGCTGCAAACTTTAAACTGAGGCTACTTTCATTGCTATGCACACATTTAATGGCTTTACAGACTTGCACTTGCCAGCAGGATATCACACAATCACTACTTGCAAAGCGACTATACAGCTGCACTCACATTTATATGGCATTACTGAAAATCACTGATTTGAGCAGTTTTAAATCATTTACTCACTGTTATGGTAGCAGATTGCTGCGATGGAGGAAAGCGGCCTGCAGCCAGATTTTTAAGGCCTCAGATTTCAAGCGAGGGGCAGTCTCCATAATCGTAGTATTAATCACACAATTCACTGATCCCACGACCGATAAGCGGGTTGAGCCGATTTTGAACTAGAAAAGTCACTTTTCACTGTTTACAGCGCTTTGAACACCATGAGCGGCTCCTCCACTGCCAGATACGCTTTCTCTCTGTCTCCCTCTTGAATGCTGAAACAGACACTGAAGAGCTGGCTGAGGCGGGACTAATGGCAAACTGACCAACCACACCGCGCCATGCAAATGAGCCTCTTCTTCCTCACGAGGACTCCTCTCCTCACGGCGATCATCGAGCAGGCAAATTTAAACTGAAAGATGCACTTTTTTTCTTTCAACTGACTCCATGGCGGGCCATTTCAACCATGTAACATTGCCATTAACTCTGCAGTCTCTAGTATTGCAGAAAGCATTTCAACGTCCAGGGCATAATTTCTCTGTTGCTACCCTAGTTTTCCACACTTTTCTTCACAGAACTTTATTTTAAAACTGACAAATGCTGTAAACTATGTTGATGCAGGACAAGGACACACACTTTGGCTTTATAGCTCCTTGGTAAACAGTTGCCATTTTTTAAACAGCAGCACAAGATTCACAGCACACAGCACACACTAGGAAATTGCTTCAACTTTTTGGGCTACCAACTGCCAGATAGCCAAAACACTAGCCTACTTGCCCAAAGCACCTTCCTTCCAAACAAAATCCAGACGGTGCCTCCATTTTTGTTACACATATGCCCATTTTGTAACATGGATATACATATGTCTCTAGGGGTTCGGGGAAGGATGAGGTTACTTGGCACAAGAGACTTAGGTTTGACTACTCTGCACAGGGGCACCCAAGTAAATCCAACTACAGGAAGCAATAACTGTAATGTCCAGAACCAGAATTGGGATTTTTCAGTGTGGCTTTAGTTATTAACTCACTGAACATAAACAAAGCTCTGTGTGGTCCCCCACAGGGCTACATAACTGTAATGCAGATTAGAGGTTAAACACAGCGGTCCATTTAAGAAATGAACACTACAACAGTTGTCTGGCTTTGGACCCACCAGGCACTCAGCCCGGACTTTGCATGCACATTGAATACACAGCCCGACTAGCCCGGCTCCCCTGCCGGCAACTCGACTGACGGTCCACTTGACGAGTGAACCCAAACTCTACTTGGAAAGACATCCCATCAAACAAGGAGGCTCCCAAACTGTGGCCCCCACACCACTTGAAGTCTGGCGACTTGAGAGATTTTGTTTCGTACTTCCAATTCGAAACTCCCATCAAACAGGGAGACTCTATCAAACAAGGAGTAATGTTCCCATCCTGTGGCTCCCCACACCACTTAGAGTCTACGACTCTAGAGAGATTTTTCGCTGCACCCACGTCTGGGTCACCCACCTCATCACTGGCCAAGCGCATTAGGGCAAGTAGCAAAAACACAGAAGAAATCCGAGAGGTGGACCTGGTTACTAAAGATGGGGATCTATCACCTCTAGCTCCACAGCCCATACCGGCCATTTCTCTGGACACACAGAACTTTAGACTTTAAAACTGTAGATTGACGGTGGATGACCTGAAGCACCCCTCTACAATGAACTTTAACACTTTAAACAGATGACTGCTCTATTTGTTTGTCCTAGTTGACATAGTTCTCCCAAGCAGTCCCCAATACTTGAAATCAACTGAAGAAAATAAGTTGTTTGCCCCTTCCAATGAGGCCAAACACTCACCCATTTGTTGCAGGTGCCCCACAGGTGAAGAAATGTAACCTTTGCTGTTATGCATGAACAGACTGAACTTAAATTAAAACAGGCAGCTTTCTTCCCAAGGTGGGAGAAGGGGATTGCCCCTGGAACCCACAAAGAACTTTTTCTCACCCCCCCCCCGAGGGAGGGGGGTAAACAGACACTACTGGTGTCCTTCTTGTTTGCTTAAGGACAAACTGAAGACTTTTTCTCTGAGAGAGAAATCACACTGCACAATAATGCTTCCTTCTTACTTAAGGACAAACGGAAGACTGACTTTGAATTCCCAAGATTCTAGAACTACTCTGAGCTGAAGATTCCAACTGTGGCTCATGCAGCTGTGACAATTCTATTATGATGTCATCCTCTAGCCTCAGCTGTGACTGAGGACAGAGTGAGACAGTGTGAAACCCATTTAACTGGGGTTCACAAGCTGCCTTCCCTGCCTACCACTAGGTCTTACTGGGATTCTAGTAACCCGGGTAACAAAGGGTTACACTTGCTTTGTGGCCCATTTGTGATTTGTTATGAAACGTTTGTGAAGTTATGAACAAAAAGGCAGTCTTCCTGTGTTTCTTGGTGAGGTCTTTCCCTTCACCTTTTATTTTTCTGAATTTCTCAAGACAGGCCCAAAATTGAGATTTCCTTTGATTGTAGCTTCATAAGCACAGCTTTTGAGTCATTGTCTGCTTGGGCCAGAGGTGGCAGTGCAGCTCATTAATAGTAGTTGTAGACCTTGTTGGAATTTTGAAACTGTCCATGGAAGAATCCATGATGCAATGGATTGCCTGGATGATGCATGCCAAGGTGGCATTTTTACTGTTTTTTGGTAGGTCCATTTATATGATTTCGAGCCATATGAGTATGGCTGGTGGCATAGATTAAGGCACTTGAGGCCCTGGTGATCATCACAAGGATTTCATGTTCTTTATCAGAATGTCCTCAGCTCATATGTCTGTTGGGTCCTTCAGGGCAGTGGCTCTGTTGGATGGAAGGGTGGTGCATTGGCTTAATGTAGCTATTTATGGGTAAACTTTTGGGGGACTCCCAAAGTCCAACATCCTCTGACAGTGGGTTTAGTTTGTCGTATGACATATTTTCTCATTTTAGGCCAGGTCAGGAGTATTCCATTAGTTACTGAGTATGTCCTCCAGAGCTTTACAGATGGGAAAGAAAGCCTTGGACAATGTGTGTCCTTGATCAGTGGGTCTACTTTCTTTCCAAGTGCATGGTGAACAGTTTGAATGTAAGTCTTCTGACTACTCACATGATCTCTGATGTTGTGTCATAGGGACATTGTTTGGCATCCAGATTCTCCCTCTTCCTCTTTGTCATCCATTTTCTTGGTGCTATAGTTATCCTAATCTGGATAGATCCTCTAGGTCTGAGGGCTCCTTATGAGGTCTTTTAGTTTTGGAGCCTTGACAGGTTCTTGCTACTCTGAGTTGTCCCTCTGGACCTTGTTTGCTGCTAGGATGTTGATATGTTCAATTAATTTTAGAAAGATATCTGCCATTACCGCATGTGTAAAATTGTCTGTTGAGTCATCCAGATTGTTGCCTAGTGAGGTGGGTGTCCCCTGTGAATCTTTCTGGCTATGTGCATTCACCTAAGCACTGCAGCGAGGCCTTCTGCCTGCTTTGTGAGGAGGAGGATGTTTGGGCAGTCTCTGCAGCATTTCCTGTTATATCCCATGATGATTTGCTCAAGTTATGACCTGGAGGATGGAAGGTTACAGCAAGTGAGAGTAGTGGTAACAAGAGAGGCCACATGGTTTCTTGGTGCACAACAAACCCCAAACCAACATATACAGGTATATGTATTATATAGTAGAACATATACAGAGTACACAGCAAACTGACTTCTACGAAGAAATTCTTCCAGTAGAAATGGTTGGAGGGGTCTTGTGGGGATCCAGTTATGTCACCAGCAATGGTTTACAAGTGTGTGTGGTTGAAAACAGAGACTGATAGGATATTACCCTGAAAACGTGGTTGCTTAGGACTGCACCACACACACAAAATGGCTGCTGTGTGCATGTAAAGAAGTGAACTCTAGGCCCAGAGGGTAAGATGGCAGTAGGAGGACTGCCATGCCCAAGATGATGGTAAATGTGCCACAGTGACATCAACAGAGACAGAGAGTGGTGTTTAATGGCACTCACTCTAATGATGGGTAAATGACCAGTGGGTTGCCACAGGGCATAGTACTGAGACAGTCCTCTTCAATGTCTTTATCAGTGACATTGCAGGAGAACTGAAAGAGAGGGTATGCCATTTTGCAGATGATACAAAAATGTGTAACAGGGTGGACACTCAGGAGAGAGAGGAGAGAATGGGCAGGGATCTTGGGAAACTTGAAGAGTGGACAGGAGTATGGCAGTTGAGGTTCAGTGCCAAAAAGTGCAAAACCATGCATCCAGGGCATACTGTAGGAACAGAGTAGCTGAGTGTGGGATAGGGAGGTACTAGCAGTCACTAAGCAAGAAAGGGATATTGGGGTTATCATAACTGATGACCTCATAGTGGCAGGGCATTGTGGAAAGGCAGTTGGTATAGCTAGTAGCATACTGGGGTCCAGAGAAAGGGATATCTCTACCAGGAGGAGCAAGATTGTGTTACCACTATATCACTCACTGGTAAGATCCCCATCTCAAGTACTGTGTCCAGTTTTGGAGGTTGTACCTCAGAAAGAACATAGACAGAGTTGAGTCAGTCAAGAGGAGGGTAAGTAAAATGGTGCAGGGGTTGCATGAGACACCCTACAAGGAGAGACTGAGGGATCTGAACATGCACACTCTAGAAAAGAGGAGAGTGAGAGATTACATGATAGAGACCTACAAGTACCTCACACGGGGGGACAGTATGCTGGAGGGGAGTCTCTGTCAAATAACAAGGAGCACCTGGGCAGGGAGCATGCAGTTAAGCCAGGGGGAGGGGGAGTTTGAGAGGAATGTGAGAAAATAGTACGTCACTGAAAGGGTGGTAGACTCTTGGAACAGACTGCCAGTGAAAGGGATGGAGACAGAAACAGTGGGGGCTTCTGCATGCTTGGGATAGACATACAGGTATATTAATAATTAGGCAGTGAGGAGAGAGGGTCACCAGAGACCATTTAGGGTCTGTGGAGACAAATTGGGCAGGAAACATCTGGGTGGACTGGGTGGGCCAAACAGTAGTTATCTGCCAAGAAATTCTGTTTCTGTGATAATGCATTGCTAGAAGGCATGGTAAAAAATTGGTGCAGGGCGCAACGCAGTTTGAGTGGTGGGATGGGAATGTAGCACCATAGCTCAGAATCGAATTGACATGGTTCTCTGTGCTCACCACCTGAAATATGGCCATGCCTCTCTTAAGAAAGTATCACAAGGAGAGAGGGGTGGAAGAACCTAAAATCAATCCAGTTATCAGGAAGACAAAAAGAGGCATCAGGTCTGCTGCCCCTTGTACAGCTGGAAGAGTCAGGCTGTAGGGGCAGCCAAAGGATGCTCTTTGTTAGCAGCTGAAATCTCTAGTGTGGTGGTGGTTAGGAGACTGTGCACCGGTCAAGGTTGGAGATCAGAAAAAGAAAATGCAGCAGGACAAGGGGCCTGTTGGCAGAAAAGTTAAGAAGACACTATGCAGGAAAACAGCTGTAGAAAAGTAAATGGAAGAATCCTGGACTTAATTCATGGGAGTAAAATGGGTGGAACAGTCCATTTCAGAAGGCATGCATTGCTTAAATTAAAGCCACGCAAGGCCAGTAAATGGACAAAAACAACATACAACTAGAAAGGAAAAAATGAACAGAGATATTGAAATATAACATAACCATTAAAAGTGCTCAGAACCAAACTGGCCATAAAATGAGCTGAATCATTTAAAAACCAAGTGGCCATAAAGTGAGCTTAAAATGAGCAGATTAATTAAAAAAAATCATGTAGAACCAAACTATTAAAATGAGAATAAACATGGAGAAGTAGAAAATGAACAAGGAAGGAACAACAAATACTAGAGGTCCAGTGCCCAAACAAGCCCCAGCATGGCCACAACAAAGGCCAAAAAAACAGGGTCAGAAATCCAGAGAAATAATCGTGTAAAATGGATTCTGGCTGCAGGAGAATTTTTACAAGTAAATCAGGATTGTTTGCACGGAGGGCATAGAGATAACAAATAATGTTGAAACTTACCAAAATACAATAGCTTTTAACAAGAATATTACATGGGTACAGGTCTAGTCCAGGTTTAGTTAGCAGTGGTGTCTCACAGGGCTCAGACTTCATTTTGTAATATTCCAAATTGTTCATCCATGACCTTAATAGAGGGTTCTTTGGGAATTAAGCTGGCCCATGTTGGAGCACAAACTTGCTACCTCTTCTTTGCTCTCGCCTTAGAGCTCACCAAACTCTGCACCCCCAACCTAATTGGGCTATTGACTCCAAAGCCCTTGAAGGTGTACCCTTCTTTCATCAAACATCAATCTACTTGACATCCCCTGAATACAAACCAACCTTTGAAAAAGATTCTTCACATACTCTGCCCTCCATTACTGGTGCTCTCTCCCAGATAACCTAATCAACATTACCTCATTAGAAGGGTTCAAGGCAGGTCTAAAGTCTATATGTTAGAATGCTGCCAATTTAACTGTAACCACTGACCAGAACGTCACTGCTCAGTTTCCTTCCTACCTGTCATTCAGCAACCAGTACTGTATATATGTACCTATGAATTTGATTTCTCTAGTCTCAGGTTTCAGCTCTATCAAAATATTGTCGAATCACTGATTGATCCATTGATTTGCTACTCATGCATAATTGGTTATGGGATAACCTGTTGTTGTTGCTGCTTTTAACTAATTGTTCCTAGGTACCTGTCATGTACCTCATACAGTCATCTTTGTACTGTCTTGCCATATTGTATATGTAGGCTTTTGTCTGTAACTAATTCTGGGTTGCCCCTGATGAAAGGACCTCAGGTCTCAGTGGGCTCACCCAGTAACCAAAATGCCATAAATAAATAAATATGTTTAGTTGGTGCTCCAAACATGTAGATGATATGAAGTTACTGCAGTTATCCCAAGCAGAGCAGAACGACAGATCATGTAAGTTCAAGAAGACCTGAATAAAATTACAGAGTGGACAGCTAGATGGGGAATTAAATTAAATAACAATAAATGTTGTGTACTTCATCCTGCAACTAGGAGCACTAATCATCTGTACACCTTGCATGGAAACATACACGCAAATAATTTCAGCAAAAAGATTTTGGAGTAATAGTCACTGATACACTTGAACACAGTAAACAATATAATGCATCTATAGTGAAAACAACTAGATCATTTTGGTCAATTAAGAGGAGCATTTGTAGCAGACAAAGCGAAATAATATCACCAATATTTAAAGCCTACATAAGGCCATACCTGGACTATGCAAGCCAGTTTTGGTGTACACATAAGAAAAATGACATTAATCAACTCAAAAAGTTTCAAGAAGCGTGACTAAAGTAATTACTGGACACTATGATATGTATTATAAAAGATTAAATAGCCTCAGTTTAATATCCTTTGCTACAAGAAGGTTGAATGGTTTAATGTTAATTTACAAAATCATGCAGGATCCATAACGCTTGTCTAAATTAAACACAGAATTTATGCAAAACATGACAGACATGAGGTTATCCTTGCAAATTAAGGAACAAAAATGTAAAGCAAAAAGAGACCTTATTTTTTTACCTAAAAAAATCATTATATCATGAAGTAGACACACTACTGAAGTAATTATAAGTATGACAAAAGAAGAATCTAGAAACAAATTAAACAATTATACAGTATACCGAGTGTAGTAAATATAAAATACTATAGCTAAAATAGTCAAGGAGCTTTTCATGCACCTGTGCCTTCTTAGTTCCAGATTGCCTTAGTATGAACCTTAGTGTGCAAAAGGCTCAGGTGCCTACTATTTGATTTGATTTAATTTTTATTTGTATACGGCTAAGTACAACTGGAATACAATCCTGTTTACAGGTATGACCCGTGGTCAATCAAAAATACATACAAAAACATCATGAAACAAAATACACATAGTACAAAAACATATTTAAATAGGAATATAAATTCCACGTCCACATATTGGTGTTCATTTAAAAAACTCTATAATGCAACCAACCTGTAGAGATCCACAAACAGAACTGAGAAAAGCACAGCAGGAAGGGATAAAGTCAGGATTGAGGCCCTGAAAGATTTTTGAAGCTTGTGCAGCAGCTTATCAGAGGACACTTACATCACCCAGTAGTGACATCATGAAGTGCTGTTAACACCACAAACCGACGTGGAGATATAGTAGTTGCATTTTTAAGCTGCGGCGAAATCCACACATGCGTACCAGATGCAAGACCAAAAGATCCCGTGCAAGTGCAAGAGTATGCCATTGGTGCACATGTGCGGGATTTCAGACGCAGCTTAAAAATACAACTACTATATCTCCAATGCTTGGTTTGTGGTGTCAGATAGACAGAATAGTTTAGAAATATGCAAGGAACAGGTGCGACATGACTGTACTTAATGCATATGATAAAAATCATACATTGGGACCGCGCTTGTGGCAGACACGTGGTCCTGACCTAGAAGTGCTTCCAGTATGTATGGGATTACGGGCAGGCTGGTGAAAACCTATTTAGGCAAAAATTAAGAAACCAGGTAAAAAGCCATTTATGTTATATCCATACATGTGAATTCTGAGCATCTCCCTGAGTGGTATGTGGCCAAGAGGCATACTGCTCGCTTTTACCAAAAAACGAAGGGGCAAAGCTGACAGTGCCACTTTAACTTGTTTCCTGTTATCTACTGCTATCAGTGTCAGTGGCTCAATAGGTAGCATGCTTGCCCCTGGGAATAAAAACTCAGCTGGTCTAGCCCCACACCAGGTACTTGGAGTAACAACTGTAACTGACACTGTAGTGCAGTATGAGGGCGGTGCTGCACTGTTGAGGTGCCATCCTTCAGATGAGATGTTCAACTGCGGTCCCTTCTGCCCACCTCTGGTCATTGTTCAGGTGGAAGTTAAATATCCCATTGCACTTACCAAAGAACAGTAGGGGAATTTCTCTGGTATCATGGACAAAACTGTGCCAATCAGTAAAACAGGTCCATGTAATGCACCTCTCAAGATGCACCTGAAAACAAGCTGTCAGCTTAGTGTACCTTTCCTGGTCAAAAATTACAAATCAATAAATCAATCAATAAATAAATACACAAATCAATAAATCAATTATTCAGTCATCAATAAATATACTATATTGTGTACTCTGTATACCAAAGTTTTGTCTGAAAATAGGTATTTATTGCCTAGTGTATTTTCCTGATTACCAAAAAACTGAAAAAATAAATACATATTATAAATAATGTGCATCATGTGATGTCAAACACAGGCACACTGTAAGGCACAACACGAGTCACTGACGCAATGTACACTCACATACCCTACAGATTACTGAGTTTAACAGATAAGATAGACAGACAGCAAGTTATTTCATTGATTGGATTTGGAAACAGAAAAAATCTATATGTAAATGAGAAGAAAGACAGAATGCCACCAGGTATTGATGGCCAGCAGCCAGTAAAAAAAAAACAACCACAAAATCAAAGCTGCGGAAATCTCTCATCCCGTGCCCTGCTTGCCCAGTTAAATCTGCCACAGGCAGGCTCTCTACAGCAGCAAACTCTGCTACAGAGAATGCACAGGTGACCTACTCAGATCGACAGGCACACTAGCCTTCTGCAGCTTTTCTTTCTCAGTCTTCTGCTGTACTTTGCTGGTACCATATCTGGTACCAGCATACAACCTCCAGTCAGAGTATTTTCTAGATTGTATTCTGACTACTGTCAGAATACAATCAGGAAACTTATCGAGTCGGTACTCATATTGAACAGCCTCCTCATGTTAGTCCCTCCATTCCATACAGTGTTAGTCACCCTCTACACATCTTGGTCAGGGTATTGTTCCATCTAGCACTAGGGTGGTACACCCCTGGGGGTGGTGATAGGCACACACATCATGTCAAGAACCCTAAGCGTACCAGGACCAAGCTCCTCATGCTAACACTAGCTGCCTTAATGAAGATGCTACTTCTTTTACTAATTTGCTCAGGTAGTATCGAACCAAACCCTGGTCCCATCTCTCCCCTCACTTTTCCATCGGATATAGCCACCATCAAAGGAGTGAGCTTCAGGCATGTCAATGTCTGCAGCCTCCTAAACAAGTTCACAGTGGTTCAGGCATGGATCAGCCATACCCAACCTGATGTCCTGGTAATTTCTGAATCCTGTCTTAGGCCAGCTTCCCAGGACAGTGAGATTAGCATCCCATCCTACCAGCTATTCAGAACTGACAGGCCTACTAGGGGAGGTGGAGTAGCTATATATGTTAAGGAAAGATTTGTGACATCCTGTATGGATTCAAGCACTGTTATAAACAAATTTGAATGTCTAATGCTCAAGATTGATCTATCCTCCTCTCTGGCCATT
Source organism: Neoceratodus forsteri (assembly GCA_016271365.2). NCBI lineage: Eukaryota > Metazoa > Chordata > Ceratodontiformes > Ceratodontidae > Neoceratodus > Neoceratodus forsteri. The sequence continues at coordinate 444,111,769 of CM028136.1, read as the reverse complement.
AGAGTAATCGACTGCTATAGACTCCCATCTGCGGGTAATCTATTCCTATCTCACCTTAATAACATCATTGAGAAAGAGAACCTGGAAACTATCATACTTGGGGACTGTAACTTTGATTGGCTTTCTAAGGCTGCTTCACCTCTAAATATCTTTTGTGACTCTCACTGGTTAGCACAACTAATGCAAGAACCTACTCGTCTGAATAAAAAGAACCCATGTAACAGCTCATTGTTGGATGTCATACTAGTTGATAAACCACATCTTTACGCATGCCAGAACTTTCTTCATACGATGTCAGTGACCATTGCTTTATTGCCACAGTTAGGTCACTACATCACATAGACACTACAAATAAATTAGTCACTAAAAGGATTCGACGCAACTTTGATGCAGCTGCCTATGCATACGAACTGGGACATTCACCACGCTGGCAAGATTTCTACCTAGCTACTGAGGTAAACACGGCCTATGACATCTTTAATGAGATTCTTGTAGGAGCCCTAGATGCACACGTCCTGAAGGTAAAAATCAGAATAAAAAGCAAAACTTGTCGCTGGTTCACACCTGAACTGAAAACCACCCTGTTAGGCAGGGATAAGCTGTGGAAAAAGGCGAGACAAACAAAACTGGACCCAGACTGGTGCCAATTCAGAAAGGCATGCAACGCCTGCACGAAAATGATCAGAGATGCCAAAGCATCATTTTACCTCAAGGAGTTTGACTCTGCTGCAAAGTGCTCCTCTAAATTCTGGAGGACAATTAAGGATATGTCTAGTCATACACCAGGCAACTCCTTGCCACCAAAAATCACGTCTGAAGGGAAAACAATATGCGACAAGCATGAGATCCTAGAAGCCTTCAACAATCATTTTGCCACAGCTGGATTGGCCTTTGGCAATTCCCCTGCAGCCCTGGCCCACTCTAAACTAAGTGTCCCCTGTGCAGACACCATTGCCCCAGTCCCTGGCTTCTCCTTCCAACCTGTACTATTGAAGGAGGTTGAAGATCTGATACTTCGGGTGGATGTAAGAAAGAGCACTGGAGCGGACTCTTTGGATCCTTACTTCATAAAAATCGCGTATCACATCCTTGCTGTCCGTATTACACACCTATTCAATTTATCTTTGTTACAAAGGTGCCTTCCCATCATTTGGAAAACTGCCCATGTTATCCCATTGCACAAATCTGGGGATGCCTGCGACCTAAAAAACTACAGACCGATTTCATTACTGCCTATCTTGTCTCAGCTTCTAGAAAAAGTTGTTAACTTCCAGATAAGCTTTAAGTTGATTGCTAACAACTTACTAAACCCTATGCAATTGGGTTTCAGGTTCAAGCACATCACCATCTCGGCACTTGCCAAAGTAACTAATGACTTGTACAGTGACCTGGACAGCAGAAACTTTGTCTGCACAGTTTTCCTAGACCTTAGCAAGGCTTTTTGATACTGTGGACCATAGCCTTCTCTCCACATTGAAGAGCATAGGACTTGATCATGGATCCTTGCAATGGTTTACGGAATACCTGGTAGGTCGGCAGCAACAAGTCAAAGCTGAGGGGGAGCTCTCCCCTCTCAAATCTCTGCTCAGGGGAGTGCCACAAGAATCTATTCTGGGTCCATTGCTCTTCACAATCTATATCAACAACATTGATTTGGGCATCAACAAGGCTAAAATACATCTGTTTGCGAATGACACAGTGGTTTACATAAGTCGTCCGACTGCCCAAGCCACCTGTGCAGACCTACAGGAAGAATTTGACCTGCTCCAGACTCAGCCTCTCCACAAAAAGCTTCTCTTAAATGCGAAAAAGACGAAGGTAATGCTGTTCGTACCGTATAGTCGTATGACTAATCCTGCCAGCTCTGGGACACTGCCTCTTCTCACTACACTTCTAGGAGAGAAATTGGATTTTACCCCTAAATACTTAGGAGTGTGGCTTGATCAGAACCTTACATTCGAAGAGCATGCTGAATAACTGGTAAAGAAGCTAAGGCAGAGACTGGCCCTATTGTACAGAATTAGCCAATTCCTCACTTGTGATGCCAAGCGGAGACTAGTCCAATCTACTTTTCTCTCTCCCTAATCGACTATGGTGATTTTTCATACAGCCACTGTCCTAAAGCCTCGCTTATCAAACTGGACACGCTATTTCACAGAACCATCAGATACATTACCAGTCTTCCCTCACCCATCACTGCCTACTGTACAAAGCTGTAGGATGGCCATAGCTTACGTTCAGGCATGAAAGAAATGCAGTCCTCTGGACTTACAGAGCTGTCCTAAAATGATCCTCAATACATTACTGAGACGTCTCCCTATGGGTGAGCTAGGACCCGTCTGACTTAAGGAGTTCATCGTATATCTCTCTGTGCATCCCTAGAGTCTCCACCCACTTTGGTGGAATGGCCTTTAGCTCTCGTTGGCGACCCTATGGAACAAAATCCCAAAAATACGAAAACTAAGTTACCTCTGCAGTGTTTACACGTTCAAGGCAGTATACACCCAAAGCGTGTGTGAATGCTGCAATTGTCACCCGGCTACTAATCACTAACTACCGTTAGATTGCCCCCAGAGCCTGGCCCTAAATATGTCCAGCCACTCCCTAAGTCATTCTTGTGCATGCGTTATTAATCTGCAAGTTTTCATTACTTCCAGTCCCTGTACCCATTGCATATTATAGGTAAGTCTTACTGAATCTTTCTGAGTTTCCTGAACCCAAAATCATATGTTATACCCCCGAGGTGGTTGTACCCTCACAAGCTGCCTTCCGAGTTCTCCTGCCTGGTCTCTTCTTCAAAAATTACATGCGCCACCAACCAATAGGATCCACGGTGCCTCTTGTCACTGCTCCGGATTGGTTCCTGCAATTCTCTTTGGTGATCCTCTGATACCAGCGAAAAATATAGAATGGTCTGCTGCACTCCACTTATTCAGCTGTCACCGTGTCATCCCTGCCTGATGTAATCCCTCCACATGGCTAAAGTGCTCTCATTAGAAGTATAAGTGCTCAAACCCTCCTTTGAATCATAGATCATGACTGGCCACAGAAGCCACAATGTACACATCCTATCCCTGTCCTGTGACTATTCTTGTGGTTTGTTGGTATGATGGACCTGGCAAATAGTGATAGCACCTAGTACTGGACTAAATATGCAGTAGATGCTATTCCACCCCGTGCCCAGTACCTCGCTCACACCCCTCTCCAGCATGCCGTGGTTCAGCCAGCCACAGCCCCAATGTAAGCACCCCATGGGATTATGGTATTAGTACCTAGCAGGCTACCGGCACCTTGCTCCCTCCAAGCATAGACTCACATGCCTTACTCGTTTGTGAACTGGTCAAGAAAAAGCTGTATCACTTACATCTGCCTGTCCTAATAGCATTACCTGAGGCTAGCCTATCCTTTTCTATGGAAATCACTGTAACATGATCCATTTCTGTATATCTCAAGTCTGCCTATTCCAACTGCTTACTGGTTAATGGCTATTGTACCACCGGTATTGCTATATATGTATGTTTTTGAGTTGTGCTGTATTGTATGTGTGCTCTTGTTTTGCACTTCCACTGTGTTTTTATTTCCACTGTACATATTGATGTTTGCTTTATAACAGTCTGGACTTAACTAGGTCCATCTTGCAAATGAACTTGCTCAACGATGTTTCGCCTGGATAAATAAAGATTTTGATTGATTGATTGATTGATTGATGCACAGCAAAAATCCATCTGCTGACATGAAGTGTGGTAGAGGAGTGAGTAAGGAGGTGCAGACAGACCATGGGAAAAAGGTACAAGATGCAATAGCATTGTTTTAGTCAAAATACAACAATAAATCTATTATATTAGTCAAAGCAAAACAATAAATTATTTATTTTGTCAGATGGCTTAAGAATAGTACACAGATTTGGAAAACAAATTTGGCAGTTGCTTTACGTTGTTTATGAATAGAGATGCAACAAATTTAAAATCCGCCTGCGAAGTGAACGCGAAGTGGCCACTTCACATTGGCATTTCACTACATGGAGTGCCCCATAGGAAAGGCTCACTTCACCTTGTTATTATTACTTCACATTGTCATTCTGCTTTAAACGCGAAGAAAGGCAAAGTGACAACAACACTCAGCACCCCACCCACACAGTCACCAGAATTAATGTGCATCCCCGAAGTGCTACTGTCTTGTGTCTAGAAAACTCCCCAGTGCTGACGAAGTGAAATGAGAGCATAACAAGAAATGCAATGTCTCCCAGAATTAATGGCGCACTCAGTCATGCATGCAGTGGTCACACAGAGTCACTAGAATTAATGTGCATCCCAAAATGCTACTGTCTTGTTCCAGAAAATTCCTCAGTGCTGATGAAATGCTACTTGTCTTGTGTCCAGAAAATTCCCCAGTGCTGATGAAATGCTACTTGTCTTGTGTCCAGAAAATTCCCTAGTGCTGACTAAGTGAAATGAGAGCATAACAAGAAATGCAGTCCCAAATTAATGATGCACTGCAAACGCACAGGCAGATTACGATTGCTCTGCTCACTCAAGGAATGCATACAAAAGGCATAACAACACCTAACTAATGGACACAAGTCACAAATCCAAATCTGGAAAGGAATACATTTTGCCAGTTGGGGGATTAGTGCACAGCAGTAACAATCTACTACCAGTAAAGATACCACAAAGCAGTATAAAAAATTCATACAGGTGCGGTGGATAACAGGTTCACACTGCTACAATTACTCTATGGCACAATAAAAGGTGTCTGATCTAGTGGCACACATTGCACACACACTCACACACACACACAGTACACAAGTAATGCGTAGCAAATTGAAAACCTTTAGTAATATAACTAAGTGTTTTAAACAGACAAATTATACACTGCTGCACCACAACAATCAGCAAAAAAATGTCAAGAATTACTGAAAATATTACTGTGTGTACATTAACACAGTTATACAAGAAAATTATAACCAAAACAGAAAGACTGCCTTTTTCTCCCAGTTAATGTACCTGCACCACAAATATGCCCTTCCCCAAAGCACACTTCACAGTACACAGACTGTTCTAAATTTACATTCAAAATCCACACACAACAATAATCACTCGATGATATGAAGCAAGAAGAGTTTCCTACAATCGATGTAGTAAATTTTGAGCAAAACAAATGACTCAAAAAGGCATTTTAAACAGTTTTTAGAGGTTTTGAATCGCAGAGCTCTGAGAGCAAACGGTCTCAAGCTACCACTACACACACACTACCCAGGCCAGAACTGAGGCTGAGCAGAACAATCTAGAGCCCATGTGACCTGCAATCCCATGAATTACTGCAGAATTTCATTTGGAGCTCAATTACAAGGCGAAGTGAGGCACATTACATTGATTTCAATGTACTTCACCTTAAAATCGGTGGAGAAGTGGTTTGGAGAAAGTGGAATAATGCAAAGTCATTAGTTTCAATGGACTTCATGTTCCTCATGAAGCGGCATCTGTCACATTGTGGAGTACTCCGTGGGTTCCAGTTATTCTGTGAATCACTTCAGTGAGCGAATTGGGGCCACTTCGCCCACCACTACTTATAGTACTGTAACTCACATGCTGTATAGGAAGGAACGTGAATGCCTATGGCTGTACTTCCTCAATGAGCTGCAGCACAAAACTCCCCCACTTAAAAACACGTCTTAATGAGTACAATGGTGGGGTGGTGAAGCCTGGAGAGATACTACAAAACAGGCTTACAATACATCCAGGTAATTAGTAAAAACATTAATGTTGTGATTCGTGATGTGGTCATAAATTGCGATTTGTGACTGTGATAATGAAGAATGTGATTTGGTGTCGATGGTGTGAGATAACCAGTATGAAACTGTATTGGGAATGTGAATGCCTATGGCAGTACTTCCCCGATGAGCTGTGGCTTAAAACTCTCAGACTTAAAAACACATATCAATGAGTACAATGGTGGGGTGGTGAAGCCTGGAGAGATACTACAAAATGGGCTTACAGTACATCCAAGTAACTAGAAAAAAATAAATGGTGTGATTCGGACTGATTGTGAATCATGATTTGTGACTGCATTTGTGACCGTGATGATGAAGAACGGATTTGTACCATGAGTGACTCGTGATGATGGTCCTGATTTAAAACACATATTAATGAGTACAATGTTCATGCAGAAGTATGCACGACACCTGTCCAGTACTCTGAAGGAAGCCAAAGAAATAACTGTGACTTAAGTTACAGATGGAGAATGGCCCTAAAGAGATGCAAATGCACAGACAGATTAAGATTGTGCTGTGCACTGAAGAGATACAGACACAAGGCACAACACCTAACCAGTGCTCACCATCAGAAATTCAAATCTGGAAAAGAATACCTTTGCCGGTTGGGGCAGGCCACAGGGGCAGTGTACTGCACTGCTGCAGTAATAGTCACTAGTACTAGTACCAGTAAAGATACCACAAAGAAGTACAAAAATCACACAGCTGCAGTGGATAGCAGGTTCACATTGCTGAAATTATTATGTGGTACAATGAAAGGTGTCTGATTTGATGACACGCATCACACACATACTCACACACACACACCGAGTAATGCATAGCAAATTGAAAACTTCAGTAGAATAACCACATATTTTAAACAAACTAAAATTATGCACTGCTGCACCACAACAATCAGTAAAAAATGGAAAGAATTATTGAAAATATTACTGTGTGTACATTAACACAGTTATACAAGAAAATATAACCAAAACAGAAAGCACTGTCTTTTTCTCCAAGTTAATCTACCTACACCACAGATACGCCCTCCCCAAAGCACACTTTCACTGTCTCTCAGTACACAGACTGAATGTACATTAATCATTCAAAATCCATACATAAACAATAAATGCTCAATGATATGAGCACAGGAGGGTTTCCTATAATCGATGAACTAAAGTTTCAGCAAAAAATTACTCAAAAGGCTTTTTTAACAGCTTTTAAAAGGATTGAATGTAGAGAGCTCTCTGAGCAGATTGTCTCCTACAGCTTCCTACACACACTACCCCAAACTGAGGCTGTACAGAACAATCTAGAGCCCATGTGACCTGAAATCCCATGAATCACTGCAAAATTCGCCTTTGGAGCTTAAAAACAAGGCGAAGTGAGGTGGAGTACATTGTTTTCAATGTACTTCACCTTAAGCATTGGTGGAGTAGTGGTTGGGGAAGATGAAGTAATGCAAAGTCATTTATTTCAATGGACTTTGCATTACCCATTACAACGCGAAGTACTCCACTTTGTGTTGCAGAGCATTCCCGCAATTTGCCTTCACTCTACGAATCACTTCACAGAGTGAATTGGGGCCACTTCACCCATCTCTATTTATGAATGGTATAGTCAGCAAAGTGTTTAGCACTCCACATCTGCTCTCAAAGTTGTTGCTTGTATCAGAACTGCAGACCCCCTTTAAGCAATAGAAAAAATGCCTTCTCCTTGTGAGTGTCTCCTGCTTCCTTTATACTTTGGGTATTTCTGCTGCTTCGTACCTCCACTTTTCTAGGTCTGTATATTGCTTTTGCCTCCTGGCTGAAGTTTTGCTTTTTGTCCCCTATCTTGCTGTGCTTCCTTCTCTGTTCCTGTGTTTGTCTCTGATTTTGTTTCTTTTGGGGGGTTCCTAATCATCAGCATCCTGCCCTTGTCATTGTATTTTGCTTTTTGCTTATTCAGGCTCCAGAGTTAGCTATCATCTCTGTACCACTGCAATGTCCTGCTTACCTACACTGTTTTTGTACCATTTGCACTCTCCTGTTCAAGTAAACTCCTTAATTGCTTACACCTAGCTCCTAGCCTGGCTGCCACTCCCTTTGGGTTCAGTGGTTGTATTCCTCATTCCAGCAGCACACTGCTCCTGGTTTGATTCCCCATGCCATCGCATTGCTTACCAGTACTAATTGTTCTGCATTGCACTCATGCCAGACTCTGTTCTACCAGTTGCAGCCTCCAATAGTGGTTTTCAAGTTATCGTGCAGAGAAATACCAAGAGACCTCTTTATCTGGATGTTCCTCTGAGCCTTTACCAACACATTGTGGAGTACCAGGGATCCATTTGGGTCCCTCTTGTTTACACTGTTTCTAATTTCCTTGCTAACATCCTGCAAGTATTTGGAAGTAATATTGTACGTGGATTACGCTGCTATAGTAAATATCAACTTGTATGTAAACAAAGTCATTAAACAACCCCAAATTTACTCTCATTTATTTCAGGTATGGTTAATTAATAAAAATATAGTTCTCAATACCAAACAAACAAAATATATGATATTTTCAGGTCCAAGGATGGTCAGGCCTATAAAAAAAGTGATACATAACCTTACTGGTAACCTACTCAAACTAGAGAACAGGTTCAATTACATTGGCGTAAACATCGATGAGGCCTTGATCTTTGAATATCACATTGAAACAATGATTAAGAAGGTCCACCAGAGGTTGGTGCCCTTTTTAGGAACAGGAGTTGTCTAAACCCAGAGTGCAGGAAACTTTAGCTAATAGTTTCCTGCTCTCCATGTTAGACTATGGACTTGTTCTTTATTATATAGCCAGTGGTACTGATGTTTCAAATTTGAGTGACCTATAATAATATATGTGGATTAGTTACCAATTTACCAAGACATACCCATCTTTGGGATCTATGTTCTGCTGCCTGTTGCTTATCAATGAACAACAAGTTTATGTTAAGTGTGAGTATGTTAATGCATAAAAACTCCTTGGGTTTACTCCTTAAAATGATTTCAGCCTTATTTAAGACTAATTCATACTCTCTTGATATTAGATCAGTCCCTTTAGACAATACATTGTAACTTGTTTTGAAAAATATGATGGTGGAGGTCTTTTTATACAAAGCCCCATTGTACTAGAACTCACTCTAGTAGAGATTAGGGATATTAACTCTATTACAATTTTAAAGGACTAGTTAATGATTATTTATGTCTAAAAACTATGTGCCAAAGTTTTGATACTGATTGAAAGTATTGATTTTGTTTGCATCTGTATGTGTAATTAACTGTTTTTTTTAATTGTAGTATTTTATTTTATATAGTAGAAGATAATACAGCTTGCAATACAGTTGTACAGTTAAACATATATCATACTGATATACATAGTGTTTCAGAATCCATGTCCAGATCCATATCTGGCAATTCATATGACTATAACTCATCTCAGGGGTGTTTTCATCAGGCAAAGAACTATCACATGTATAAACAGTTATATGCCATGTTACAACCAGGCCGAGTCCTGAGGGACACCGAATGGAATGTCATCTACCCATTGCCCTGTTACAGCTAATAACCTCAAGATACTCCAGATCTTATCACTCCCATTTTTGGTATAAAATTTGAATAGTGATCCAGCTGGTACTGGCTCCATTTTCTCCATCTGTTGTCAAAGCTGGACACTCGATTATTTAATTTGGCCAAAATCTGCTCCAAATTATATACTTGTATAATTAACTGTGTTTTATGGTTGTTTATTAAACTTGTTGCTAATGAAAATGGGCATTTATGCTGACTGGCTTACAAGTATAAAAAAAAAAATGAAATGTCATACTGTCCATGTACTCAATGCTACCCATTGCTCCAGTTGTACAGTCCCTTACCATACTTTGTGCTATCAGCTGCTCATCCCCTCATGCATCTCTCACTGTTCTCAGCTAACAGTTGAACTCCCATTTATGCTATTTCTTGCTATTCAGTACTGCAGTTGCACTCCTGCTCTGCACTCTCAAATGCATTCAGACTCTTTCTTATATGGCTCTACTGCCTAGAAATCCACAGCTTGAGGGTGGGACCCTCACCGGTGGTGGGGTCCTTCTCCATTTGCCGCTTGGGTGAGAAAGTCCTCTGCTCTGGAGAAGTCTTTGGCCATGCAAACAGCTGTCTGTGGCATATCTCAATGTATCATTGAAGACTTCAGCTGCCTGAAGATGGGGCATCTACATCCCAGGGGGCTCCTTTAGCTATGTGACTGTATCGGTAGCACCTCCAAAAGCTATTATCCCTACAGCCACCTAAGGTTCACCTGGTCTCCATTCTTTACACTTCCTTGCCTTTAGTGCCCCTTAAGGGTGAAGATCATACAATCCTCCCATTCTCTCCCCTTCCAGGGTTCGGCTTTTATGCCTTATCCCTCAAGGATTTGGCTTCCTCTCTAGGTCTCCTCTCATGGAGGCCCAGTGAGTGCCTTTCAGTAGTTGTCGCTCTCCTCCTTCTGCCCTGAGGTAAGGCCCTGGCTGGCCCCTTCACTGCAGAGGCCAGCACTTGCAACACCCCATGGCTTTCCCATTAAAGGGATAGAGAGAGAGAGAGAGAGAGACATTCCTCTAAAATCTTCCCCCTGAATTGAGTCTCTAAATTGCAGTAGCAAGCCATTATTAATCCATCCCAAGCCTCAGAGGAAGGCCTCCAAGGCCTTGGCTCCCCAGAGTTCCCCTCATAATGGTTTTATCCTATCCTCCATGCAGTAGGTCATAAAGGTTAGATAGCCTCTGCAGAAGGTAGACAATCAGACAGTACATTTACATAGGCTTGTTCATCTGGGAAGGTTTCTGCTGTTGAGTTGGGGTTAGATGGTGGCCTTTTGTTTTTGCCATTCTTTTCTCCTCATGGAAGCATTCTACTCTCCAGTTAGCAATACTGTTCACCAATCATTGCTCAGTCCATTCCATTACTATTACTAATCCTAACGTTGCTGTCAAATCATGCTGATCAGGGAATGCATTCACTACTGCTGCTTGCTGCTTTCTTTTGGGGATCCTTCCTAAGGTACCTTTAACCAAAATTATCTTTCTACTACACTTCTAGGGGTGGAGCCCTCCTCAAGAGAGTTCCTTTGCCTTCACGGGTACCACGACAGGGTGGTAGTTTCTCATGAGACAGAGGTGCAAGCGGCAAAGTATCTGCATAATTGTCACAACACATTCACCAAATACTATCTATGAAGTTGCACAAGCATAACTCCTCACTAAGTTGCATATGCCCACTGAAACTCAAGGGCTGTTACTGCAGTTCAATGGGAAGGAGCAACCGGTCACACCTCCTGCCTGAGCTAGTTAAGTCAGCTGCCAGCAGTCCCGGCCAGATGCATTATTTCTTTGGCCCACCATCCTCTCCTCCTCCTCCTTCAGCAGCACACCTCTCTCCCAATGGGGATCCTTCCTAAGGTGCCTTTACCATAAAGGAATTATCTTCCTGTGGCACCTCTAGGGTTGGAACCTTCCTCAAGAGGGTTCCTTTGCCTTCATGGGTACACTGACAGGGTGGTAGCTCCTCATGGTACAGAGTGTGCAAATGGCTAAAGTATCCACATAACAGTCACAGCACATTTGCCAAATACTATCAGATTATCTATGAAGTTGCACAAGCATAATTCCTCCCTAAGTGGCATATACCCAATGAAACTGTCTTATAATATGCACTAACAATACTGAAGAAAATACATTCTTTTGTTGCAGAAGTGAGTGCGACTGACTTGTGGAATTTTTAGATTCTGGCAGCAAAGAATTTGGCAGCATTTCAGAAAATTCTGACTAATTCCATGGATGGGTGTCATTATCATTATGCCAATTCACAGATTTTTGTTTTTTTGTTATATACAAATTCCATAGAAGCAAGAGACTGAATTTAAGCAGAAACATGCCCACTTTCTAAAGGCCCTTATGCACCTGTAAAGAGGGCCATTAAGATGTCTTGATTGCCTATTATTTATTCTGAAACTGTGCCTGAACTTTGCCATTTACACTTACTCTGTAATTTAAATTTTGGAACAGTATTTCACTGTTTTTCCATGAAATTGGTTTATTTTCCATGAGCGTCTGATATTGCAAGGAACAGGTCTTTTCATGGAAAACAATTCCTCCAGTAGTTAGTGATACCATGTGGATGCCATTCAGACAGAATAGTGATATCATCTGGGTGCCATTCAGACAGAATCTCCATACCATGTGACACCCTTCATACCTTGCAGTCTTGCAGAACTTTGTAAAGCATTTGAATGAGTTGGCCCTCTGAGCTACACAGCAGTTTTGTTTTAGAAAACTGGTCCCAGATCTTGCTATAAACCTGTACCTTCCCAAGCGTACTTTTACTATAGGCCTATAGTTAAAGTGCCAGAGATATCTTTAGTGTTTTTAATAGATAGAGTGTATGCTTTTTAGTCTGATTTGGCAGGCTATAGTGTGGAGGTGGATTGACATGTACCGAACCTGCACAGTCTAGTATAAGTTATCAGCCATGAAAGTTACAGAAATGAAGGATGTAAAGGGATTTAGTGCAGTTTATTTCTCTTTTTTCTCTCCCCGTCCCAGCCATCCGTCCAGCCGTGTCACCCTGGCTTCTCCCAGGTGTTACCTGCTTTCTCCTGTAGTTCCCCATGATTATGCCCTCTTTGTCAGGGGTAGGAGAGTTCCCACAACCCTCCAAAACCAGGATCCAGCCTCTGGAAGATGATTGAGTCACGGGGTGCAGGGCCTGCAGAGGTCAGCGGTCATGCAGTGCAACCAAGAGTTTTCCTGTCTTCTCCCTTGGGAGACGTGGCATGTGCTGATGTCAAGGAACACATGTTAATATTTTCTATGTCTTCCCTCCTTTGTAGCTTGGGCTGTGTCACCCATGGTCTCCACCATGGGTTACTTGAGCTTTGAGCTGTTGCCCACCCTTCCCCCTGCAGATGCTCAATCCTCCTCCCCCCAGCCAGCCCTCCAATGCTTCTGGCTCATTTCTGAGCCCAGGTTACTGGCATCATGAGCAATAGTGCTACCACTGCACTGTTCGTCCAGCTTTTCTCATTATTTTTGCAGTGCTGGTGGTTGACAGTTTTGTAGTGCTTGTTAACTGTTAAATTTGCACAGGGTTTGTGAGAGTGAGAGCCAAAGATGCATAGCCAGCACAAGAGATAAGCACAAGCTAGGTGAGACTCAGAGGATATATATGTGTATTTCTTTGCAGTCTGGTAAGTGTGAAATATTTGCAACAAAGGAATTTATTTCCTCTTGTTTTACTTGTTAGTGGGTATCAGAAAACGATGAAAAAGCAATTCAGTCTGTAGACGTGGTCATTGGTACGGTAATATACAGTCAATAGATACTAAGAAAGGGAAAGGAAGTGGTGCCCCTGAGTCATCTTGTGAATCTTCTGCACAGCTCATAGTACTTCAGGTGGTACTTCCACTCCCAGTACTACCACTGGTGCAGCTGAAGTCTGAGAGAAGAGTCAATGATGAGACAAGTAGTGGTATTGAGATTTGCCATGTTAAAACAATCAGCCACTGATGGAGCAGCAATTCTAATGGTGGAATCTCAGGATGAGTCAGTTGAATCAGTCACAGAAAGCAGAAAAGGAAGAGCCTCAGCAAGAGATGCTAGCAGAGGAGGAGGATGCACTGGAGGAAGAGGTTGGACAAGTGGAAGAATCTCAGCAGGACATGGCAGAGGAGTATTCTCAGGAGGAGGTAGTGGAGGTTAAGAGTCACATGGGAAAATAGTAAGAGGCGTTGTACATACTGGTGGTCATTAGGCAGTGCCGGGTGACAAAGCAGAAGAGGTGGAGATGGAGTCTGATGCGGACAGCAGAGATGTTAATGATCAAGTGTTTGATGTAGATTGAGAGCCAGAGTGCAATCCAAGTAGTTGGAAATACTTACAAAAGGACCATTATTTACCCAGAGAAGAGCAGTTGAGGAGAAGTAGTAGGAGGATGATGATGATTGGGTAAGAGTCCTACTGTGACTTGAAACTGGATCTAAAAGCAAGGGGAGGGAACATTCAGGGAAAGGCAAAGGACAGAAAACATTGATAAATGGAGGAAAGGCAGAGATCGAGGTGTGCTTGAGGATGCTGAGCTTACAGGAAGAGATACAAGTTCACTGAACACCCACCCCACCCCCCATGGACAGCCAGCAGCTATTCAGCACCCATCATCCTAAAGGTCTTTATAGTTGCAATTTGAATGCCACTGACAAAATTGATGAGAGTGTGGTAATATGCCGTATTTGCAAACTTCATGTGAGCTGAAGAAAACCTGTGTCATGTCTCAGTAACATTGTGCAGTGTAGCTACTAGAAAACCAAACATTATCTCAAGTGGCAGCAGCATCAATGTTGTGCAACTTAGCCTTAATAAACCTGTTGTTTGTGAGGGTCAGAGTGGGAATGAGGCAGAGGGAGGAATGGTCAGAGAAGAGTTGGCACAAGATTTGAGTACTGGCACCATCGCCACCACAAGAAGCATGCAAGTAGCAACTAGCTTGACAGCAGAGTACCACAGTCCATATCTGGGTAGTGTTCCAAGCAAAGAATGATGCTATCATCTACCAGACCTGTCACTGCTGTGACTAAGGATGTGCTCCATTCCCAGTCAAAGGCATCATTCCCTCTAGTGTGTCCTCCCAAAGTGCAACAAACAATTACACATGTACTGTCCAAAATTCACCAAGTATTTCCTCAACCATCTGGTGGCTAGTAAACTCAGCGCTGCTATAGTGGTAATTCTTGTGGATGATATGCTGCTGTACTCATTGGTTGAAGATGTTGATTCCATACCCTAATGAGCCATGCAGTGCCCAAATGAATGTTCCTTCATGTACGTATATTTTGCAACCAAGGCAGTATCTGAAATGTATCTTAATCTGAAAGCAGATACATCTCATAGGGCTTAAGACATTTGGTGGAGGATACCTCATAAGACATATTGAATGTGTAGCAGTGGCCCTAAACCAGTGTCATCACACATGCACATTACAGCAGACTGGGCTCAACTTCCCTTGTGTATAGTGATGTCATTTCAGTTACCTTCATGCTGAAGCCCCTTCCCACCACCACTGTTGCTGGTGTGTGACAGCAGGTCCTGCTTAGCATAACATTTATGGATGATATCCAGCACAATTCCACAAACATCTTGGTATAGCTGAACTGTCAAATTAGTGAGTGTCTGACACTTCAAGGCCTAAAGCTGGGTTCATTGCCAGCAACAATGGTAGTAATTTTCTAAAACCGATTTATGATGGGTGTTTCTACCATGTGCCATATTTTGCACACTGACTCAATTTGTTTGTGAAGGACATCCTAAAGGCAGATAAAAGACAACAAAAATATTGGTCATTATCCCTGGATATGCGGATATATGAGCCATTCCACAAGGACAGACAGCAGCTGAGGGAGATCCAGGTCAATAACAGGATACTCCAACACCACCTGTGTCACAAGTCTATTGAGCAGATGGGATGGGCCTACAGGCTTTTATCTGTCAACATTTCTACAATACTATGTTTCTGTAAGGTGGACTTCCTTCTATAGATGCTGAAACAGTTGCTTGAGCAATGCAAACAGCTGCTTGAGCAATGCACATCCCTTACAAACTTCACCACAATGAACAGTGGCCACAACACTGCATCCCACTCCATTGCTCCAGCACAGTGTAGTAGGATGGACAGTCTCATGCAGATCCTGCAGACATTTGAACACACAAAAAGTAAGGACAGGCGACTAATATCACAAAACTGGCACCAGCTATTAAAAAGTTCAATGCTCCACAGACAAAAATAGGGCAGTTCGGTCACTGAAGCAAAAGACCGTGTTATGTAAAATTAAGCTGTTTATTATTAAAAAAACTTTCACAAACAATGGATAGCAACACCCCTCTCCCACATACACAACTGACGTTTTGCGTCACACTGGCGCTTTTCCAGGCATGTAGCTTGTGTGCCTGTGTGACTCGCATATTTAAAGTGATATCTTAAAGAGCCCACTATCAATTTCACATAAGCACACAAATATTTAAAGTGACACAATAGTGCAAATATAAATAAACCTTACATTTATATTAGTTAAACAACACATAACTATCCAAATGTATCATATCAACTACTTACAAACAAATGAACAACCCATTTATATTTTAGAAAAGGCACAATACTAAAAATGGCATTCAAACCCTTTCAAAAAGTTTACAGATAGGGGTTATAATAAAATGAAGTTTGATAACACAAAATTATGTACAGAGCACATATAGAAATAGTCTTTTGAAAGCAAGTATTAAGACAATACTAATAACACTTTAAGCTTTATTACAGAATATAATCCCCAAAGCTATAAAATCAAGGATGTTTTAATTAAAAATTTGAACATTCTGAGCTTAAAGCCAAAACTGAAGGATGTTGTTCAAAATCCCCCAAGGCTGGTGTACAAATGGGGCCAGAATGTAGCCAATCGAGTAACAAGAAGCTTGTACACAGCACCACCTGAAACTGAAAATGTTTTACCAAAACTTCCAGATGAGACATTTCAGTGTGGAAACTGCCTATTCTGTGGACATCTGAATATTGGTAGTACTTTCAAACATCCGACCACAGGTAGGATCTACCATAATAAGCACTTTGAAACTTGCTCTTCTGAATATGTTGTCTATGTGGCCATTTGCAAATGTATGAACTTCTATGTTGGAAATAAGAAGAGACATTTTAAAACAGGAATTGCAGAGCACCTCAGGAGTATTGCCAATAAGGACAAAAAATGCACTTGTTCTAAATTGTATGGTAGCAGGACCTGGACATGTTTTTAAATTTGAGACATTAGAAAAATTGTCATCGAGTGTACGAGGGTGAGATTTGGACAACTGCCTTTTAAAAGCAGAGAGTAAATGGCAATATGAATTGAGAGCCCATATGAATAAGGGTTTGAATGCCATTTTTCATATTGTGCCTTTTCTAAAATATAAATGAGTTGTTCCTTTGTAAGTAGTTGATATGATAAATTTAGAATAGAATGTGTTTTTAACTAGTATAAATGCAATGTTTACTTATATTTGCACTATTGTGTCACTTTAAATATATGTGTTCTTATGTGAAATTGATAGTGGGCTCTTCAGGATACCACTTTAAATATGCGAGTCACAGGCACACAAGCCACACCTGGAAAAAACGTCAGTGTGATGCGAAACATTGGTGGTGTACATGGGAGAGGGGTGCTGCTATCCATTGTTTGTGAAAGTTTTTTTTAATATTAAACAGCTTTATTTTACCTAACACTGTGGTCTTTTGCTTCAGTGACTGAGCTGCCCTATTTTTGTCTGTGCAGCATAGACATTTGAACATGCCATCCAAGATGAAAGTGCTACAATGCAAGCATCAGCCAGGAAACACCTCTGCTTTAGGCATTGGGATTGGCTGTAGAGGACATCAGTGAGTAGTTTTAACTGAATAGAAGACATGATTGGCTGGGGTCTGATGGGGGCGATGTTGGAACATGCTACAACAGACAGGTGGTTATGCAGCTTTGTAGAAGTCCAAGCACTAAGTGGTTGCAACTATGCTTAATCCATGGTACCAGTACAAGCATGGAATCGTGTCCCTCCTTGAGAGAGGCAAGGCCAAGCTGGATAAGTACATGTTGGTGTTAACCAATCTAGTGCATGAACATATGGTGGCACATCAACAGCAATCAAAACAAAGGGAACATGGCACAGGGCAACAACCCACCAAAGGATGGTGTCTGCACCAACAGTCACTTCCTCCTGGAAATCTTCATCTTCCTCCACAGTTGATCCACAGAAGCAAGCCACAGGCCCCAACCCTCTATGGTCTGTTCTTTTCTAGGTTTGAGTTACTACTAAAAGAATTGTGCAGTCCCAGCCAGAAACCCTCATGTTCAATAGCCACCATGGTGTAGGCCTACATGGATAACTCAGAACCGACAGCAGTTGATGATGCACCCATTATACCACAGGTATCTAGTGTAACCCAATAAGAACAAAGGAAAACTGGCAGTTATTTTCCCACAAACTACTGCATACATGCCGCAGTAGGTTATCCATATTTAGTCATGCCCACAGTAGGTTATCCACGTTATCCATCCCCAGAGTAGGTTATTCACTTGTAACCATGCCCACAGTAGGTTATCCATATTCCAATCCCTACTGTTCACACTGCCTGTCCGCTCACACTCAGCTTCACTGACTTTCTCACATGCAGCCCTTCTACAGCACAGTTTACTTTAGTTTAAAATCATGGGACGGTATTTTAAATTACTTTATCTGTGGGGATGAGGAAAGGAGACCAAGAACAAGTGACAAGTATGACAACATTTTCATAGTGAGGTGAGCCAGAATTACAGGGGCAGGAGGGAGACAGAGAGAGAGAGAGAGAGAGAGAGAGTGAGAGCGAAACAAGTTTGTGGATTGGGGACAGAAGGGGTGAGCAACAATCAGCTAACAGTACAGAACCCAGTTATATTTTAATATGTAGTGTGGAGACATTTTGACTGCCGTTATAGCATGAAATCAGGCTTTGAAAAGTAAAGCCATGACTCTGGGCATGCATAATACTGACGGCACTCATTTGCATGCCCAGAGTAATGGCTTTACTTTTCAAAGCCTAATTTCACCATGTAACACTGCTCGTTTTCATAAGGAGTTCATAAAAATCTTTGTAACTCCTAGTGGTATATTAGTAATAAGATTAATTTAGTTGGAGTATACTTGTCTTGGCATTTAATCATCCACAGAAGCCGGTTATTTTGCTTACTCCAACTAAATGAGTGTTTTCACTTAACTATATTGGCAGTCAAAACCTGAGCTGTGGCCTGCACTGGCTGCTATCACAGTACACCACCTCTCCTGCCCAATAGCTAACATGAGCTGTGAGAGAATGTTCAGGGACAGAGGAATTAACTTAAGTAGTGTACCAACCTGTCCAACTGTAATACTGAAAATACTCACTTTCATCAAACTGAATACACATCACCTTCCACCTGATTACAAACGTAATGAAAATCAGATTTTCAGGATGATGTGAGCAATCACAGGTGGTGGGAGGAAGAGAAGTGTGTTGAATGATGACCTGTCTGGTGATGATAATGTTGAATGTTATTGTAAAGAGCTGGTAACACGCTCAGGAGAACTTTAGCAAAACATAATATTTAGACACAGTCCAGCTTGTATTCCCATTAGTTCTGTATTTCTTCTCCTCATTATTTATTATTGAGGTCCTTTGCATGAAAATGGGATCTTTACTCCTGAAGAGTTCATCTAGTCCTGCTGCTTTCTCTACCTGAGGTCATAGAGCACTGCTTGTGACATCACAGTTACTCCCATGGCAACAGATTGTGACGTCACAACAGAGGATTATGACTTGGAGTAGGGAGTAAGCAGTAGAGGCAAATGAACTCAAAATAAACTCTAAGGGACAGTGATCATATATTCTTACACATTTCCTTAGCAATAAATTATGGGGAAAAGAAATATATAAAATATAAATGGAATGCAAGCAGAATTGTACCTAATTATTATGATTTTTAAAGTTTTCTTTGAGGCGTCGGTAGCTCTTTAAACATGGTGCAGGCATCCCTCTCACCATCAGGCATCCTCCAATGTCTGGGACAGGAATCAGGGGTTGAGGAACAGTGGGCAGTATTTAAAATGGGGATTACAAGAACAACAGAATTATGCATTAAGCAGGTTAGCAAGAGGAAAAGGAAGAGGAGACCATTATGGTTTTCCAAAGAGGTAGCAAAGAAAGTGGAAGCCAAAAAGATTGCATTCAGGCAATACAAAAAGACACAGGCAGAAGGGGATAGGGAGAAGTACCAGGAGAAGCAAAGGGAGGCAGGGAAGTCAGTAAGGGAAGCCAAAGCTCAGACAGAAGAACACATTGCAAAATCAGTGGGTAAAGGGACAAAACCTTTTACAGGTACATAAGTGAAAAAAGAAAGACAAAGGGAGGGATAGTGAGACTGAAGGGGGAGGATGGGAGCCACATGGAGGATGACAACAGTAAAGCTGACATATTGAACAGGTATTTCTGCTCAGTCTTTACTTAGGAAGAGGGGTAATGGGTCTGAAGGGAGTACAAGGGGTGAGAATGGTGCAGAAATGGACACAAGTCCCTTTACACGAGAAAGGGTCCTGAAGGAACTGGAAGTAATAAGAGTTGATAAAGCAATGGGGCCAGACGGGGTGCACCCCAGGGTCCTTAAAGAACTAAGAGAGGTGGTGGTTGAACCTCTGGCTATCCTGTTTAGCCGATCACTGGAAACAGGTGAGGTACCCAAAGACTGGAGATGTAGTCCCCAGCAGATGTAGTCCCCTTATACAAAAGTGGGAACAAAGAGGAAGCCGGGAACTACAGACCAGTCAGCCTCACCTCGGTAGTGGGGAAGATCATGGAAGCACTACTGAAGGAAGATTGGTGGAACATCTGGTTGTCAATGGACTACAGGACCCAAGGCAGCATGGTTTCACCAGGGGGAGGTCATGTCAGACCAACCTCGTTGAATTTTTTGACTGGGTGACTAGGGAGGTGGATCAGGGAGGGCAGTGGACATGGCCTATCTGGACTTCAGCAAGGCCTTTGACACTGTGCCACATAGAAGACTATTACACAAACTGGGGAATATGGGTGTGGGCAGGACAGTAGTGTGGTGGGTAGGTAACTGGCTGGGTGGCAGGACACAGAGGGTGATGGTAAATGGCTGTCACTCCACAGAGAGAAGAGTGACCAGTGGGGTACCACAGGATCAGTGCTGGGACTGGTCCTATTCAACATCTTCATCAGTGACATTCGCGGGATCTAGAAGGCAGAATTTCACTGTTAGCTGATGACACAAAGCTCTGTAACAAGTAGACACACCAGAGGTGTAGACAGAATGAGAGCACCTGCAGAAACTTGAAGAATGGTAATGGGGTTTGGCAGTTGAAATTCAATGCAAAGAAGTGCAAGATAATGCATATGGGGCACAAAACCCTGGCACAATATATCAGTTGGGGGTGAGGATATAGCATGCACCAAGCAGGAAAGGGATCTTGGGTTGTCATCTCTGATGACCTCAAGGTAGGGAAACAGTGTGACAAGGCAGCAGGTAAAGCAAATAGGATGCTGGGATGTATAGGCAGGGGCATCACCAGCAGGAAAAGGGAGGTCATAATTCTGCTATACAAAGACACAAGTGAGGCCCCACCTGGAGTACAGTGTACAGTTCTGGAGACCATACCTACGTAAGGACATAGACAGGGTAGAGAAGGTTCAGAGGAGGGCAACAAAGATGGTGCATGGATTGCATCACAAGTCCTATGAAGACAGGTTGAAGGAACTAAACATGTACTCCCTGGAGAGAGAGGAGGAGGGATATGATAGAGACATACAAGTATCTTACAGGGAGGAACAGGGTGCAGGAAAACACTATTTTTAAGCGAAAAAGATGTTCCAGGACTAGAGGGCATGGGATGAAGTTGGAGGGAGGACGATTCAGAGGAAACATGAGAAAGAATTTCTTCACAGAACGGGTGGTGGACAAGTGGAACACCCTGCCAGAGGAAGTGGTGGGGGCTGAAACAATCACGGGATTTAAGAATGCATGGGATAGGCATAAAGGAATTCTAGAGGTCAGGGGTAAGGGGAAACAGACTTCTAGGAAAACAAACTGAACTTACAAGCTCAAATGGGCAGACTGGGTGGGCCATAGGCCCTTATCTGCTGACACTGTCTATGTATCTATGTATCTATGTATCTATGTCACACTAATTCTGCCTCTGTCATCCATGATCAGTAGCCCATGCTGCTAATGGGATTTATAATGTATGGTAGAACATTGTTATAGGTAGAAATCTACCTTTTTATAACAATATGTTACCATTGATGCAATGTCACAATGTTGTCAACCCATCGATGGTATGTCACATCAATGGGTTGATAATGAGGGAACAGTCTGGGCGCACGTTAACTGGATCAGACGGCTTTGAAACGTCAGCAGCGTGACAAAAACACAGTAAGGAACTGCTTTCTTTTTAAAAACATAAATGGTACCATACACTATAAAACATTATGTATGGTACATCGATGGTTAACGGTTTTAACCCATCTTGAGAGGTTGTCATGGTGTATCGTAAACCTCTTTAGCTTTACTCTCGGGGTTTACATGGTTGCCCTGGCAACCTCTCAATGGTTAAAAACGGTTAACCATTGATGACCATACATTATCCTCTATGTTATACACTGATGCAATAAAGAATGCAAGGCTAATGCTCCTCTTCTGACTGCTGTTTTGTATACTTGACTTGATCCTTATCTGTCTTACTATAGTTTTGTGGTAGTGTGTGATATACATAATGCCACAGTTACATCTCATTATTGGAAGACTTCAGAGCGACCATTCTTTGCTGACATTTGTAAGTCTTGTACTTCTTTGCAATAATCAACACACGACATTGGCATTATTCAGCTTAACAGCTGCCAACAACATCAACGTAATGATGTCGAATGACTGTAGTACAGTGGAACTAGTCTTTCTTTTTAAACTCAGTTTATTGAGAAATTTGAGCCACCATCATAGAGTAGTTATGGCAGAAGGGTAGATTGCACAGAACTCTTTTTTTATACTTTACCCAGTGGGCTACAAAGATGACTGTTATGTAACTATTGTACACTTGCGATTGCTGGATTTAAAACAGTTCATGGTGACTTTTACTCTGCTTAAAATGTCAATGGTAACAACAATTGTTAATCTTGTGCCACCTAAAACTGAGATGACCAAATGTAATTTTAACAAGCACATCAGTCGCAATACACCAGTTGCATAATCTGTGTTATGATTTATTAGATAATTAGATGGTACTGATGTTAAATAACTCTCTGCATGACCCCTATGCATTAAGGGGTGCAATGCCTACGTGCTGTGGATCCACGGTGCTTAGGCATGCCTAGGTCTGATACACTTATGCAATATTAGTAAGGTTCCAGCATGTGTTTTAGAAGGCGTGGAACAAAGATCAAAAAAGGCCTGAGATCAGCACAGGGAATGGAATACAACCCACCCCCACCCCCAAAGAAAACATCTTAAGACAGATTGGCTTTCCACTATGCAGGCCCAAAAACCTGGAATGCTTTCATATGTAGTCTACGTCCGATAAATAAATGAAAGAACCTCAGCAGGATAAAAACACGGTTAACTGAATTGGGAAATAAACCTTTATCTTGTTGGTGTGGTCTTGATGTAGGCTAAACCTTGAAGTTGGGTTTTTCCCCTTTTCTACTTGTATGATAATCCCTTTTCTATACATAGATATATATATATATTTTGGAGTTTTGAATATTTATATTTAGTAGAATAGAACTATGTATAGATATGTAACCAGTCAATATATGTAGTGCTTGTAATGCTTTTGATATCTGGCTGCACAGTATAACTGTTGTTTTGACTACTGTACGTAATTTACTGTATAAGGTGTATTGCAATTTTGAACTAAGGACCCCCTGATAACAAGCTTTGCTCAATTGGGAACTCTGTATTCATACTGGGGCCTATGTGCAAACATTTGGATTGCCTACGTGCCGTGTATCCACAGCGCGTAGGCAACCCTAAGTCAGCATTCCCCATAGCAGGGGTTTAGCCAACCCCCAGCAGCATTCACAGAAGGGGAGCATGCCCCTTGCACACATAATCCCCCCCAGCTGATTGTCTAAATACGTGCCATGGGTGTGTCTGCGGATGTGTCCGCGCTCCACACCATTCACAAAGGCGTGGCATACTGAGTTGGGGGGTGGGATATGACAGCAGAGGCACTGCTGTATATTTTGGGTGCCCCTCACAGAGTACCCCTGCAGGTTGCAGGATGGTGGAGCCCCACCTATCATGCTTCTCCTGCCCTCTGGATTGACAGGGTGGGCTGTGAGCAGCCATTCAGGCACTCACCTATAAACATTTATTTATGCAGTCCCATGCCTTCCCAGAACCCCCTGCTTGTGCAGAGCAGGGCATCCAGTGGGACCCAGGACAGGCATCTGATTGGATGCCTGCCTGTGTCCCTCGATCTGCCCCCAAGATTGTGCTTGCCATGGGGGTGGGACCATGGACAGGCGCTCTGCAGGGGTGCATGATTGTGTATTCCATGCACCCTGCACCGGTCTGCGAATGCATAGCTATGTAGGCCGGATATACATGAATCACGCATACCTATCATGTATTTATGCATAGGCCTCAATATGAATAAAATGTCGTACTACTACTACTGTATGACAATGATAACAGTGCACTAAACGAGCAAGTAGGAGGGCCATGTGTTGTGAAAACAAGTAGTTCTCTCAGCTTTCTAGTGTTGCTGTTCATGGTGATATGTATTATCAGTTTGAATCCACCTGTGTATGTGCTGAAGAGCATTTTCATTTTGACCATGTGGGCCCGATTTTCAAAACCAATTAGAGTGCCGCAAGAGACCTGTGGCAGGAATTTAATGCAAGTCTGACTTGCATCACATTGATGCCGAAGGTGGAATTTCAAAGAAACTGTAAACCCCATGCCGACTTGCTGCAATGCAACAGAGATTAGACCAGCTGTCCCCAGTCTAACTGCGTCTGTGGGGGCTGGTTCTGAGGCTTGCACCACAGCGTTGGCGCAAGCTGCTGAGGTGAGCACTGTCCCAACCTGCGTCCGGGGTTCTAAATTGGGTGCTTGTTGCATCAGACCCTTGGACGAAGGTGTGGCTAACTTTGTGGGCATAGGGTCATGGTAGCAAGCCCTGCACCCCCATTTGAAAATCAAGCCTGGTGTGAGTCCATCCCTGCTATAAAAGTATTCCCGTCCCATATCACAGTCATTCTGCACCACATGCACAAACAACATCAGTGGTGCTATGTATGCAGAATGACTGCAGTGCACACTGGCATCTGGCTCTTAGGTTCACATCACATGAGTGCTCAGGGTGATAGCCATGGAGAGTAGTTTTAGGGAAATAGCCATGGAGAGTAGTTTGGGGAAAACCACCTAGGAGGCTAATTTACTTTGAAATATACCTTTTGTTTGTAATGGTGGCAGATAAGGAATTGACATCTCTATGCACTGCCATTAACAACATCAGTGCACTAAATGAGTGGTGTTAGGTCATGTGGTGAGAAAATTAAAGTAGTATACTATGTAGTAAACCATATATGTCACAACTGTCTAATAGTACTGTTCTACTATGCTACTTCACCTGTCATCAGCCAAACATGACTTACTGTAAATCGATTAAAAGGCTCTTACCACCAGCTGCATGTCTCATCCATGCTGTTAGGCAGCTGACTAGTTCCTTTACACACACTGTGTCTGCTGATTTGGATACAATTGCCTAGCCTAATGGGAATTCTGGTTGAGTAGGATCAACAGTTATGGCTATGCAGGCCACCATGCTGTTGCTGTTGCTGCTGCTGATGAGGCATTGATGTGAACATTCCCATGACGGAAGACCAAGCTGATTGAAAGAAGAGAACTAACCAGTTTGGATGATTTGCCTGCTCTGATAAATGGTGAAACAGGTGAGACACATCCGGCACACTGTGCTTTGTTGTAGTAAAGACGACTGACTGCCTTCAAAAGCACGATTAAACCTGGTTCCAGATGACTTCAAGTCTTCCACTGATTTGGCATTGTAAGTAATATCATACATTGTTCCTCCTTTTCGTTATTATTATTATTATTTTGTTGCTTTTCAGGTTTTTGTTATAAGTTAATAGTGCCTCCAAGGGGTGTCTCTTATGGTATAAGAGACTCTGAGAGTGAGGTTTGGGTGAGAGGATGATGAAGTGAAGCTAAACAGCTCTGTCTTACCAAGCTTGATGAGATGAGTCTCTTATACAATAACAGACACCCCTCAGGGGGCACTATTAATCACTCAAGTTTAGCTCAAGTGATTTATAATAAGTTTATATAGTATTTTAAAATTTTTCTGTGCCATCCTCCCCCCGGCGCTGTAATGAAGTGCTACATCCAAACACTCCTGCATGAGCGTGCACTGTACATAAGATAAAAAGCATCTTGGCTCTGCATGCTGATTGGCTGAAATCACATTACCCATACTAAGTCTTACTGTGTTTTGTTTTTCTCTAAACATTTAAATTGCATTCAGACTGGGGAAATGAGTATTGTAATAGAGGATGGATATTAAAAATGCAGCTAAAAATGTTTTTTCTCATAATTGCCTTTTTCTTCCTCTCTTGCAAGAACATCAGACAACTTGAAGAATGGTCAGGGGTTTGGCAGTTGAAATTCAATGCAAGGAAGTGCAAGATAATGCATATGGGGCACAAAAACCCTGGCACAATATATCAGTTGGGGGGTGAGGATATAGCATGCACCAAGCAGGAAAGGGATCTTGGGGTTATCATCTCTGATGACCTCAAGGCAGGGAAACAGTGTGACAAGGCAGCAGGTAAAGCAAATAGGATGCTGGGATGCATAGGCAGGGGCATCACCAGCAGGAAAAGGGAGGTCATAATTCCACTATACAAGACACTAGTGAGGACGCACCTGGAGTACACTGTGCAGTTCTGGAGACCTTACTTACATAAGGACATAGACAGGGTAGAGAAGGTTCAGAGGAGGGCAACAAAGAAGGTGCATGGATTGCATGCATAGTCCTATGAGGACAGGTTGAAGGCACTGAACATGTACTCCCTGGAGGAGAGGAGGAGAGGGATATGATAGAGACATACAAGTATCTCACGGAGGAACAGGGTGCAGGAATGCACTATTTTTAAGCGAAAAAGATGTTCCAGGACTAGAGGGCATGGGATGAAGTTGGAGGAGGACGATTCAGAGGAAACGTGAGGAAGAATTTCTTCACAGAGCGGGTGGTGGACAAGTGGAACACCCTGCCAGAGGAAGTGGTGGGGCTGAAACAATCACAGGTTTAAGAATGCATGGGATAGACATAAAGGCATTCTGGAGGTCAGGGGAAAGGCAACAGACTTCTTGGAAAACATAAAGTGAACTTACAAACTTAAATGGGCAGACTGGGTGGGCCATAGGCCCTTATCTGCCGACACTGTCTATGTATCTATGTAACATACATCTCCTCTTCTCAAGCAGACTTCTTCAAATCACTTCATGTGCAGATCAGAATTCAGCATGGGTATTTTCTATCAAATGTTTTACCTTTTTTTTTGTGTTTTCTCAGGAAATTTTTAATAGTCTGATTGCTGACTATACCTACAAATATAAGGCTGCTGGTGTCTTCTCTCACTTTATCAGTGCGACTCCCTGTTTTCTGTGTTTCAAAAATGATGCCCCATTGATGACTCCCTCACCTTCACCCAACACTCGACAGTGGTAAAGGCAGTGAACACCAAGCTGGTGTACACTATAGGCATAAAAGTATCTCACTCCAGAGGCCTCTGTCTTTCAGTCTCAGCTCCATCCTTCTACCATCAACTATGGATTGGTGGTCTACAGTGTGACAACAGACACTGCACTAAAAAGGATTCACATTGCCCTCAACAAGGCATGTAGGCTCACAATGGCTGCAGAGCGAAATACCCACACCTGCTCCTTATATGAGGAGACCAACTGGCTGCCACTAAAGAACAGGATTATATTCCAAACATGTCTCTTTGGAAAAAAGGTGCTAATGGGTAACCCCCCTGTGCATTTCTAGCATCCTAACACCAAGTGCTACCAGCTATACCACCAGAGGCAGGATGGGGGGGCCCTATCAACACCTTTCCGTCGAACTGTGCAGGGACAGCGTGCTTTCAGCTATAGGAACCCCCAATGGCTCAATGAAATCCCAATGCCCATTCTAAACTCCCAGTGCATCTCAC
The DNA here is from genome assembly GCA_016271365.2 of Neoceratodus forsteri. Classification (NCBI taxonomy): domain Eukaryota; kingdom Metazoa; phylum Chordata; order Ceratodontiformes; family Ceratodontidae; genus Neoceratodus; species Neoceratodus forsteri. The sequence continues at coordinate 444,084,187 of CM028136.1, read as the reverse complement.
AATTCAAAAATGGCCTAAGGCAACACCTTTTTACTAGGACAGTTTGTGACTGCCACTAGGACTCTAACACCCATAATGCCCTCCCTCTCCTTCCCCTCTTTTACCCCCACTTCTCCCCTTGCCCTATCCTCTGTCTTCCTCTTCCCCTGTGCCTTTTCCTTACTGGATCAACCTTAAAACCAACCTACTGCCACTGCCTCTCAACCTCCTAGACAAAGCCCGTCTTTGGCCACCCTCTCCCCAGTCTCCCTCCCTCTTACCTTGCCTCCTCTACCCCACTAGGTGTCACACCTCTTTATTGCCTTCGCTACATTTAAACACTGTCCTTTACCCTAGTTGAATGCTCTTGATGCTGTACTATCACCATTGGTACTATGAATGACATTGTAACCTTATTATATACTAGCTACCTACTATTCGAGTATTGTATCTAAACTGTTTGTTATTGTTGTCATTGTCACTGTTTGACATGGAACCTTTGTAAAACAGCTCTGAGCTTAAAGGTATGATCTGAATCCCTAAATAAATAAATTAATAATGTAGGCAAGCAATGTGAGAAGGCAGTAAAGAGAGCTGGGGGATACTGGGATGCATAGGGAGAGGCATCACAAGCAGAAAACAGGAAGTTGTTATCCCTCTGTACAGACAGTTGGTGAGACCCCATCTGGAGTACTGTGTGCAGTTTTGGAGACCTCATCTCCACAAAGACATAGACAGGATGGAGGCAGTCCAGAGGAGGGCAACTAAAATGGTACAGGGTCTGCATCAGAAGCCATATGAAGAGAGAAACTAAGGGAGCTTAATATGTATACCCTTGAGGAAGGAGGGACAGGGGACATGATAAAACTTTCAAGTACCTCAAGGAATCAATAAAGTCCAAGAAGGTAGCATCTTTCAGAAAAAGAGATGAGCAAGAACAAGGGGGCACAATTCAAAGATAGAGGGGGGACGGCTCAGGGGCAACGTGAGGAAATATTTTTTCATGGAGAGAGTGGTGGACTCATGGAACCACCTTCCTGAGGAGGTTGTGGGGTCAAAAACTGTGGGGGAATTCAAGTAGGCATAGGACAGCCATAAGGCAATTATAGTGGGGTTTAGGAGGAAGTAGGCTGTCGGTAAACTAGAATCTGCAGCTTATCCAATAGGTAGCAAAATGGGCCGACTGGGTGGGCCAAGCGGTCCTTATCTGCCATCAATGTCTATGTTTCTATGTTTCTGACCACCAGGAATATATTGGCTTCTGCCAGCATGCCCTGGATGAGAGCAGTGTCCCAATGATAATATGTTAAGGAACTACCTAGTCCTTGGAGTGAAACATAAATAACTACTGACATAGCAGGAATGCCATGCCAAGTGAATTTCTGGGGGTTACAAGTGTAAATGAGTTTAGGTAAAACACTAAATTGTGTTGTCTGTAAAACCATGGCATGCCAGCTCTTATTGCTAGGGCTATGTCCATCTGATAGGCAGCGAAATGTACATGTGACCAAGAATCACATTTTGACCTCACCACCCAATCCCCTTTATCTCCTGTTATCCTCAGTTAATTTGAGCATCTGAAAAAGGCTGTAGCACACTCACTCAGCTCCTGTACTCAGCGGATCTCAAATTAGAGAATTAGTAGTAGGTAAGATCCCAAGATTATTATCTAATAGCAAGGGAGACAGAAAGACTGTGACACAATTTGATTATTATACTAACTTTAGGTCTATCAACTAATCAGGCCGTGTCCTACATCTCTGGGGGCACAAAACCATGCTCATCAGTTTAAATATTCTACAGGTTGTCTATGAACTAAATTGCTGTCTAATTTCATGGATTAGAGAGAGAGAGAGGAGTATTCAGCAGCATGTGGACTGGTGCTTTAAGTCTGGTGTCTGTTATGAAGATCTGAAGCCTGGCATCTCCACTCATGAATGGGGACACCTCTGGCATGGGCATGACTGGAGTCCCTCCCTCAGCAACTCCAGGGCAGTGTGGGCAGAGCACTACAGTGCTCAGATTTGCTGCTAATATTGTTCCAGACCCCCCAACAGCATGGAAGCAATGCACTAAGGTGCCCAGGACTTGATCTAACACAGTTGCACACTCAGTGACTGCTGGAAAACCAAATCAAAGAGAGAAAAGTGCAGTGAGTGAGATTCAGGCTTAAAACACAAGGCTCATTACTATCCCTGGCTATGGTGATATGCTGTGTGATGCCTTTCAAGCATTATACCAACAGGCATATTCACATTAACCCCTTCCGTACCTCATGTGGCCTGGAACATGGCAGAAGGTGATTGCAGTCAGGCAGGAGACTGGTATATGGGACAGAAAGGAAGGCAGCCATTTTAAAGGCAAAAGCAGTGGCAGCCATCTTAAAAATGTCAGTTTAAAAGGGCAACACCCTGAGCTGCATGGTCCCAAGTCAGAGACCAGAGTGGAAGGGTAACTTCAAAGGATTACCACACCCTAGCCTGTACAGACCCAAGAACAAGGACATAGTAGGGGTGGAGCAGAAACAGAAGGGGCAACCAGGAAACAGTTTGTTGCAGGTGGCCTAATGTAATGAAGGTGACCCAGACCCTACACCCCAGTAAATCAATACAAGCCCAACCCAAACAGCACATCAAATGGCCCAGAGGGTGGGATGGCCTTAATGTTACATAAACAATACTCCATGAATAGCACGGGCCCTGCACCATGTCATCGAAGCACTGGTATGGAAGAATAGGAAAACCAACAGCAGTTTCAAAATTCACAATAGCATTTTATTTTTCTCAATAACAGCAAAATAAAAAAAGATTCAGTATAACTATTTACAAAGGCAGTACAAACAGAGAAAACTAAATGCTTTTTCTGAGGAGATTTCTCTTAATTCCAAGTTTAAGTCTCTCAGTCCCTCACTCCTTGTCTCTGTAGCAAAAGCTTTGCTGATCTTTTTAAAAGACTTTGTCTGGGGGCTTAATTAAGACAGCCTGCTTCTCACAGAATGTTCTTGCAAGTTTACATAATGTTCTTGTCAGTTTCATTCCTTGCAGGTGCAGCAAAACAGTACATGGTGTCCCACAACTGATCTCTTGTTGACAACTCTGCAAAGGACTTAAAACCTGCATCTTATATTAACCCCTTGAGTTCCAAATAGCTTTTTGCATTCATTTCAACAGTATAACTATATACTGTTTTAAACATAGGGATCCCATTATCACAGTTTAACACAAAGATTCACATATATTTTTTAAAACTGCAAATATGCAAAGGGGGAAGAAAAGACAGAACAGCAAGTGAAGGTAGAGAAATAGCAAGAGGCAGAGAATTGCAAAACTGTCTGAGTGATCAGTTCCTAGGTCTCACAAGAAAATTTGGTTGCACAACCAGACAGACAAGAGACAGAAAAGGAGAGGATAGAACAGACCCTTGCATTTAAACTCTTTCTGTATAACAAATGGGGTAGGGCCTTATTCAACCCTGTCATATACCCCTCTCTTTAAGAGGGAACATGTTTTACAAAAACAGGTTTCCAAAATGTTATTTTAATTATCTTCTAGCATTAACTTTTTTTTTTTTATAACCGTCTTTATTGCCTTTTCTTTTTTTAATCATACAGACAAACAGACATTAATACCCAGGTAAATCCCAGGTCCCCACCCCTCGAACTAGGTGGGACAACTATATACATTCCTAACTATATACATACACAGCTGCAGTAATCACCCCTCTTTATAGCCCTAAAGAAAAAAAAACTAACCAGTCGACAAGCAGTTTTTGTACTTAAGCCTAAACGACATCAAGCCTTATTATAAGCGACCAGCGACTAGATGGGAACCCCCATCTCCCTATCCTACCTACCATATATGATCCATAATTTGGGGTGCATCCTGCTGCTGTCCCAAGGAAAGAGAGAGCATCCCCAAGCCCCAATACATGGCAGAAAATAGGCTTCTCGCTGTGCAGTCCTAATAGTGGCCAACATAAGTATACATAGTTCCTTGCAGTAAGCGTGAAAAAAGCGAAATGCAGAGTCGTACTATGCATCTACTAATTATCTATAGACTTAGACTAACTATACTCAGACAGACAGATCCTCGCCTGAGGGCCTTTGACTTGGATTAAATAAACTGCCTCCAGGGTTCTCCACCTCTTGTCATATGCTCCTTCCTTCCATCCCTAGCATTTGACTCTTAATCCTATTAAATGTCTTCAATAAATCCCTTACCCATTGGTCATATGAATAGATTAAATCGCTTTTCCAGTGCCTCAGGACAAAGGCTTTGACTGGGGCAGACATCATCATATATATGGTACTTAATATTATGCTAGAAATCTGAACCATGTCCCCAAAACACAAATCTCAGGTAAAATAAATTCTGAATAATTTAGAATGGGGTCCATATTTTGCTTAACCTGTACCCAAAGGGGGTGAATCTTAGGGCAATCCCAAAATATATGCAATATATCCCCTGGGTTCAGGCCACATCTAAAACAAAGATCTGTCTGTCTGAGCCTTCTAGCACATAGTTTGGAAGGGGTATAGTACATGTTAGAAAAGATAAAATACTGCATGGTCCTATATTTAGGTATAGGTATATAACCAGAGCTCTTCCAGATTTCTTTCCAATCCGGCCCCAGATGATTAATTTTTTTTTCCCAATATGTTACCCTCACCGAGGTGCCCTACTTAAATAGTCCAGCAGCACCCTATATACCTTTGAGAGACTTTTGTAAAAGATTGAGTTCCTTGAGATTATCCTAAGTGAATGGGGTACCCTGGGCACCCTGCTCTCCCTCAACATCTTCTGGACCATTTTGGTAATCTGCATTCTCTTAAAGAAATTAATACTATTACACTGGGCTGGGAGGACTCCCTATCTTCTACAACAAAATCTGCCCAATTTCAACTAAGTAGTTGGGGGCCCAGTTTTCTTAATTATTTGACCCCAATGGTCAAGTTAGGGTTGCCAAGATAGGTTGTTCCCTGAACCCTCGTGAGACTTTTTCTGGTTCGAGGATAAAAGCACCAAGCCAGAATAGATTTATAGATTGGAAGTATGTGTCCTTCTTTTGGCAAGTCTTCCGGGTTGATATGAAACAGCACTGCTGGGGAGATACCCATATCTGTAAGAGTTTGTTTCTCGATCTGTAACCAAGTTGGAACGTATCCCTTTTCCTCTTGAGCCCTATTCCACCGCCCCATTATAGCTAACTGTCCCGCAACATAATATAGATGAAGGTCTGGGATTTTGAGGCCCCCATACTATAGGGAAGGTGCAATATAGTGCCCTTTCTCCTAGGTGGTTTAGAATTCCATAAGAAGTCAGAAAGTATTTTCTGTGTCTTAATAAACCAACCCCTTGAAATATTATATGGGGTCAAATGTATTGGATACAATAATCTAGGCAATAGGTTCATTTAATTAGGCCAATTCTAGCGTCAAATTCAGGAGTTTATTCCACCTAACTATATCAGCTTTAGCTGCGAGAGCACTTTATTTAAATTTGCTTCGCTCCTTCGCTGTATTAGCAGTGCCCAGACGCCTAGGTACTTGATCTTATCTAATGCCCAATTCAATTGTAAAGGTTCAAAATCTGCCCTGAAGGTATGTGGGGTAAGGGGGAGAACCTGCGTCTTGTTCAGATTTAAACTATAATTCGATACCCTAGAAAATTTCCTTATAATTTCAAGAGCCCTTTTAAAACTCTTTGCAGGATCCTGCAGATGCAGCAATACATCATCTGCAAAAACAGAGAACTTCATTTCCCTTCCCTTGACAACAATCCCCCGAATTGCTGGGTCCATCTGGATTGCACTTAATAAGGGCTCCAGATATATATTAAATAAAATTGGTGATAAGGGACATCCCTGCCTGGTCCCATTGTAGAGGCGGAACTCTTTTGATAGGTAGCCATTACAAAGAACCCTAGCTGTAGGAGCAGCATAAAGATTTTTGATGCCCCTTAGAAGGCCCTCCGGAAAACCCATCTTCTCCATTGTCGCAAATAGAAATGAATGGGAGACTTTATCGAAGGCCTTCTCAGCATCCAATGAAATTAACGCCATGGGTAGCCTAGAATTAGAAGCTGCACTCGGCACATGGTGAAGTTTCCGAAGCGCATCATGCGCCCCCTACCTGGCATAAATCCGACTTGTTCTTGGCTAATAATTATAGGAGCGATCTTTAAGATCCTATTTGCCAATATTTTGGTTAACAGCTTAAGATCTTGATTCATTAAAGCAATGGGTCTATAACTCCCAGGCACTTCTTTAGGTTTGTCTGGCTTAAGGATAAGTGAAATGTAAGCCTGGTATAGGGGCAAATGCGGAACCCCCTCCGACATAATATTAGAAAATAAATCCTTCAATAGAGGTAGCAAGATTTGGGAGTGGACTTTATAAAACTGAGCTGATGGCCCATCCGGTCCAGGAGTTTTTCCCTTTGGTAGTGCATTAATCACCTCCCTTATTTCGAATTCTGATATGGGGGCCTCTAACGCCTGGGCTTGCGTTTGGTCCAGTCTAGGTAAGCTTATGCTCTCCAGAAACCCCACAACTCCGCTTCATTACTAGGGGCCTTTGATAAATCTCTATGTAATAGTCTGCGAAGGCATCCGCCATTTTCTGTGGTTCTGTTATAATTTTCCCCCGGTATTCTATTAAAGGAATCGTTCGAGCTGCTTCCCATTCTTTAATTCTATTTGCAAGAAGCCAACTAGGTATGTCCCCCTGCAACAAATAGTTAGCCTGAAGTTTCTCTAACCAGGAATCTATTTTACCAAAGAGGATGTCTGTCATTTCTTCCCTTAATTCCTTAATCTCAATATCAACCTCCTCTGAGGAACCCTCTAAAGGAGCAAGTGAATTAATAGCACCCCATATGAACTCTTCCCTTGCTTTTCTCATACTATTTCTTCTAGCTGTACACCTTTGAGCTATCCCAGCATATACTACTTTGCAGGTGGGCCACGCTAAGCTCTTATCATGGAGTGTTGGGATTTGGGTCTAGATAATTTCCCGTAGGGCTTCCTCCAACCGGAATAACGTATTATCATCTGAAAACAGTGATTCATCTAGCCTCCATCTAAAAGGTTTCATCTGAATAGACTCCAACACCCACGTCAATTGGACCGGAGAGTGGTCCGATAGAATTCTACTATGAGTGATCACTTTCCTAGAACCCTGCAAAGCCTCTTTATTAACCAGAAAAAAATCTATACGCGATTGGGTTTTGTGTGCCCCTGAGTAGAAGGTCATATTACCTTCCCCTTGGCGAAACATCCGAAATGGGTCCACCAATGCTGTCACCTCAAGTAATCTAGCCATGGCTACCTGCGCCCCAGAAGGTGGCTTTTTAGAAGGGGGGTTCCTATCAAGCAGATTATTAAGACACAGGTTCTAATCGCCTGCTAAAATCAGGGGATGGGATGAAAAAGTAGCTAAATCTATTTCCAACGAGGCAAAAAAGTCTGGGTTAGCGGGGTTGGACCATATATAGAGGCAATTGTTAGTAACCTACCCATGATAGTACCTGTAACATATACCTCTAGCATCCTCTCTTGCTCTAGTTTGCAATACTGTGAATGGACAGTTTTCCCAATCAGGATCGCCACTCCCTAAGCTTTAGCTCTCCTTCTCCTAAGACTTGGCCCACCCATAGTCTTTTATATAAGGCTTAATTCCTCCTTTAGTAAATGAGTTTCCTGCAATACTGCTATTTGAGCCCCCAACTGATATATATGCTTTAAAATCACTAACCTCTTTTTCCTCTCTCTGAGGTCTTTAACATTCCAAGATATAATATCAATATTTATCATATAATAATACCATACCCCTTCCTTTCACATCGACAAATTCTGCCAGAGTACTTTCATCTGCTTTTTGGTTTCTCTCTCTTCCCCCCCTCCAGACCTTCCCCCACATTAGCCTAATCCCCGATCCCTCGATCGCCTCCTAACACAAGTTGAGACAGAGATGAGCTAACCCTGAGTGCCCCATGCCCATCGAGAGACCCTTAATGAGCACACATAGCCCCTAGCCCCCCATGTGCCCCGTGGGGCTAGACTCCCCTTATTAGAATTGTAAACCCCATTATTATTCTCTCTCAATCAAAATCTTATTATCACTAGCTATACCCAACCAAATGCGCATAGTAATTACAATAATACCACCCCATAAAACCAGGGAGCAATTATAATTATGAAGTATTATACTCTATTCCCTATTTTGCCTAAAGTCCCCCATACCATTTAAGTACCTCTGAGACCAGGCTGAGTTTAATACACCCCCCCCCACCCAAAAGGCTAACTCGAAAAAAAAATAACCATAGCATATCATAATGAACTATTCATAGTTCGCAACAGTGTACCTCAAGCCTGTCCCATATTCCTGGGTAATAGTAAGAGGAGAGAAGAAAAAAAAAAACACCCACACCCGGGAGAACCCTCAATTCGATTGAAGTCCAGAATGTCCCTTCGAGGAAGCTGTAGGGAACTCTACCACTCAGTCTCCGCTACTAACACTGCACATCATTTCAGCATTAACTGCGATCTTCCTCCCCATATCCTCAGGACGCAGGTCTAAACAGATCGAGAACTCAATGCAGTCCCTCAGCAGCATCCTTCGCTGTCAGGAACCTCCGATCTCAGACTAATTTTACCACCAGAGTGGCTGGGTGTTGCATTCTAAACTTCAGTCCAGCAAGGTATAGTTTTTTCTTTATGTCCAGATATTCTTTCTGTTTCTCACGGATCGCAGGTGTCTGGTCCTGGAATAGCCATAGAGATGCCCCATTCCAATGCAGGGTCTTAAGTGCTCTGGCCTTACTAAGAACATGGGCTTTCTCCTTGTAATTTAAAAAGCGCATGATAACAACCCTAGGACGGGCCCCGTGGCTGCATTTCTCTTAGTGACCAATGTGCTCTCTTAATGTTATACGCATCTCCATATGGCGTTGGACCCAGTAGCCTCAGCAATAAGTCTTGGATAAAAACTATACAGTCAGGGCCCTCTGGTCGCTCTGGAAGACCTGCCATAATCAAATTATTTCTCTGGCTAAGAGATTCCTGATCATCAACTCTATCTTCAAGTTTCTTAATCTGTCACACCAAGACCACCAGCTCCTGATCATGTAGAAACTTTCCGCTCCTGGGAAGCAACTCTGGCTTCCACCGCCCATTCTTTGTGCCAGGGCACTTAATGCGGTTTAACAGTAGAGAAATCAGCCACTAGCCCCTCAGGAGCGATTTTATTTCTAATATGTCATCTGGGGTAGCCTGGCCTTTCCCTTCCACTCACAGTTGGTCCCTCCTGCTCTTCTGGCACTGGCAGTGGGGCTTGGGAAGCCCGATGCGGCGTTAGTGCGTCCAAGACCTCGGGGCTTCCGCATTCCATTATGACCGACGGTCTGGTGCGGCGTATGTCTACAAGGTGCTCCCCCGATCAGCAAAACAGACTCCTCCGAAGATGTGGGTGTCCTTTAGGAACTGGACAGTGCAGATTCAGCCCTCGCACAAAAAACTGAGGTATTTTAAAACTTTGTTGGGTTCGATGGGGCCTGGGAGCAGCGCTCGAGACATCCTTTGTCAGCTAGCTCATCACGTGATCTCAGCATTAACTTTTATAGTTCAGTGCATATGCAGCATAGCAAATGGAGAAGTTTCAACTCACATTTTTTCAACCTTTGGAATTCTCAATTCCTAATCCATATCTTGACAGAAAATCAGCACTGACATTCTCTTTCCTAGATTTGTGCATCACTTTAACTTTAAATGACTGTAGTGTCAGGTACCACCATGTGATTCTAGAATTTTTATCCTTCATTTGGTTAAACCAATAGAAGATTGTGATCTGTTAAAAGTACAAAGTCAGCTCTAGTAAGCAAAACTTAAGGGACTCCGTTGCCGACTTTGCCACAAGGCATTCCTTTTCCAATGATGGAGTACCTTTTCTCTCTGTCATGCAATTTCCTACTTATGTATAGAATAGGATGTTCTTGCCCATCTATATGTGACTCAAGACTGCACCTAGGCCTATCTCTAATGCATCTGTCTGTAACAAAAACTGTTTCTCAAAGTCTGGGCTTCTTAAAACAGAGGCTGAACATAATGCAATCTTAATGGCCCAAAATCCTTGTCACACTCTGTGGTCCATTTCACATTATTCAGGAACTGTTTCTTTGTGAGTTCAGTGAGGGGATAGCTAACTCGGCAAAGCTGAGAACAAATCTCTGATAATAACCAACCAGCCTAAAATGACCTGACATGTTTCTTGGTTTTGGGGACAGGGCTGGTGGCTACAGCTTCTATCTTAGAAATCTCTGGCTGCATTTTTCCTTTTCACAAAACATAGCCCAAATATGTGGTTTCCTGCATGCAAAATATATACTTGTTAGGATTAATTGTCAGACCTGCCTTTTTGATCGATTGGATAACTGCTCATAGGTATTCCAGGATGCTTTTCCAGTCTGGACTGTACACCACAACATCATCCAGGTACACAGCACAATAACCAGTGTGAGGGGATACAATTACATTCAGGTACCGCTGGAATGTAGTGGGTGCGCCATGTATACCAAATGGCATGGTGGTGAACTGATAAAGTCCTATAGGATTGGCAAATACAGTTTTGTCTCTGGATTCTTTTGCTAGGGAGATTTGCCAGTAATCCTTGGTGAGATCGAGGTCATGATATACTTGGCACTTCCAGTCTGTCCATTAAATCATTTATTCGGGCATAGGATAACTGTCAAATTCTGACACTTCATTAAGTTTCCTAAAATCAAGGCAGATTCTCACCCTGCCCTTCCCTTTTATTTACAGTCACCATTAGTGATGACCAAGCTCTTCGACTCTTCTATGATGCACAGTTCTTTCAGTTTTGTATTTCCTTAACCATTTCAGCTCTTAACCACTCTGGTAATCTGTATGTCTTTTGTCTGATAGGGTGAGCATTTCTTGTCACTATTACATGTTCGACACCCTTATCTCGGCCTGGCACTGCAGTAAAAGTATCATTAAACATCTTTGTAAGTTACAAATTTCTGTGGTTTATTCAGAGGTTAAGGAAACATTCACCTTTACAGCACCAGCAGTTACATTTTGTTCTAGTCAGTCATAGCGATATCAATATCTTCTTTATCAGTTTCTGGTAAAACTAACAAAACAGCTTTTTGGTATTTTTTTCAACCCATTTCTTGAGGAGGTTAGCATGGTATATCTTGGTAGGATTTTTCCTATCAGGGTCTCAGTCTCATAATTAACTGTGCCAGTACGTCTAAGCACTTTATGACACCCTTGCCATTTCACTAACAGTTTATTTTCTGTAGTGGGTAACAGTAGTAAGACCTTTTCCTGGCTCAAAACTGTTTCTTTTCCCCATGATAATAATACACCTTCTGCTGGCTTTGGGCCTCTTCCTGATTACTATGGGCTATTTTAACATCTTTTGCCAGCTTCTTTCTCAAGGCACACATATAAGATGTAATAGATTGCTTCTGAGGGGGGTTATCTTCCCATGTTTCTTTCATTACATCTAGTGGCCTTCTAGGTTGTCTACAGTACAGTATTTTAAATGGTGAACAACCTGTTAATGCCTGTGGCCCTTCTCTGTAGGTAAAAGCAGGTAAGATACTGTAAGTATCGGTCCCAGTCTTTCCCTTCCCCTTTTACAAACCTTTTTAACATGTGTTTTAGGGTTTGATTAAAAAGCTCAACAAGACCGTCTGTCTGAGGGTGATAAGAGGAGGTTCTTGTGGCAGTGATACCTAGTAGTCGGTATAGCTCCTTCAGTAATGCAGCACCAAAATTACTACTCTGATCAGTAATAATCTCTTTAGGTATGCCCACCCTGCTGAAAATTTTGGCAAGCTCTGCTGACACTTTTGAGGATGTCACAGTATGCATTGGAACTGCCTCTGGGTACTGAGTGGCATAATCACTACCAAAATGAATTGATTACCCTTTTTACTTTTCTCTAAGGGGCCAACCACATCCATTGCAATTCTCTCAAAAGGCACATTTATCAAGGTAGGGGTAACAGGGGCATCTTGTCTTTTTTAGTCACTGGGGCTACTTTCTGACACTCAGCACAAGAACTGCAATTGCTAGCAACATCTTCATGCATTCCAGGCCAGTAAAATCTGTACAGCAATCTGGAAAGGGTGCGATCCCTCCCTGAGTGACCAGCCATAGGACTATCATGTGCTATCTGTAACAACTCAGATCTATACTTTTGTGGTATAACCAATTGTTCTATCTGGTCCAGTGTCTGATGTTTAACCCAAACACTGTACAGTAGCCCATTACATTTTCTAAACAGTTGTTCACCCTGTTTTGGTTTCACCCTCAGCTGCTTAAAATAACCCTGGAGAGAAACATTGTTAGCTTGTTTTGAGAAAAAAATCACAACTATTGATCAGTTTAGTTTCAACAGTTTCATATGTTAACCCCTTATGGCCATCAGTCATTTGTTGCCACTGTTTCTTCAGGCGTCTTCTTTTTTTCCTGGATTTCCAGATCTTGGAGCTATGCTCAAACAAGTCTGAATCAAACTCAGAGAAGGGAAAAGAGTCCCCGCCATCTGACATTTTCTTTGCCTCAGCTCTTGTCACCACAGTTACTGAAACATCAGGATTTACTCCCTCTTTGATTAACTCAGTAAATCCTGGAAAGTCATTTCCAGTAATCACAGGTACAGGTAACTAAGGTACAGAAGCACCACTGTTCTTTGACTGCAAAGCTGATGACATCTCCTACAGCAATGTCACAATGTCGACACGTGGTATTGTGACGTCCACAAACTAAATGTTTTTTGTGTGGGGCTTTGCTCCCCACACCCCCACAATGATATATTATCAGTTCCAGGCTGGAGTTGTTTCAGGGAAGGGGAAGAACACCAGGAGATGCTGCATCATTAAAATCTGGACCATTATAGTGACTTTTGCTGTAAAGGTCTTTTTTTGGGTTTCACTGTTGTGGTGTCGCTGTGCAGTGGGCCACCACTTAGGTACTATCCCCACTTTCATTTGGGTGTGACACCCCATTAATAGTCATAATCACTTGGCTGGTGGGATAGTATCAATGTCCCCGTGGATACAGATGACACCAGTACCTGATCCTTTTGGACATTATTTTCCCAGCACTTCAGTGTGCACTAGGGTCTATCTACTTCCTGAATCAATAAGTCCTTTCCCAGTCTTATCTCCCACCTTCACATCTGTTAAGTACTTGCCCCAATTTGCTAAGGACAAATCTGTTCCAGTGTCACTCTTCTTACTATGGCAATTTCTTGTAGTATGACCTGGCTTATTACAGTTATAGCAAATTAAGTCTTTGGGTGCAGATTTGTTACCCCCACCAGAGTTCTTATTAGACTTGGAGTTTAAATGGGAAAAAGAGTGTCTTACAAATGCTTGGCTGTTACCTTGCTGCTGTAGCATCTGTTTGGCCATTTAGTAGTCTTCAGCAAAAGAAACAGCCTTTTCCCCACTTTCTAGTTGGTGTTCTTTTACCCAAAGCTGTACACCTGTGGGTAGGATGTTGATGAACTGCTCCATTACAAATGTTTCAGTGATCTGTGGGAGTGTTTTGTCCTGTAGTTGGAGTCATTTCATAAGGAGTTCTCTGAATTAGGTCAAGGCTTCTTGAGGATTGTTGACTGAGTTGTACTTCAGAGACTGAAATCTCTGCTAGTAGGTCTCTCCTGAGATGTCATACATTTTCAGGGTTTCTGTTTTCACCAGGTAATAGTTTTCTGACAGTGCATTGTCCATATTGCTGTAGGCAAGTTGGAGCTTTACCTGTCAGGTAAGGCACCAGTCTGATTGCCCATTGCTGCTTTGGCCACTGGCAAGCTGTAGAACCCTTTCAAAGTTGTCAAGTATGCTTCAATATCATCTGAGGGACATACAGCTTTGTAAGTTTAATGTCTTTTTAGCTGCTTGTGTCTTGTTGCTCTGCTGGACCACTGACAGATCCTCCAGCTTTTATAACTTGCAAGTCATCCAGCCATCGCTGCTCCACTCCTGCATCTCTTCTCTGCTTCTTGATTTGATGCATCTCTTCTCTTCTCTGTTTCTCCTTCTCTTTTGTTCGTAGCCCACCATTGGAAAAAGGCAGTTAGGCTTTCAGGTTCTGTCATTGCTTGTTCTTTTTTTCCCCATCTCTGGTTCTGGCTGAACAGTCTCACGTTGGACTTTTGTTTCTGCTTCTAGTTTGGCTGCCATTCTTCTTGTAATGACTCATGGGTTTGCTGCTGCAGAATCCACACCTTTCTGCTATGATTCCCTAGTACTAGGTCTAGTACCCATGCACAAAACTCCTGGCTTGGGGTATGCACGGTGTTAATCCCACTTAGGCTGACACCATCTGTCGTCGAGGCACAGCTCAGAAAGCATAGGAAAACCAGGAGAAATTTCAAAATTCACAGTGTTTTGTTTTTCTCAGTAACAGCAAAATAAACAAGCATTTGTCAATGCCGAACATTCACTTGCAGGTATTTGCAGTGATGTTTGGCATGTATGGTGCTTTACGTTAATGCCCTGTGCGATTGCTGATATTTGCACAATAAATTGTCAGCATGACCTTTTTGTTACCCCCATTGTATGCTACATAGGCAGAAACACGTTTTGGGCAGGATGTGAAAATGACAGCTGTACTGCTCATAGGAAGTGTGGTAAAATGCCAATGTTGAAAATCTGGAGTGGAAATATTGAAAATTGCAACCCACGGCTGTCAAGGCGGAACTGTGCAATGCACGCTCAAAACAGTCATTTTAGGAATTTTTTCACCAAAGTTTCAACATTGCCATTTAAAACCTCTGCTAATGAACAGTGTCACTATGATTTTCTTACTGTGTCCCATACATTGATTTCGCTTTACCGACTGCGCCATTTGTACTACATGGGAGGAAAAGACATTTGGGCAGGATGTGAAAAATGGCAGCTGTACTGCTCATAAGGAGGTGTGGTAAAATGGCAATGTTGAAAATCTGGGTGAAAATATTGAAATTCGTAAACTTGCCGAGCGCAAGGAACTGCAGCAACGCACGCCAGAAACAGTTATTTGTAGGAATTTTTCTGCCAAATTTTCAGCACAGCCATTTTAAGACCCCTGCTCATGATCAGTGTCACTATGATTTTCTTACTGTGTCCCATACATTGATTTCGCACACCGACTGCGCCATTGTGCACTACATGGGAGGAAAGACGTTTTGGGCAGGATGTGAAAAATGGCAGCTGTACTGCTCATAAGGAGGTGTGGTAAAATGGCAATGTTGAAAAGCTGGAGTGGAAATATTGAAAATTGCAAAACTCACGCAGTGCGTGGGAACTGTGCAGACCGTAGAAACAGTCATTTTTAGGAATTTTTTCACCAAATTTTCAACATTGCCATTTAAAACCTCTGCTAATGAACAGTGTCACTATGATTTTCTTACTGTGTCCCATACATTGATTTTGCACACCGACTGCGCCATTGTGCGCTACATGGGCAGAAACATTTTGGGCAGGATGTGAAAAATGACAGCTGTACTGCTCATGAGGAGTGTGGTAAAATGGCAATGTTGAAAATCTGAGTGCAAATATTGAAAATTCGGAAACTTACAAGCCTGCGTAGGAACTGCACAACGCGACGCTGAACAGTTTTTTTTTTGACTTAGATTTTTCATGATAAACATTGTCATGGCATTATCTTTGCGTCAAGGGTGATTTCACTGCAGTGATTGTGCAGTGCCTGCGAAATCACCCTTTGGGCCCGATAACGCCGCCATGACAGTGACATCATTCATGAGAAAGGGTCCTAAAACCCCATGTTGAAAATTTGGTGCAAAAATTCCAAAAAATGACTGAGATATGCAATAAAGTTGAAACCCCTATCTAGCCCATTATACAGCTTACGGCATTTCCTCAGTTTGCGGTCGGCTTTGAAGAGTGCAGACATGTTCCCGGTCCACGAAGATCGTCGCCTGGAGTCCGAGAGGAAAGTATGGGGTGAGGGTGTGGGGAAACTGGAGTGCGCGGTGGGTGGGTGCGGGTTGTGGGGGCTGGGAGACTGCCGTGGGACCGTTTTTATTTTACAGGTTTAAAAAAAAGCGTGGGACATTTGCTACACTGGGTGGGCTCCCAGCATGGCAGAAGATGTGTGGGGGCGAGAGCCGGCGGGGTTAGGCACCCCGTTGGCAAAACACAGCGAATGTTGCCCACGCTGGGGTGGGCTCCCAGCGTGGCAGCAAGATAGCTTGGGGGGCCGTGGAGCTGACGGGGGATTGGGCACCCCGTCCAACAACATTTGCCACGCTGGGGTGGGCTCCCAGCGTGGCCGGCTTTTGTGGGGTGGCGTGATGCGCGCGGGGCAGCGTGTGAAGCAAGGGCAGCGGCGGTACTCAGTATGGCAGCAATGCTTTCTTTGAAGCAGAGGAACACTGCTGTCATACTGGCTCCTGCACCCATTGGTGCAGGACCACCGCCTGCTCAAGGAGCAGTGCATTGGATGGGAGGCACACCTCCAAGTGCTACTTCTCCCAAAAACGCTCCAGCATGCGCCGCAAGCTAATGTAAAAAGGAAATTATCCAGTATAACTATTTACAAAGTCAGTACAAACAGGGAAAGTAAGTCCTTCTGAGGGTATCTCTTAATTCCAAGTTTCAGTTTCTCAGTTTCTGACTCTCTTTGTCTCTCTAGCAAAAGCATTGCAGCTGTTTTTATAAGTCTTTGTCTAGGAAGTCTTTAATAGAGCCTGCTTCTCACAGAATGTTCTTGTACGTTTACAGAATGTTCTTGTCAGTTTTGTTCCTTGAGGGGCAGCAAAACAGTACATAGTGTTCCAGAACTGACCTCTTGTTGACAGCTCCGCAAAGGGCTTAAAAACCGCATCCCAGGTTAACTCCTTGAGTTTCAAATAGCGTTTGGCAATCATTTCAATAGTATAACTATGTACAGTTTAAAACAAAGAGATCCCAGTATCACATACAGTTTTACACAGAGATTCAAATATATTTTTTTATAACTACAGATATGCAAAGGGGGAAGAAAAGACAAAACAACAAGTGCAGGCAGAGACATAGGGAGAGGTGGAGAACTGCAAAACCATCAGAGTGATCAGTTCTTAGGTCTCACAAGAAAATCTGGTTGCACAACCAGACAGACAAGAGACAGAAAAGGAGAGGATAGAACAGACCCTTGCATTTAAACTCTTTCTGCCTAACAAATGGGGCAGGACCTTATTCAACCCTGTCTCACGCCTCTATGAGGGTAATGTAAAATATGTGGCAAGTACACACCTCACCAGAAAACATATCTGCTTATGTTTCCATAGATGTCAAAGAACAGAGAATGTCTGACATACAGAGTACCATTACTCCCCCACAACAATGGGCCACACTGCCCCACCTGCAAAAGTGAGGGGCCAGAATCAGCAATAGATGTGACACCCTCCCTGTAGATCACAGCTGTGGAGCAGGGACCATTCAGGCTGAAATGGCACAGACCATGCCATAGTCATGCTATAGGAGGCCACCATGGCTATGATGGAAAGCCAACACAATATTATGCTAAAGATCCTAGAATGGGTCAAGGCAATGACAAATACAAGAACCCAAGCATCAGGGTTCACCAACATACTGGCATCAGGCACCGACATGTCTAATAGCACCACATGCTCATCAGTAGGCAAGATACAAGTGACATTTGGGAATTCCACAACATATACAACTAAAGAACCAGATGAATAACCTCCTGAGGAGGAGAAAAGTGAGGATGAGACCATGCAACATGGTTCAGAGGGCGAGGAGGAACCTACCAAGGTAGAGGAGTCATCTCTCACATCGAAACTACATTCCTTTGATGTGGTACCAGATTTATTAAGGTGGATTAAGATGACCATGGGTTCAAACTTCAAGCCCCATGCGGAATGCAAGCTGGACCCAATGATTCAGCAGAAGCAAAAGCAGAAGGATTATTTTCCCATCTGCTCAGATATTGATGACATAATAGCAAAGGTGTGGGAAGTTCCAGACCCTTCCAGAATTCCAGAAAGAAGGTCCCAAGGTAAGATATATGGTCTCTAGATAGAATGTACCCTATTCAGGAGGATAAACTTAAACTCTGGTGCATGGCCTTAATGGTGAACCCACACAACGCTGCCTTAAACAAGAAGATAGTGCTACCAGTACAGGGCACAACCACACTGAAGGACCCCACAGATTAAAAAATGGAAGACATGCTGAAGAAGATCTTTGAGATTGCCAGCCTAGTGGCTAGGCAACCACAATAGCATTGACTTTGTTGGCCCGGTGTTTGCCCTGATTGTCCGGTGCTCCTTAAGTCAGGGTGTCTTCCCGGATGCCTTGAAGGAGGCTCTGGTTAGACCTCTTTTAAAGAAATCTTCTTTGGACCCGGAGGTCAGGGCAAACTACCATCCTATCTTGAATCTCCCATTTCTGGGGAAGATTGTTGAGAAGGTGGTATCACTTCAGTTGGAGGAACATCTCATGACTCATGAGTTGTACGATCCCTTCCAGTCGGCTTTTCAGGCCAGGTATAGCACTGAAACTGCATTAGTTCGGGTGCAAAATGACCTCCTCAGGGCTAGAGACTGAGGAGACAAGACAATTCTTGTTCTCCTCGATCGCTCTTCAGCATTTGATACTGTGGACCATTGTGTGTTGCTTCTCTGCCTGAGGGAGTTATGCGGACTCACCGGTATTGTCATCAAGTGGTTTGAGTCCTTTCTCACAAATAGGAGACAGCGGGTTGTGATGGGAAATCTCTCATCAACACCCAGTCTCCTTTTGTATGGAGTCCCTCAGGGTTCGGTGTTGGCCCCAATGTTGTTCGCAGTGTATATGCTGCCCCTGGGTGGGGATCATTAGAAAGTATGGACTGAGTTTTCATTGCTATGCTGATGACACTCAGCTATACTTATCTTTTGCCCCAGGAACACCCAACACAGTAGATGTGCTGAACATCTGTCTGGCTGAGATTAGTGACTGGATGGCCTCCAGCTGGCTTAGATTGAACCCTGATAAGACTGAGGTATTGGTAGTGGAGTCAAACAGAGTTCGTGATGGGATGGCCTCTGATTCTGCAACTGGCCTTGTGCTAGGGGCTGCGTCATTGATGGCCTCCCCTTGGGTGCGAATCTTGGCGTGATGTTTGACAGGAATTTGTCCATGGAGGTTCAGATTTCTTCCGTGGTCCATTCCTGTTTTTTCCATCTTCGAAACATTGCCAGGATTAAGCCCTTGTTCCCTCTGGACCTCCCTACCTTGATACATGCCTTAGTCACTCTGAGCTTGACTACTGTAATGCCCTCTATCTCTGGATCTCTGGGGTTCTCTCCACAGACTGCAGCTCATGCAGAATGCTGCTGCCCGACTTTTTAACTGGGCAGAGTAAATTCTGTCATATTACACCTGACCCTTTCTGTGAACTGCTGGCTGCCTGTCAGGTGGAAGTGCTCTTTAAGGTGGGGTTTCTCACCTATAAGGCCCTACACGGACAGGGCCCTGGTTACCTGTCAGATCTCCTGATACCATCCTCCTCTTTCCGCAATCTCCACTCTTCTGGTGCTGACCTGCTAACTGTTCCAAGAGCGAGGTTAAAATCTGCGGGCAACCGAGCATTTAGTGTCGCCGCCCCCGCTTTTTGGAACTCATTGCCAGCTGCAGTTAGGGAGGCCCCGAACCTTACTACCTTTAAGGTTTGCCTTAAGACTTACCTATTCTCACATGCTTTTGGGGTTTGATTATGACTATGTATATGTGTTTTATTCTTTTATGTATTTATATGGCATGAAATGCTATAAATCTCTCTACTTCTCCTTTTATTGTGTCTTCCAGAGCCTTTGGATTGGGCATCTTTTAAATAAACATGACTTGACTTGACTTGACTTGACAATAGTAATCTATGTGGCAAGATTGCAAATAAGATGGCTGGAGGAGGCATCAAAGACTAACTCCTAATCTCAAGAAGCTGACCTTGTGGACTATAGCCTACAGACATCTAAATACATGGGTGACATGGCCATTGATGCCCATAAGCTAAATGCCAGAATGGCAGCACTAGCAAACAAAACCCGAAGGTTGCTATGGCTAAAGCTCTGGGATGTGGACAAGTCAAGGCAGGACTCCACAAACTACCATTTAAAGGGGGCCACATTTTTGATGAGTGGCTAAAGAAATTCCTTAAGTGGAAACACAGGGCCCCAAGGAAAAATGCAGATATGGACATAGGAACCTCCTCTTACCTACCATCCATTCGAGGCTGCAGTCAAGGCAGCAAAACACAGCACAACCAGAGGCATGCACCCAGTTTCAGGGATAGAACTGGCTTTAATTGCAACAAGTCAAAAATAACAGCTTCAAGAACAGATGGAGATCAGCTATGGACAGATTTAACCTCAATGAGGCCAGAAACTTTAAAGTCTCAAAAATGAAGACAGTGAACCATCAACAACACAAGCAGTACAGTGGACACATCATGATCGACTCCCCCCAGTGGGGGGGTGCCTCTATTTAGTCAAGTAAGTATGGTTAGAACAACCACAGCACAACCAGAGGCATGCACCCAGTTTCAGGGGAAGAACTAGCAGACATAAGGCAATTCTACTGGAAAGTAGGAGGAAGTAGGCTGTTGGTAAAACTAGGATCTGCAGCTTATCCGATAGGTAGGGAAATGGGCAGACTGGGTGGGCCAAGCAGTCCTTATCTGCCGTCAAAGTCAATGTTTCTATGTTTCAAATGGTTTGGAGAAGTGATCTGAGAGGGGTACTGAATAGAATTCAAGGAAAAAAAATGGTAAGAGAAGGGATGATAGTCTCACCTGTATCAAAAAGAAAGGTGTCAAAGCAACAAATCAAAGAAATCCTATATAAGTTGCTAGAGGCACAAACCACACAGGTAGCTCCAAGGAAAACAGAGGAAAAGAGATCTACTCAGTTTTCTTTATGACCCCAAAGAAAACAGGGGATCTCAGACCGGTACTAGACCTAAAATTCATAAACAAATATGTACAAAGAAATTCAAAATGGAAACACTAAGATCCACCATCATAAGATCACTCAGGCAAGGCAATTTCCTCACATCGACAGACATAAAAGATGCTTATCTCCACATTCTAATCTGGTCATCCTACGTAAGGTACCTGAGAGTCAGCATATTGGGGCAACTCTTCCAATACAAAGCACAGCCATTCAGCCTGGCCTCAGTCCCAAGAGTGCTTACAAAGATCTCAGTAGTGGTAGCAGCCAGTCTGAGAAAATGACATTCATATCATTCCCTACCTGGACAATTGACTGATAAAAATAAGATCACAGAAAGAATCACAAAACAATAATAAATTGATGAAGGCCCTGACAGACCATGGCTGGGTCATCAACATCTAGAAGAGTCAGCTCACACCAACACAACAGATGGAACATCTGGGGGTGGAAATAGACACAATAGAAGGCAAAGTAAGACCATTCAAAAAGAGGATAGACAACATGATACACCTGGTGAGCAAGGTAATAACACACCAGTTAACCACGATACCACTGATCACTCAAGTGCTGGTATGCCTGCCATCATGCATCGACTTAGTCCATGGGTGAGGTAGAACATGCACCCTCTCCAGATGTTACTACTGTAATATGGCTTGCCATTGGTGGAGAACATCCAAACCAAAATTATATTGATCACAGCCACCTAGAAGTCATTGCAGTGGTGGAAGAATCTGACAAACTTAGTAAAAGGGATCTGCCTCGAACCGACACACAGTGTTGTAATAGACATCAACACCAGCCTGTGGTGATGGGGGCATCCCTTGGATACAGGGCAGCACAAGGATGGACCCAATTGGAGAGCAAGATGTCCATCAGTGTATGGAAATGAAGGTAGTGATGAATGCCCTGCAGACATTCAAGCCCCACATCGTGGGAAAAAAAGTACTGATCAGATCGGACAGCAGGGCTCTAGCATACAATGCAAAACAAAGGGGACCAAGAGGATCAATCTGCGGAGAGAGGCCAACAGAATCATGACCTGGGCACAACAGAACTTGAACCACATAATGGTGATTCAATTGGCAGGAAAACTGAACATAACAGCAGACTGGCTCAGCTGACAGTAGATCCACCCAGGGGAGTGGCAATTACACCCTCAAACATTCAAACTAATACAGAAAAAATGGGAGGCCATAGCCATGGACCTGATGGTGATGGTGACAAGCAAGAACACACAGTCAGAAAAGTTCTTGAGGTTCAAAGAACTGCAGTCAATGGGAATGGATGCACTGTCTCTCCCACTGACACATGATTATTAGTACATCTTCCCCTCATTTCAATTAATCACACAGGTACTCATAAAGATTTACCAGTCCAGGATGATAAGAATAATGATCACACCATATTGGCTGAGGAGAGCATGGTTCACCACAGAGGTAGCGATGGCAATGGACAAGTGGCCCCTGCCGTTCAGAGAGGGTATACTGACACAAGTGCCAGTAACACATCATAACTCTTACAATCAAAAGCTTACAGCCTGGCTCCTGAAAGGGAGAGATTGCTGAACATGGGCTATTACGAATCTGTCATCAACGTAGTGATGCAATGAAGAGATTCTTCACAATATCAACTTATGGTAGATAATGGCGCATCTTCAAAATATGGTGTCAATTAAAGACAAACATCTAAGACAGTGTCAATAGCAGATGTGCTATTATATCTACAAAGTGGTCTTGAAAAAGGCCTATTCCTCACATCTCTATGGGTGCAGCTGTCAAAGATAGGAGCAGCACTAGGGTGTATAGGTGACACAGCTCCAGTTACCCATCCAGACATACTAAGATTCCTAAAAGCTACCAGCAACATCAGGCAATGACTAAAGTCAATAGTGGCCCCATGGGACATAACACTGCTACTCAACACCTTCACTGAGCAACTGTTTGAGCCAATTATGGGGCAGACTTATATTGCCTCGGACTAAAAACAACATTTCTAGTGGCAATATACTTGGCACAAAGGATAGGGGAACTGAGTATCCTATTGTGCAAGGAAGTATTTATAACATTCACACCAGAAGGTGTAACATTGAGAAGAGTGCCCTCAATCTTGCCAAAGGTTAACTTATCATTTCACGTAAATCAAGTGATAGAATAACCAACATTCTACACCAAGGACACAGGGCCAAAAGAGAAGTCACTATACACCCTGGACATCCAAAGGGCATTACTGTTGTATATACAGTAGACAGAACAAATCCATTCAGGCAAGCAGAGAGACTGTTCGTGATCATATAAGGCCATAAGAAGGGCATGGCAGCCGCAAAAGGAACTATTGCCTCATGGATGAAAAGAACAATCCAACAGGCATGTAGATGCCAAAACCAACCATCACTAGAAAGAGTAAAGGTACACTCTACCAGGGTGTTGGCTGCATTCTAGATGGAAAGGAAATGCACTCTGCACAAGACATGTGCCACGGCAACATGGACTTCAATTCACACCTTTGTAAGGTATTATAGATTGGACACTACATTGCCTATCAAAATGGCATTCAGGACTCGGGTACTGACAGCTTCAGCCTTTGTGGATTCCGAACTGGCTGTCTCTTTCCCTCCTGTCTGATGAAGTACTGCTTTTTACCTACTCTAGCAGTAAGACTTGGAGTGCCAAGGATGCACAGACAAGACAATGATAGTTTACTCACCAGGTAAAAGTGATTGTGTGCCTGTATATCCATGGCACTCCAGACCCACCCTAGCAGAGCCCACAGTTCGGCACGCAACAAGGTCACAAACAAAAGGACCTGATATAAGTTTTCTCAGTAGCACAGATTGATTGAATGCTAATTCAGTAATGATGTTTGGGACCGCAAGGTAATAAACAAGAGTAGTAGTAGTATAATCTGAATATGATACACTGTGTCAGAGTCTAGTCATGGTTCCATTCTGATCTCTCTTAGCTTGGGAAGTATCTAACTGATGATAATGGGAATTAGAGGGGGCTTGGGTGGTAAGATCAAAATTTGGTCCTAGGTCACATGTACAGCTCACAGCCTATCAGACAAACATAACCCTAGCAGTGAGAGCTGGAGTACCATGGACATACAGGCACACAATCACCTGTACCAGGTAAGTAAACTTCCATTACATTTTATAGCTTTCATTACCCCTTAAAGAACTACTTGGATGGGACAGTGAGGGACAAGTGCACCCTGAGTGTATTAGCATTATGGCACAGTGAGTCAGCAACACCAAGCTGTACCTACTACCTCGTATCTAAAGAATTTGCATAACTGCAAGTCATATCACAGGCAAGGGCCTATTATTCTGTTGTGTTAGTTGGGTTGTTTTGTGTCAGGTAGCGGTTAGGTGGCCTTAAACTGTCCAGCAACTGAGTATATTAGATTTTCCCAGGAGAAGGGAACATTCAGTTTTACTTCCCTGTTTGGCACGTCTTCCATAATGCACAGCAGTCGGGGAGTAGGAGCTTATTTTCCCATGAGCTGGGAACATAAAATATAACTGCTCCTTACCATTGGAAGACTGCTCTTGTCACACACAAAGCAGTCAGGGATGGGAGGATATATTTTTCTGTGAGTTGACAACATTTAAAGCAGCAGTGCAAGAATCCGGGGAAAATTTTGACCTATACTTTTTTATTCTATTTTAAATTGTTCCTTATCTGCTGACTTGTTTGATACCCTTCTTTCCAAAATTTGAGTCTCCTTTAGTGCTTTTTTTCACATCTGAAATAATAAAAGGAGTGCTCTTTTTAATATGGCTCAGACCAGGTTTTCATCAGGATTCTCAGCTGTTTTTGAACATCTATCATTTAAAATCACTTCTGTTGTGACTAAAATGAGCTAGCATGAGGCAGGCAGTGCTCTCTGATCTTATGGAACAGTAGATGTTTAAAAACAGCTGGGAATAGTGATGAAAACCTGGTCTAGTCATATTAAAATTTCCATCAGATTCCTGTACTACTGCTTTAAAAGGAGCACAATACTTTTACATGAGCTAAGAAAATGTAACTGCCCATCACTTTTGGGGCACTACTTCCATCCTATGAAGCACTGAGCATCTACAGAGTATACTGGAGCAGGTGTCCTTCTCTATACTACAGTAGTGGAAAATTATTGTTAGAGTATTTACAGCCCATTCATACTAAAGTCTGCCAGGAAAATCTCAGTTCCTCCTGGCCTCACCTTATCTACCTGCTTTGCCACCACTTTCCTGTCTCTGGCTTGCACCATATCTAACTACCTAGCTGCTACTCCTGTTCTTGGCTTCTCATCCCATCCCCTCCCGCATTCACCTTCTTCAACCTGGTCTCAGTTCTGCTACTTCTGTCCTTGGCTCCTTTGGCCCCACAGCCCCCACATTTGTTTTTAACCTGGTCTTAATGCTGGGAACATAACTGACCCCTTCCTTGACCTCTCTTCTTCTTGCTGATGTTCTTTTATCACCTACTTTAGCCATCCCTTGTCTCCTTTCTCTCTCCACCCTTCTATTGAAGTATTCTAGCTATTTTTTGTGCTCTGTCTCTCTGCCCACCCCCTAATTTAGCCACTCCTTGTCCTTTGCTGGTCTTAACTAAGACTCTTACCATACCCTCTCTCTCTCTCTCTTCCAGGACTGCCCTGAGCAGACATCGCTGCTATGGCTGTGGCTCCAGCATTCCTACTGGCCAGCCACAGTCACCATCTCTGCCCACCTGCCCCGTGGTCTTTCCAGGTAACTGCTTCAGCTGGGTGTTCGGATCCTAAGCTGCACAATTGATTGGTGCACTCTGGCAGAAGACGGCCCTTCATTGGACACTAACACCTTGTCTTTGCTGACTGATTAGACTGGCTTCTCTCCTATCTAGCTCTGCTTTCAGCTGTAACTACTGCTCTTGATTTGCATTCTCAGCCCAGTAGTTCAGTTAGCAACCATTGAGTCGAAATATTTAATATCTTGAATTGTTAGCGCAATCAGTAATTTTAGCAAATGTTATAGATCAAATTTTTCCATTTTCACATTAGCAAGTTATACTGTACTGCCACTAGAGGGACATAGTCTTTATCTAAAGTGATACCTGCCTGTTGTTCATATAGATGCCACTCCTTTGCTCTATTTAAGCATCTGTCAAATAAAGACAATTGGACATAGTACCCCTCGCCTTGCTCCTCTCATCCTTTTTTTTCTGTTTTTCTTAGCCCTACTTACAGAATTGCTGCTCTTGTATAAAGATCATGTTGTTACACATATCATGCCCTGCAACATGAAACTCCTTCTCTCCTCTCTCCTCCTTTCTCTACTCCTAGTACTTTTCCTAATCCCTCCGACTGGTCTCTACTCGAAAATGCCGAATAACCCGCCTTCTACACCCTCCTATCTCCAATCTCCTACTTACAGCCTCTCTATCACTCCCTCCCCACCCTTTGAACTATGGTCATATTCTCCCTCTGCCCCTCATGCTTCTTTACTACTGTCCCACCCTTCTTTGCTGCTCTTCATCTCATACTCCCTACTCTCACACTACCTGCCATTTCACTGGTTCCTCGACATCTAACTCTAAATGCCCCAAGCTTCACTTCCTCATCTTAGCTCTACTCTTGCTGTCCTACAGATTTATCTACCTCAACCCTGGTCCATCTGAGTCTTATGCCCTGAATGCTCCATTATCTACTGCGGCCCCTTCTGTTGTTCCCGCTGTCCTCCAAAAGAGTTTCAAGATCCTTCATCTAAATATACACAGTTTGTTGCAAAAATCTGACCTTCTACAAACCATTGTGGCCACTCTGAAACCTGACATACTGATCATCACAGAAACTTGGCTAAAGAGCACGATCCCGGATCTCTCGATCTCCTGGCTACTCCTCCTGAGGCAAAACCGAGCAGTGAAGGTGGTGGAGGTGTGCGCCATGCATTCTTACCTCCCTCAATATTCTATTATTTATTCATCCACTAGCCCAGCATCCCAAGATGCACTGGCTATACATTTAACTCTGCCCTTCACCCTCCCCATCTTTATAGCCAGCATTTACTGTCGCCCAAATGTCTAGCCCTCTATTGCTCTCGATCTCATAACCTCCATCGCAGCCCTTTCTTGCTCTGATGAACTATACATCTTAGGCAACCTTAACTTAAATTGGCTGTCTCCCACGACATCCAAAATATGTAATGATCTAGGAGCCCTGAACTTCTTGCAATTGATCTTGAAACCCACCCGCCCTAACCATAAGACACAAAATCACTGCCTGATTGACTGGGCTCTTACCACCCACCCCCACAGAGTAATTAGCTCTGGCATCCTCCCAGGCACTCTCAGCGACCACAACCCAATATTCATTGTCAGGAAAATCCACAGCCCAACATCTTAGCATAAAACCTTGCAACTTCGCTCCTTCAAATCCCTAGACCTTAAACCTCTCCTGCACAACCTACTGTAGCTTTCCCTGATTGGTCTCCCTTAGTCTCCTCCCTCTCAGTTGATAAGACTGTAGCCTACTTCAAAGAAATATTCCTTGCAAATTGGAACACCTTTGCCCCTTTCAAACAAACCAGGGTTAGGGGTAACCACCTACCGTGGATTACTCCAGAACTCTTAACCTGTCTTAGGGCCAGA
The DNA here is from genome assembly GCA_016271365.2 of Neoceratodus forsteri. Lineage (NCBI taxonomy): Eukaryota > Metazoa > Chordata > Ceratodontiformes > Ceratodontidae > Neoceratodus > Neoceratodus forsteri. The sequence goes on along the minus strand of CM028136.1, from coordinate 444,056,627 downwards.
GATCATGCCTGGAAGTGCCACAAATTTACCCAGCTTCCTAGCAACCTCATGGACTACCGTAAGCTCTGAAATGCCTGTACCAGGGCAACAAGGCTAGCCAAATCTGATTACTTCAAAAATGCTTTCCTCGCTAAAATAAATTTCCCTTCCAAGTTCTGGAAGGTGGTGCATACCTTCTTTAACCCTTAGTCCTGCCCGTCTTCCCCAGTGCTAAAGGTAAATGGCAATCTTGTAGCTGCCTCCCATGCCGTAGCTGCAGAATTTAACTCCTATTATACCTCCTGTGCAACAGAACTGCTGAAGACCCTCCCTAATCACCCCTTCCCCTCAAATGTCACTTCTGCCCCTCTATCCTTTCCCCCAAAAAAAGCTCCACTTCCTATTTCCCCACATCCCTCCTTATCATCTCTTCAGTCTCCCCAACTGATGCTCTAAATGCCCTCCTCGCCATCAACCCCTCAAAAGGATCTTCCCCAGATGACCATGACCCTAAACTCCTCACTCTCTCTCTCTCTCTCTCTCTCTCTCTCTCTCAGCCCCAGCCATTGCCTATCCCTCTCCTTAATTTTAAATCTCTCCTTCTCAGCCTCCAGTGTCCCTATCACATGGAAGCATGAAGTGGTCCTCCCCCTACCTAAAGGTGGAGACCCCTCATCCCCTGGCAGCTATCGCTTAATCTCGCTACTCCCTACCCTAGCCAAACTACAAGAACATCTAGTCCTCTCTCAACTCTCCTCCTTTCTATCTGATACCTCCTTCTTCACCCCATTCCAATCTGGTTTCAGGAAAAAACACTCTACCGCCACCTCCCTACTTCAACTCATTGACTCCATCCTCTCCGGGATGGAAAATGGTCAAATCACCTCAGCCATATTTGTTGACCTTGCCAAGGCTTTTGACACAGTTTCCCACTCCCTTCTCCTTGGTTCCCTCTCATCTGCTGGTCTGACTCCTTCTGCCACTAATTGGTTTAAGTCCTACCTTTTTGGTAAAATCCAATCAGTTAAGATCACAGATGCTATCTCTCCACCCCTCCCAATCTGGACTGGTGTCCCTCAGAGCTCCGTACTTGGTTCCCTTCTATTCTCCATCTTCCTTAATGACCTTTCATCTGTCTGCTCCCCCTCCACCAACATACACATGTATGCTGATGACACTGTCCTGTATGCATCTGGCTCATGCCCAGCTGAGGTTACATCCAGCTTGCAGCACAACTTCAATGAGGTCCAGCTCTGGTTTGCAAACCATCAATTATTCCTCAATGCCAAGAAGGCAGTCTCTATGACCTTTGGCACAAGGCAGAGACTCTCTAGGCTTCCCTCCCTGCCCACTTTCCACACTCTTGATAAGACTTTACTTGAGGACACCTCGTCCTTCAGATACCTTGGGGTTTGTTTAGATCAACACCTCAACTTCTTTGGACACACTGACGCCATCCAGAAGAAATTGCACCGCAAGCTTGATGTCATGTTCAGGAACTGCAGTTGCATCCCTCCTGCGGCTAGGTGTGAGCTTGTCCAGATGATCCTTCCCATTTTTTGACTACTGTGACATAGTCTATGGTGCTGCTCCTAGGTCCTCCCTGACCAGATTGGACACTTTCTTCAACTCCTTCTGCCGCTTTGCCCTTGATGCTCCCTCTTGTACCCACCACTGTGACCTCTATTGAGCCCTTTCCTTCCCCTCCCTTACAAATAGATGCCTCTCACACTGCGCTAAATTCACTGTTAAATACTGGCTGGGTGAACTCCCTTCCTACCTCTCCCCCTCATTTATAACATCTCCTCCTCCTTCCCACTCCCTCAGATCTACTGACACATGCACACTAACTGTCCCCCTGCCGCTCCACCCTCTCTGGCCAGTCTGAGTACTTTCACCATTTCGCTAAAATATGGAACTCTCTACCTTCCCAAATCTGACACTCCTCTTACATCTATTCCATCAACACTACCCTCTCTAACTGTCTTGCATCTAACTGTTCCTGTTATGACCTGCCTTAATTTCCTTCATCTTGCTCCTTACTGTTCGTGCCCTTTTGGAATTTACCCAATGCCTCTATCGACTCTACTGCCTCTACTGACCCTAGCCCCTCCTAGGTGCAAGTTCTCATACCTTTCTCCCTTCCCCTACTCTCTCCCACTTTTTTCTTAGCCTTCACACTCCCCTTGCAGGGTTCTCAGTATCCTGAAGGGAACCTATAGTGCCTAGGCTTGCCACCTTTTCTTCCCTAATCTACCTATCCTTGGCCTTCCAAGTCCCCTTGCAGGGTCCCCAGCATCCTGGAGGGTTCCTTGGATCAGGCTTCATCCCCTCCCAGGTGTTATTTCTCATTCCTTCCCTTTCACTATCCCCAATAATTACAACCCTAACTGCAGGAGGGTTTACAACGCCTGAACTTCCCTGCCTCCTTGCAGGGTTCATCAAACCTGAAGGGTTGTCTTTTTAGGTCAGGCCTTATTTCCTCTCTATGCATTAATCACCCTCCCTCTCTCTCCCTCTCTCATCCCTACTCCAGTCCCTGTCCCCTTTCAGGGTTCCTCGCATCCTGAAGGGTCTCTCTGAGACATGACTATGCACTAACTGTCATCTTATCCTCTTTCTCCTTCACCCCTTATTTCACGGCGGCACTTGTTCACTAATACCCTTGCAGTATTAATTCTTCTCTGAAATTACATATACATGCAACACTGTAACAACTCCTTAATTAATTGTATGCTAGGTTGACCTTTGTAACTTGAATGTAAAATGTCTCATCCCTATTGTACCCCTACCCCCGTCACACCAGGAGATGAGCAACCTGCTGCTCAGTGTGCCTTCCTAGTGAAACATTTCAATAAATAAATAAATAAAATTTGGGAACCTAACCATATCCCAGGTGTTTCTTTTTTCATCTGGGAAACAAAAGTAAGATCCCTCATCCTACTCCTGCCATACTAGAAGAGTGTAGGTGGACTATGTAATATGTTTGTGGAGCCACCAGGGCGTACATTTGTTCTGGAGCCCAACTGTAAATCCCGTGGACTGCTCATATGGGAAATCAGTTTTGTATATCTAGACAATCTGACAGAATGCTGTGTTCACAAACACACATTGCACTCTATGGTATGCTTCTTATTTAGAAAAATATTTGTATTCATCAGTATTTACCTCTGGCACATGCAACATAGCTGAAGACTAGCAGTAATCAGTACTGGTTGGAGCATCAGCTGGACTTAGCATTGACAAGCCATGTCACCTGGTACCTGCTGCTATGTCTTATGAGTTATGACTAATATACTGCTGAATGTAATAACTTTTTTCTAAATAAGAAGCATAGTACTGTGTGCAGCGTGTTTGTGGATAAAGAATTGTAATAGAGATTGTCTAAAAATGTAACTAACACGTTGCTCCATGTAACCAGTCCATTAGGAGACACAGTTGGATTCCAGACTATTGATGGTAACATTTCATACAGTAGCTGTTTTCCTCTGAGCCCACCTACGCATAAGGTAGCATATCTACTGGACAGAAGAAAGTGAAAACAAAAACTCTGCTTGTCAGAGCTCAGCACAAGTATGTATGATGACACCTTCTTTGTCCCCAGGCAATAGGGAAAGTAGAATCCCAGAAGCACTTTTGTTTCTTCTCTTCTTGCCACCACTTGTAAACCTGAGCCCTGATATGTGAAAAAGACAATAAACTGGGCAGACTTAGCAGGACAATGCTGCCAAGAGGAGGGAATCCAACTTGTGCTTGCCGCTCTTCCTTTAACAACAGTGCTGTCCCTTGCCACATGACCTACTGGCACAGATTGACTGCTGCACTACCCAGTCAACTACCTACCAGCATCCCTGCCCACCAGTCTGAGACACAGGAGCCAGAATGTAGTACAAGATACAGGCATGTCCTGATCACTGCTTCACTTTTCTTTCCTGATTGGCTGGACTAAGGAGGACAATCTGTCAATCAACCCTCCCCAGTTGGTCTGCATGTCAACCTTGATGCACAGTCATATATCATGCACTTAAAAGGTAAAAGAGTACTAATGATGACAGTAGGCTCAAAGCTACTACGTTGACACTTAAAAAAAGCACAAACTGCTACCCATGGACAACCCATGGAAATCTTTTCCATCAAGCTTTACATCACAGACACACACACACACCTTCACAGTTTAGCAAGCCCCTCACATTAAGCCAAGTGTGTCTTTAAAATAATACAGTAGGCAATACCTTGTCAGAGTGAGAACTGACACACCCCAAAAATTATTAACATACAGCACATTCCCACAGAGCTTAAATTGGAAACACATACACAGATGCCCGGCTGCAAACTCACACACACACACACACACACATACACATTTTACCTCCATGCAAACAGCTTCACAATTTGCCAAACCCAATCTCAGCCCCCACACCTTTGTAACAATAAAGCATTGCCAGCTCTGTGGTGCCAAGCGATGAGAGAGCTCTGGCATACTGGTGACCTGGTTCGTCCCAGGCCTAGGGCGTTAGGAGCAGAGGTCGGCAAGGAGGATCCAGAACATCCAGTGGATGCTCTCCTTCTGATGGGATGGAGGATGGACACTGCATTACTCTGCATTGGCTCCTAGTGGAGGTGAGGAGGTGCGTTGTCGTGCAGGTGAACTCATGCCATTGGTACTCCCTCCTCAGGTCAGCCATAACGTGCATGTTCTTGTGGGTGGGAGGCAGGGTGAAAAGGAAACCATGTCACCCCTAAGCCTCTGCCCAGCTCATTTAATCCTTCTCTAGTTAGCAAAGAGGGGCCCCGGCAGCAAGCTGGCCAGCTGGAGGTAGGTAGGTAGGTAGGAGGCTCCAGGTGTCTTTCTCCTCCACAACCAACAGAGAAGGCCAAAGAACAAACCAGCCTAGGGGACAAAAGTCTGCAGGAGAACTTTGGTGGATGCTGGAAACCCATGGGGTGAGTGTGGCAGGTAGCAGAGTTGGCATTAGCGGCTCAAAGAGAGAGGTGCAGGTGGGCATGGAGGTACAAAAAATAAATAAAGCAATATAATATCCTGTGGCCCATGGCTTGAAATGACAGTCATAACTCATTGTACCCTGAATGGCCATTTTGTATCAGGTAAAACAAAGGATGTTTTAGACTGCAAACAGAGTTACAGCATTAGAAGTTTATTTATTTATTGAATTTTGATGACCGGGTAGGCCCACTGAGCCCTGAAGGTCCCTTTCTCAGGGGCAACCCAGGAGACAAAACAGTACAAGACAGGTAGTACAGGGCACAGAGAAAGTAGACATGATATACAAGGTTACATAAAGACAATATTTCTGAATATACTGAACATAAGTGCAACAATTGATAGAGTTAGGCCATGATTTTGGAGTCCATTTGGGTAAGAAGAGGAGAGGGATTGGTGTTGGATGTGGGACCGGGGTGACTATCCTATGCCCTAACAGTGGCACGAGCTTGCCCCGAGCAAGTGGGACTTGAGCCATAAATTTACACATTGAAGAGATTTTCCAATATCTAAGAAAACCTTTCACACTATAATATTCAAACACAATTCAATATCAATATTCTAGTTCATTTTATCTGCATTTCTATCTCACATTCTTTATTACTGAGAATAGTTGCATTTAAACAGGATCTACCTTTCAGGTGTTCAGGTGCGAGATTGCCCGACTGTCCAAAGCTTTAAGGAGGCTTTAAAAACATATCTTTTTAGCCTAGCATATAATTAGTTTTGAGTGCTGTTGCTTAGATTAATTCTAATATTGTTTTAATTATTTATTGATTTTATCATGTTATGTACAGGCGCCTTGGTTTTGGAAAGGCGCCTTTTATAAATAAAGATTGATTTGATTTGATTTGTTATCTCATCCTCCTACTTTACTCTCATACTGTGTTCCTCTGTTTGTGACACAATCAGCTGATGTGGAACTGTTTGTTGTCTACAAATTGAGAATTGTGAGGGAAAGTAGGAGAATGAGATAGAACTGCTAATACAGAAGCCCTGATGTCCTTGAACAGGCACTCCATTTTCTGTCTGCAGCAGGTATTGCCTTTCTTTATTTCTTTCCTTCTAAACATCCTGTCCTATCTTGTAGAGTTTCCAGGCTAGAAACATTGCTTTTGACATTTCATTACACAAATGGAGTGACCCTACAATATCTGAGAAATACTTACCTGGGAACTGGTTTGACTTGGCCTGTTCCCCCTCAAATCCTACACATACCTTCATTCTTCTTCTCTTGTCTTCCTTTCTTTCTTTTCCTTCCCTTGCTCACTGGTCACCACTCCTTCAGGCCCCTACATGTCCCCCCCCTTGCCCCACTGTCCTTACCCAGCCCTCATCTGGACCTCATATAGCAGCCGATCCCAGGATATCCCGGAGTATCCCTTCACCAGGCAGGTCCCCCTCTTTCGAGGTGGAAGGCACTGGGGAAGGGGATGACCCCAGCACATACTTCTAGGGCCCTGGATGCTGCCGAGGAACAGGAGGCCCTGAGAAGGCACTGGAGGCACTCAGGGGATAGAGGGCCGTCATCCGCCGGCCAGCGAGTGATTTTTCCTGATTTTTCTTGTAGTGCGTGATGTCCGGACATCAAGGCAAGAGCCGACATCTGCCACGCACCTCCCAGTAATGACCCGACATGTTGCCCTACCCCTGGTCTCCACCAGCGATTGCCCAACACCGGGTCGCAGCCCTCCCTCCATCCCTGGAGACAACGAGCAGTCATGGGACACTCAAGCTGTCTCCCCACGGCTGGCCCTCCAGCGTCCTGAGCTCATTCCCGAACCCGGGTCACTGGTGTTGCAAGCGGAAATCCAACCGCTGCGCCGGTGGGCCGGCTTTCCTATCTTTCTGCTCTCCTCTTCTGCCTTCTTCTTGGGACTTGGTAAAATCCAGAACAATGAACAGACCAGACCAAAACAGTAGAAACTGGACTGTCTGATCTGGATGAACCAGATGCAATTTTGTACTGTCCAACTGTTTCAGCTGGACAAGTCAGTCATGCTTTTACTGTTTGGTCCATCCATTCTGGATGGTCTGGATTTCATCTAGGGTGATGGATATGGCTAAAATATGGACTTCTGGACCTGGATTGGACCTTTTACTATTTTGGTTTGGCATTGGTCTGGTGGTCTGGAGTTCAGTCATACCCCCCTAGATAAAGTCTGGACCAGCCAGAACAGACAGGCTTAAACTCTACAAACCAGACTAACTGGTTCGGCCAGAATTCAAGTTGTGCATGGTCTGGCTGATCCGGCATAGATTTATGAAGCAGGATGTTTTGGCTAAAATTAAGTCTTCTAAACCAAATAAATCATCAGGACTAGAATGATATACATCCTAGAGTTATAATGGAACTAGCCAAGGATATAGTTGGGGCTATCACTGAGATTTATAACATATTCCCAGAAATTGGAGATTTTCTAGTGGATTGGAACTAAGCCATTGTGGTCCCTATTTTTGAAAATGGGAATACATTTGAGGTGAGATAGTATAGACCAGTAAGCTACTTCAGTTTGGTGTAAAATCATGGGAAGTCTGGTCCAAGTATTAATCAAAAACTGGTTATTAGAACACAATCTAGCTGACAAAGGTCAACACAGCAATAAACAGGGGAGATCATTTCTAATTAATTTACAAAATTTACTTGATCCAAGTAGTAAGGCCTTGGATGAGAAAAGCCAGTTGATGCAATAACTCGCAATATCACCAAGGCATTCAACACTGTGCTGCATCATAACCTGTTGCTAAAATTACACAGTTCTGGTATTCCAAGCCATACTGTGACTTGGGTTAGACAATGGCTGTCTGGAAGAGGTAATAAGTAAGAGTAAATGGTTAAGTCTTTAACTGGGTTGAGGTTATGATTGGAGTCCATGAGGATCAGAGTTGGGCGAGACCAAGCAGATGTGCTGCGATCAGTAAAGGAGTGGGGTGGTGCTAAGACTAAAGGATAGCCAGCCCCAAACATTCAGCAAGTCCAAAAAGCTCGGCATTCTTCACCTGTAGTAGGATAAATCCAGGTCCAAACCAATTGATAGGCAAAAAATTTAAATATTTATTACGTTCTAAAGAACAAAAGGACCAACAAGCAAACAAACAGAACAAAGCATTAACTTGCCCCAGTGCTTCAACTCACAAATGAGTCTTCATCAGGGGGTAAAGGTTACATGATGGACAACGCCCCTATATAGTCTATTTAATTAAAACAATTAATCAATTAGTCAAAAAATCCAAAACACTCATGAATATTCAAAAGCCATTTCAATCTGTGCACAGTGTGATACCTATATTAGGGCACTAAATGGTGCTATTGTAATGCAGCACATGCATCTTTAGATATAAACACCAATGTGTATGTAAATTTCAAAAGACACTGACATAAAAGATGACAAATAATAAATGAAATGAAATGAATACACAGACCAAACCTCCAGCAAATCCTGGTTATAGTCAAAAGAGAGACTGCAAGGCAACCAAAGTAAAGGACCTCCTAGAAAATAAGGACCAGGTAGCAGAAGGACAGCTGGATGAGATGAAAATGAGCCTATGAAAAAGAAAGAGACATTATTTTACAGATATAACATATTATAAAATCATTAAATCTGTATCTTTAAGTATACATTATCTTTTCAATCGTGCATTGAGAGCAAATTCAGCATCATATCATATCAGAATCCTAGCTTAAGTAACTCTGCTTTTTTTTGTTTACTTTAAAAAAGGTTTCAAATCCCATTTGTCATTAAGTCCCTGTGGTTTTACACTATGTAAAGTGTGAATCCAAAAGCTGTCACGTTGTAATAATAAGTTGGGCCTATCACCTCCATTTTTCATTTGTGGCACATGTTCCAGTTCTATAAATTTCAGACTATCTGGTTTATACCTATGTAGATCTGAGACATGTGTGCCAACTGGAGTGTCTTGTTTACCATTTACAATCAAGTGAATATGTTCCTGTATTCTTTGTTTTAGAGGTCTGACAGTCTTACCCACATAAATCAAATTGCAAGTACACCATAATACATACACAACATAGGGGGTATCACATATAATAAGTTCCCTAATTTCAGCTTTGATGTTCATATGTATAGGATGTATAAATTCCTTAGCTGGTACACCATATTTACAAATATTGTAATGGCTACAGCTGTAGTAGCCACTAGGATGACATGGCAACCATGTATTGGTAGTTTTGGTCAAAACAGGAGTCCTACTGTGGACTAATTTGTCTCCAAGATTCTCACTCCTGTTAAAAGTGACCCTGGGTTTGGAACCCACAGATGCACCCACCATGTGGTCCCCCAATAGGATTGGCCAATTTATATGTATCACATTACCTATCTGGCCTGCAACATGGTTAAAATCTGTAACAAATGTACATGGTATATTATCTTATGTTTCATTTGTTCTATTTCTTTGTTTGAGAAGATCATCTCTGCTCATTCTTTGTACTTTTCTCCTGTTTGATCTAAGAATTTTTATTATAATACCTGACTTCAAATCTCCTCAAGAGTTCATCAGTTTGTACAATAAAGTCATTATCTGAGCTGCAGTTTCTTCTCAGTCTCAATATTTTCCAAATGGAATGGAATTTTTAGGCTATGAGGATGGGCCTAGCCAATAATAGTGAGTTGGTGGCAGTATTTTTATAAAACACCTGGTCTCTATCCTATTTGTGTTGACAAAAGACAGAGATCTAAAAGGAAATACTCCATGGATCAGTCACATATGTGAATTTCAAATTATATGTGTTGTTATTGAGCCATTCCATAAATTCAGAAATGGCATCAGTTGATCCTTCCTAAATACATAGGACACCGTCAATAAAGTGACACCAATGTACAGTGTTTTTAAAAAATGGATTAGTGTCAGAAAACACAACAGTTTTTTCCCCAAATCCCAAAAACAGTTTGGCATAGCTTGGCGCCATTGATGCACCCATAGCAGTGCCACAATTCTGCAAATAAAATTCACCTCTAAACTCAAAATAATTATGTGTTAACAAAAACTCAGTTGCTTCCAAAATAGATTCATGTAGAATATCTTCAATTTTAGATAGTTCTTCCATCCAAGATCTTATTGCTCCAGACCCATCCGATGTTGAATTGAAGTGTATAAGATTCAACATCAATCAAACCAATGATATCCCGTTTCCACTCTATTTTTTGTAATGTTTAGTACATCTTTACTATCCTTGCTATATGAAGAAAGCTTTATAACTTGAAACTGTAGAAAGAAATCTATGAATTTACCTATATTATGTGTGAGAGGCACATCCTGATACTGTGGTCTGCCTGGTGGTTAAGTAAATCTTGGTGAATTTTAGGTAGAATATAAAAGCTCTGAATAGTGGGATTATTTTGCCAAATAAAGTTATATTCTTTTCTGAGATTAAACCCTATCTACAGTATATTTGAGTAGTTGGAATAGTTCCTTTTTAAAAATCTTGAGTCGGATCAGAGGGTAGTTTACAGTAGTGATTTGCATCATTTAGCAAGTATAAACTATATTGCTATAGCGTTTAATATCCATCACTACAATATTACCCCTTTGTCTGCTGGCTTAATCACTATATGCTGATTTTTAGAGAGACCTTCCAGGGCTGTTTTCTCATCCTGCATTAAATTATAATATCTAGGGTTAGTCTTATTATTCAGAATTTTTTGTACCTGTTTGTACACCACCCTTTCAAATACCTGTATACTGGGATTGAATATGTTTGCACAAAAAGTAGAAGCACCTGTAAATGTATTTTTTCTCAAAGTTGAAATGTATCGATTAGCATTTAATATAGCATTACCTGCAAGTTGAGACTGGGGAATCAACGAATCAGTCTCCACCTGTTCAGCTAAAATTAATCTTTCCAACATGTCCAAATTAAGCTCAGTGTCCACATCAGTGTTAGTTGTTTCAAAGTCTACATCCATATTAGATCCAGTCTTTGTAGTTTGCACAGCTTCATCTTGTATCGCTAAAATAAGCAGATCTAGATCTTCAGTATTTCATTAGTCTTCTATTAGTGTCCCTCCCATTATTACAGATTTTTGTTTTTGGTAAAAAAACACTCTCAATCTGATTTTTTGGAAGAATTTTTGTAAGTCCACAAATATTTTAAATTCATTAACCAGTGGAGTAGGCACAAAGTTCAGTCCTTTGTGAAGGAGAGAAGTTTCTGTAGGGGTAAGGGTATTTTTAGACAAATTTATAACTTGTAATTGATCTCCTTGTTCTGTGTTTTCAATGCTCTTTCTATCCTTGAAGACTCCCCAACCTCCTCTTCTCCCTCTTCTGGTCTTTCTTTTCCTATTTGTTGTCTTGTTATAGCCCAGTCTAAAAAAGGACACATTTCTGCTGCGTCTTTTTCTGAGTTCTCACGATTTCCAACCACTCGGTTTTTGTTACTATTCTTATTTTTAGATTGAAAGCGTACTCAAGAATGCCCTCTACTGATGGAACATTTTCTAGCCCAAGCAGTAATGTGGCCTTTCTCATAATCTATTTTGTCCCATAGAAGTTTGGCAGTTTTTTTCTCTGTAATTTCAAGTTTATATTTGTGAACCTCATTCCTCAGTTTTAGCTCCAGATCTTTATATTCAACATGATCATTAAATTTTACTAGTGATAATTTAACCTCGTTAAGGTCCTTCACAAGTTGATCATACTTTAGTGTGTTGAATTTAATCAGAAGTTCCAAAAATACTTTGGAGCATTCACAAGCAGCACGGATCCATTCTTCTGTAAACGGAAACTCATCAATACCACTCGAGGGAGAAATTTGAATCGTAATCCTCGAGTGCCTCTCTCTATATACTCCTCAACAGTGTAAATATCATAGGTAAGATCAATTTCTTTAAGCAACAGTTTTCAAACAAGTGGAATGCTGACCTGATAGAGATATTGCTGGAAATATCGCTCGTAGCAGTCACTGGCATGAGAAATATCTCCTTCTCCGACCTAGCAGTCTCTGCCTTGCTTTCTTCCTTCTCACATCCAGGTCATTAAAGGCATTCTGTGTAAATCCTATGGCTCCATTTGTTTCTGTATTATTTCTTTCCACTGCTGCATAATCTAAAAGTCAGTTTTCTGGTAGCCAAATATGCAGTTATAAAGAAATGAGATGCCTTAAGTAACAAGTTACTAAAAAGCTTTGTAAGTTGTGTGATATACCCCACAAACTGTTTGTTGATACAAATGCTCACTGTCAGCAGCACTAAAGGCAAACAACTAAATGAGACCAAGCAGGCGTGCTGCGACCAGTAAAGAGTGAGGTGGTGCTAATACTAAAGGGTAGCCAGCCCCAAACATTCAACAAGTCCAAAAAAGCTCAGCACTCTTCACCTGTAGTAAGGATAAATCCAGGTCCAAACCAATTGATATGCAAAATTCTAATATTTATTATATTCTAAAGAACAAAAGGACCAACAGGCACACAAACAGAACAAAGCGCTAACTTACCCCAGCTCTTCGACTCACAAATGAGTCTTCATCAGGGGATAAAGGTTACATGATGGACAACGCCCCTATATAGTCTATAGTCTAGCGCTTTGTTCTGTTTGTGTGCCTGTTGGTCCTTTTGTTCTTTAGAATGTAATAAATATTTGAATTTTTTGTTTATCAATTGGTTTGGACCTGGATTTATCCTACTACAGGTGAAGAGTGCTGAGCTTTTTTGGACTTGCTGATCAGAGTTGGGTGCCACCTTTTAACCTTTTTTGTTAGAGATACACAGTCAGTTCTTAATTGCTGATTAATAAGTTTACAGATGATACAAAACATGGTTGCACTGTATCAAGTGAGTATTTATATTCTGGGGTTGCTGGACTGTCAGGCTGCCTTGAAAAATTGAACTGAAATGCTGTTTTATCCTTTGTCTAATTGATTAGCATAACGCTTGATGCTTAGTTCAGATTTATGCCCTGAGATGGCAGTTATATGGCACTCTTCGACTTCAGCATCACTAAGGAGCTGACAACATATAACCCTTATTTAGTGGTTCATATAAGGTCACGAAAGTAGTGCTGCCTCAGAATGTTTTTGCATCAAGCTGAAAATACAGAGTTCACAGGGGGTGAGGAGTGGTCTTATACCATACTCCTATAGGGTCCTGTGTTTTTCTAGGCAGTTGGAAAAACCTTGGTTAGTCTGGATTCTGGATGCAATTTAGAGGCATATATTGTAGTAGAAAGCTGTTGACATGTACTTTTCAGTCAGGCTGTTCATGCATCCTGACATCAGCTATAGGCAGTGTGTCATAAGGACAACCCTGATGGTTTTGTTTTGCAAAACACTTGTTGAAGCAATACATTTGACACCACTGTTTGTTAGGAGAGCAATTCAGTTTTCAATACATTAGTTGTGTTTTCATTGCCTCAGTGGCAAAGAAAAACTGGGCCTCAAACCATGCTTTGCACAGTAAGTTTAAAGCTGCATGTTGCCTGCGTTGCTCAGTACTGTACAACTTATTAAGAACACCTTTTGAGATACATTGCTTTTGAATGATGTGGTTCAGTCCATGACAAGCAATATTTTGTTGCCTGCAACTTCAGATTATTTGTTGGCTTACCCGAATTTGGGTTTTTTACTGATGCCTATGTTTCTACCCCATGGCTGTTGTTACAGACAGTGATTTCTGCCACATCTTAAGCTAATGAGCCTACTGTTCTGGTAGAGGCATAATCATGGTGTCTGACTTACAGAAAAAATGTTTTAAGAAGTCTGCCACCTCATTGACTGGAAGCAGTTTAGATTCAGTGTGGGGGGTTGATGGAATATGTTTCTCCACACATGAATCTTTTAACATTTTGGTGCCCAGTCCACCTGATATTTTGTAATTCTTTTCATCTATTTGCTTGTTTTCCTTTCTATGGTGGCAGTATAATTAGGTGACAGCGTGGAAAAATAGCTTTTGATGACTTACAGTACTTGGTCTGACTCGATGGTTTGCTTTTGATTTCAGCCATCTCCTCTAGAGTTTTAGCTATTAGTGGCTCAAATTCATCATGTTTGAAAAAGATGTTAAGGTTTATTAAAACCATTTTTTTACTCAGGTGCTGTGATTGTGCTGCAACAAGTAAATCTGTGACAGTCAGAGACGGTGGCAGTGAGAGAAACATTTTTAACATAGCGTGTCTGCACTCATGAGTGAATCTGTACGCTTGATAAGAAGTATGTGCATTCTAACATTTTTGATTGGTTGAAATTATTCTAGTGATTTATAATACCATCTATGCCACTTTCAGGTCTTTTGCAGGAAATTGCCTACAGAAAATATTAAGTAATTGAACTTTAATAAAGTACTGAACAATTTTAAAGTGACTAAACAATTAGAAGCACCCTCAAGTCACCTCTACAATTCAGTAAGAAAGTGGGAAAGCCAGCAGAATGCTGGGATGTATAAGGAGGGGAATCAGTAGCAGGAATAAGGAGGTCATATTGCCCTTATACAAATTCCTGATTATTGCAGCACCTGGAGTATTGCATCCAGTTGTGGAATCTGTATCTGAAGAAGCATGAGAAAGAACTAGAGGCAGTACAAAGGAGAGCTACTAAGACAATTCTGAGAGATAAAGTGGAACACATCCAAAAGAGGTTGGAGAGCTAAACATGGTACTCACTGGAGACTGAAAGAGAGGGAATGACAGAGACTTTCCAATATATGAAGAAGGATATAAATAAGGTGGACTCTAACAAAAAAAATGGATAGGCTTCAGTGAAATTACAGGTATGTGTACAAGGGAAAGGGAAGCAAGTTGGTGTGCATGGGGTAGGTTCAGGAGAAATGCCAGGAAGTACTACTGCAAGGAAAGGGTGGAGGGGTGGAGCAGGCTGCCAGAGGAGGTGGTTGATGCTAAAACAATTGAGAACTTTGAAGGAGACAAGTACAAAGGAAGATAAGGGGAGGGGTGTGGGGAAGGTACTTGAACTGATAAAGGACAAGCACCTCCACATTATCGAACTCTTAGATCACAAGACCTTCTTTTGCACATTTCTGTGTTTCCATGTACTGCAACGTGACTGAGACAGTTCTAATAAATTGGCATCTATTGCTGTAAAGCCTAACATACCTTGTAATCTCTAAAATGCCTTAATCTCCTAAACCCAATTAATCGTAAATGTCCCTCTGGGCTGGACTCCAAGATGCTCCACCTGGCAGCTCACTACATCACGCCCCCAGCTGCTCTTTTTCAATCTATGTTTCTCCCTAGCAGCAATCACCTCAGAATGGAAGCATGCAACTGTTATCCCTCTCCCTAAGGGTGGTGACCCCTCATCTGATAATTATCGGCCTATTTCCCTCCTCCCTATTCTGGCAAATCTTCAGGATGCCTAGTCCTCTCTCAACTTTCCTTCTTTTCAACTCCTCCTCCTCCTTCTTCTCCCCATACCAGTCTGGCTTCCGAAAGGCCGACTCCACCACCACCTCTCTTCTATGGGTCACTGACTCCATTATTGATGGTATCGACAAAGGTCACATTACCTCCGCTATTTTTATCGACCTGGCTAAGGCATTCGACACAGTCTCCCATGCTGTCCTCCTAGACAAGTTCTCCCAGGCAGGACTCTCTGCCATGGCCACCAGCTGCTTCCACTCCTACTTGGTAGGCCGATTCCAATCTGTGAGAATAGGTGACTCCTCCTCTTCCACCCTTCCAGTTACCACAGGAGTCCCCCAAGACTGGGTCCTAGGATTGCTTCTGTTCTTCATCTTCCTTAATGACCTGCCCTGCTGCCTGCCCAAATACTTTCATACACACGTATATGCCGATGACAGGGTTCTGTGTGCATCAGGCCCTTCGACTGCTGTTAGTGACAGGTTACAGCAGTACTTCGATGATGTCCAGCTCTGGTTTCACGCCAAATCAGCTTTTCCTCAACACCAAGAAGACCATCTATTACCTTCAGCACAAGGCAAAGACTCTCGCTGCTACCCACACGCATCCTTCCACACCCTGAGCGGGACCACTCTGGAGGCTTGCTCCTCTTTTAGATATCTTGGGGTCTGGCTCGACCAGCACCTCAGCTTGTCTGTACATGTTGATGCCATCCTCAAGAAGCTCCACCTGAAACTGGGTGCCCTCTATCACATCCGTGGAAGTATCCTACTGCTAGCCCGCCACGAACTAGTACAGAAAATGATTCTCCCTGTATTCAACTATGGGGATGTAGTCTACAGTGCCACTCCCAAGTCCACCCCAGCCAGACTGGATCCCCTTTTCCACTGTTTCTGCCATTTCACCCTTGATTGCCTGCCCTCCACTCACCACTGCGAGCTCTATCAGACTCGCAATCTTCCATCAACCCATGACTGCCACCAGTCCCACTGCATCAAGCTAATGGGCAAGTACTGGTCCCAGTCCTTGTCTCCGTATCTCGCCTCTGCTTTAGCTGCACCTACCCCCACTATGTACTCCTCAGAAATTCAGATAGTAGCCTTCTGGCTGTACTATGCATGTCCTCCTCGGTTGGTCAAGTAGCATTCTGCCATCGCATGCCTAAATTATGGAACTCCTCCCTGCAGCCATCCAGCTCATGCCTTCACCCAGTATCTAAGCTCCCTCATCAATGCATTTCTCCTCATCCTGTTCCTGTGGCTAGATTGTAGCTGTTCATCTAACACCTTGGCCTAGTTGCACTACCCTAGACCTGGCAGTTGACCTAGACTTTTGTTGTTTATGTTCTCACATTGTTGCTGTATCTAAAGCTGATTGGTATTAATTATTCTGCTATTGTACATACAGTAATACCTACCACTGCATGTTCTTGTTGCACTATTGTACTCTGTATCTATTGTACCTTGCTTATTTTTCTGTATGATCATTGTTGCCCTGTTGTACTCTGTATCTATTTGTACTTGTTTATTTTTCTCCTCTGTCCCCCTTCCCCAGGATGCATCTGGAATTGAGCAGCAGTGTGCTCAGTGTGCTCTCCTGGTAAAACTTCTAAATAAATAAATAAAGTTATATATATTTATTTTCTCCTTGCACATATTGCACTGTTCTATATTTGCACATATTATTTTTATTGTCTTTGCACTGCCCTACAATTTTTCACCTTTTATACCTTTGGTTTTATTAGTTTTTTTACTGTTTCCCTCATGTAATTATGCTGTACTCAATTCCCCTTTCCTTAGGATCAATTTGAAAATTAGCTGTCCTCAGCTTTCTGTGCTGTCCTGGTGGAAATGTTTTTTTTAATCTGACTGGGTTAACTTTTTTGTACTGTAGACAGATTGCTTAATTCCCCCCATCTACAATCCAAAGGAGTTTTTTTTTTCAGCTGAAACATGCAGTGAGTTCAATAAATATTTTCACAACAAAGTATCCTTTTTTATGCTTTGGTAACCAGGTAAGGCCCACTTGGCACAAGTGCCTGCTTTTAGGCGCAACCCAGGAGCACTGGGGAAGTTAACTGCCTTTGCTCAAGGTCACACAGTATGTAACTGGAGGTTGTGGGAGTCATACCCATGTCTTCTGGATGTACCAAGCTCATTCACAGCTCATTATTCTAACCTCTGAGCTATACTGGCAGCAATATGTGGGATGGAATGTTCTCTAATGGTCTGTCTTGATCCGGTAGTATCATTCCATTGATGGGCTCAGGTGATAAGCCATCTTGGGCAGAGTTTCAGCCAGTTTGGGATAAGGAGTTGGTCTAGATGGCCTCGGCTTGCATCCCACTTATTGTTTATTGGAAACAGGGCCTACCTGGCTGCTCATTGTCTGCAGGGGCCGCTGGGTCTGATTATTTAAGAAATTGTCATACCATCTCTTGGGTGTTGGGGGGGGTCCCTACTACATTGAAAAGGGCAGTGATGAAGCCCTTCCTCAAGAAGCCATCTTTGGATTCTGGCATTCTTCTGATTTACAGGCCTGTCTCAAACCTTCCCTTTCCATGGCAGGTAATTTTAAAGGTAGTGGTGATGCAGTTGGAGGCTCACCTGAAAAGATATAACATCTATGAGACTCTACAGCTGGGATTTCACTTTTGTCACAGTACAGAGACTGCACTTGTAAGGGTGTTCACTGATTTCATCTTGGCATTGTTCCATTCTTGTCCTTCCTGACCTCTGATCAGCATTTGACATTGTAGATCATGGGATACTTTTGGAATACCTGCAAGACTTTGTGAGGCTGTTTGTACTGATCTCAGTCTAACTGAGTGGATGTACAGAAATTAGTCTTAGGTCATTCATTCTCTGAGCTAGCTGCACTTGACTGTGGTGTGCCTTAAGGCTCAATCCTGACCCCTATGTTGTTTGCCGTGTACATGTTGCCACTGGGTGAGATCATCAGACAGTAAGGATTGGAGTTCCACTGCTATGCATATGATATACAACTGTACCTGTCATGTGCACCTGAGGAGCTTGATGTTGACTCTGTGTTGTGTTTATGTTTAAACGAGACCAGTGACTGAATGGCCTCTAACTGGCTAGGCCTCAACTAAGTAAGACTAAGGTACTAATAGTTAAGCCAGGTTCCCATGGGACAGCTATGATGAGGAGTAACACCTGGTTGCCATCTTTAAATTAGGGGTTAGATTATTTACCAGGTCAGATAATGTCTATGGAAACCTGTAATAAAACCTTGCAGTTTGTCACAGCTGCTGTTTTTCTGCCCATTTCTTCCTCTTAATTCCTTTCCTCCTCCTACCTCCTCGTACCTTCTACCTCTCATCCCTCTGACTTGCTCTCTTCTGCCATCACTGTAAAATCACTGTAAAAAAAAAAAAGATAAAAAAACCTACTGTTTTAAATACCAATATTCAATTGATTGGATTTGATCTGCTAGTGTGGATATCTGGCCAGATCATGACATCGGGTCCAATATCTGCCTCCCACACTTTAAATGGTTCTACCCTTGGAGCTGTAGAGATGGTCAAAAATTTGGGAATCATTACGGACTGCAGGTTGACCTTGGAAAACCAGGTGTTGTTGGTCATCCATGGTGCGTTTTCTGTCTTCAAAACATCGACTAGATTAATCCATTTCTAGCACCTGGTGATCCAATGATGGAAGTCCATGCCTTCATTACGTCCAGGTTGGTTTACTGTAATGCTCCCTACCTAGTGTTGTCTGGGAGTTTAATGTGCCATCTGCAGCTGTTTCAGAACACAGCGGCATGTTTGATCTCTGGGGCATCTTGTAGATATCATATTACTCTAATGCTGCGTGAACTGCACTGGCTGCTCCTTCAGTGGCACATTAGCGTCAAGTTATGGTTGTTGGTATACATGGCCTATGTGTCTGGGATCTGGTTATCTAAAGATCTTCTGACCCCATACATCTCTGTCTGCCCTCTCCACTGCACCGATACTGATCTGGTATCTGTGCCCGTCAAATCTGAAGTTATCAGGAACAGATCATTTATAGTGGCTGCTACCATGCTGTGGAGCTCCGACCTGTCCATGTCCATTCGGGCAGCATGGTGGTGGCCTTGAAAAGAGACCTGAAACCACCTTTTAAGCTAGCCTTCTGCCTGGGTTAATTTTATTAATTGTAATTAACTCATTGAAATGTTGCTAGAGCCTAGTTTTCTCCCTGAGCTATTGACTGATTGATATAGTTAATTATTATTAATTTTCTTGTTTATCTGTTTGGCACTTCATATGTATTTTTTATTGTTGTTTTGAGTTTTTGTATGGCACACTGAGCCTATGGGAAAGGGTGCCCGAAAAATAAAGTTGCATTGCTTTGCCTTAAATAAATAATAAAAACCACCTGCATGCCTATTTCCATAGAAAATGCCCTTGTACTCTGCCAATTAGGTAGAGTTATCTGGATATTAGTGGTTAGCAGAAAATGGTTCCACATCAACTAAGCTAAATACGACACAGCACGGTAAGAAACAGAGCAGTAAAAACCAGAAAAACTGCAGCTGCCGAACACAGCTAAAATAAAAGCACTGCAAAACACAAAGCTCACACATCTCCACAACCACCTCAGACGCCTCTCAAAATGGGTCTAACTAAATGAACTGGGCAGGGGAGACTTGGGAGGGACAGATTTAGTATTCTGAACTCCAGGAACACTCAACTCAGGAGTAGGAACAAAGTCGGATAGTGGCAGATTTACTGTTGTCAACTACGGAGACATGCAACTCAGGTGGCAGGCACAAAGTGGGAGGCCAAAGTCGGAAGGAGACAGATTAACTATTTTCAACTCTGGGGACACTCAACTCAGGGATGGGAAAAAGTCATGAGGGAGTGATAAAATAAACACCAACAGCAACACAGAGCTTGTAAGAATTGAATGCAGGTCTACTGCATCTCACAAACCCATTCACAGCTTGACACTCTAACCTCTATGCCATGCCGCCACTACACTAACATGACACACACTTCTAGACTTCAACAACACAATTTGGGGCAGGGGATGACTCAATGGCTGACATTCTGTCGCCACACAGTTAAAGCACCCTAAATACCGCTACCACAAAGTGCTATTATGTTCCCTTACCTAATTCACCTTTCACAACTGTTTCTATGCTGTCTTGATATGCTCCTGTTCCACCCACAGACTTGATGTGATAATGCAGAAAATATGGCCCCAGGTTGCAGTGGCCCTCAGAATTTGGCCTCAGCCCTCACCACACAAACCAGGTAGGACATTACTATATCATTATGTTGTCACATATTGCTGTTTATTATTCTTTAAGTAAAGGTGGGTGTGCTTGTAGTTGATTAGTATGTGTTTTCTTTATCAGATACCTATGCAAAATGTAATTCTCCTTCCTTCTTCCTTCCTTCCTTCCTCCTTCCTTCCTTCCTTATGAAAATAAAGGATACTCTAATAACTTGTTCAACATAAATGCTTTCTTAATAATATATGCTTGTCATGGATTTACATTTGAGGCTTAATTCTAAAGACTGTTTTCTTCTGAAATAAATACATTGTTATTTTGCTATCATAGATGGCATTCTCTGTAACTTTCCCAGTTCTGGGATTATGTTGCAATGGCGGATGTAGAATAGATTAGTTCAGCACTCCAGCATTCTGAGTCAATTATTCGTTCTGCAGGCATAAATAATATTTGTATTATAATTGCTCCAAATGCCACATAAGGGCTATCCAGACAACATCCAGTAGGAAGCAATGGGCTCAGCAAAAACAAAATGATTGCACTGACATCTGTCACCATTCAGTATTTTAGACTGTTGATAGTGCCAATGCAAGAGTGGTCAAAGGTGCATTGACTCTGGAAACACTGTAGACAGCAGATCAATAATTTTGTAGTTCCACAAATTCCCAAGATATGGTCCTACAGAGGGGCAAGTATTTATGGGATCATACCACAACAGATAACATGTACGATCTACAAAGTATGTCAGATGCCCACACTGTGACTACTGTCTCCTTGGCAACAAGCTCTGAACACTTCTTGCCAGCATATTTTCTCACTATGAAGCAATCAGCCAGACACTCTACAGATTGCACTTCCTGTGGTGTGCATAGCATGTATACAGATTCATGCTGCTCTTGACCTATTAACTACAGCTTATCCTTGCCCTCCAATCTTACTAGCACTTATAGTAGAGTGCATTCAGCCACCATATCTCATTTGCAATTTTAACAATCATCCGTAATGTTTCTAATTCATGATCAAAATGTTATGTAACATCAAGAGTCTGTGTCTACAACAATCTGGAGCTGTATTTAGAGCAAAAGCTAATTTCATAGCAACAACATCATGAAGTGTCTCTTTGTCTTGAAAACACCAGTTTGTATACTATTCTGGAAGATTTCATGCATGGTTCCCTGCAATTGTATATTACAGAGCCCTTGTTTGGTGAAATGAATCCACAGCATAAGTGTGAAATAAACTGAGCCCTACCTGTCAGAGGTTTTGGAGAAGTATTGTGCACACCATCTTTGAGCTAGAACACCTTATTGGGAATAGATTCTGAAGTTTCAATCCCTACCTAATTCATGCTCATGCCAGTATCGCTTTTATGAGCAAAGTAATAATAGAATAGATACAAAGTGGCTCATTGTCTCTCTGCATCACTGAGGCAGCTGCTCACGTATCAGTGAACAGAATAATAGTTCTGCATACTGTGGTGTACTTCTAGAAAGTTGTATATCTGTTCGGCAAGTTTGAATATTAACCTGACTGGTGGTAATGATGAGCACTAGATGTGAATGGCTAATCTGCTAATGAATTGGGCCACTGCCCTTGGAGTTTTCACATGTGCACCATTAATTTCCCTTTATAGTACAGATCCAGAAGCAAATGATTTGATACCTTTTTACTAAATCTAGATTCCTTTACAGTACAGTTTCATTTACAATCAGTAGTGAAAAAGAAATAATGTGACCTGTTAGGAAGTGAATCCAGCTCCATGGAATACTATTCTGATGTTCTAACAGTAACTACTGAGCTACAGGCCCACATGGTTGGACCTGGGGTTCCTGGTTACACAGTTCCTTTCTCTGGTATTGCATATCCTGCAACTATTACTTTCTGTTGACTTTTAGTTTTTGGTGACTATAGAAATCATCTAGCGATTCTGGACTGGCAGTGAGAGTGCTTATTTAATTTGCTACATATTTTGGACAAATATCAATGGTTAGGGGAAGATGAGAGCCCCCCTTCCAACATCAAATTTGTCAGTAGGCTTGATTTTATGATTATTGACTGTTTAAGATAGTCATTTATGTGATTATTCATATTTTAGTTTTTGGAGTGCACTGTTTGTTTTGTAGTTATTTTGTGTATTTATTTTATTAATTTCTGTTTAATTATTCTTTTAATAATATTTGTGTATTGGGATTTTGGTGGGCCTGTCAGTGCTAAAAATTAGGGTAGTCTGGTAGGATATAAGGACTATTAAGTAGCTGCTTAATTTATCTTAGATTTGACTATTGCTTGAGGTTGTTTTAATGATATGTGCTGGAAGAAATAAAGATGGTCAGGTGCTACTCCCCACCAGGCTCAGGGAAATGCACCCCTTTGAGCATCCCCACTGCCACTAGATATTTATGTAAGGTGTCAAGCCTTGGGGATAGCTAGGCAAGGAGAAGGGGCAGAGCTGGGCCTGGTGGGGAGGGAAGGGGCAGATTGGTTGTGGGGACCAGGAGGTGCCCTGGGGTGAAATGGAGACAGAACAGAGGTATCTCTTGTCTTATTCCCATACCAAGGGTTCCATAATGGCTGGGTAGGAGCTGAGGTCTTCCTTGATAGTCCACCCCACCCAGGTGGTGTTATGCAATGCCAGATACATTAAAAACAAGACAGTTATTATAGCTGATCTTGTTGAAACAGTGTATCTGGCTTGCATTACCAAGACCTGGCTGGATGTGAATGTGGGCCCTATACTGGCCTCAGCAGTTCCGGATGGGTACTCGCTGATACACCACCTGAGGTTGGATCGTAGGGGTGGGGGTGTTGCCATCATGTTTAAGATGGAACTGGGCCTTGTGGATGTGTCAGTGGGGTCCCCCAGGTCCTTTGAGTGTATCCTGGGTAAGGGTGTAGGCTGTGGGATACTTCTCATCTACCTTCCACCCAGTGATGGTGGAGAATTCCTGCAGGAGATAGCGGACTTCATCATTGACATGACACTGGAGTCCCCCAGTTGGTTAATCCTGGGTGACTTCAATGCATGGGTTGATGATGAACTCTCACAATTTGGTCAGAATCTCCTTCAGCTAATGACTATGCTGGGCCTTAAATGGGTTGTTACCTCCTCAACCCATATAGGGGGTCACTCATTGGACCTGGTGTTCCTCCTGGGATTGGAGATAACTGACTTGGGGTGGTACCAGTTAGTTGGTCTGACCATCACACAGCAGGGTTCAGTTTCATGGCCCCCCAGAATGGACCTGCCCCTACGGAGATGGTCCAGTACTGCCCTTTAAGGGATGTTACCCTAGAAAGTCTGATAGTGGTGCTGGATCTAACGGGCTTGTTGAGTGAATGCATGAGTCCAGGGAATCTTGTGCTGGCCTATAATAGATCAGTGGGAGAGACTCTGGACAAGATTGCTTCAGTTCGTGTTCGACCCCTCACTCGTCACCCAAGGACCCTGTGGTTTGACGGATCCTTGAAGGAGTTGAGGAGAGTTGGTTGAAGGCTAGAGAGAGCATGGCGGAAGTTTGGCCTGGATTCCGACAGGCTTATATTGATAGACAGGGAGATTTCTGTGGCAAGGAATCGGCTGGCTCAGCTCTTCCAGACTGTGGACAGACTGTGCAATCCAGTCTGTCTTCAGCCCGGAAGGGCCTTTTCTCAGGCAAAATGTGTGGAGTTTGCTTGATTCTTTGCAGATAAGGTTGCCGGCATCCAGGCCAGTATCCACATTGCTGTCACTGTGAGGGATTGCGGAGGTTGGCGGGAGGTGATGAGCACCTAGTCTGTCTGGGCGGACTTTAGCCAGCTGGAACTCATGGACATTGTGCAGATCATCCAAACACTGTGCCCAACCAGTTGTAGTTTGGATCCAGGCCCTACACCCCTATTAGTGGGTTGTGTAGATGTTATCTGCCCAATCCTAGCTAAAATTGTCTAGGGATCCTTGGAGAGGGTGTCTTTCCAGATCCCTTAAGGAGGTGGTTATACAACCACTCCTAAAAAATCTTCCTTGGACCCAGACTTGTTAGCTAACTACAGACCTGTCTCTAACCCTCCCTTTATCGAGGTTATTGAGAAGGTGGTTGCAACGCAACTGGACGATCACCTTGTGACCCACAATGTCTATGATGCTATCAAGTCCAGATTTGGAAGAGACATAGTACTGAGACACACTTGTTCAGGTATGGAATGACCTCCTGATAGCGAGGATTGAAAGGCAGGTACAATCTTGGTCCTTCTCGATCTCTCTATGGCATTTGACACTGTGGACCAATGGTGTGCTTTTGGAGCACCTGCAGTGTCTCTGTGGACTGTCAGCGACAGTCTTAGAGTGGTTTTGATCTTTTCTCACAGGTAGATCTCAGAGGGTAGTCACTGGAATTTATTCCTCTGACTCCCTCCCTCTGTCTTAATGGGGTCCTGCAGGGCTCATATTGGCACCATGTTGTTAGCAGTGTAAATGCTGCCATGAGAAGATGTCATTGGAAGGTACAGTTTGAGTTTTCACTGCTATGCAGGCGATACTCAACTGTATCTATCCTTTCTACCCGAACAGAGGATCGGCCTCTGTATTTAACAACTGTCTTGCCAAGATCAAGGACTGGATGAGCACTAGCTGGCTGAGATTGAACCCGGACAAGACTGAGGTGATGTTTGTGGATCCTGGTCATCCTGGGGTGGGTTTTGGGGCTGGGCACATGTCGGCATATACCTCGATGGTGTCCAGCTCATAACCTCCAACTGGGTGTGTAACCTGGGCGTTGTGTTTGATGATGGTTTGACCCTGAAATTTCAGGTGTCTGCCACTGTCAAATCCTTTTTTTACCATCTGAGGAACATCGCCTGAGTGAAACACCTGGTTCCTCTAGATGACCTTCTAACACTGGTCCATGCCTTCATCACCCCCCACCTCGACTACTACAATGCCCTCTACCTAGAGCTTCCTGGGGTTGATATCCACCATTTGCAGCTAGTGCAGAATGCGGCAGCCAGGCTTTTGACTGGGACATCCAGGTTCAGTCATATTATGCCTGTGCTGCACGGACCACACTGGCTGCCTGTTCGGTGGCGGATCACCTTTAAGGTGGTCTTCTGACCTTCAAAGCCCTACACAAACTGAGACCTCACTACCTGAAAGAACTCCTGACTCCTACCACCCCTCTGTTCTCTCTGATCCGCTACGAGGGATTGCTAGAGGTTCCCAGGGTATGTTTGAAGACATCTGGTGCACGTGCTTTTCATTTGCAGCCCCTACCCTGTGGAACTCTCTACCTCATTAGTTGAGAGAATGCCTGACCGTCGAGAGGTTTAAATCAGAGTTTAAAACCTATTTATTTCAAAAAGCATTCCCAGATGGTTTTAATTAATTTATAGTTTTATATCTGTGTTTATTGATGTTTTTTATTGTTGTTTATAAAGCATCTTGGTTTTAAGAAAGGCGCTATATAAATAAAGTTTACTTTACTTTATTATGCAACAGTTTCAGGATATGGAATACCAAAGAAAGGAAGTGTGTCTGGGAATCCCAGGTCCAACCATGTGAGCCTATAACTCAGTGGTTAGACTACTGGGACAGTATTCTGGGGGCCTGGGTTCAATTCCCAGTAGGTCACATTCTTTCTTTCTTTCTCACTTCAATTTGTGATTTAAATTGTTTAGCAGTGGTTAATACTGTACTAAAGACCTCTAATTGTCATTTTTATTATTCTTAGTTGCAGGATATGCAATACCAGAGAAAGGAAGTGCGTCCTGGAACCCCAGGTCCAACAATGTGAGTCTGTAGTTCAGTAGTTAAAGCACTGGGAGACTGGGTTCAGTTCTGAGTAGATCACATCATTTTTCTCTCACTACAATTTGAGATTTAAATTTGCTTAGCAGTGGAAAATACTGCACCAAAAAACCCATCAAATTGTCAGATAGTGTCATTTGAAACTTTTATCCAGGTAGTAACAATCAGATAAGTTGTAGCTATTTATTTATTTGATATTTGGTAACCAGGAAAGGCATACTAAGCCAAATGTCATTTCCAGGTGTGACCCAGTGGAAAGGTTACATAATGAGGATGAAAAGTCATTCAAAATTGATGCATAAATAGATACAGAAATGGCCATAGAGCAGGAAACAAAATATGATCAGTGCAGTAAACCTATACAACAAATTAGAAAATATGTACTAAATAAATATGAGAATCACACAACCACTTCTAGGATGAAGAACTATGGGAACCACAGAAAATACAACACTTTTGTGCAAGCAGAAAGCAACCAAGAATAGGGAAGAGGTGGAAAGGGGCAAAAACTAGGACATGGGGAGGCAAGCTAGGGATTGGAGAAAAAGGAAAATAAAAAGGAATGGAGGGATCAGGGTTATAGGTCATAAGGTTTACATGTTTGTTCCAATTACAAACATACAGTCGTGGCACAGAAAATACAAATCTTTTCAATTACTTTCCCAGAATAAGTGTTTCTAAATACAGATTTTATAATTTAGTGGATGGATAGATAGGTAGGTAGATATGTAGGTAGGTAGGTAGGTAGATAGATAGATAGATAGATAGATAGACAGACAGACAGACAGACAGACAAACTCATTCATTTGTTTCCTTTCTCATCCCTTGTCCACTCAGGTGGTTTGACTGACAAGCATTGAATGTGAAGTGAAGGTAACACACTTAGAAGAGTGGAACTATCAGTATGCTTAAATTAAAATGAAATGTTATGTTGGGAAGGACTGTAGCTTGATGGAATTGTACAAATCCTCTATGTGTAAGACCCTGTCATTGATGAGCTGATTATGAATTGAGATATGATTAAAAGGGAGGGCATGATCAATGTGGTACTGTAAAACTAGTTAGTTTTACACAAAGTCATTTTAGCACCAACACAAATGCAGCAATAATTGCATACTTTTTATTTTTTTTGCAGGTTCTGTTTGTGCCCCCTTCCATCCAGCCCAGACTCCCACTCCTTTGGGCGGCCAAGTCCTCACCTTCTGCCACTCCCCCGATATGCTGTCCATCTGCCCAGCCACCTGTCTATCCGATGTATCCCTTTCATCGGGGGGGGGCTCTGCTCATGGGGAGGCATCCTGGAGAGGAGATTGAGGTGGCCTTTGCACCCCCTCGCATCTTGGGTGGGTAGTGTGGGTTGACTCGGGGGCTTCCCAGCTTTGTGGCCAGGGGAGGCAGGCCACCAACATCTGGCTGGCATGGGTGGCCATTTTCCTTTTTCTGGTTTCCCCACCCCGTTGGGAGGCATGCTGTGGCATCCTCATATCCTGTGCATGTGGCATGTGGTCACCCTTGCTGCAAAGTGCAAGGCCGAATCCGGCCATGAGGAGCCGCCAAAGTGTGATGCCTCCAAGACCCTCCCCCCAGGAGGAATAATTGTGTCAATTTAATTTTACTGTGATTAATTAGCACCACATTCATTATAATGGAAAAAGTGCTAATAGCCCTTAATAGGGCAAATTTATTTTCATGCAAATTTGGGCTTCAAGTCAGCCCAGTGGTGCTGAGGTCTGAGGCGTTGAACACCTTACCTTGCACTGCGCTGGTGACCTGGGTTCAGGAGCCAACTTGGGTCATCGGTGGTCAGCAGGAGGGAGAGGATTAAGCATCTGGAGGACTGCTCTCCTCTCCTGTGAGGAGGTGGGATAGCATATCCCTGCTACTAGTGACCCCCAACAGAGGCTGGGAGCACTGAAGCTGGGAACACTGAGAAAAGGGTGGAGGCAGCGGTGGACATCCTGTGGATGGGTGTGGGAGTACACCCGTCATGCGCTGACATCATTGCACGTCCTCACCTCCGGGGGACATACAAGAAGAAAGCCCCTCTTGAGCGAGCATCATGATACCCCCAAAAGGCTACCACTCCTTTTTACTGAACAAAGCCCAGCATAAGTCAGGGTGGGGTCTCCAGGGTGATGTTGGTCCCCTCCCATTCCTCTGCTGGGAGGGCCCCTCTGTGGGGGGTAAGCTACAGTCCTCCCCATCCTGCAGCTATGGCAGAGGCTAGCTGGGGGAGTGTTGAGAGCCTATGTACAGAGCTGATGGGATAAGGTGCCATCCCCACTGCAAGAGAGGTGAGAAACAGAATAAAAAAATAAAATTAGGGCGTCAGTGGAAATAGCGAAAATTATTTTACAGTGAAAATGTCAAGTTTTGCATTATATTCTGGTGTGACCATCATGCACTACAATGTGTAATCTACAATGCTGTATTTTAAAATATTCTGGGGGTAAGCATACTGTTAAAGAGCAGCTGACGCCTTCAGAAGAACTTTAACAAAACATAATATTTAAACACTGTCCAGCTTAGTTTCACACTTGTTGTGTATTTTCCCAGCCCATTATTTTTTGCTGAGGTTATCTGCATGAAAACAGGATATTTGCTCCTGAAAAGGTTATCTATTCCTGCTGCTTTCTCCCTACCTGAGGTCATAATGCACTGTTTGTGACATCACAGTTACTTCCATGGCAACATATTGTGATGTCACAACACAGGATTATGACTTGAAGTAGGGAGTAAGCTACAGAGGCAGATAAACTCTAAGGGATAAAGACTGTGTGTTCATGCAAATTCCCTCAGTAATAAATAAGTGGGACAATAAATATATACAATATATACAGAATACAATCTGAATTGTACCTAATTATTATATTTTTCAAAGTGTTCTTTGAGGTGTCAGCAGCTCTTTAACTCCCTCCTACTTATTTGGCTGAGTCATTTCAGGTTGTACAAATTGTCATTGGATGCCAACTCAACAGTTACAGTATATCTGAAGTGAAAATTGAATATATAGTGTGGTCTAATGGTTAGAGCAGCAACTTGGGAACTGGTGGATCACAGGTTCAGACCCCAATAGAGACAATTAGTTACTGTGTGATCAGGGGCAAGTCATGTAACCCGTCAGTCCTCCAGTCTACCTAGCTGCAGCAGCTGGACGAAGCATGCTCCCACTACAAAATGAGATGTTGCATTTCAGCTGGGCTACAGGAGGTAAATTATACAGAAATCAAGCTCTGATCAGAGCCAAATGACTGCTTATGCATTAGCCTGATAAAGGATAAACAATAATTGTATGGTTTGGATTGTAATTTACTTGCATATTATTGTGAAGTAATAATCCCACACTTACATCATAATAATAGCACAATAAAATAAACTATATACATCAAGGTAATGCAAAAGCAACTGTTGGTGCACACACACACACACACACACACACGCACACACACATACACGCACATGCATGCACAATGACATGTGCACATACACACATGCACACACTCACAGGCACACACTTACTGTATGAGCACACAGAGAACCCCCCAATATTCAGATACGTGCAAATTCTGTGGCACACAGACATGTGCACACACCACATAGATGCTTGCATAACCCATAACACAGACATATTCAGACTGTACTGCACACAGACTCCTGCACACCCCACTACACACATATATGTATGCCCCACTACACAAACACAGATGTTTGCACCCCCCCACTATACATACATAGACAATCACACACCCCATTAAGCACATGCAAGGATGCTTGTACACGCCATTAGAGAAACACAGACAATTATGCACAACCCATTACAAAAACATAGATGATCGCATATCCCTTTACATACTCATGTGAAGGCATAACTCAGTGCGCGCGCGCGCGGACACACACACACACACATATACACACAGTCACCACACCCCATCACACACATATGCTCCACACATGAAATAAATATCTTAATGCAGTAGTACGCAAATCATGAAAATTGACACTGACTAACTCCACAGCAGACAGGAACAGCTGTAATGAGTTTGGTGGCAACTGGTATCTGGATCTCAAAATTCACATAACAAGGAGAAGTTATTTTTGTTCTTCAGTGTCCCTGAGCCTCAATAAAATGGACACAGCAGGAGCAGCTAGTTATTTTTTAAATCAGAATTAATCTGAATGACAGGTACAAGTGCTGCATTTTGACAATCCATCCTCCACACATGCTGCAGTCTGCTCAGCAGAGAAATACAATGGATAATGCAACAAGCGACTGACACCACAGTTAGTAGTGACACTAGCAGATATAAACTCGCACCTTATGTTCTGGCATCCCCTAAATGAATAGCACAATCAGGACACAAGAGATAATAGGTAATAGAAGGAAATTAATTGGTTGAGCCCCTCTCAGCCATTGTACAGTGGCAGGATTCTAATCACAGCAACATGGCTATGACAACAGAAACCACACAAAGAAAGGGGAACATCAGTGCGGGAACAAGGCAACCTTCTGTAGCATAAATGGTATCCTGCTTGCAAGCTTGCTTCCTTATCTCTGTACCTGAGACCATGTAAGAGTGTGGCAGAGGGATCAGGCCAGTGGGAGAGGATCTCACTGATAATTCATGGCTATTATAAATGGCTCTGCAGAGTACAGTGTGAGGCCTCTACCCACCCCCACAGAAAACATGCACCAATATTTGTTGTGCCATGCATAGTGGCAAGGGACATCCTTCTTACCTTGTCCTCACACTCATTCCTGATACTCCCCCAGGATACATCTGGAAATGAGCTGTTACCAGTTCATTATGTCTTTCTTGGAACTTTTGAAATCAATCAATCAATAAAGAGGAAGGAAGGAAGGAAGGAAGGAAGGAAATCACAGACTCCATTAAACACATGCGCAGATGTGTGTACACTCCATTAGAGAAACACAGACAATCTTGCACAACCCATTACAAAAACACACATCATAGATCAGTATCTGATGTGTCTCTCATCTCTCTTCTGTGAAACAAAGCAGTCTGGATCCCCAAGGTACAAGGAACAGGCACCATAATGTACCACTTACTGTAAATTTAGACAGTGTAGGTAAAGTGGATCCCACTAGACTCCAGGGACTACTAGCAGTGGATCACTTACAGGGAGGTGATGTTTTTCAGCCAGTAAAGCAGGTTTCTTTCTCTGTAAATAGGGAGGGGGGGACAAGTCTGCTGTTTTGCAGTGCTATAGATCCCTCTACAATGTATAGCACTGCATTGCAGTTGTTCTGCAGCCAGCATTTCAATGAGTGGGAGTACCAGAGATGGAGTACATTGGGTAATTTGCCTTTTCTGTTCTTGGTCATAGCCACCCCTTCCCCATACTTGTGTAACCCCTAGGTGGTGCTAACCCAAGGGCTACTACCCCTGCCTGCTTGGCTAGTAGCAGGTTAAGGGGCCTGAATTCTGAAACGGGTGCCTCCACCCAGAGGTCAGGGATGGTAGTGGTCAAACTAGCCTGGGCACAGCCCTCCAGGACACTGTAACCCCCCCTGTTTCCCTGCTAGTGGCCGAAACAGTACACAATAATTACGTTCACAATGACCCTGATATACCTAACAAGTACCCACGCAGTTTGTACTTACCACCAGGGCTGGTTTCTCCAGTTTGACCCTGGGAACCCCCAGTGAAACAAGGTTAGACAGAGCAAATGGCAACAGTGTGATAGTTCGAGCACAAACTGGAACCACAGTCTGGTTGAATGCAGAAAAAAGTAGATCTGATTTATTCAGGGGATTTGAACAAAGGAGGGGTGTAATCAGGTTAATTAGCTTAAATGCTCTATCAATCACACAGCTGTGCATGCATTCAGAGTCCCTAACACAGTCACACTCTCTGGGTACCCAGGTGGAAAAAAGGTGGGCTAGCCAGGACTGTTGCCTGGGTAGGCTGGCGTTGCAGCTGGTCAGGGCCCTGTGATGGAAAAAACAACTTGCACAACACACTATTTGTAATCCGGAGCCAGGTGGCTCAGTTCATGAAGGAAGAGAAATTAGAAAGCAATCAGATGACACACTTAGATTAAACTGTAGTTGCAGCGAGCTACCCTGATGGTTACTCACGATACCCAAGACCGGACACAGGATGGACAAAAATCGAGACAGCAGGTGAATTTTCTGGAGTGCCAGGAGAAGCAGGACCCACAAGATTCACCGAGGCGTTGTTCCTGTTCATGCGTGGAGTAGGGGGTTGATCCCCGGGCAGGTCTCTCGTCGATGGCTCTTCTCTGTGCAGTAGGGTAATCTGGCAGGGCCCTCGTGGCAAGGCCCAGCCGCATGGAGCTAACTGCGGATTCAGTCCGTTTGGGCAGGCTACAGTTTTCAGCAAGCAGAACACAGTTCACACAGTGAGGAAACACAGCACAACCCACTATCATCAAACAGCATATTTATATGCAAAGGGTTCTACAATACCAGGCAAACAGCTCTCCAGTCACGATCACAGTCTCTGCTCAGACCGGGAGCTCAGAAGTAGCTGGAGTTCCTGACAGGCCGATCACATGCAGCAAAATCTTCGGTCTTCTACAGGTTGAGCCCGGTTATACTTCAGTGGCTTACTTCAGTCTCACCACCTCAGATTTAGTCCGAAAGCAATTTTATTCTCTCTCTCTCTCAGGGTAGCAGGCAGACTTACAGGCCTCAACTCGAGCCTTCCCACAGTTCTCCCGCCTGAACTAGGCTGACGGCCGCTCGACTGTCTCAAGATTTGCCCCTTCGGCTTCCAACTCAGATCTGCCCTAAACAGCAGGCAGCTCGAGGATTTCTTTCAGATCCACAGGGTTGGTTGGCTGATTCGGTTGTCAGTCAAAGCAAGAGCTCCCCCCTTCAGTTACACAAGGTGCCAACAGTCCAAAACTACAATTCCCAAACTTGTACTCCATATAGCCCTTTCAAACAGGCTCCATTTTAGAGTCCCCAGGTACTGATTGGTCCAAATCGGCAGTTTGGGACCAAGATGGTGGAGAGAATGATAACAGTCCTTGCTGCAAAGAAAGCAGGTTAGAACAAACTACAATGTTTTCTCTGCTCTAATAAATGATCAGCAAGCAGGTACCTTTTAACAGGGTTCCTTCTGTGCAATTAGCGATGGCCAAAACAGAGCGATTATCTGGCAGTCCAAGCGGGACTCGAGCATGACAACACTTAGCCTCACTTCCAGATTAACTATTACTGTAAACTAGGCAGCTCTTAAAGCGACAGTACATAGAGGCTACACAGGCACTCTTTAGCAATAAATTTAATCGGCTATAGCGCCGGACACCAACCTGGCAGTGAGCACTTAGGCATGATCATGGAAGACTTTTCAGGAACCCCCATTTGTAGGGGGGTTACTCCTGCAAAAAGTCTGCTTTGATATGCAGCATTAACCCTTAGATTGCTAACAGAATTAGAATGTATAGGAAATCTGGACAGCTATATCAGTTAAAAGTTTGCTTTTGACTATACCAAGCACCTTAACACGCTTTTTAGAAACATAGAGACATAGAAACATAGAAAATGATGGCAGATAAGGACTGCAAGGCCCATCCAGTCTGCCCATTTCTTTTTCTACCTTATGAATGTGCCATCAGCCTTTGCTCTGTCAATGGTCTGTCTATTCATACTCATATGTATTTCTACCTTATGCCTATCCCATGCCTATTTGAAGCCCTGCACTGTATTCATATCCACCACTTCCTGAGGTAGGCCGTTCCATGCATCCACCACCCTTTCTGTGAAAAAGAACTTCCTCACATTACCCCTTTATCAGCCTCCCTCTAATCTCATGCTGTGTCCTCTTTTCCTGCTATTTTTCTTATATTGAAACATGTTAGACTCTTCAACCTTGTTAACGCCCTTAAGGTGTTTGAATGTTTCGATCATATCACCTCTCTCCCTCCTTTGCTATAGGGTATACATATTGAGCTCCGTTAATCTGTCCTCATATGTTTTCTGATGCAGTTTCTGCACCATTTTGGTTGCCCTTCTCTGGACTGCCTCAATTTGGTTAATGTCCTTGTGAAAGGTGTGGCCTCCAGTACTGCATGCAGTACTCGAGATGGAGCCTAACTAGTGTCTTGTAAAGAGGGAGTATTACCTCCCTCTTCTGGCTTGTGATGCCCCTACTAATACACCCCAACATCCCCCCCTAGCCTTACCTACTGCTTTAGTGGTCTGCTTGGATGATTTCAGGTCATCAGTGATGATGATGCCCAAGTCTCTTTCTTCCCTTGTGACTGCCAGCAACTCACATCCGAGCCTATAGGTGGCTTCAGTGTTTCTCTTCCCTATGTGCATGATCTTACACTTCTTTGCATTAAACCCCAGTTGCCACTCTTCGACCATTTTGCACGTTTATCCAGGTCTCTTCTTATTCTGCCCACCCCATCTGGATCATCTACTCTATTGCAGATCTTGGTGTCATCTGCAAACAGACAAACCTTACCTTCTAGTCCATCTACAATGTCACTGATGAATATATTGAAGAGGACTGGCCCCAGGACTGATCCCTGAGGTACCCCTCTTGTGACTTGCATCTCTTCTGACTGAATACCATTTACCACCACTTTCTGTTTTCTGTCCATCAACCAGTTTGCCACACAGTTGACCAACTTCTGACCCACCCTGAGCCTACCCAGCTTATTAATCAATCTTCTATGTGGAACAGTAGTCAAGGTAGGCAACATCAACTGCTCCCCCTTGGTCCACCACTCTGGTTACCCAGTCAAAGAAATCTATGAGATTTGTTTGACAGGATCTTCCTTTTGTAAACCCATACTGTCTTGGATCATGTTCTCCCATGTATTCCAGGTGTTGCACTATCCTTTCCTTAAGGAGTGCCTCCATAATTTTGCTCACTACTGAGGTAAGACTGATTGGTCTGTAGTTCCCTGCCTCCGCCCTGCTACCACTCTTGTGGATTGGGATCACATGAGCCCTTCTCCAGTATTCTGGGACAGTTCCTGTGTTCAGAGACTCACTAGAGTCAACACATGACTCTTCGTCAGGTAAATGTTAACTAATCAGTCTCTCAAAGTTTATATACATAAGTTGTATTAATCATAAAACCCATTGAACAGAAACAATACACTTAAAGTGATTTATTAGGGCTACGCAATGGCCCAGCTGTGCTGGAGACACATGGTTGGGGGTAGACTTGGGTGCTGGCTTGGACAGCTTTTAAAGGTGGGATGGTGCAGCCATTTGGCAGTGCTCATAACAGAGGAGAGGTGGTACTGTGTTCCACAGCCTCAGCAATGGGGAGCTTGCTCTTCCACAGAGATTCACTTTGTGCATAAAAGGCCACTAGTGGCATAGCATGGCACCATGTAGGGTTTGGGAGGAGCCAAGGGAGAAAAGGGGAATAACAAAAAGCCCCAGTGTCATCAGAATGGTGACCACTGGTACACAGTGCTCCCCTCCATGAGTCTTCACCAGTCTTACAATGGAAGAAGCAGCAGAGGGAGCTGCATGCTTGATGGACTGATAACACAACAGAAGGCTGGAGGATAGCAATGAGAGAAAAGCAACAAGCAAAAAAGTGATTTATTACAGTAGATGTAGGTTTCCAAAGAAGTCCACATAAACGTGCCTCTAAGTATGGTATTTCCTAAGATTATTTATTTTAAGTGCATTGATAAATTCCAAGCTATTTTTCCTTCTACCTGGCAATTTTATGATGTGTAAAACTGAATTTTGTTCTGTTTTAGTATGTATTAGTGGCACTTCAATGTATGTGTGTGTGTTTTATATAAAATCAGTACAAGTTAATAAAGAAAACTTGACATCCTGACAGCTGATTCAGGGCCCAACATTCAAAATAGATTAAAATATTGTGAACAGATATGCACCCACAGAAATGAATCACCCATACTAAGCATACTTAGAAGGAATACTTTGGTCATTAGATCTGTGTTACCAGGCATCACTCTATACAGTGACACATTCACAAAGTTGTAATACACTCAGCTAATAAGGTGATATACCACAGTCTAGGATGACAGGCAAAAATAGAAATAAATGGAAATCATGGCTAGCTATGTAAATTCAAAAAGAAAATAGGAATACAAGCAAAAGAATGGGGATGGGATGGTGTAGTGCCATTTATTACAATACAGTTGCTAACTTAATGTTTGGTGGTATATAGAGTCATACATTAATATACTGTTACTAGCCTTGCTCTTCCACCTAGTAGATCAAGGCTAATAGCATTTTTATTCAAGGCAAGGCACGTTTGTTTGTTAAGCACCCCTCCTGGAGCTCAGGGTGCAGTATAAGGTATACCATTATATGGGCACCACAATTTGGGCACCACAACCAATTCACCCATCATGCAGGTGAACTGAATTTTGTGGTGCTGGGCAGGGAGGGTGTCATCCAGGTGTTGCGCCTCCTGTCCCATACAACTTTGAGCTGGAGGTGATTATATATAAGTACAGGGGTGCAGGTGCTGAAGCTTCCCATATGGGGGGCAAGGAGGGGTGCCAGGCAGAATGTGTCGTGGGCATGTTGGGGCTTGGGTAGCACAATTGTTGGCGAAGTTCACCGTCAATTGTACTGTCGCCATAATGACAGTTGCAGAATCTCTTGGTGCCACATCATGGATGAACCACAATACAATAGGCAAACAATAATGGGCAAATAAATACAAATACATATAAATAAATATATAAAATGAAGAAAATATATCAGTAAAATAAAATAAAAATTTAGTTCAAGGGTAGGCCAGTTAAAATAGATACAATTTCAAAGCACCCTTATGCCTCTACTGAGTGGGTTGAGCAACTATGGAGTGGAAAGGAATTCCAAAGAAGCAGAGTAGCCATATTTTTCTGCCAAAAGACTTTTTCAGACTACTAACAGGAGGAATTCAACAAACTTTTTATGGTGTTAAAGAGTTGAAGAAGACAATTGTTTCAGCAGCAATCCTGCCAGCTGCCCGTACCTCTATCCTCCTGACGAACAGAACACCTTCAAATCTGGTTAAGTGTCCGGGCTAGCACTGTGCGGGTATGATAGGCGTCCACCTGTTGCCACCCTCCTCTAATTGGACTGCTGCTCTCTGCTCGGCCACTGTTTGGCCCTGCCTTTTCTCTGTTGGATTATTAGTCTCTGGGCTTCCGTGCCCTCTGCTTTGCATTGACTCTTGCCAAACACTACTGCTATCTGTCTAGTCTCCCATTGGTTCCTTATAAAATTCCGCCACTAGGGGTGCCATCTAACATATCTTGAATGGGTCTTCATTTCCTTACTGTAATCTTTACCACAAGTAGAGCCTCCAGCTGGTCTGCTTTCCTAATTAACCTTTGTGGGGCTTTACTTTCTGCTTCTCTGAGCCACTTCTTCTAAATAATTGCTACGCTAGCAGGAAACACTTTGTTGTTTTTGCTCTATCTCTAATTTTGGCCAAGGGTTAAAATGGTGGAACAGTCACCCTTGGCAGTCTTAATTTTACACACTATCTCTTTATCCCTAAGAGCTAATCCTCTGTCTCAGTATACCACTAGCCTTCCTACCCAAGTCAAATAGTAACACTATGGCGAAGTATAGTCTGCTATGGGCACTCTTGTCATTTGTCCTTTTACTCAGCCTGGAAACTGCCACATGGGCTCTCCCATGTAACCAAATGGCAAAAAACTCCTCAGAGGCTTACCGAAACTACAGTATATTTTCTCTAACTTGATTTCAGAGTCAAAGCCTAATCTGCAACCTAACCCTATCCTCCTTGTTAGAGGCAGCATCTATTACCCTCTACATGCCAAGAGGAAGTTGCCATGGAGATGTGCTTTCACCCTAACCTACCACTGTGCGAGGCTTTGGTTCCTAGCCATGATCATTATTCTGCTATCTGGGATGTCAAACAAATCCAGGTCCACCTACCTGTTTATTTTCCCAAATGAGTTATCTGGCATGTCCAAGAAAGGATTATTAATTGCCTATATCAGTATCAGAAGTCTTACCTGTCACCATGCGGAACTCGAGGCCTGGGTGAAACTCTACAATCCTGATGTACTCTGTCTCACAGAAACTTGGCTTAAACCTGGAATACCTGATGATGTATGCTCCTTGCCTAACTATTCCCTGTTCTGGCTGGATACATCCTCATCCAAGTGTGGAGGTGGAGCTGCCCTATTCTTCAAAAACCACCTCAACATCTCTATTGTCCCAGCATCTGCCTCTCTTGCAGTGTGCGAATTCATACAGGCAACTATTGTATTGGGGGAAAAGAAGCTTCATATTATCTGTGCCTATAATCCCCCTGCTGGGGGAATAGTAGGTCTTCAAGAACTCCTTGACATCACCTCCCAGACTGTAAATCATAATGAGGCTGTCATCCTAGGTGATCTTAACCTCAGTTGGTTAGGGTCAGCTCAGATATCCTTGCAGTCACTCACGCTTAGTTATAATTTTCACCAGTTGATCTCAGAAGCAACTAGAGCCATGTCATCCCATTAAGCGGGTACACTCCTAGACTGGTGATGGTTAACCGTATGGAACATGTGTCAAAAGCAGGAATCCTTACAGATGCACTAACAGACCACTCACCCACTTTTTGTATCCTATCTATGGTTGCGCCTCCATCAAGACTAATCACGTTTACAAATCTAGCTCATATTGACCAGGATGCATTTCTCTATGATGTCTCCAATATTGACTGGGCAGGTATCTATCAAACAAAGGATGTGGAGGTTGCTCTACAGATATTCCTAAGTGAATATCTTACCATTCAATATAAACATGCCCCCAAGACTACTAGGAGGGTCAGAGAAAACAGACGAGGTGGCTACATAAAGACCTCCTTGCTAATCTGCTTGAGAGGACAAGCTTGGATTCATTACTGGAAACAAACGGGCCTACAGTCAGATCTTATTGTCTATAAGTGAACTAAGGAACAGATGTAAGAGACAAGTTAGAGTTGCTAAAGCAAATACTGCAAGGACCTTCTACAAAACTCAGCCTGCGACCGAGAAATTCTGGGCCCATGTCAAAACATTTCTTGTACCTACTTGTTCGGTCACTCCTGATGATATTATCATAAATGGGGCACATTGTAATGACCTAGGACCATCTCAAACAGTTTTAACAATCTTTTCTCTGATCTTTCATACTATACCTTGGCTTTACAACCTAGTGGATCGCACTCCAATCTACCTACCACACTACCATCAGACAACCATACTGCCCTATCGTATGATGCTCCTCCAGCGCCACCATTCTATTTCAAGGCTATATCAAGAGCGGAAGTTCTGAAATTACTGACATCCATATCTGCCAATACCAGCTCTGGTTCTGACTCACTGGAACCTCGTCTTCGTAAGCTGGCTGCTCCACTCATGCCTCTCAATTGCCAGAATCTACACTTTATCCCTTATCCATAGCACTGTGCCAGACCTATGGAAATCTGCAAGAGTAACGCCTGTCTTTAAAAAAGGTGACCCAAAGAACATGGTCAATTACAGACCTATAGCAATTCTCTCTGTCCTTAACAAGATCCTAGAGAAAATAGTTGCATCAAAGACCATTGACTACCTTACACGCTACAGTCTCCTCTCAGACACTCATCATGGTTTCAGAAAAGGTCATAGCACCACCACGGCTCTTCTTCAACTAACTACTGATATTCTGTCCAACACGGACTCTGGAAAACTCACAGGTGCCATCTTCATTGACCTCACTAAGGCTTTCAACCTTGTAGACCATCCCCTGCTTCTCTCCACTCTCCATAAATTCCATTTCTCTCACCCTGTTGTGGACTGGTTCTGTAGCTACCTGTCAAACAGGTTGCAAAGCAGTCAAATTTAACTCCTCCCTGTCCAACAACATGTCTACTATCAACCTTGGGGTCCCCAGGCTCTATCCTTGGGCCCCTTCTGTTCTCAATTTTATCAACAATTCAGCTGAGGTCCTGGAATCCTGCTCAGCTATTCTCTACACTGATGACCTGATCATCTACACTAGCTCTTCTAGTATTGCCTGCATAAACACATCACTTACTTCAGATTTCACAGGTCTTAGACTGGCTACTAGACCATAGCTTGTACTAAATGAAAAGAAAATGAAAGCCATGCTCCTAGGTTCTGCACCAAAGATTAAGACCTGTTCTAGTTTGCTGGAGGTTCTTCACCCAGTAGGATTTCCACTTGAAAATGTTACTTCTTTCAAGTACCTTGGGATCCTCCTGGACCAGTCCCTAGATTTTAATTTCACATTCAGTCCTCGTGCAAAGGCTGTAAACCCGAAACTAAGAGTAGCACACAAAACGAGCTACATGCTTACACCCTCAGCCAAATTAGCACTGCCGAGGTATTCTGCTCCCAACCCTACTTATGGTGCCTCTATTCTTACCTCTGCCCATAAAACCTCCCTACTAAAATGGGACTAACTTATAACAATGTATGCCAATTTCCTCTTCATCCCTCGACTCAAACATCACTGCCTTCTTTATAAGGATCTGAATTGGCTCTCACCCTCTGCCAGTAGACAATACTACCTTGGATCACTAATGGACCCGATTATCTGGGAAAAAAACATCCCAGCTGGCGTTGTTGCTGGTCCCTCAGCCATCCTCCCATGGCCTGTGATCAGCTGACAAATCCTCTGCTCTATGTTCCGAGATGTGGACGACTAAAGGCACAGGGCCTTCCAATTCTCTGCTCCCAGGCTGGA
Source organism: Neoceratodus forsteri (assembly GCA_016271365.2). Lineage (NCBI taxonomy): Eukaryota > Metazoa > Chordata > Ceratodontiformes > Ceratodontidae > Neoceratodus > Neoceratodus forsteri. The sequence goes on along the minus strand of CM028136.1, from coordinate 444,015,609 downwards.
ATGCTCTTCCACTCAACCTCCAGCTGTCTCAGTCTCACTTTGGATTTAAAAGTGAATATCATCATTATCTATCCTTAGCTGATGCTTGTACATGCTTTGACCCAACCTGAAGCTCCTGAGACTCACCAGTAATGTCACCCCTGCTCTGATCCAGCTCCAAGACTGTCTCCTCTTCCCCTTCCCATATTTTTCCTTCTCTTTGTAAATAACTTATTGACTACTAGCTCTCTTCCTTCTTGAACCTTGTTGCTGACCATCCACCGTTGTTTTGCCAATTACCATCCCTGACCTTCTTTCTGTCAGTCTTTCTTGTTATGTTTGAACATTCCTCACATTTCTCTCTATATAACCTTACTATCTTATTAACCCTTTCACTCCACAGGTCGGGTCCATGGTTTCTGCACTTATTATATATCTAACTGCCATTATCTGTATAATGCTTGACATTATTTTTTGTTGTTTCTACCCATTGTATTTTTGTAGCACTGCTGTACTGTTCCTCTATTTGTATTATTTCACCCATGTTGCTGTTGTTCAACTGTTCTCCTTTTGTTGTACTCTCCTGGGTCGTGCCTGAAAATAGTCATTTTATGGCTAGTGCACCTACCAGTTAACAAAACTAAATAAATAAATAAAAATCACCCTTGACAGAAACTCTGTCTTTTCACTGTGGTTGCTTGTTGATAGTCACCATAGTGAGTCCTCAGCACCAACCATCGTCTACTAATTGGCCCTATGGAATTCTGCAGATAGCGAAGACGGTCATTTTGCTATGTGCCTGTTGTTTGAGAAGACACAGGTAACAGGAATGCACAGCGTGTTTTATTTTTCTAAAGGTATACCAACTACTGCTTAGGAAAGTGCGTTCTTACCAGCCCATCTTTTTGCACTTTCTGTCTGCTACGGTTAGATTTTCTCCCTATTTTCTCTTGCCCACAGGAAGAAAGCCATGGAGAGGTGGTTGCTGTTGCTGGAGCTGTGTGTGAGCAAGGGGCCAGCTGGATGGTTGAAATGGGGAGCAGAGGCTTTGCTTGGCTGGAAGTGGATTTTCTGCTGATTTCTGACTGCACCTGAAGAGGAGATTTTCACTGCAGCAAAACAACTTCAGCTTATTCAAGGACAGTATTGTTTGGACTTTACGAGGGTCCTATTGTATTTATCTGCTAAAAAAGATTTTATTTTACCCTTTTAGAAGTATGTGCAGTGAATAAGTATATGTATGTGGATTAACCATCTATCCATTTTAAAATTTGCTCTGGTGAATTGTTTTATAAGTATTCAGCACTTTACTTTTCATACAATAGCCTACAGAGCCATAATACTGTAGTGCTATAATTATTTTATTTTTTATTTTTTCATGCCACTTGTTTTGCTTTGTGTCACATGACCTAGCTCTTTTATGTGCATGCACCCCTTTGGTGTTCAGAGCATTCAGGTCGCCATATTTTTTGGAGGCACACATGCAGTAAGTCCCAGGAACATTATTAAGTATCTATGCATTCTCAAAGTTTTAGAGTAAAATTTGTTCCGTTTTAGCACTGTGGCTGCCTGAGCTAGAATATACCTTTAGTGCTATGGTACTGTGGAGGTGTTTCTTTTTAGCTGCTTCATAAATCAAATCATTTTGTATGGTGCAACTTTTTGCACCCTAACATTGATTTTGAGCCACCAAGAGGTCCACAGTGGTGGACTTACTCAACGTATGGATAAGCATTATTAAAAACATTGGCTCTTTCTTTTGTGATTGCTGTTTTTGACTTGGTTACTAGTGGGCCACTTTAGCTATTTTAAAGGGCTGTTGAATGTACAGATCAAATTTATTAAGGTTTACTAAAAGAGCTATTTTTCAGATGCTAACTAGACATTCGTTTTAATCTCTCAGAAATATTGTGGTGGACTAGCATTCTCCCCTCATATCTGGGTGGTTTTTCTTGCACAGTATGTGATTATTTTTCCCCAAAGGCCTTACTGAACCTTTATTGAAGTTTTTTACTTTGTTCATATGTGCCCCATGTGTCAGCTTGGGGTTTTGCTTGACTTTTTGTTTCTAACAGCTATAGCTGGTGAACTTTAGTCTGGGTGATCTTATTGGTGTTTATGGGTGCCAAAAGGTGCTAACAGGCTGTGCATATTTTACCTAGTGAGCATCTAGCTCCATAGGTTTATTGCAGTTTATCTTATTTGATATTTTTATTTGTATTTCAAGTGGATCTTTGTTTTTATCTAGTGTCCAGTTTGTTCAGCTTGAGAAAGACATTGTTGTGGCCAGGACTGAGACTTTTACTGGGAACTGCATCCCTTTGGAACTGCTTATATGAGAACAAACGGATCATATAACTCCCAATTAAAGGTCCTACCTTGAGAAATAGATGTCCTCACGAGGGCTTTAAGAAGCATCTATCTGGCTACATATTGCTTACTTAAACAAACTTGCTAAAACCGAAAAATTTAGAGTATTGAAGGGTGAGAGTCTATTGTTCCTGAGCAAACCTGAACTCAAATCTGTTGGACTTAGGTGCAGATCATTCAGCTGGTCATATTTAAAGCATTTCTGCACTGTAGCACTTTCTGGACTCACTCTGGACTCATCTTTATTGTACCATAAATTTGTGTAATCTGCTTAATTTTGTGCATTTTGGGGATTTTTCTTTTGTACATCTAGTATACCTGCATATTTTTGCACACTGATTGTATAGTGGTTGTATTGAACACAGTAAGCAATATGTACACACGTGAGTAGTAAGGAAATAGGCACTGGTCAGAATGGTCAGAGTAAGTCCTCTAACAATAAGAAAAAGAAAGAATGGGTGTATCTTTTGCAAGAGCTCAAAATAGCCTCTGCCACTTCATCAACTCCTGCTGAAATAGCCAAAGCTCGATCATTGCCTCAGTATATCAAGGAGGAAATATTTCTAGACTTTAGGGATAGTTTAGATAGGACACACAATCCCCCCCTTCCCTATTACACAGGGAGGTGAGGTTGTCACTGTGAATGCAGATTCCAGTGGCTCACTGCACTCTTTGGGGGCTTCTGGTCTCTCCCATGTTAATGAGACCCCTTTAATCCCCAGCTGCAATCTTATACAGGAAGTTAACAGCTTTAAGAGCTCAAATGAATACCCTCTGGAATAAGGAATCTGCACGAAGGAAAATAACTGATTATTTTACTTCAATTAAAAGTAAAAATAAAATACCTAAAGATGTAAACTGCCAACTGTTATTAGAGATGAGGCTACGAATAGACTGACACCTTACCAGTGGAAGCTGCAGAGACTTTGAAAAGGGACAAGAAATCTCTCTTTTCCCATGGGGTTAACTCCTTTTAGCCCACTGAATCTGACTGATAATGAGCACCTATCTCTGTACACTCAGAAGCATCTTCTATTTTGGCTCCATCTCCTGATAAAGTTTTGAAAAATTAGATGCAGAAGTAAACAAGATAAATTTAGCCCTGAATTTTTAGCCCAATGCCCAGTTACCCTGTTTAAGTATACTATTACAGCATTGGCTTATCCAATTATGGCAAACATTGTTCTTTTGAAAGCTTATAAAGAAATTAAACAATATATTGGAAACTTAACATCTCTGTTTTCTCAAAGATTTAATGAGTTGGTAGAAAAGATTGAGCTTATTGGAGATGAAACTGAGGGTGAGTAGGACATTGTTCATTCCTTCTATACTTATTCCACCAACCCCCAAAAATAAAAAAGTAGGAATAATACAAATGATAAAAGAAGACCAATCAAAAAACAAAACAAAGAAAAGAAAAAAAGCAAGGAATAACCAAAAGACAACAGATAACATTACACAAATTTAACTTTCTAACAAATCATCAGATGCCTTTATACCACTTTCCAAGGAATTGGGTGCTATTGCACAGACCTCACCTACTATTCCAGCTTTTGTTTTAAATGATAACAAAAATGATAAATATAAAGTTTTTAGTAAGATAGATAAACCTAGAGGACCTTCTACTGCTAAAAAGACAGTGTCCTTGCCAAAAACTAATCAGACTCAAGAGGCTGTAGCTGCAAGCCCTAGGGTAAAAATCTTAAAAAAAATTATCTCATTTAATAAACCAAACTATTGTTACTGGGGAAGAAGTGGTATTCAAATTAGAAAACATTTTTACTAAATCTTATGAAACACAAGAAACATTACAGAAGCTAATAGAACATCTTATTAGTGCTGAACTAGAACTTCAAAGGAAGCAAAGGCCCTCTTATATGTCTTTTGGGATAGTAAGGCCCCTCTAATCCTATATATGTGTTGCTGCCCAATATGGAAGTAGCAAAACAAATCTGGGTAAAACAACAAAGATTGAATACTCTTGGAATTTTAATTTCTTCACCTGCTACATAGGCAACAATATGGAAATATACATACAACACCAAAATTCAGGATATATGTTTTTTAGTAGAAATTATCCATGATACCCTTGTACTGTTAAACTGGAATATTGATGAACAAAAGTTACTAAAGACTGTATTTTTGGAATTAGTTGGACTGATGGGGAAAGTCCCGTCATATTGACACCCTTTGTTTGGACACTAATTGCCACTACACTTCAAATGGAAATTAGTCCAGCCAACTTGGAATCTGTTACAAGGGTACACTATGGAGAAAATGAGACACAAATAGACATTACAGTAAAATCTACTGAACTATATGAATATTTACTCTTACATACCAAAGAGTGGGATAGGGCCAACATTTTTTGGTATCTTTTTCTGTTCCTGAATTTTGCACTCGCATGGATCGGAAAAATCTTAATAGCTCCTGACTAATTTGTGAGTGAAACATAATCTTGTCTACATCTCTGGATCTTCCAGCTGATTCAATATATGCTAATTTTCTCTCATGGAATATTGATAGATTTGGCAGTAAAATGGTAGATGCTAATTGGATTGATTTTGTACAAAAATTTGATACATTATTATTTCAAGAGACTTGGGCAATAAAATATATATCTATTAATGGCTATGATGCACACTGCACAAACGCTACAAAGGATAATCAATATGGCAGACCCAAAAGATGGTTTGGCACTTCTTGTCAGAAGAGGCAGGGGTATTCAGGTGTTGGATTTTGCTTCCCCTAGTAATGACTCCACACTGAGTATTATGCAATGGAATGATAGTCTCTTTCTTATTGCCAGTATTTATGTTTCTCCACGTTATTATTTAACACTGTCATATGATTTTTGGACTAAATTTACTGATGGAGTTGACTCTTTACTTTCCAAGCACCAGGTCAATATGGTTTTAATTGCAGGAGACTTTAACTCTCACATTGCAAATTTTGATAATTTAGCAATATTACAATCTTATATGTATTTGGGGGGATCTTGCAGTAAGGAAACTACTCAGATAAAGTAGGTAATGAATCAAAGAAACGATTTCTAAAGTTTATCATGTATAATAGTCTTGATAATTTCAAACATACCTTGGATGAATTATACTATACAAAACAACTTTTGGTATGATAGTCCCACTAGTGTGGGGGACATTCTAGATCAGCCAATGAGTCCCATTATGTCCGAACTTCCTAGTAAAGTAATCCTAGTAGTAACCTCCTAATCCTTAATGGCAGAACTGAAGGAGACAGGGAGGGGCTATGTACTTTTTTTCTTGCTTCTGGCCAGAGTATCATAGATTATATACTAATTTCTCCTGAAAGTCATGACCTCTTCAAAAACTTCTGTATGTATATATATATATATATATATATATATATATGAGGCCAGAAAGTGATCATGCAGCACTTTTATTAACAGTACAAACTACAAAGAAAGAGCAACTCCTGCTGAGAAAAACAATTACTTGAGGCCCCTAGTCTCTTTAGGGTGTACCAAATTAGCCTTACCTTAAAAACAGAGAAAGATACTAAACTGCACTATTATATCTCTGTCTGTTTACCTTTTTGCACTCTTGGGTGTAGTATGCCCTGAGAAGCACCTCATATATCTACCTTTATGTTTACAAAGCAAAATCTCACATTGGCAGAGCAGCCATTAGCTTTGTGCTCCCTCAGCTGTGGAGCAAGCTACACAAAATCTTTGAAATTAACTCATCCCATCAGCTTAGTAGCTTTTAAATCTCTATATCTACATCATAACAAGGAATCCTGTGCCTGTCTACCCTAAATTGTGACTCCTATAAATCCAAGTACACTCCAATTGCTACTGTTAAAAGACTGGTCACATCTATAAATCGGCTCTTCCCTCTCCCCTTTTCTGCCCCCCACATCTGTTCCTTCCACATTCCTTTGATCCTGGCTCCAGCTCTAAATTCTCCATACCGCATCACTATGTACCTTTTTATATTAGGTTTTATTTTTTCTCAGTGTATCTTCTGATATGTATATTTCTTTACTTACATGAAAAATTGTGTCCCATCCAAAATTTGCAGTATCTTCTGTTCCAAACATATACTACTGTCAATGCTACCTGCTGATACTTTGTATATACTGTATTATTGTATCCTACTTTAATTTTTTTTATTATTATTTTCTTTGTGCATTGCATCCCATGTATATTATTCCTTGTTGACAAACCCAGGTCCACCTCGAAAATGAGCTTGTTCAACAGTGCTTGCCTGGTTAAATAAAGACTTTGATTGATTGATTGATTGACATTATCTGTTCATCCCCTACGACCCATTTATTGTCAGTTGCTAAAGGCCAAACTTTGGCTAAACAATTACATGAAAAACTGGAACCTTGTTTACAGTATATCAGTAAAAAGATTTATTCTACAGTTGGAAACAACCACCCTGTTTCTTGGTTTGATATGCAATGTAAAGTGGAAAAATGTAAATTAGGAAGATTAGTAAGGTTTACCAAAAAATTAAAAAAACTAAGGCCAATTTTGTAATATTGAATACAGCAAGAAAATCTTACAAAATTTTTTGTCACAAACAAATTTAAAATTCATGCAAAGACAGTGGCAGCAGATGTACCAAACAATAAAAGTCATGGACTGTAAGTCATTTTGGCTTATGGTCTCAAAAGGGATTACTAGGTATTCCCCTTCTCTTGCTATTTATATTACAGAGGATACATGAGTAGTGTATTTTTGAAAATTGTTCACGCATGACACTCCCTCAATAACTAGTAGCACTCTAGATTGGATGTTTTCCATCACTTATTTGCTTTTAATTTTTACACTTGGTGAAATTGAACAGGTAATATTATAATTGGCCAGTAATAAAGCCCCAGGGATGGACATTATGCCCAAAGAAATTTATAAAGACATTATGAATTATTGAGTGCCTTTTCTAACCAACTTCTTTAATGTCTGTTTAGCAGAAAATTGTATTCTTCAGTCATGGACCAAAACATAATCATGCGCTTCTTAAAATAGGATCATTTAATATTCCATCAAATTATCATCCTATTAGTTTAATTGACATCAGTCATAAAATATTTTCTTGAATTCTTCTGAATAAACTTCAAGGGTGAATAGATAAATCTAGTCCACTCTCTAACTTCCAAGCAGGGTTTTGTTATGGTTTTCAACCATTGACATTTTTGTAGCCCATCTGCTTAAAAGTATAGTTTATTCATAAAATGAAACACTTTACCTTGTTTATTGATTTTTCAGCCGCATTTGACTCAGTGGTCAGAGAGATCCTTTGGGATATATTACTAGCTTGAGGTGTTCCCTTAAATCTAATAATTCCTATTTATTTACTGCACAGTAATACCCTAACTACTGTAAGATATGATAATAATGGTAATCAAACTGAATATTTTGTGACCAAGGGAGTTAAGCAAGGCTGTCTTTTGCCCCTTCCCGCTGTTTAGCATTTATATTGATTCATGATTAAGTTCTGACAGTACTTTACCTTTAGATTAGTACTTTATGTCAGTGTCAGTGGCTCAGCTGGTAGCACACTCACCTCTGAGGCTGGGAGATCAGAAGGCTGTGGGTTCTATCCCCATACCAGGCACTTGGGTTAATATCCCAATACTGACACTGTAGTGCAGCATGAGGGGGTGCTGCACTCCTGATGAGCCGTCTTTCAGATGAGATGTTAAACTGAGGTCCCATCTGCCTGTTCTGGTGGTAGTTCAGGTGGATGTTAAAGATCCCATGGCACTTCTCGAAAAAAGAGTAGGGGAATTTTCCCTGGTGCCTTGGCCAAATTTCCCTCATTCACTAAAAATACCACCAACAGCTTACTCTGGTTCAAGGTCAATTGGCATTTCATCTGTATCCCCCTCCCCCTGGGCCGTGCCTGAAAATAGGCAGAATCTGCCTAGTGCACTTACCCAGTCAACAAAAACTAAATAAATAAATAAAAAAGATTCCCCTAAAATTAATAATACTTTCATACACATTTTGGCTTATGCTGAGATTCAATTCTTTTTTCTTTTTCTCTAGCGGGGCTTCAATGGAAAATAAACCAGGTTCAAGGTAAATGTGAAATCTTAATTTAAAGATTAATCTTAAAAAAACTAAAATAATGATTTTCAGCTCTCATTCACATCACATCTCCCTAGTTTTTTACCTAGGTATCAGCCATATAGATATTGTATCTTCCTATATTTACTTGGAAGTTAAGTTTACTTGTAATGGTTATTGGACCTCCCATGTCAAGGAACAAGTAAGTAAGGCAAAACGTGGCTAAAGCCCTACAATGCTTTCATTTTAAGTATGGTGGTCTTCCGGTGACTCCAGCAATTACAGCAGGTGAGGCCAAAATCATTCCTGTTCTCGCATATGTTTCAGTGATTTGGGCAACTCAAAATAATCCTAATCTAGAACTACCCTTATTGTATTATTATAAATCGTATTACAGGGCCCAGATATTCAAACTGCGCCACAAAAGTGCGCAACAGCAGGAGCAAGCGCAAGTCCACTGCACCATGTCAATACGTGTGATATTCAAACACTACAAGGTCAAGATGCACCTGCAGCACACAACTGAATATCACACCAACTGCACCATAGTGCAACCTGGGATGTGCAGTGGCGCAGGTCAGATGCGCAATAGCAAAACCAGGAATGCCTAGTGGAGCAGGGCAGCAGCGCAACAGCACAACCAGGGATGCGCAGGGACTGGATGCAGTGGCCCACCACCCATTGTAGGGATGGGCAGAGGAGCACTCAGCAGAACAGACATCACCCCCCACACCCCATGCACCGCACAACTGGAGGAGAGCAGGAAGAACCAGTGGCCCAGGGACACCAGCAAGAAACCCATCGCCATGGCACAGTGCACCAGCACACCCCCTTGCAAGCTGGGACCATCACACATGGATGCCCGTCCACCCCATGCCACACCAACCAACCAATGCAGAGCACACCCTGCATCATGATCCCCATACACCCTGCCCAGGAGTAGAGCCCAACAGTGCAGGACACCCCAAGCATGCCACCACCCCCACTGTGACATTACAACCCTGTGCACCACAGAACCATGCAAGGCAGCCCCATCACGAGCACCAAACAGTGGAAGCAGCAGACAGCGAGCAATGGCTGCAGACACAGTGCCGCCACAAGCGCCCCCCAGGTAAGCTGTGAGGCTGACCATGTGTCAGCACACGAGGTACCACACACGTGACAGGGCATTCCCCAGAACCCACCACCAGTGTCACAGCACCCAGCCCACCTCCCAAAGACACACCTTCCATCCCAGCACTGGCCACAACAGCCAGTGCAGACACCCACAGTGTTGCATGGAATCATGCGCCACACAGGATGCAACACAGTGCACAGACAAACAACCACCCATACCCAAGGGCACACCAACATAGGGACACAGTAGCGGGTCAACCAAGCTCCCGGCGTGTGACCACGGCAGCTGTGTACACACAGCCAGAACCCCTCCACGGCACAGGTGTGCCAGCAACCCTGTGCAGGCACCATGACGCTGTACACTACCAGCATGCAGCTGGGGCACAAGTGACAGACAGTGGAGCACATCCCCTGCAACAGGCACAGGTGACAACATCGAGGTGGGAAAACAACAGTGGATGCAACAGTGCCACCCGAGGCAGATGTGCACCACACCAGTGACAGGAGGCAACACGGCATCACACTGGGTACAGTGGCGGTCCAGCATGGACAGCCACCGCAGTTGTCTCAGCGGACTGTAGCGGGTCACAGACATGCAAGGGTGGCAGCTGCGAGGCCATGGATGGTCTAACAGGTGTGCCATGGACACAGCGCATGCACCGTGCACCACTGCACACAATCATCCATTGCACAGAGACAACACACAAACCACAGACAGTGACTGAGAGCTATGCCCACACCACCTTGCCTCCCCTACGGACACACACACACACACACCCTCCATGATAGCACCACCCGACACCATGCACACCATTGCAGCTGAGCACCATTAGCCTGCTGCAAATCAGAGACCACAACAGTAGCCATAACTAAACAAATATATTATAAAAGTGGTAACAAAACTATGTACAAATATATACATTTAAAAGGGGTGAGGGACACAAACAGGGTGGAGGTGGGTAAGGGGCAGGGGTGAACAAATGGGAGAGGGAAGGAGGGGTGAGAGGGTGGCTCCATGGGGCTTTCACAAGATGTAACCATGATCCATCTTCAGCGGGAGCCCTGCTCCCTGCTCCTGTGGCATCTCCTGTCATGGCGGCCTCCACCGTGGCGCTCCATCCTCTCGAGGATGGCCAGAGAGCCCTGGCCACCTGCAACAGCTCCTGCAGCACACACTCCATACACCATCCTCTGTCCACCTAGGACAAGGCAGCAGAGTCAATAGGCATGAATGCACAGCCCCTGCAGCCCACCCATTGTGCATGGCATACAGCCATGGGACACGCCCCTGTGATGGTGTGCAACCACCCACAGTGATCATGTCCACAAGACCTGCCCACCCAGGTGCACACAGCCATGTGGACTGCTGCACACACCCACCACCCAAGTCCCGAACAGCACCACCGTGGCTGTACAGTGACATTGCTTTGCGGTGCGAAGGCAGTGGCACAGCCATGTACCCGGTGCACGCATGGACCACCATTGACACACTCCCAGACATGCAGTGCCACTGGACATGTTGCATGCATGGCAGTGGTGTCAGCGGATGGTTGCCATGTCCCGCCGCCCGCCCTGCTACACAACATGCACAAAAAATCCTGGATGTAAGGCACTCACCATCATGAGACTGGTCCTGGCACTGGGCTAGTATGGGTGCTCTGGCATCATGGCGTGCCTCATGCTGCAGCTGCCCTCCCTGGCACGCTGGCACTCCTCAGAGCCTAGGGTGCAAACATGGAGAGAGAACATCAGTACAATCTGGTAGCAAAGGCCACGCCCCAGGTGTGTGACGTCCACACAACCAAACCCATCTGCCCCACCCCTATACCACCACCACCCGGCCCACACTGGACGGACCCCCCCCCGTGTGCTGGACACATGTCCACCATGATACCCGTATGGACTTAACCTGTGTATGGATGGGACACCTACCTGGCCGTGGAACCGCGCCCCTCCTTGCGCATGCCCGCAGGCTGGCAAGCCTGTCCGGGTCCCACTGCTGGAGGTCCCCATACCAGTGCCTGCACTGCTCTGCTGTGTGCTGGATCCCTGTCGCCTCCTCCAGGGCCACTGCCACCTCCTCCCACACGGCACTCCTGGCCCTGTCCAGGGGTGCCTCCCTAAAGAGAGCAGCAGCATGGAGCTCAACCAGGGACACAAGGTTAGCCAGTTCAACCTGGCTCCAGATTGGTGCCCATCTCCATGCTATCTTTCAAGCATTGAGTATCAAAATGGCATTCCGTAGTGCCGTCCGCCATGTGCGGATGCTGGGCAGTACTGCTGCCATTCCCCATCGTGCTGTCACCGAACAGCGTGAAGAGAGTGCACCCATGGATGCGTGGTGCCTAGGGGCAAGGTCAGCACAGGGTCAGGGATCCCTCGCGCACGGACCGCCACAGCGCGATTGGTGCTCACCGTGTGTAGCGCGGTAGGCTGCGTGTGTGGCACTTCCTATAGTGGCCTACCGTGCTCTCACACCACAGCGCCTACAGTGCTCCAGTGCAAGAGCGCTATGTGAACAGTGCACTAGTGCCATTGGCACAGTGGTGGACGTGCCCTGCACTGCCTCCCGCACTCAGCTTGTCAGCAGCGTAGCAGGCGTCGGTGTCAGCACCCCGGGCATGCGCCGTTCAGTGTCTACTGTGCACGTCACAGAGCTGCGCCTTTGCCTGAGCACGTTCAACACAATTGCGCAAGGTGCAAAAGCGCGATATTCAGCCGGCATATGCAAATCAGCTCATCAGCAATTCAGTGGCGCAGCTACTGCATTAGCATCCACCAAAATTGAGCCTCGACTCATTTGCATGCGTTCGCTTATCTCGTACGACATGGGGCTGCAGAGGCCATAGTCTGGTATTGCAGTCTATTGTGGTGAGTTGCATGCTGTTTGCCAGTGTGGACTGTGGTGTGTGGGAGATGCATGGGACTGCACAGACAGAGGTAGCACCTGTCATTCCTACAGGATCAATGATGACCGAACTTGAGGTGGAGGGAGGAACAGAGGCGTGGGAGATGGAGGAGGCCCAACTTACCAAGGCAGTATCAGATGCCCTGTTTGAGGCCTACCTTGACCAGGAACCGCTGCTCAGTGGACAGTGGGGAACACCACAGGCCCATTCTGTGGCATGGGGTGAGGTGGCGTGTGCTGTCAACCAGCATGGCAGCCACCAGCGGTCCGTGCAGGAGCGCAAGAAGAAGGTGGGCACGGACAGGAGGATTAAAGATAAGGTGGCTGCCATCAGGGCAGTACAGGCTGCTACTGGTGGGGGACAGCCGGCCGTGCCACACCTGATGCCACAGGAAGAGCGGGTTGCTGGCGGCATGCGGTGCTGTGTCCTCGAGGGTGTTCCAGGTGGTGGCTTCCAGACGGGCGGTAGCCTGTAACTGCATGGTAGGTCCTGATCTGTCACTGTGGGGGGGGGGATGCCACAGAGTAGGGCAGATACATTAATGCTACTGTGTTCCTTTACAGCTCCTGAGCGTCTACATGGGTCAGCGGTGGTGGGCTCGTCCACTGAGGGTGATACCCTGGACACAGATGAGGGCCCATCCACCTCCACAGGTGTCCGAGGATCAGGACGACAGTGGGCCCGCCTGGCTGTCGGGACTGAGGTTGGTGGAGCTGGTGCGGAGGAGGCCCTGCCCGTGTCCCAGCATGATGGCATCCATGGATGCCAGCATGCTGAGACTCAGACTGGTGCCGGATCCATCACTAATGATGATGGAGCTTACATCATGGACAGTGATACGTGTGGGCGCGGGATGGCGCACAGCAAGTAACAGCATGGGCATAGCCATGGGTGGTGCCGCGGTGGAGGCCTCTGTGACTTCACAGTCCCAGCCTGTACCTGTCTGCACCAGTGGGCAGCACTGGTGTGCATCCAGGACAGTCGGGCCATTGCAGCCGCTGCAGCCGCACCATTGAGCCCTGGAGACCGGCAGCCGGAGGGGCAGTGTCAGCAGTCGGCCAATGGCGATGGGGGGACAGTGTTGGGGGCGGCGTCAGTGCACCACCTGTGGACATGCCCAGGCATGGCCCTGGTGTGCAGCGCCCAACCTCAAGGGGTGCTGCTCACCACGGCCGTGAACACCATGAGGGACAGCATGCCGATCAGCTTAGATGAGCACACCGCCTACCATGAATCAGTGGATCAGCAGTTGCGGCTTGTGACAGCGTAGATGCACTCAGTGCAGCTCTATTCCAGGCAGAGGAGCTGTGCAGCAGAGACACCGCTCTGCTCCTAGCAGGGATGGACCAGTTGCGGGAGGATGTGACCGCTGCCATTGACAGGCAGACACAGGCATTCACAGCTGTCACTGGCCACAATGGGCACACAGTTATTTGCCCATGGCAGACACCGCACAGTGCCATGTCCACCCCTTTCCTGGCATTTGTCGACACCCTCCTTGTCGACACCAGGTTCAGCCGTGGGCATCCGAGCACGCCTGGTGCAGGCATGTTCGGTGAGCTGCAGACCCCTGCTCGAGAACGGTCGCATTCCTGCAGAGGCACTCCTAGAGGACCGTCAGTGCCACCCCATGAGGCCAATGGTCAGCCTGTCACAGCTGGCAGGTCTCGGCGGGGCCGCCCACGCATCCATGGTGGCCGTGGCACTGTGCCACATGACTGACCTGTCTCCCACCATGGCTACTGTCTGATGCTGCCCTGTGTGCAGTGTGTTGTTCAACGTGCAATGCATGGGTGGGGTACCCGGCCCGGCACACACACACACACGTTCCATGTGTACACCCTCCCGGCTGCTGGCCGCTGTGGCGTGTGCATGATGATGCCTGCGTTGTGCTGTCCACCACTGTGCAATGGTGCCTAGCGTCTGAGACATGCACAATGACAGGCACTGGGCATGGTGGTCTGTGGACGTGTGTGTGGCTAGGGGTGGCGGTTGGGGTCGGCATGCCTCCTACCCTTTGTGCATGTCTTGTGGTGTGTGTGTGTGTGTGTGTGTGTGCATAAACATGTGCCATGTTAGGCCTTGACCATCCCTGACGGTGTGTGCGGTTCCATGCTCAGCCAATTCCCTTTACAACATGCACCCCTGGGGTTTGACCATGGGTGTTTGTGGGTTGTGCCCTTGCCATTGGTGGTTGTACATGGCCCCATGACTTACCTGGGCTGGTTGAAGTGCTCCTCTGTGGTGGTGTCCCGGTGCAGCTGTGACATCCAGATCAGTTGGGGTCCTTTCGACCAAGGAGGGGCTGCCCATCACCATCTGCACCAGTGTCCTCATCATCCCAATCGCTGTCCCCCTCTTCGACCTCTAAAACTATCCCACAGTTGTTGACCATGTTGTGCAGGATGCAACAGGCCAGGAATAACCCGCAGGCCTTCGAGGGGCTGGACTGTAGGGCACCACCAGACGTGTCCAGGCAACGGAAACATGCCTTCAGCATTCCGAACACCTGCTCTATGACATTATGTATGGTGGCATGTGCCTCATTGTACCATTGCTGCAATGGGGTCATGGGCTGCCGGTATGGTGTGAGCAGCCAGGGACGCAGTGGATATCCACTGTCACCTGTGTGTAGAGGGAGGACATTAGTTTGGTGATCAGCATCGCCCTGCCATGGGTCATCTAGATCAGTACCCATGTCACCTCTGACTATGCCCCTCCCAAGATCCATGTCTTTCTGTGTGATTTGCATATTCACCCACTAGGTGGCCAGTGGGGATGTCCCCACTCTCGAACCTGTGGCACAGTGTAGACTGGTGCCAGTTGAAGGCATCATGTGCTCCCCCAGGGTGCATGGCACAGACATTGGTTATGCGCCCCCTAGCATCGCACACCACCTGGCAGTTGATGCTTGCATAGCCCTTCTGATTAATGTACGTAGCACCTTCCAGGCCAGGTGGCATGCGGATTGCCACATGGGTGCAGTCAATGGCTCCAAGCATGCCAGGCATACATGCTACCTTGTGGAACTCTTGTATGTGTGCTGTGTGCTCCGCCAGTGTGCTGGGGAAATGGATGTACTCCACAGCATGTGGCAGCAGTGTGCTGAGGAATTGTGTGAGTAGGCATGACGCAGCCGACTGGGTTATGCCTGTTGTGTCCCCTGTTGACCTCTGGAAGGTGCCCGTGGCGAGCAGGCACATGACAGCTGTTACCTTTGTCTCCACTGATGGAGCATGGCTCCGTCATGTGGGTGCCTGCATCTCATCACTGCACAGCTCACAGAGCCACCTCAGGATCACCCAGTTCAGGTGGTACCAGCCCACAATCTCGGTGTCACTGTAGTGCTCGAAGCTGGTGCGAGCTCGGTACTGCCTGCTGGGGACATACCACCGATGGGCACTTCCATGGCCACGGCCCCCTGCTGCCTGCCTTCTCACCCCTCATTACTGCCTCCATCTGAATGGTGGCACTGGCCATGTCCCTGGCTTGTGCCCCCCCCCCGGCAGCTGTAATCCTGTTCCCCTACTGTCCTTTGTGCTACTCCCCTGCACCGGGAACACCTCCAACATTTGGCTATCCTGCCCTCTGCCACTGCCCTCAGTCCACTGTGGCACAGGCTCCCCAGTCATGTCCTGTTGCCCTATGTTCCCAGGTGTGCCCTGTCCTGCTCTTTTCCAGTCCCACTCACTGCTTCCCTGTCTTCAGTGGCTGTCACATTTCTCCTACCTCTGGCTTCCCTTTAGCCTTCTTGCGCCTCTCTCTTGTTCCTTTTTATTTTGGATAATTTCTGCTATCGTGCAACTTCTGCTTGTTCCCCTATTGCGCATGGCGCATGCTGTTGAATATCGCATTGCGCCATTTATTCATGGTTCCTCCCCCTTCGGTTGCGCATGCATTCCTTACCATTGCGCTCTTGCGCATTGCGATTTGGGAGGCGCAGCTGCCTCCCGCTGAATATCGCACAATGGTGCATTTTCAGACTTGAGCTGGCGCATCTCTGTTGCGCATGGCGCAACCCTTTTGAATATCTGGGCCCAGGTACCTAGTTGTACATCTGATTCAAATGTGAGATCAGAATTAGGTAGGATCCCAATTTCATATATATAAAATTTGCTCATAGCTTCTTATTGGTTAAAGATAATAAATAACGTACAAAATAGTATTCCACTAGCATGTTTAAATGAAAAAAGACAATGATATTCAAATGGTTTCGCTTCTCCATGGTTGAAGGAATTGATTCACATCTTAGAAAAAACTGACTCTGCTCATCTTTGGAAGGACTGTGTCATATAGAACTAGGCTTAAAGCCAAAATCTTTTCCTTAGCTAAAGAATCACAGATGTGCCAGGTGAGACAACATTAACAGGCTCCCTGGTTTGGTCACAATAAAATTGATTCATTAATCATGGATTATCTCACATTACCCATTTCTCCACACTTGCAAAAGGCAATTACCTGGGCAAGGTTGGGCATAGTAACTTCAAAATTTTCATATTTTAATCAGTATAGTCCTGCTGTAGCACTTGCGGATCTCATATGTCCATGCAAAAATGGTTTTCAGGAAACCCTGTTCCATATTGTCATACAGTGTCCTTTGAATAATATTCACAGAGACAAAAATTTAAAAGATCTTCTGACTAGATATGCCAATACAAATGACAGTGTACTATTTATACTAATGCACCCTAGGGAAAAAGAGAAAGCTGAAAAAAATTACCTCTTTCATTATAGCTGTAATTAGCTTTAAAAGGAAAATACTCCTAGCTTTAAAATCCAGGGGTGGTGACAATGAAAATTAACTACTGTAACAGAGAGATACATATCTTGTATTGTTTATTACTCTTGGCCTGGTACCATGAATGTGTAACTGTCTTCTGAGTATCCACTATGAATTAACTCTTGTAATAGAGAGATACAGAATCCTGTATTGTTTATTACTCTCAGCCTGATATTACGAATGTGTATCTGTAATTTGAGTATTCACTATGAGCAGGAGATGCAATGTACTGTATGTAGTGTTGTGTGAAATAGAAAAATTTTGCCTAGCAAAATATTTTGCGTAATTCCGCAATTACGCAAACATTTTCACCTAGGTGAAACGAAATTTCAACTGGGTTTTCGATTTTGTGTAATTGCGAAATTTTGCGCAAAATGCTTTGGTCAACCAATTTCACCCAGTCATGCTTAATTGTCTCCTTGTTGCAAAAATTTCACTGGTCTCACTTTTGATTTTGCTGGCAAAATTTTGCTCCAAAAGCAAAGTTTGCAGTGCATTGTGGGTAAATAGGTAAAATATGTGCAGGTTATTTACAGCTCAGTCTGTTGCCTGCTGAATTGGAGAGCAGTCTGTTGCAGTACATCAGAGCCAATAAAGCCTTTTAAAACCACCTCTTTAAAACTTGTTTTTGAGAGCTAATTGCTCCCAAATATACAGTTTGTTCCTATTACTGGTAGGCAAAATGTTTCTGGTTTTGTGGATTTTTGCAGAATACTTAGTTTAATTAGGTTTTACTTTTCTCTGCATCTTTGAAGGAGTTGAGTGGGGTAGGGTAGGTTTGTAAAACCAGTGGAGGCTATTTCTAGCCTTTTACAAACAGATTTCTTACAGATCATGAGTGGTTTACTGTTATTTCTTATTAATTTTCTTATAGCTTGAGAAGTATTTTTTTTTCTCTGAAAAGTTACTCCATGCTGAGAGTTCCTACTGCTGTTAGCTTGTATTATATACCATTCTTCTGCTTTTAGTTGGGAATTCTAAAGTTTTGAACACACAGTGCTGATACCTTATTTTATTTTTTTTTTGTTTGTGGTTAGCTCTGTTTGCTGGAGTGTTAACTTGTGTCACTTAAACTGTGAAAATCAACTGTTCTATATTTCTTTGCATGGAAACTTAAGTACTTTTAGTTGATCACTTGAACTTGTACATTTACAGTTTCACTGCTTTGGTGAATTGCTCCCCTTTATTTTATTGCTGGAGCTTGCCTCTGTACAAGTGCACATTGCGCAGTGTTCCTCTTTTAGTTGACTTTGTTTGACCCCCCTTTCTCTGTTACAGCATTGTTTAACTACCTGACCTGTGCAGTATAAAATAACTATGTATTAATATAGTAGTTTTCCAGAGATTGCTGCTGATCCCATCCAGACCTTTGTTTGTCGATGTTATATGGTTATATGGTTGTATCTGCCATTCTACAACAAAAAAAATGTAGTAGTATGTATTAACACATTACACTACTTTAGTTGTCCAGACACAGGTTATCTATATTTAAAGTAGGTTACTTGTACCCTTTTTCCCTGTGTGTGTTTCTTTAATTCCTGTTTGGGGAAAGAAAAAAATTACTTTTTTTTGGTTTTACTAGAATAGGCTACCATATACTATATTAGTTGTATTGTACTGTAGAGTGCTGCTACCTTGTAAGAAAGCCAGTACTGCAGGTGTGAAGCGTTATTCACGCTGTTAGTAAATAGTAATACAACCTTTCTTGCTATACTCCCAGAGAAAGGCAAAGCTTTGAAGCAGCAGCCAAGAAAAATGTCTGCTACGAGATGGCCCAGTGCAGGGGAGAAATGCACCAAGGGGAATGAGGCAGCTAAGAAGTGTGCTGAGAAGAGTACAAATTCAGTTCCAGTTCCCCATAGCAGTGAAAGTACATGTATGTCTGCATCATTGTCTTCTGTGGGATCTGGTTGTGTGACAGGCCCCTGCAAAGGAGTTGTTCAAAAAACTGGCATACTGGTCTCAGTTTGTTAAGGCCAGAACTGTTGTATCAATGCTGGTGGGGGATGATGATAGTGAGAACAAGGGTAGCACTGACACCAGCACAGGAACAGTGGTGCAGGAGGAGGGTGATAAGTCTATTGGTGTGACTGTCCCTGTTTCTGTAGGAGATGGTGATGAAAGTGTTCAACCAGAGTCTCATAATCCTGGAGCTAGGGATAGTCATCCCCCTGAGATGGTTGCAGAGAAAGAAAAATGTGCTGTGCAACAAGACAGTGATATGATGGGAGGAGGAGGAAAGGGACATCATCACCATCAGTGGTGATGCTGATGATGACTGGGATAATACCACATGGGAGCCTGAGTTTAAAAAGGTTAAGGGTGATGTAGGCCATTTAAATGCACTGCCCATGGATCTGGCTGTCACCAAGCCTATCAGCAAACCTCTAAGCAGTCAAGTCACCCCCCCTCCCAAAATTAGTCTTATGGAAGTGATGAAAGCAGCCCAAAAAAATGCACAAACTTCCACACCTGTTTCTGAACAATCCCAGTCATGGAAGCATGTGAAGTCCAGAGGTCAAAAGTCCCTAGTTTGGGACTTCTATGTGCTTGATCCTGCTGATGAGACCATATCGATATGCCAACTGTGTCAAGCACATGTTGAGTCAGGGAAGGAAGCCATATAGGCACGTGTGCCACACGCACCTGAATAACAAACACCTGCTGAGATGGCAGCAGCACCAGGATGCCAGAGCTGTTGGTGGCATCTCCCTCGGCAAGTTAAATGTAGTAGAGCAAGAGCAAGTGGCAGGGGAGGGCTGAGTGGGTCGGTGGAGGAGGAGGTGAACAATCCTTTGCTCTCTCAAGTAGTGGGCATTATACAAGGTTTACGATGTTGCCCTACATGCTGAACCATCGGAGATCTAAGGGCTCAGCTCTAGGAAGCATGGAAAGAGATTGTGCACCTCAAATCACATATTCAGGAGGAAATATATTACAAGAACCGCCCGCCATTTCCCCAACATCCAACTGAAGCACCTCAACTGCAGAGGGTAGTGGGTCCAGGAAGTTGGCAGGTGGTTAGGAGGGGCAAATCAGATGCCCCATCACTCAGTGATGTGTGTGAATCCCACTAACCTCCTACACTGGTGTCAGCAGTGGGATTCCTTCAAGGAATTTACTTGAAGGTGGAATACCGGACCTGGTATTGTGGTACACCATGATAGAACCAGCAGCAGTTACCAGTCAACCCAGTCCAGGTGGGATCCAGACCTGCAGGATGGCTGAGATCACGCAAACGCTGTTATTGCCTGGGTTGCCAGATGTAAGGCATAAAGTGACAAAGAAAGAGGAAGAAGAAAAAGGAGGTGCTACTGCACTGGAAGAAGAGAAGGCAGAGGATAGACCACCTGAAGATGTACATGACCTGCTAAAGTGGTTATGTATACACCAAATGGACCTAGAGAGACAACAGGAAGCAGATTGTTTACAGAATGAGGTCCGTTGGGCAGACACTTTAAGAGCCATCCAGACATTAGGTACATCAAGACCCCCTGCACCTGTAGATCCAGAGGGGCCAAAGAATATTAAACTGTCAAAATTAACTGAGTCAGATGACATTGAGGCATATAACTACTTTTGAACATGTGGCAGAGGCATGCTGCTGGCCTAAGGAACAGTGGGTAGTACGGTTAGCCCCTTATTTATCAGGGATGGCACAATTAGCCTATAGCCACCTGGATAGAGCCCATCTGAATGACTATGATTATGTTCATCAAGTTATACTTAAAAGATATGATATTAGTGTTGAGACTTACAGACAAAGATTTAGAACTTTTAAGTATCACACTGCAACATCCCCTCAAGAGGCCTATACCCACCTTAAGGACTTAAGTTATAAATGGCTATAGCTACCTCCGGAACAATGGAACAAGTAATGGAAGATATCACATTGAAACAATTTATCAAAGTTCTCCCACAAGACGTTCAGATGTGGGTGAGGGAACATCGACTGAGTCAGCACAAAAGCCATCACCTTAGCAGAAGATTTCATCACAGCCAGACCTTCTAGAGCGAAAGGGTATTCCGGAACCCATGAACCTTCACCCACGGTAAGAACCATTTCTAACATTAACCGTCCTGGGACTACACCCGGTACTGGGGGAACTAATGAAGGGACATTTTCTGGAGCCATTAGGGTGAGGAGAGGACACAATCCTAATATCATATGTTATGAATGCCAAGGTAAAGGACATATTGCTAGGTATTGCCCACGAAAAAAGAAAGAGAATACCCACCTTGCCCTTGTTAACTGGGGTCAACACCTGACTATAGCTCAAATAAATGGGAAAGAGGTCCCTGCACTCTTAGATTATGGGAGTAAACAGACTTTGATACAAGCCGCTTTATTGCCTAAAGAAAGAAATAAGGGTATGACCAAGGTTACTTGTATTCATGGGGATATTCATGATTATCTGTTGCAGCGTGTCAATTTAAATATTCAAAGGCAGGTACAAGAAATGGATGTCAGATTGGTGCCAAACATACCTGTACCTGTAGTGATTGGACGTGACCATCCTCACTTTGAGATTCTTATGGTTGAAGATTCTAATTTAACTGCTGTTACCACCAGGGCCCCGAAAAAGCAGACATCAATACTGTCCCAGGTATTCCCTTTTGATGATGACATTTTTAATTGCCCTGGGAAAGACAGAAAGTCTAAACTGGAAAGAAGAAGGGCAAAGTTATGGTGGAACTGTAAAAATGATATTTCAAATATTATGTACCAACCCAATGATAATGAAATGTTTAAAACTGAGCAAGCGAAATATGATACATTGGCTCCTTGTTTTTCACAGGTTGTAAAGACAGATAGTAAAGGGGAATACCCTAGATATGTGAGTCTTGATCAATTGCTGTACTGAGAGTGTAAGAATCCTAAAATAGAAGTGGTATTAGAACAGCTAGTAGTACCTATGAAATATAGATGCATTCACATATCTGGACTGTGTAGTACAGTACAGGCTGCACATCCATTGGCTCATGCTGTGGACCAATGGGCATATAGCCCTACCGTACAGTGTCAGGTGGCGGGGCAGCAAGCGGGTGGGGAGCTGCGCCACCGCTGACCTGGGAGGCGGGGGCAGTGGGGCTCAGTGAGCCCGGTTGAGGAGGGTACCGCTAGACCACCAGGGTTGGTGTGGTGTGGCATTATTTTGTACTGGCGCCCACAATCGGGGCTGCGAGCAGTCCACTGGACCACCAGGGATATGGGGCGTTTTATTTTCTGCATATACCCAGCGATTGGGCTGCAGGCGAGTCCACTGGACTACCAGGGATATAGGATATTTTTATTTTCTATATATGCCTACGATCGGGCTGCAAGCAGTCCACTGGACCACCAGGGATATAGGACATTTTTATTTTCTACATATGCCCGCAATCAGGCTGCAAGTGATCCATTGGACCACCAGAGATATAGGACTGCTTTTATTTTAACTTATGCCCATGATCAGGCTGCGAAGCAGTCCACTGGACCACCAGGGATATGGGACTGCTTTTATTTTAACTTATGCTTGATCGGACTGTGGCGATCCACTGGACCACCAGGGATATTGGATGTTTTAATATTCAACTTATTCCCGCGATCGGGTATGGGGCACCACCAGAAGGTGCAGCCATAGCTCGGTGGCCACCCACAGGTGGCAGCTGCTGGGTGGTGTGGCCTATGTTACTCCTTTTTTTGTCTCACCTGTGTGCAGCGCAAGTAGGGGTTGCATGTGCGGCTCAGCACATCCTGGGCTGAATATTGGGATGTGCGGAGTATGCATGGGCACACACCTCCACCCGCCAGAGATACATTACTGATGCGTCCGCTGATCGGGATTTCCGTGCCAGCCCAATCCTCGCTTGAATATCGTGCAGGGCACAGCCCTTCTAAATATCCGGGCCCCATGGGTGTAATAGAACCATCAATGAGTGAATGGTGTTCACCCATAGTGATAGTCAATAAAAAGGAAGGTGGCATCAGAATTTGTTTAGACTTCCGGCGTCTAAATGCTGTATCTAAATTTGATGCCTACCCTGTGCCCAGGATTGGTGATATAGTAGATTGTTTCAGCAAAGCTAAATATATCAGTACCCTTGACTTAACTAAAGGGTACTGGCAGATCCTGCTTAAGACCCAGGCCAAGGAAAAAACTGCTTTTAGCACCCCGATAGGACAGTTTCAATTTACTACTATGCCCTTTGGGCTGCATGGGGCACCAGCCACCTTTCAGCGAATGATGGACAATATTTTACGTTCACATATGGATTATAGCACCGCTTACCTGGATGACATTGTCATATTCAGTTCCAGTTGGGAAGAACATGTACAACAGTTGTCAGAGGTACAAAAGGTCATCACACAAGCTGGATTAACTATAAATCCTAAGAAATGTGTATGGGGTATGAGAGAGGTAAAATACCTTGGCTTTAGGATTGGATATGGTCAGATAAAACCAGATATAGGAAAGGTAGATGCAGTCGCAAATAGCCCCCGCCCTCTCACGAAACATCACGTGCGATCCTTTTTAGGGTTCGCAGGCTACTACAGACGTTTTGTACCTGACTTTGCAACTATAGCCAGCCCCCTAACAGATTTAACAAAAAAAGGTCATCCCAATGTTGTAAACTGGACACCAGAACGTGAAAAAACCTTTTGTACCATAAAGGGTTATTTGTGTGCTTCACCTATACTGAGAAGTCCAGATTTTGATCTTCCCTTTATTGTTCAGACTGACGCATCCAACACTGGTCTTGGGGCAGTCTTAACACAAATAATCAAAGGGGAAGAACATCCCATAATCTATATAAGTAGAAAGTTACATGTTAGGGAAACCAGATACTCCACTATTGAGAAGGAGTGTTTGGCACTAAAATGGGCTATTGAGACACTAAAATTCTATCTGTAGGGAGCAAATTTTGAAGTTTGGACAGATCACAACCCATTGTGCTGGCTACAAGTAATGAAAGAAAAAAAAAACACGAATCAAGCAATGGTATTTGGCCCTACAGCCTAATAGCTTTACTATTAAACAGAGATCAGGGCCTGCAAACAGAAATGCAGATTACATGTCTCGTTATGGGACAGACATGATTGATTCTATTAAAACAGAAGATATCAGACCTCGGGGTAAGGAGTGTATTGATAATATGAAACATAACTGATGATTGAGTTATATATAAAAAAAGAGGACCCGAGGTGGAGCTTCAGAGAGAAGGGAGGGTTGAAGCTCCATCTCTTATTGAGAGATCTGAAATACCAAAATATGATTGCTTTTGTTTTCTGGTCCAAAACCCTTTGATTAAAACCTTTAGGTTTTCACTTGGGTGGGGAGGAGTATGTGAAAGGGTCATAGGGATAACAAAGAGATCCCCTTCTATTTAAAGTCTGTTGAAATGGCATATTCTTTGTTTTCTTTCTTTCCCCTCTCTGAAGTCCTTGTTTTCCCCATCGGACAGGAAGGCCACCTATCCGATGTCCTATCTATCCCTTATCTGCTACTGGTCTCTTAACAATCCCAAATTCCCAAATGTACTTCTCCTCGAATGTGCGCACACTCGCCTGCATGATCGTGTGTACTAGAGCTGCGCGAACATGCGAATACACACATTAGAGCTACCGCGGCTCGGTAAAATTAAACATTTTGTTTTCTTAGAAAAGCCATGGAGTTGAAATATGGGACCATAAGCTGTATGAGTCCTTTTTGACAACCTCTTGAAATCTTTTAAGCTAGACTCATTAGTTACTCGAGCCCTGCTTAAATTAAATAAATAAATACAGGTTTAACAGCCATGGAGATTATGAATAAAGATCCTAAACTAAACAAGACCGGTCTGCACAATATGGAAACAGACTATTTAGTAACAAGAGACTAAAGTCCCTAAACAGAAAAGATTAATTTAATTCAGAAAGGAACTACATTAAAAGGAGGCACTTGTTTATCACAGTTTTGAAACAAGTAGGTGTTTCAGCACAGCAGTTCTTCTGGAAAACCTTGTTTTATTAGTGTTTTTTTTTTTACATCTCAGACAATGTATTTACCTAGGTTGTTGAAATATAGTTAGAGAGTCATTGTAAAGTATATTTACCTATATGGGTATGTGAATTCTGAACTTAGGATGGTGCATGTTCTGTATGTCCTCTGATCCTCCTCAGTTTCTGCCTAACTCTCTGTAGAGCCGGCCAGCCCATTGCACACTATCTTTATAGACAGAGAGCTAGAGGGAGGAGTCAGTTGGACACAGAGACAGTCCAACTTCTGTTAGTTTTGTTAAAATATTACATTAGGACTTATACACCTAAAAACATTGTATTCATCTATTAAACATGTCTGGAACTAGAAAACTTGTTTTAATCTCATGGAATAAAAAGATTTAACAATTTAACTAAAGAAGGGGAGGAGACTTTCCATCATGTGATCTACCAGCACTATATAGGAAGGACATTTACTGTCAAGTAGTTAGTTCATCGTAGGGATCAGCAGGGAGGTGACCCATACTTGACCCTAGTACCTCCTAGTGGTGAAACTTGGAATTGCAAAATGTGTTTTCTTTGGATTTTCCTCTTTTATTTCTTTGTTGAGAACAGTTTGCTTATTTACTTGTTAGAATGCTGAATAAAAGCTACATTTTTGGTTCTTCATCCTGGTGTCCTTGTGTGTGAATCCCATTAACCTCCTACACTCACCAACATATCACCTCCACAAACCATATAAAAACTACACACAGGTATCTGCCTCTATCTCCGAAATCAAACAAAGGGGCAGAGGACACTGCAGAGCAGGACACTGCAGCACAGGAGCTAGCACTACAGAACTCACCCAAAACAGGGACCTAAACAAAAAAGCAAAAAGGAATTCCAAAACACTTCTGATCATATGAGACTCCATGATTTGGGAGTTGATACCTACCTCCAGCTGGGGGTAATGGTCAGATGTCTCCCAGGTACATCAGCGTGGAGACACTGTTTGCATTGCTAAACTCATGCAGGAAGCAGGAAAAAAACATTGATGTCCTGCTACACATAGGGACTAACAATCTCACCTGCCAGTCAGTTGTGGAGACCAAGGAACACCTGACCAGATTGGAAGACAAACTGTCATCCATTTCATCCAGCATCTCCATCTCTGAGATCCTGCCAGTCTGGGAGAGGGGGGCAAATGGACAGAAGGTCAGAGAAGGGCAGATAGGGGAGCTAAACATGTGGCTCAAGGGTTGGTGCCAAGAAAAAGGACACAAATTTGTAGGTAACTGGCAACAGTTTTGGGAGCGAAAGTTCTTTAAATTCGATGGACTGCATCTGACTAAGAAGGGAGTCAGTGCATTGGAGCAGTCATTTGACATCTTTGCAGAATATTTAAACTAGCAAATGGGAGAGGGTGCAGCACCATATACATTGAATATGAAGAACACCTCTCCCCTCAGTTAGTGATCAAACAGGAATTCAGCATGTTTATAGTTCATTTGCATCGCCAGGTAAGGAAAAAGGTCTGTCTCCCCATACAACATGCAGGAGAAACATCGGACATCACCCAACAACTAACACACTGAAATCTGGCCAATGGAAAATCATGTACCCAAATGCCCGCAGTCTGAGAGACAAGATCCCAGAGCTGCAGGCAACAATGACAGAGGCTAAACTGGACAGAGTAGCCATTAGCGAGACATGGTTCACCAGTAACCACACTTGGGAGACTTCCAGCACCTGGCCATACTGTTCAGAAGAGACCAAGGTGCAAAAGGGGTGGGGGGTGGGGAGTGGCCCTCTTATGTCAATGAAAATATATCAAAGCTACAGAAATTCAGAATGCACAAAGGAGTCAAAAGAACTGTGGGTCACCCTGGAACCAGGAAATGGGACAGCCATATGAACTGGGATTGTCTACAGGCCTCAGACCAGGAGAACATAGACACATTACTGTTAAATGATATACAAAACATAACAGCTAAAGGGAGGTTCTTATAATGGGCGACTTCAACATGTCAGATACAGATTGGTCAATACCAGCAATAACATCTGCCAGAACTAGACACATAGTGGATTCCCTGCAAGAAGAGGGTTCAAACAAGTGGTACAACAACTCACAATAGACAGGGCTATCCTAGATCTAGTACTGACTAATGGGGAAAGGATCACAGATCTCAGGTAGAAGGTCACCTGGAGCTAGTGACCATCACATGGTATGGTTCAATTTAGCCAATAGAACTAAATCATCCCATTCCAAGGCATAACGATGGGACATCAGAGGAGCTGACTTTGATAAGATGGCCAACAGAGTTAAGCTAGCCCTAGCAAGAAGAAATACAGGTAAGGGGGTACTGGCAAAGTGGGCAAGCATTAAGGATGCAATACTTGAAGCAACATCCCATTGTGTTAGAGAGAAAAAGAAGAAGAGCAACAGAAGGAGGAAACCACTTTGATTCTCAAAAACAGTAGCAGAAAAGATCAGAGCCAAAAAGTTGGCCTTCAGAAAATATAAGGGAATGCAGCAGGATGAAGATAGGAAGGAATACCAAACTTCCCTAAGCAAAGCAGGGAAGGCAGTAAGGCAGACAAAGGCCCAAACCAAGGAAACACTAGCATGACCAGTAAAAGAACTGGACAAGACTTTCAATAGATACATTAGTGAAAGGAGAAAGTCCAGAGGGGTATTACTAAGATCAAAGGGATAAGGGGAGTGTGGAGGAGGACCAGGAAAGCATCTATCCTAAATAGATACTTCTGCTCAGTATTTACTGAGGAGAAGGTAGGGCATGACCACAGCTCAGCAACAAGGACAAAGGGAGCAGGGAGGTGTGCACAAGTCTCTTCACAAAAGAAAGGGTCCTACAAGAGCTGGCTAAGCTCAGGGTGGACAAGGCAATATGATCTGATGGCATACATCCCAAGGTACTAAAGGAGCTAAGGATGGAACTAGCAGAGCTATTATCAGAGCTGTTCAGTGAGTCTCTGAGTACAGAAGAGGTCTCAGAAGACTGGAGAAGGGCTTATGTGGTCCCGCTCCACAACAGTGGTAGCAGGGAGGAGGCAGTGAACTACGGACCAGTCTGCCTTACCTCAGTAGTGGGCAAGATTATGAAGGAACTCCTTAAGGAAAGGATAGTACAACATCTGGAATCCATAGGAGCACAGGATCCAAGACAGCATGGGTTAACAACAGGAAGGTCCTGTCAAACAGATCTCATAGATTTCTTTGACTGGGTAACCAGAGTGGTGGACCAAGGGGGTGCAGTTGATGTTGCCTACCTTGACTTTAGCAAAGCTTTCGATACTATTCCACATAGAGGATTGATTAATAAGCTTATTAGCCTTGGGGTGGGTCAGAAGTTGGTCAACTGTGTGGCAAACTGGTTGGTGGGCAGAAACCAGAGAGTGGTGGTAAACGGTAAACAGTCAGAAGAGATGCAAATCACAAGTGGGGCACCTCAGGGATCAGTCCTGGGGCCAGTCCTCTTCAATATCTTCATAAGTGACATTGCAGATGGATTGGAGGGTAAGGTTTGTCTGTTTGCCTATGACATCAAGATCTGCAACAGAGTAGATGATCCAGATGGCGTGGGCAGAATGAGAAGAGATCTGAATAAACTGGCAAAATGGTCGGAAGAGTGGCAACTGGGATTTAACACAAAGAAGTGCAAGATCATGCACATAGGGAAGAGAAACCCTGAAGCCACCTATAGGTTGGGAGGTGAGTTGCTGGCAATCACAAGGGAAGAAAGAGAATTGGGCATCATCATCACAGATGACCTGAAATCATCCAAGTAGACCACTAAAGCAGTAGGTAAGGCTAGAGGGATGTTGGGGTGTATTACTAGGGTATCACAAGTTGTAAGATGGAGGTAATAATCCCTCTTTACAAGACACTAATAAGCCCCATCTGAGCACTGCGTGCAGTACTGGAGGCTGCACCTGCACAAGGACATTAACAAAATGGAGGCAGTCCCAGAAGGGCAACCAAAATGGTGCAGGGACTGCATGAGAAAACATATGAGGACAGATTAACGGAGCTCAATATGTATACCCTAGAGCAAAAGGAGAGAGAGAGGTGATATGATTGAAACATTCAAACATCTTAAGGGCATTCACAAGGTGAAAAGAGTCTAACATGTTTCAGTATAAGAAAAATAGCAGGACAAGAGGACATAGCATGAGATTAGAGGGGACCAAATATGGGGTAATGTGAGGAAATTATTTTTTCACAGAAAGGTGGTGGATGCATGGAATGGCCTACCTCAGGAAGTGGTGGATATGAATACAGTGCAGGGCTTCAAACAGGCATGGGATCTGTATAAGGAGCAATACAGATGAGTACGAGTAGATATGCCATTGACAGAGTAAAGGCCTATGGCACATTCATAAGGTAGAAGAAAAATGGGCAGACTGGATGAGCCTTGTGGTCCTTATCTGCCATCAACTTATGTTTCTGTGTTTCATAGCAGTGGAGGTGCCAGTCCCAGTCCCTTGAGTCAGAAAAGTACACCACCACCACACTCACAATCAACCAAAATAACTGGTTTGATGCAGTCTGCACAGCTCCAAGAGTCAAGTGTTACCCTAAAGAACATCATCGATGCCACAAGGACAGCATTCTGGTTGAACAGCCCCATAGATGCAGCCCACTCTGAAGACCATCCTTGAGTGGCACACAAAGTACTCCCCAATCATGTTGCTGCATGAGAGTTAAATGCTGCCACTGCTGAAATGATGACCATCGATCTGTTGCCATTGTCATTTGTGGAGATGCTGGCTTCCTCAGGTTGATGGCCATGCCTGTCCCAAATGGCAGGTTCCATCGTGAACCTGTTTCTTTAAGCATGTCATGCCAGAGCTGAACAGTAGAGTTTCTGATTCCGTAAAACATGCAATAAAGCACAGTGCATCAGAATATATCTATCATGCATGGATATGTGGACCAGTGAACAAACAGCAGCAAGCTCATATCTATGTTTAACAGCACACTGGCACAGGTACCTGGGCTGGCAGTTGATTTTGGGCCTGGCAAAACCTGCCTGACACAAAACTGTGGTGGTATCAACACCCTGGAATTTAACAGCATACAACCCTGAATATGTAAAAGTGTTACTGGTTCTCACACGGGTGAAAAATGCTTCATGTTCTGCTGGATGAGATTGATGAGTGGCTAAACACACAGTCACTTACAGCAGGATTCATCGCAAGTCATAATGGCTCCAATGTACTGAAGTGCAGTAGCGATGGTGTTTTTTTCAGGGTGCCCTGCCTGGCACACTGCCTTAATCTTGTTGTGCAGTAGCTTCTCAACCATGCGGACATTAAGGAAACAGTAACTGTCGCCCGTTGCATATGTGTACACTTTGCCCATTCTGCAAAGGCCCATGACCATCTGAGTGAGCTGCAGTGCACTAACCATCTGCCTCAGCACCATATGAAGCTCGATGTTGTGACCAGGTGGAACTCCACACTGTATATGCTTGACCAGCTGTATGAACAGCATAAGGTTGTTTCAGAATATCTGCTGGTGCACACCACCCGTGACAGTGCTGGAGTGTTCATTGCTCTATCAGCAGAGCAGTGGTGCAAAATGGATGGGCTAATATGCATTTTCCATCCATTCGAGCATGCTACACAGGCAGTAAGTGGGGACACTGCTTGCATAAGTTAATCCACATCCCTCATTCATATGCTGAGGTAGACACTGGTCAATGTGTGACACCAGATGGAGGCAAGTGGGGATCATAGCAGTTGTGATCTAATGGATCAGATGCTCCACATGCTGGACATGAATACCACATATCTGACATTGTACAGTCACATGACTTTGCAATCGCTACCATGCTTGATCCGTGCTACAAATGTGGTCTGCATTCTATAATTGAAGGAGGTCATCAGTGAGTGCAAAAGTTGACAGAGAACCTCATTAGAAGTGTATCTGCTGCAGGCATGGAAAAGGCACACACTGCGGCAAAAACGGGTGTTACTACCACCACCAGTGTCTCACAGGTAACCCAATCAAGAAAATGGGCAAGGAACAGGAGAA
Source organism: Neoceratodus forsteri (assembly GCA_016271365.2). Taxonomy (NCBI): domain Eukaryota; kingdom Metazoa; phylum Chordata; order Ceratodontiformes; family Ceratodontidae; genus Neoceratodus; species Neoceratodus forsteri. The sequence continues at coordinate 443,984,394 of CM028136.1, read as the reverse complement.
AATGGCAAGCAATCCGATTTGGGATGTTCTCTTTCAGGTGGAGTGGAAGATGTGGAAGAAAAGGCAGAGGAGACAGGTGAGGCAGCTGAATTCAAGGCAGCAGAATGAATGGTGGAGGCCTACATGAGGGACACAAGGCACCTTGCCATTATGATGAGCCATTGCTGTACTGGAGCAGCAAAGTGACTGACTGGCCAGCACTAACATAGGTTGCTGTGAAATACCTGAGCTGCCCATCATCCAGTGTTAGTGTGGAAACATAGAAACATAGACTTTGATGGCAGATAAGGACTGCTTGGCTCACCTAGTCTGCCTATTTCCCTACTTAAAGGATGAGCTGCAGATCCTGTTTAACCAACAGCCTATTTCTTCCTCCCCCCCCTAAAAATTGCCTTATGTCTGTTCCATGCATTCTTAAATTCTCCCACAGTTTTAGACCCCACAACCTCCTCAGAAAGGCTGTTTCATGCGTCCACCACACTCTCTGTGAAAAAATAGTTCCTCACTTTGCCCCTGAGCCATCCCCCCTCTATCTTCAAATTGTGCACCCTTGTTCTTGCACATCTCTTTTTCTGAAAGATGCTACCCTCTTAGACTTTGTTGATTCCACTGAGGTACTTAAAAGATTCTATCATGTCCCCCTTCTCCCTCCTTTCTTCAAGGGTATACATATTAAGCTCCTTTAGTCTCTCCTTATATGGCTTCTCTTGCAGACCCTGCACCATTTTAGTTGCCCTTCTCTGGACTGCCTCCATCCTGTCTATGTCCTTGCAGAGATGGGGTCTTCAGAACTGTACGCAGTACTCCAGATGGGGTCTCACCAATTGTCTGTACAGAGGGATAACAAGTTCCTGTTTTCTGCTGGTGATGCCTCTCCCTATACATCCCAGTGTCCACCCAGCCCTCCCTACTGCCTTCTCACATTGCTTGCTAACCTTAAGGTCATCCGATTTGATTACCCCCCAGTCCCTTTCCATTTTTGTTGTTACTATCTCCCCCCCCCCATTGTGTAATCTTTCCCTGGGCTTTTGTTTCCCAGGTGCATTATTTTGCACGTCTTTGCATTGAATCCAAGCTGCCATACTTCTGACCATTCCTCCAACCTTGCCAAGTCCCTTCTCATCCTTTCCACACTTCCTTGTGTATCAACCCTGTTGCAGGTCTTTGTGTCATCTGCAAAGATGACATTTTAGTGTGGCTGGGGCCATTGTGAGTGACCGTAGGACCAATTGGTCAGCTAAGTATGTGTCCATACTAACATTCATCAAAATGAATGAAAGACACATTCCACATAACACGGTGATGTCAATGGTGTTGCCACATGAACTGTGTCTTGGTGATGAGGATGACGACAATCCCTCTACTAAGTCATCCACCAGCAGAGAGGTGGATGAAGCAGCAATGCTGACAGAAATTCCACCTGGTGACAACTCCAGTCTTGAAGACTGTGAGGGCTGCTTCTTGGAGGATGTGGAAGTGGAACAAGGCTGAAGTTATTGAAGCCCCCAAACAATTTCAGCTCAGTATAGTGTTATATAAATTATTTTTATCTATGTATCATTGGATTTGGTTTGGTGTTGTTATCTGCTGCAGTGCTCCAGTGTTAATCAGTTTCATTTGATTACCCTTTGTCCTAAACTTTTTTTTTGGTCCCCACCCTATCTAAAGCAGTAGGCAGCATCAAATTACCATAACCCATAAACATTTTGCATGTTCACAGTTATAATGTTTTGCTGCCAGACATAACAAGATATACATTTTACTTTCCATTTTGACTAACCCCATCTTAAAACACGATATATTGTCTGCGCATCTTTAAAAGTGCCCTTGTTGGCACATGCCACACCTGGCCCTCCCCTCCTGCCACCTCCTGATGTGCTTATGCACTCCATAAGAAAAATAAATATTTTTTTTTCGCTCACTATCCATGACATGTTGAAGAACTCTACTAGTACAAGTACAGTATGTATGAATTTAAGACGCTCATTCAACCATTAACACCACTTGGACAGATTTTTCAAAATGGTGAATGGCTGCCATCTTTAAAGATGTGAGTCATTAATTATAAAGTAATCATCATAAAAAAGGTTTAACCATATCCAATCCCCCCAACCAAAAATGTAAATTATAAGTACTGTGATAGTAGTTGTACAGAAAGTGTATGATAGTTCCTACGGGGGAGGTGTTTACTGTAGTTTGGCTTCTAAATTTTCCTAATTACTGCATCTCAGCCATCTCAATGATTAGGCAAGTCACTAGCCCCCACTTAATTAGTAAACACTGTCTCCACTCTCCACCATCCATTTCCACATATACTTCCTCCCTGGATGTGCTGTTTACTCATTCACTCATTCATGAAACCAGTGGCCAACATCGAACTTCAGGCAACCCACTCTGTCTTCACACACCAGTTCCTGCAGGGCCTGGATGTAGTCATCACACAGACATGGGATGAAAACTCAGCAGAGGAAAATGACCTAAGCAGGAACAATGACAGAAACTAACATGATGATTTGAATATTCATCCACCTGCATACCTGGTGTTAGCAAGCAAATTAGAAGCAGAGAAAAACAAATATCTATATTTACCATACCCTGTTGTGTAATTAAACCAGGAAATTGCCCCAGGAATAAACATGTGGGACACAAGAAGCACAGCAGCCATCTGTATTCCCTTCCCTAACAGTACTGCTGAGTACCTGGAAAAAAGAAAAGAACACATTTTGAGGATTATTAAAAGTTATCCCCAGCCCCATCCACTCCATCACCCCCACCTAAGAACATAAAAATAAAAATATACTTACCTCAGTGACTTCAGTGAAACTGGAACCATTGCACAAACAAGTCAGTGAATCCCCCACATCAGAAGCAACAGCAGCAGCAGAAGAAGCAGGAGGTAATATGCATCACTGGAATTGCTGAATGTTGACAAAAGCAAAACGAACACAATTAATGTCAAACTCAGACATCCAGACTGCAGTAATCACCACCACCACCACCACCCCCAGCCCCCAGTAATAAAAACTTAAAATACTTAGCATGTGCATGACGCATTCCAACATCCAAGATCAGAATCCCAGCCTGGCACGATGATGCAGGTAATCCCATTCCTCAGTCAACTGGAAAATAATAGAAAAGCAGTACAAACATTAGAAGTCAAGATGCCACAATACCAACCCACCCTCACCCTTCTCTTGCACAGAAAAGCAAATACAGACAAATACATACGTGTGCAGCAGCAGCAGTACTGACTCTGTGAAGATGATCCATCAGGAAAGTTGCCAACTACCAGAGCAGCAGGCAGAAGTCTAAAGCACCCAAAATCTCATTCCCTCCACACAAACTTAAAACCACAGTCAACACAGTCAAACAGGACAGCAGTATTTATTGGGGGAGGAAAAATGATAATTCTACATTTCTCAGTCAATTGAAAAACCAGTAGCAGGAGGCAGCAAGTACAAAGTAGCAGCAGCATTTTGCAGGAGGAATTAATTTTCTCAGCGTGGCACCCCTTTTTGGCTATTTCATAAAATTCACACAATAGTCAAAGATAACAGAAACAGCATGTTATTGTCCAGGACAGTTGGGACGCGGTGGTGGGACACCATAAAACATCATCAGAGACACCAGATTTATGTCTCAATTTAAAGTAACATTTTCTTGAAACATCGGTGGACATGTAGGCCCTGCTTGGCACTGGCAGCAACAAGATTAGGCCTGAAATGCTTTTGAATCAGTGCAGAAAACAGATCTTTTACGTCCAGGTGGCTGGTGGGACACCATTAAACATCATGACTGAGGCCAGGTTTCTGACTCAATTTAATGTAACATTTTTCCTGAAACATTGGTGGACATGTATGCCCTGTTTTGCACTGGCAGCAACAAGATTAGGCCTGAAATGCTTTTGAATCAGTGCAGAAAACAGATCTTTTACGTCCAGGTGGCTGGTGGGACACCATTAAACATCATGACTGAAGCCAGGTTTCTGACTCAATTTAATGTAACATTTTTCCTGAAACATTGGTGGACATGTATGCCCTGTTTTGCACTGGCAGCAACAAGATTAGGCCTGAAATGCTTTTGAATCAGTGCAGGAAACAGGCCTTTTAGGACCAAGTGGCTGGTAGGACACCATAAAACATCATGGCTTCTGGGGCCTGTTCTGCAGTCGCAGCAACAAGATTCATCCTAAAATGCTTTATATACAGTGGACCAAACACCATGTTTTGATCCGGGAGGTGGGTGTGCACCATGTAACATCCTGACTGAGACCAGATTTCTGTCTCAGTTTAATGTAACATTTTTGATGAAACATTTCTGGACTTGTACGGCCTGTTCTGCACTCGCAGCAACAAGATTCAGCCTAAAATCATTTATAAACAGTGCCAAACACCATGTTTTGGTTGGGAGGTGGGGTGCACCATATAACATCATGACTGAGACCAGGTTTCTGTCTGAATTTAATGTAACATTATTTTTGAAATAGTTCTGGATTCCTAGGGCCTTCTTTGGCACTGGCAGCAAAAATTCAGCCTAAAATGCTTTGTAAGCGGTGGACAAAACATCATTTTATTGTCCAGGTAGTGGCAGAGAATCATATAACATCATAACTCGAGACCAGATTCTGTCTCAATTTAATGTAACATTTTTATGAAACATTTTCAGACTTTTAGGGCCTGTTCTGCACTTGCAGCAACAAGATTCAGCTTAAAATGTTTTGTAAACAGTGGGCGAAACACCAGGTTTTGGTCCAGGAGGTGGGGGTGCACCATGTAACATCATGACTGAGACCAGATTTCTGTCTCAATTTAATGTAACATTTTTTATGAAACATTTTAGCACTTGTACAGCCTATTCTGCACTCACAGAAACAAGATTTAACCTAAAATGCTTTGTAAACAGTAGGCTAAACACCATGTTTTGGTCCAGGAGGTAGGTGTGCACCAAATAACATCATGACTGAGACCAGATTTCTGTCTCAATTTAATGTAACATTTTTTATGAAACATTTCTGGACTTCTAGGACCTGTTTGACTCTGGCAGCAACAAGATTCAACCTAAAATGCTTTGTAAATGGTGGACAAAATAGCATTTATTGTCCAGGTGGTGGCAGGGAATCATATAACATCATGACAGAGACCAGATTTCTGTCTCAGTTTAATGTAACATTTTTTATGAAACATTTCCAGACTTGTAGGGCCTGTTCTACACTTGCAGCAACAAGATTCAGCCTAAAATGCTTTGTAAATAGTGGGTTAAAACATCATGTTTTGGTCTGGGAGGTGGGGTTTCACCATATAACATCATGACTGAGATCAGATTTCTGTCTGAATTTAATGTAACACTCTTTATGAAACATTTCCAGACTTCTAGGGCCTGTTTGGCACTGGCAGCAACAAGATTTAGCCTAAAATGCTTTGTGAGCAGTGGACAAAACAGCATTTTATTGTCAGGGTGGTGGCAAGGAATCATATAACATCATGACCAAGACCAGATTTCTGTCTCAATTTAATGTAACATTTTTCTTGAAACATTGGTGGACATGTAGGCCCTGTTTGGCACTGGCAGCAACAAGATGCAGCCTGACCCTGCATGTCTCCCTTGTTGTAGTGCTATTATGCCCAAAAACTCTGTACCTTTCTTTTTATTTTATCTTTATATGTTTCGTCTTCCTAGCCTATCCACAAATGTCAAGTATTGTAATTTGTTCCTATGAACAAACATTTTTTTCCCAAAGCTATGTGATTTTGTCTGTTGTGTAAGCTTGTGGCAGTTGGTTTGTGTGCAGTATCGGCCCGAATCATGTACACAACAGTGTGTGGAGGAACCTGTTGATGCTGGGGGCCAACAAGCACCTGCTGCTGGGGGCGGGGCCTGGGGCACATGCTCCTGCTATTGGGGAGCCTTTCTTTCAAATAAACACCTGTTAAGATGAACTCCTGCCTTTTTTTGCCCAGCCCTAGTCCCATCCATCACTCATTTGAAAAAACAAAAGTTTTATAAAGAAAGAAGTATAAATTAAGAAATGAAAAAAGAGGGGGAGTGAAACACATACACACACACTATAAAGATAAAGAGAGAAAAATATAACACAAGACAAAGATTAACTTTGTAAATTAAGGAAATAGGGGAAGAACACACACATTACAAACTCTTAATCTTTCACTGTCAGAAAGTTTTCTTTCTCCTCTCTCTCACAGTCTGCTGCTCTCTGTCTCCACACTGCCTACAAACTGCAAAGAAAAGGAAGTAGATTCAGTGGCTTCCTGCCTCAGTACAGTCACACATATGACCTGCAGTCTGCAGCACAGAGTAAGTCATGTGACAAGGCTTTTATCCCTAATTCCACCTTAGTAAAATGCTAAAGCAAGATCTACCAGTAAGCGAATTTACAGGCAAAATTTCACCTCAAGGGCTTAATGATGCTAAATGTTGCTTAGGCTAAATTTGAGATTGTGCCTGAATTTCACCAGTGAAATTAAATTTTGCTGCATCTCTAAATGTACAAGATGATTTGGATCGCAGCATTGAGTTTGCACAATGAATTTGCTATATGTTTTTAATTGAAACATTATTTATATTTGTATATTGTTGTAAAGTACAAAACTTTTCTCTTGGAAGAACAATAAATAATTTGAAACTTGAAACTACTAATCTGTGCCTCTGCCATGAATGCTTTAACCTCCATTCCTTAGTTCTCAACAGCCTCAGCTCTTCACAGTGCCATATACTGTAGTGCTGCAGAGGAGGTCAAGGAGGAGATACATTAAGAAGCTAGAGGGTCGAGCAGGCACAAAGTCATATTATAACTTTGAATGGCTCCCTCAACACCTTAGGCAAGCCCAACAATGCCAAGTTTGCTAGGCTTCAGACTGTGTTAAGGGCACTATTGCGTCATCTCCATCAGTGAATGGAGTTTAACCAAGGGGTCCCACAAAGGAACACCACTGCATAATGTAGCAGGTGGTTACCAATGGCAACTGCCTGTGCTAGGCCCAGTGAAAGCATCAACTGGAGGAACAGCTGTTCAAACTGCAAGAACTCATCATCAATCCAGGCACTGAAGTCCACCAGTGCTAAGAGAGTAGGGATGTCAACACCAGGTCATCCATGATTTAGGCCTGCTCCTGAAACTATTCATTCCTGAGTCCCCAGGATGGTACACAAACATGATCTGTACAGTATCTAGCATGTACTGCCCATATTTGTAGACTGTGTTACCCTTCTTTTTCTAATTTTGATACTCCTATCTGTCCCTCTGGCACTAGCTCTGCTTTCCTATATCAGTATTTCACCTAACCTCTAGGCGTAAAGCTTTAATCAGAGCAATTGCAGTTGCCGCTTTAACCTCCCCACCTCTTCAAACTCTAATTTTTTCCCTCCTAATCCCTTGATCAGAGCCTTTGTCTGTCCCTACTCACCCCGCCCAGCAATTCTCAATTCATTACCTGCATCTTACACTGAACCCCCAACGCCCTCGGCTAAACTGCCACCTTGGTTCTGGCAACCTATTTTAACCCTGCCTTCTCCCTTTGTAACAGGCTACCTGCTTCACGGCGTGGCAGCAACTCCCTTTCAACCGACTGCGGCCACAGCCGCACACTGGCCGCATATCCAGGCCGCCCAGGTTGTTCGGCGCTCAGCCCCCGGGAGAACACAGCGTAAGAGACTGCAACATTCCCCAGCATTCAGTGTCTCTCCGATTGAACGAGGACCTTCTGGAGGCAGCAGCTATTGACTGTATGGTCTTAGCTCCTGTTCCTATTGGCTGAAACTGAATACTGGCTTTTTAACTGCCAGGGACCAACAGTAGTGTAAATATAGTAATTGTTGGGGGAGGATTTTCAAATATATTGATTGTGGACTGTATGTGACTCTGTTACACCAAATGTTAGAACTGTGGTTTAAGTTGACTGTAGCAAGAAGGGTCTTGGTAGCCTAATGCCAGTCTGATAGCTGCATAAGGTTAAAAAAAATAATAATTTATGAATCAAGTGCCTGTATCTATCATGTTCTGCTCGTATTTGTGTGTAACCCCTGGGCGGCACCACCCCCCAGTGTTATACCCCTGCCTACTACCCTGGACATAGGCTAAGGGGGTTGGGTTCGCTAACTTCTAACATTTTTTAAAACCTTTGTGCAGTGCCTCCACTCATGGTGCTTCACGTGGGTGAGATGGTGCTGGGTGTAGCCCCCCTGAGCTGCTACACCATCCACGGTGACCAGTTACCATCCCCAGACATGCCCCAATATACAGCTCCCCACATTTCAACATTTTGAATTAAAGGCTCTCTCTAATAATATGCTCACACAGGATTTCAAACAACAACAAGATATTTATTTTGGAGGGAAATAAATGAGCTAGAAAAGGGAAACAGGAGGAGTAGAGGTTCTTACCATATTTACACATGTACAGAGATCATCTGGCATTTTGCTGGTGAACCCTCCAGCTGGGTGGACTACAGATTAAAGGCAGACATAAATCACATTTTACCATTCAACTTAAGACATCCAGAGCTCTGGCCATCTAGCTGCTGATAAATCAGATGTTAAACATAATTATTAATATTATCCACACTGGTACCAGTCCCAGATACAGCAGAAACCCCGCAATTTCATGCCATACTGGTTAAACAGATACGACAATCCAAGATGTTGCATTTGCCAACACCAGCAACAAGTCCCAAGATGGTGGTTCATGCACCTGAGGGGAAATGTGGTCAGGTGTTTGAAAAAGTGCCTGACCACCTTGTCCTGTGCTACTGACTGCGTATCAACCCACACCCAGTAGGCAGAGATGGCTGCCAGTTACACCTTAAGGGTGTCAACTGAAGGCCTGACAGAGAGGGATCAAAGGTGGTTGAGAATACTAGCCACCACACAAGATAAGAGGTCCAACTCCTTGCACTGGCACCAAATGGAGAATGTCTCCATTCAAAGGCATAGCATTTTCAGGTCAATTCCTTCAGAAAAGCTTTGACTATGTTGAGGACATCTTCAGAGACCCAAAACCTGTAACTCTAGCCACTCAGGAACCAGGCTGTCAGGTGCAGGGATTGAAGGTCCAGGTGGCGACCTTCCCTGACTGATTGAGAGCAGGTCCAGGCATAGAGGGAGATGCCTCGGAAGCCTGCTACTGAGGCTGAGAAGATTAGGTACCAGAACTGGTGAGATCAGTCCAGAGACACCAGGATCATCCACACCTGTCCCTCCTCACCTTGGCAACACCTTATGGATCAAGGGAAACAAGAGTGATGGCATAGAGAAGGCCCGTGGACCAGGGCCTGGAGAAGGCATCCCCCTACAGCATTCCCTGCTGAGTGGGGGTGGGAACAGTACAGCCTCAGCTCTGCATTCTTCCTGGAGGAAAACCGGTCTGGCAGAGGGATACTCCACTGGGAGAACAGGCTGTGTTCTACCTCTGGGTGTAGAGACCACTTGCGAGACGCCTTGCCCACCCAACAGAGGGTCTGCCAGCTGGATGGAGACACTGGCTACATGAATGGCCAGGAGATCGGCCTTCAGGCTGCACACAAGGGTCCAAAATGCAGAGAACTTCCCTGCACAAAGGTAAGGCATGCGTCTCGCCCTGCTTGTTGAGATAGTGCATGGTTGTGGTGTTGTCCGTCTGGATCTGAATAACCCAACCCGGATGTGTGGAGCAAAAGCAGTGTCAGCTGAACTACTTGAAGCTCCAGCAGGCTGATGTGGGACCAGGACTCCTTGGTGTCAAGAGCCCTGGACTCTGTTCCCCAAGTGGACACCCAAGCCCATGAGGGAGGCATCGGTCATCAGGATGACCATCGGCTCTGGGCGGACAATGGAATACCTTCCTGCAGATATTCCAGGATCAACCACCATCGAAGGGTGTCCCACATCAGCTGGGTCACAGTGACCAGCTGGTTGAAGTGGCCCTTGCACAGAGACCACTGGCAGGCCCGCTCCCACTGCAGAGAGTGCATTCTCCAGCGAGCCCAAAGGACCATGCTGGTGCAAGCCGCAATGTATCCCAGGAGGCGCAGATGTCCCGAGTAGGGTGCAACTGCCCAACCCGAAATGATTAGGCAAAAGAGGAGAGAGCCTCCACCCTGTCTGCTGGGAACAGAGCCCTGGCTTTGCAAGAGTCGAGCTCCGCCCGGATGAAGTGGATCACCTGTGATGGCACGAGTTCAGACTTGGCCTCACTGAACAGGAAAAAGTCCCGAGTACTGTGCAACTGCCCAACCCGAAATAATTGTGCAAAGGAGGAGAGAGCCTCTACCCAGTTTGCTGGGAGCAGAGCCCTGGCTTTGTAAGAGCCAAGCTCTGCCCCACTGAAGTGGATCACCTGCGATGGCATGAGTTCTGACTTGGCCTCATTGACTGGGAGGCCAAGAGATTCAGATCTGGAGAGCCAGATCCCTGGACCACTCCACCTCCTCCCTGGAGGGAACCGCGATTAGCAAGTCATCCAAGTATGGGTATACTCTGACTCCTCGATGCTTCAGGTAAGCCACCACCACTGCTATGCATTTGGTGAAGACCCTGGGGGACGAGGATAGGTTGAATGGCATGGCCTGGAACTCATAGAAGATCCGCTGTGCCCAGAACTGGAGGAGGGATGGATGGATTGGGACATGAAAGAATGCATCCTGAGGATCCAGAGAGCAGAACTACATGTTCTGCTTGAGAGATGGTATTATATTTATTTATTTAAAAGTTGGTAACCAGGAAAGGCACCATGAGCCAAGGCTTATTTCCAGGTGCGACCACAGAAAAGGGGGTACAGGAGGCCAACAGTACAAAACTAAGTACACAAAATATTAAAGAACAAAAGCAGCTTGGGTAACAATGTACAAACAAGATACAGGCAAAGAAAACTATATACAATATATACAAGTTAATACAAATAAGGCTAACAAGCGAGGAGGCTATATACATTTTATACAGGTAAAAAAAAATACAATTAGGTGAAACAGGTTTACTATGACATTATAATCTGGGTAAGCAACACGGTGTGATCAGTGGAGAACTAGGAGGGATAGCAGGTGCAGGAGGTGACAGAAGGAGGTCTGAGTGCACTCTTAAGAGAGGAGAAGGAGGGAGAGAGACGGGTGAGACAGAGTGACCATCCTTAAGGTGCATGACCTGAGAAACCTGTTCAGGTCATGCAAATCTAAGATGGGGCACCAGACCCTCATCTGCTTTGGCACTAGGAAGCACCTGGAAATGAACACTGGACATGCTGGAGGTCCGAGACAGGGCCACATCCTCCTCTGAAGCAGCTGGGTGATGTTCCAAAGGGCTGGCAAGATGTCTACAGACTCCATATCCTCCTGTGGGACACGAGTTCTGGCAAGGTGGGTAAGCCTTGAATTCCAGAGGCAGACCCTGACCAACCACTTCTAGGACCCACCTGTCCATGGTGACAGCATAGCAGGTGGAAAGGAAGTGGAAGAGCCGCCCCCCAGGAGGAGACGGATGGGTAGGAGGGAGACACGCCTCATCCCGTCATTGGGCAGGTTTGCAGGCAGAGGAGGGACTGGCTGAGGAGCCACCGGGCCCTCATCTTTCTTGCTTATGGACAATCATGGCCAGAGACTTCGGATGCAGTCGCCAGGCCTGAGCTTGCCATCGAGCCTGAGGTGGAGTAGGTTTAGCCACCGGGGCAGAGAGGAGCTGAAAGGGCTTCTTCTTCTGTTGTTTGGAGCCCTTGGGATCCTTCTGGGCAGAAGTCACCGAGTCCAAGGTGGCACTGGACTTTTCAATGCGGGTGAGGTGCCCCTTGACCCTAGGCCCAAACAGGTCAGTACCCAGAAAGGGGACATCCACCAGCCTGTACTGTGCATCTGCCATGAAGATCAAGCTCCGCAGCCAAGCCCTGTGGCGCGTGGCCACCGCAGATCTAGTGCAAGAGTTGCTAATGTCCATGGCCGTCTGGAGCGTTTACTTAGCCACTGCTCGGCCTTGATCCGGACCTGCTTGATCATGGTCTATAGGTCTGCTGGGAGATGAGGAAGCACCTTGCAAGCATACCCAAAAGGGCATGGGAGAAGTGGGCTTTTGAAAGGGCTGAACTCGCTTGCCGAAGGCTGAGACAGGAGGCAGCATAGACCTTTCTGGACATATGGTCTAGTTTATTGGACTCCTTGTCAGGAGGCTTAACATTACTCACGTTGCCCGTGCACCAGAACACATGGTGAGTCATCCACCAGACCTTCAGTCAAGGGGTGCTCCATAAAACCCGAAAGGGAACCGGTAGGGACCGCATACTTGCGGGCCATCCAGGCCGAGGGCACAGGACAAGAGGCCGGATGCTGCCACAGCTGCAATGCAGGGCCAAGAATGGCCTCCACGACAGGGAAGGCTTCCTCAGGGGAGTCGTCCCAGTCGAGGATCTCTGAACAGGCACCGAGCCCGCTTCTGAACGGGCTCTATCCGGAGACCCATGGACTCCAAGATCAGCAGAGAAGACCCATAAAAGAAGTGGGGCCTTGCTCAGCTGACAAATCTTAGCTGACTCCATGTCCACCAGAAGGAGTGCAAGGTTGAGCCCTCGATTCCAAGGATTATTACATAAGGTCAACCACCAGAATCCCTGCTGACCCTATGGGTTGGTCGGGTCAACAGTGACAGACAGCTGATAGGGAAGTCTTGATGCTGGGCCGGTCTCCTTAGTCAAAGGGCTAGACTTTTGCTGTTTGGGAGGTGGCTACACCAAAATTGGCAGAGGCGCCGGGGAAGCCGAGCTGGAACCTGACAGGTCAGTTCCTGCCAAGGTGAGGAAGGCTTAGGCCTCTGTGGCAAAAGCCATATAATGGCCGGGGTGGAGGCCAGCAGAGGCTTCACCCCAGTGAAGATCTGTTGCCACATCAAATCCTCATAGCACTGATGCAACTTGTGCCAGAGTCTCTCCTCACCAGAGGAGGATGATGAAGAAGACTGGCAATAGCGGTGATGCAGCTTGGCCCAGGGGCGGGAGCATGAGCATCTGCGTCAATGCAGGCTGCTCAATTCAGGACTGCAGGAGCAGGACTCGACCATCGTGGCACTGACAGCAGGTCTCAGAGGGGCCAGTGAGGCATAACCTCCTCTGGGTCCAGGAGCCCCTGGGTTAGAGGCGGCAGATCAGTGGAATGCTCCGTCCCTCCTTGAGAAGTGAGCGGTAGGACCAGAGTCCTAGATAGCGAAAGATGTCGGCCACGCTGGGCTGACCTCTAGACAGCAGAACTAGAGCAGAGCATATTTTATTGTTTTATTTTAATTTTTTCGTTAGTTGTATTTAGTACTGTAATTCATTTATTTTAAGTCTCAGTAGCAGCATTAGCAGTGCCAGTCACAGTTTAGTGTTTAGTGAGAGAGGTGTTTTAGTGAGTTAGTTATCACTAGGTGTGTCAGGGATTTAGGAGGCAGAGAAAATGTAATCTGTGGCTCCGGAGTCACTATAAGTGTACCTCTGTGACTCTTGGGAGGTGCGGAACATTGTCTGTTATTCTAGTCCAAAATACTGAAGCAATAACTGAGGCCCTTACCTTCCTGGCCTGTTTTGGAGTGGTGTGACCTTGTTGCCTGGAGGATTCGGGGAGCTGTGCGCCCTGATGAGGGAGTGGATCCTGCTTCGGAACGGTCATTTGGGGAGCAGGGTCGGGCGTGTGTTGCAGGACTGGGTTTGATGCTGGACCATCCCGTTCATTGTGGAACTGCTTCCGTGAACTGGTTTCATACTGATTCTTGATCTGAGAGTTCGGGGAGTTGTGCTGGCATTTTGGACTGGGGACTTTGTTGCCCTGTTGAATTGGCTGGAGCCTTTTACCCCAAGCGTTGGGGGACTGCTGATGTGCTTAATTTGTGTTCAGAAGCAGGACTTACTGGATGGCTGGCCCATTGATTCTGCTACCCCTGGGCTCCTATGAGGGATTCAGCAGTGGGCTGTCCAAGCAGGAGTTGAGGTGTTGGGTCGCTGGTAGAGTCAGAGGCGTCGTCTCTGGAGCACTGGGGGGATATCCTGCGATTGACTGGATATTTACTTTTCGAATCTGAGCTGGAGATTCAGAAGCCTAAAGAAGAACTTGGACTGCAGAATCTGGACTGGTGCACAGCCTGGTTTGACCCTTTTATTTCCTTATTCATTACACTGGGCTGGATTTTTGGTTTATGGGCAGTGAGAGAGCCCTATGACTGTCCAAATTTTAAAGTACATCTGTGATCTTTAGAGAGAGACATCATCTGGAGACTTTCTGGCAGTGAGAGTGCCTAGTAACTGATTAAATTTCATGTAAAATTTGTTGACTGCTCCTCCGACCTTTGTGAGAGATAGTGTCAGGGTGGAATAATTCTCATTTCTGGAGAGGTGGGAGCTCCCAGAGGAAATTAACTATTCAACTGGGAAAAATTTGTGATATTTTCTGCTACTTAAAACCTTTCACACTTTGTTATACAACTGATGTTATATTGTTGTTGGGGTTGAGTTTTTGGTCAATTGTTTGCTGAGTGTGTGGTTGTTGTGTGGAGTAGTATGGAAATTTGAGAGTTTTGGAGGTTTGTTAAGCTGAATGTTATTTGATTGGGTGTTTGTGATTTGTGGCAAAGATGTGTTGGGCAGGTAAATTGTGGTCAGGCATTATTCCCCTTCCAGTCTGTGGAACCTCCGCCCTCTCTTTTGTCCCTCCCTATCCCTGGAGGTGTACAGACAGTGTAGAGCACTGGGGATAGTTAGGAGGTCAAGGGTGGAGGCTCGGCCTGTTGGGGGAATGGAAAGGAGTGGGCAGATTGGGATAGTGGGGACAAGGAGATGCCCTGGGGTGAAATGGGTCCAGGAAAGGGGTCCTCCCTGTCTGGTTTCCATACCCAAGGGCTCTGCTTACGGCAGGAAGGAAACTCTGTCTTCCTCGACTGCTCATCCGACTTTGGCGGTGTTATGTAATGCCAGGTCCATTAAAAACAAGACCGCTATAGTAACAGATCTTGTTAAATCATCTGACCTGGCTTGCATCACCCAGACCTGGCTGGATGAGAATGCTGGTCCGATTTTGGCTTCAGCAATTCCTGCTGGGTACTCTGTGATACACCGCTCTAGGATGGATCGTAGGGGCGGTGGTGTGGCCATCTGTTTTAAATCAGAACTGAACCTGATGGAAGTACCAGTGGGAGCCACCAACTCTTTTGAATGTATCATGGGTGGTCCACCAGGAGGCGGGAATGTTTTCCTGTGGGAAGTCGCGGACTTCATTGTCAACCTGACATTGGGATCCCTAAGATGGCTGATCCTGAGGATTTCAATGCCTGGGTCAACAAACTCTACTGGTTTGGACAGGACTTCCTCCAGTTAATGAGTTCACTGGGTCTCACACAGGTCATTTCCTCCTTGACTCAATTGGAGGTCATTCATTGGACTTGGCATTTCTCCTGGGGATGGAGATATCCAACCTGGTGGTGGAACCAGTCAGTGGTCTGACCATCATACCATCGGGTTCATTTTCTGGCCTCCCCATGGAGTTGTCCAATACTGCCCTTTGAGGGGTGTATCTCCTGATGGTGGTGTGGGACCCAATGGGTATGCAGAGTGAATCTGCGGATCCAGGATCTGGTACTAGCCTATAATAAAGGGTGACAAGGCCCTGGATTCCATTGCTCCTGTTAGGTGTTCACTCTTCACCCCAGATCTCCTTGCTTGAGGAGACCTGAGGGAGTTGAGGAAAGTAACAAGTTAGAGAGGCGCTTGGTGGTTGGGTCTGGTGTGTGACTGACTTAGTTTGATGGACCATTATTTGGTCTATCAATCAGCAATTACCCATAAGAAGGCAGAATTCCTGTCCAGGGAAATTGCTGCTGCGCAGAATCGACCAGCCCAGCTTTTCCGGACCATGGACAGACTGTACCATCCACTCTGTCTTCAGCCTGGAAATGCTTTTTCACAAGAGCATTGTGAGGAGATTGCTCGATTCTTCATGGATAAGGTTGCCACAATCAGATCCGATGTCCGCCTGACCCTCTCTCAAGGTTGGCAGGAGATGTTGGATGCCCAGTTTGTGTGGTGCGACTTTGGCCAGGCCCAAAATCAATGATATTGTGATGGTTATGCAGCCACCACATCCAGACCAACTGAGTTTGGACCCAGGCCCTACGTGCCTTTTAGTAGGGTATGTGGCCTGTCCTTGCCGAGATTGTCTGGCTGTCCTCTGAGAGGGGATCTTTCCAGATCCCCTGAAGGAGGCTGTAGTTCGGCCTAGTCTGAAGAAGTCCTTCTTGACCCGGACTGTGTGGCTAACTACAGGCCTGTCTCTAACCTACCCTTTGTGGGTAAGGTTATTGAGAAGGTGGTGGCGCCACAGCTGGATGACCATTTGACCAGCCACAATATTTAGGGTTCTCTCCAGTCCGGATTTAGGAAGAGACAGTACTGAGACAGCCCTTGTTCGAGTACTAAATGACCTCCTAACAGCGAGAGATCGAAAGACTCGTTCCATAGCAAGACAAAGTTTAGAGCAATTCAGGTTCTATACAACAACCTGGCTAGATTTGTGTTAAATTGTTAGTATCATACTCACCACTGTGATATGTGTATGTTATTACAATGGCCTCAATTAGAGCAAATAATAGAACAAAAATGGTTAAAACAAATTCATGGGGTGGTGCACAATCAAAACCCTAGATATCTTGTGGACAAAATGTCACAATTGACATATGAACATAATTATAATCTCAGAGGAAATGGGAGAAAGAAATTTGTTATACCAAAATCAAATAATAAATTTGGTGACATGACCTTTGGTACAAAAGTTGTTAAATTATGGGAACAAATTGATGAAGGGAAAAAACAAATCAAAACAAAATATTTTTTAAAAGCCACTGAATAGGACCCAACAATTAAATGTATGTGTAATGGTTGATGTGCTTAGGAATAGATGGATTGACAAATGTGTGTATGAATACTGTAGAAAAGATTTTACATTGTGGTACATAGTGCAACTTATAGTTAGTTATATAGTATTGTGTCCTTAGTCCATGTCCTTGATCTGAATGAGAATGCATAGGTGTTACGATATAGTTGCTTGGATGTATGTGGTACATGTTTAAAAAAAATGTTGTGCAATATGTCTAAAATTTTAGATTTGTAAATGCAACAGGTCCATCTTGAAAAAGGGTCTTTGACCCAATGATGTTTCAACACTGCTACCTGTATAAAAATAAACTACTACAACAACAACAACAACAACAACAACAACAACAACAACAACAACAACAACAACAACATCATCATCATCTTGGTCCTTCTTGATCTCTCTGTGGCATTTGACACCGTGGACCATGACATGCTGCTGGATCGCCTGCGGTTCATCTGTGGACTTTTGGGGTTGGTCTTCAGATGGCTTTGATCATTCCATGAGGGTAGGACCCAGAGGGTGGTTGTTTCTTTTCCTCCGCTCCATTCTCCCTATCTTGTGGGATACCGCAGGGATCCATCTTGGCGCCCATGTTGTTTGAGGTATATATGCTGCCATTGGGAGCGATTATTAGGCAGTACGGCTTGAGTTTTCACTGCTATGCAGATGATACTCAGCTGTACATGTCTTTTGTGCCTGATCAGGATGATGCTGTCTCGGTCTTTAACTGCTGTCTAGCTGAAATCCAGGACTGGATGTATGTGAGCTGGCTGTGGTTAAACCAAAAAAAAAACTGAGGTGTAGGTTGTGGACCCAGGTTGTCATGAGGCGGGTGTGTTGTGCAGGTTCTCCTTCAGGTTTATGGCTTGGGTGTCCAGCTAACTACCTCAGACCGGTACAGAACCTAGCGTTATGTTTGATGACTGCCTGACCCTAAAATTACAGGTGTCAGCAACTGTCAAAACCTCTTTTACCATCTGAGAAATATCACAGAGTAAAGCACCTGGTTCTTCCGGATCTTCAAAGTTGGTCCTTGCTTTCATTACCTCCTGTGACTACTGAAATGCCCTTTACCTAGGGCTACGAGGTTGATATCCACGCTTGCAGCTAGTGCAGAATGCAGCAGCTAGGCTTTTGACTGGTACCTCTAGGACCAGTCATATAACGCCTGTGTTCGCTGGATTGCACTGGCTGCCGATACAGTGGCGATCACCTTTTAAGGTTGCTTTGCTAACCTGTAAGGCTCTGCATGATCAGGGACCCAGTTACCTGAAACATCTCCTTCACCCTACTGTCCCTCCACCTCTCTGATCCACCGATGAGGATTGCTAGAGATTCATGTACAAAGGTTGAAAATCAAATTATGAAATAAATAAATACATAAATACATACATACATATATCTGGAGCAAGGGCATTTAGTTTTGCAGCCCTGACCCTATGGAATTCTCAACCTCATTGGGTACAGATTGCCTGACCGTTCAAAGTTTTAAAGTTGCTTTGAAAACTTATCTTTTCAGCCTGGCATTTTCTAACCACTAAAGCTGCTACTGTATTTATTAGTTTTAATTTTATCTGGATATTTATAAAATGTATGTGGTTTTATTGTACAGGCACCTTGGTTTGGAAAGGCGCCTTTTATAAATAAAGCTTTGACTGATAGATAAGAAGGTGTCTGCCTCTTGAGGCGACAGCAGGTTGACTGGCTCTAGAAAAATCTCAGCCGGAGACTGACCTACATCTCTGCTAACTGGCCCAAAGGGGAGACCGTGGGTCTGATAGCCTGGGCCGTGACAGATGACGAGAGCACTTGGTCTCTTTTTTAGATTTAGAGTTGGTGCCTGTGGGACACTGCCTATGGGTGGGATGGGCCTGGCACAATTCCTTGAACCCCCCCCCTCATTAAGGAAGCACACAAAGATAGTGGCAAAAAGGGCAAAGCTGAGGAAGCTTGTGCTGCAGCCTGGGCTGTAGCTTCCTCAAACGTCGCAAGTTGTTTGGTGGACCCTGCAGCCACAGAGACCTCCCAACGGGTGTCCTTGGACTTAATAGGAGGATCCTGGTCATCCAGATGACCCAGTAAAAAAGACAGGCATGCCAATCTTCTAAGGTGGACGGTGTAACGTGCGCCACACGCCGCAAGCTTGTCGATCGTGCTTGTGGCCCAGGCAGCAGATGCACATGGTGTGCGGATCCGTCTGAGACATTTTCTGCCCACAGGCACATTTCCAAAATCCCAGTGCCGACTTCATTTTGTCCATACCAAAGAAAAGGAGTCGCTTGAAGACAGAGTTGTTGTTTTTTAACAAATTCGAAGATTTTAATAGCAAATGACCTACTCAGCGTGAGAGCGATAAGGAGGGAATCTGATTTATGTGATTTATACATATACTTCAAAATAGGTGACACCATCACGTACCTTTAGGTAGCGTGACAAAGCAGCGCCCAGACCCTTCTCCATTTGATCCTCAGCAGTGGAAAAATAGTGATATCAGGTTCAGGGCTTCGCATCCCACCACAGCCACTGATTCTTATATAAAGATGTGACATGGGGTCTAGTGCATTACAAGTTAGTACTTTATAGGAAATTTTCTGTAAAATTAAAACTTGGAGCAATATTTGGTTTTACTCCAGCTAGAATTACAAAATGATTCTATTTTGAGATCTTTTATAGATATAAACTTATCTCATCTGCATGCCAATTTTGACTTGCGACACTGTATGATGTTTGAATATGAGTAATGCTAAGCTTTGTAAAGCATCATGTGGAAAGGGGGATCAACATACATTGTTAGATGTTGATTTCTATTATAGACTGGGCTGCTAAGCTAGTCACCTTAATGACAACATCACGTACCTTTCAGGTAGCGTGATAAAACAGCCCATCCCCTTCCTTCATTTGATCTTCAGAAGTGAGATAGTGATAGCGTCTCGGCTTATGGCGGCACTTTTCAAAATAAAATTGGTAAAGCTCTAATCACAACGCAGTCGTAACACTCGCTATGGTCAGCATCGTAGCTTTGCAAACGGCAATGCTATTCCACATGCAATACTTATGCTGGTAAGCTTGTAAGCTTTGTTTTATATCTTTTAAGACGGTAAATGTATTAACACACAATAATTATGGTTCAGATTTGAGGTACTTACTCTAATTCACATGTTTTTCAGAAGGTTACGGTTAAGAACCTGGACTTTGATTAGCAAAGACTTTTAAGCAATCCAGGTATTTTACCACCACATTTTGACATCAAAATTTTGACATTTGAATCGCGTTGGCATAAGAATTTTTTGATTACTTACAATTCTTGCAATTTTGTTTTAGAGAAGTGCCAGCCTGGAACAATATGTATCATTGATGAAAGGTTACGTTCAGGTGTGTTCCCCCTGACTATATACTTTATGATTGTATACAAATCTTGGATATTTGTTATTGTATGAAGTTTCCATTTATTAACAATTTGCTTATTTGATTGTAGCACTTGGACTATTTTTTGGTCGGAGGAAGGAACACGTGGGTTCGAAAACATTCACCTAATTCTACAGAAATCAAGTGAAATAAGTACAAATGCTTTTGTTTAGAAAATGTTATCAAACTCTTCAGAACAATGGAATCAACAATAATTGTCTTTATTCCATTCTGAATTATGTGTTCTTATTAAGTAAAATTAATTTGAATATTAAGGAGAGTTTGCATTTTTTCATTTTAATTATCAAAGTGCTCTTATCAGCCCATAAAATCATACCTCAGAGTGCTTTATTCCACCTATAAAATGGGTCCCCCATAACATAAATTAATTGTTTAAAAGAAGTTTGACACACATAGGTGTTAAAATCTAGGTTAATTAAGGTATAAACATAGAAAAGTAGTCTTTGCATATGCAGACCATACATACAATTCAGCTGTTAGAGGGCATTTGTGTTGTATCAACACACACACACACACACACACACACACACACACACACACACACAAATTTACTTTCTCCACATTCAGGCTTCATTTTTTTTTTTTTAATTTTTACATTTTGTTTTGATCCTTGTTTTATGTTTTTTTAGCCGTCTCTCCGAGATGCCAGTGATGACAACGTTTGCTCGAGAAGCGTGGCTTTCAAAGGCAAGCCACGAGCTGGGAGAGCGGCTGTTTCCACTGAGGTGATGCGTGTTATCTATCTCTTCCCCCCAACCCGTGCACACATTCTGTTTCTCGCTCCACATCCAGGCTTCATTTTTAAAATTTTGTTTAGATCTTGTCTTACGCTTTTTTTAGCTGCCTGAGATGTCAGCAATGACAACGTCTGCTCAGGAAGTGGGGGTTTCAAAAGCAAGCCACGAGTTGGGAGAGTGGCTCTGTTTCCACTGAGGTGATGTGATGTGCGCCCCTCCCCCCATCACGGAGAAATAAACATTTTTTGTTTAGTTTAGCTTGGTACTATTTAATGCAGTTTTGTTTTAATCTGCAAAACATTTCATTTACAGCCTGTGGCCTCTTGACTCAGAGCGAGCATGTCCCTCGGTGGCCATCGTAGTTTGCAGTTTCTCTTTAATGGTATTCAAATATATTAAAAACTGCCCTGTCTTGCTGAGCTTTTCAGTTCACTCGTTAATAGGAGGGTGAAATCAAGGGGAGGACTGCACATCAGAGATGGCTCAATCTTTTTTTTTTTTTTTGTTTGTTAAATCGGTTCTCAGCACAGTTTCAAGAGTAGAAGCATGGTTTAAACAGTGGGAGCGCAAGGGCTGTGAAGGTGGTACAGGAAAACGGTCAGAGAGAAAATACAGAATCGGACTAAAAGTTGAAACTTTTACATGTGATATGTTTTGGGGGGGTGCTGCATAACTACTATTTGCTTTTCAGTTGGTGACAGTACTCTCCCGTGCAGCTATTGCGGTTTCATGACATGCTACCGTACATGTTGAGCTGCAGAGGGACAGTGTCATTTCAGGCATTGATAGGTCTCAGGTGATACGTTTTCTTAGCTAAGTAGTACCAGTTGCCAGTATATGCCTTGACAAGGACACAGCAAATGGTACCTCTTGGCCAATCAAAATGCAGGAACATTTCTACCCATTTATAAATTTTATATTTTTATATAAATCAAAGAGTAGCGGTGGATGTGGCCTACCTGGATTTCAGCAAGGCTTTCAACACTGTTGCACATAGGAGACTGGTAAGTTGAGTAACCTCGGCTGGATAATAAAGTGGTAGCCTGGATAAGAAAGTGGATAGGACACAGAGGATAGTGTTAAATGGAGTGTGCTCCAAGGAATGGAAGGTGACCAGTTGGGTACCGCAGAATCAGTGTTGGGACTGGTCCTAGGTCTTTATAAGCAACACAGTGGAAGAACTGGAAGGAAAGGTCTGCCTCTTTGCGGATGGCACCAAGATCTGAAAGAGTGGACACTCGGGGGAAGGGGTGGAAATGATGTTCTTGGATATTCACTCCCTATTCCTATCCATCCCCTGCTACACTCGCTATCATTCAGTGGTTTCCCTTCCTCTCATCTGGTTCTACATCCTCCTACCATCCGCCTCCACCTACTATTCCCTATTACCATATCTACCCTCTGACCAAACTTAGCACGTACCATGTTCCTCTCCGCTCCTCTCCTCCCCATATCCTTTTCCTGCCCCCTTAGTCCTCCCTCACTTGTTCCTTTAGCTGTCTCCATTTGTCCCCCACTCTTATTCACTCCCAATGCCCCCGTCCATCAGTTAAATCCCCTATCAACACCCTTTCTTCTATGGTACCCACCCTCCCACCTCAACCTTACTCCCCCCACTGCACTCACCCACTCCTCAGTCCTGCTTTATCCCCAGTGCCACACACGGCTCTTCCTCCCCACTATCCCCTCTTCTCCACTGCCCCAGCTCTCCCTAGTGCACACTAATCCCATGCACTTATTTATTGTCTAATTACATGTATTGTCATTTTGCCTAAATACATGTACTGCAGCACTATTACCAAAATGACTGTTTTGTATAAACTCATTGCCTCCTGATAAAGTACAGTTACATAAGAACTTATCGTAACAGTAGATCTTGAGAGAGCTCTTGCAGTAGGAAATATAACCATTAGGACTGTGCCCTGGCGTCAGGACCACACAGAAAACTTAGTTAGCAGTGTCTGGCAGGGGACCATCCACTGATGTCACTGTAACCCTATATAGTGGGCAGTCCCCAGTCTGCTCTCCAGTTCTCCTGCCAGAGACCTTAGAACAAAGTGACAGAAGAAAGGAGTGGGGCTCCTTGAGCCTAAGAAAAGCTAGAAAAGGCAGTAGCAGAAGCTGAGGGAAGGTGGGAGGGAAAGTTACCTACTGCAAGAGCCTCTCTCTAAGATCTACTGTTACGGTAAGTTCTTACGTAACTGTACTATCTTACTTCAAGGGGCTCTTGCAGTAGTACATTCCATTATAGGACTGAGACCCAAGCAGTGTAAATCAGACAAGTATGAAGCACGAGAGGCAGGAAGGATCTGCAGAGACACAGGAAGAAATCATGACAGGAGGCCCTGAAGGACAGCTAGTCCACAGCTGGCCGCGCTAGAGGCAATGTCCAGACTGTAGAGTTTTGTGAATGTGTGGACAGAGTTCCAAGTGGCTGCTGCACGTTAGCAACAGACACATTTCTGAAAACGAGCAGCAGATGCAGCTATGCCTCTGGCAGAATGCCCCTTGGCTTCCCCCCCAGCAAGGGTTCGTTTTATGTCTGGTAACAGAACACAATGCAGTTTACCAACCACTTTGACAAACATTGCTTAGAAATAGCAGCACCCTCTTTCTTGGGTGCAAAGAAAATGAAAAGTTGATCTGTTTGCTGGACTGACTTCATCTGGTTTGTATAATAATGCAAAATTCTGTGGACATCTAATGTGTGCAGAATTGCCTCCTGATTAGAGTACTCAGGGTAATACAATAGTAGTTGAATAGTCTGATTCAACAAACTCAGAAACCACTTTGGTAAGAACTTAAGATGAGTACACAGAGCCACTCCGTCTCTGTGGAAAATTAAATAAGGCTCCTTACACATCAGAGCCTGAAGCTCAGAAATCCCTTGAGCAGAAGTAATGGCAACTAAAAAGAGTGCTTTCTAGAATAGATAGCACATGTCACAACATGCAGCCGATTCAAAAGGAGACAAAGTGAGTTTCTCTAAAATAAAGTTCAAATCCCACAGTGGGGCAGGGATATGCACCAGGGGTTTCAAGAGGAGGATTCCCTTCAGAAACGTTTTGGAAACCTCCAGTTGAGCAACAGATTTTCCTTCCACTGGGATGTGGTAGGCGGAAAGGCGGATCTTCACTGAGGAGCAACTCAGACCCAGGTCAGACAGACGCAGCAAGTACCCCATGACCTGAGGAACAGGGCATGAAAAAGGGTCCCAATCCCTTGAAGTGGCCCAGATGGAAATCTCTTCCATTTCAAAGCATAAGTTGTCCTCATGGAAGCCTCCACAAGGACTTGGGCCACCCTAGAAGAGAGCCCATAGTGTGAAGCAACTATGTCAGAAGGTGCCACGCGTGAAGGGACTTGAGTCCTGAATGAGCCAGACCACCCCTCCTGGGTCAGGAGATTGCAACATATAGGCAGGGAACGGGTGCTCCACTGTCAGCTGTTGCAAAGCGGGAACCATAGTTAGTAATGGCCAGAGTGGGACGATCAAGATTATGTGAGCACCTTCCACTTGCAACTTGAGCAACACCAGCTGCAGGATCAGAACAAGAACCTCCCTGTCCAACAATGAGAAAGTGAGTCTCACCAAAAACACCAGGCCCTGGAGCGAGCGAGCAAAACTTGAGAAGTTTTGCATTGGATGAGGAGGTGAACAGATTGAGATCTGGACAACTCCACCAGTTGAAAATGTCTTGACTAATGAATGGCTTAGTTCCACTCATGAGCCTTGGCCTGGGTGGGGCGAGACTATCCGCTAGGATATTCTGGGCTCCGGGCGTGAACTGCAGTAAGGAAGCTCTGATGCAGAGTCGCCCAATTCCAGACTCGCATTGCTTCCCTGCAGAGAGAGAGTAGGGCGAGTGCCTCCTTGTTTGTTCAGATACCAGACCACGATATATGTCCGTTTGGACCAGCAGTGGTCCTCATCTGAGAAGGTGCTGAAAGGCCTGAAGAGCAAACAACACTGCCTGCATCTCCAACACATTGATTTGTAGAGACAGATCTGACAGAGACCACAGCCTTCAAGTTCTGTGGGTCTCCAGATGACCATCCCCTCATTCCAGCCCTGAAGCATCTGTGGTCATAGTCTGGATGGGAGGAGGGGGCTTAAAGGGAACTCCCTTGCAGAGATTGCCGAGATCCTGCTACTACAGGAGACCCCGACTCATGGGTGTGGAGACCAAGATGTTGTGGTCGAGGTCGTCAGACCTTTGGTCCCACTGGACTCGGAGCAGCCTCTGTGAGATCCGCCTGTGGAGCCTGGCCAGAGGAACAGTTGGGATGGCCGCTGCCATAAGGTTCAGAAGGTGAAACACTGATCTGTCCAGAGGTAGGAAAGCCCAATCCTGGGTAGTATCCAGCATCACCCCAATGAACTGCAGGTGCTAAAGGGATAAGGTGAGACCTGGGGTAGTTCACATAACCCCAACTAGCAAAACAGGTTCAAGGTTGCCAAATGGAGATTTCCAGCTTCCCCTCGGCGAGGCAGAGTTCAACCAATCATTGAGGTACAAAAATATATAGTGGCCCTGGTACCTCAAGGCTGTTGCCACTACCTGCCAGCACTTGGTAGAAACCCTGGGTGCCGATGAAAAGCCAAGGGAGGGCCTTGAACTGGTAGTGCCCCCTCTGAAAGGGAACCTGAGGCAGCGGTGGGCTTGAAATGTGCAGGTATCTCGTCCGCATGTCCAGGGTGCAGAGCTACTGTTCCTTGTGCAGCATGGGCAGCCAGCCTGGAAGAGTCAGCATCGAAACCTTTTGTACTCCATGTACTGGTTCAGGGTGCTGATGTCTAGTATTGGGCACAAGTCTCCAGTCTTTTGGGAACCAGGAAAGATGAATAGCACCCTCTTCCTAACTGGTTTTAGAGGAGCAGGCTCTATCACTGCCTTTTACAGAAGAGCCTCCATCTCTTCTCCTATGATGGGGATGTGTGCCTTTTAGTAAAGGGACAGACCTAGAGGATTGTCTGGGGTCTCTCAGAAACTCCAACATGTGACCCTGAGAGATTAACTGAAGGACCCACGAATCCACAGAAATCACCTCCACCCTGCCAAATGACTGGTGAATCTTCCACCTACTGGTTCCTCTAACTGAAGAAGGAGGAGGAGGAGGACAGGAGGTGGACCGTGAGTCAAGAGACGGAGGGAGGGTTGGGGAGGCTCACTCCCGAAGTCCTCTGGTTCTTGGCTGGGGGAGTGGCAATGGCTAAGGGGGTCCAATGTTTGGTCAGACGTCTGGCCTGTGGTTGGTGTTTCATCTGCCATCTCTGTTAGCAATGAAAAAGGCTGCCAGGATTTAAAGATAATGCGGTACATAGTTTGTACCGAAGGCAGAGCCTAACCCCTATTCTGGAGATTGGTGATGATGTCTTGAGCATCTCCGCCAAAGAGGACAGAACCCTGGAAGGGTGCATCTTGGATGGCAGCCTGGACATCGGGTGCCAGCCCCAAGACCCTCAACCAACAATACCTCCTGAGGCAGAAGACTGTAGCCGTGCC
Organism: Neoceratodus forsteri; assembly: GCA_016271365.2. Lineage (NCBI taxonomy): Eukaryota > Metazoa > Chordata > Ceratodontiformes > Ceratodontidae > Neoceratodus > Neoceratodus forsteri. Next base: position 443,957,862 of record CM028136.1, on the reverse strand, counting down.
CCTAGCCGAGGAATCAACAGCGTCATAAGTGGCCCTCAGAGTGTGGCTTCAAGTGACTTTGGCTCACCAAATGGTGTCAGATAGGGTTTCCTTCTCCTCAGAGTCCAGCAAGGCCTCAATGACCATCTCTAGCTTGTGAAAGAAGGATTTATGGTAGACCAGTATGTGCACCACACAGTTCAGGGCATGAACAGCCAGAGTGAAGGACAAATAAAATATGCGTCCAGATTTCTTATCAGGAGGGGAGGTGCTCATATGCTTAGGCTTAGCCGGTCTATCATGTGCCATGCTAATAAATACAGTCCACTTTAGGGTGGACACTAAGGTGATCCTTACTCTCTGGCATACAGTAAATCCTGTCTGCCTCTTGGCCACAGCCGGAATGGATGAAGACAAAGACCAGATGGTAGAGGCTAAGTCCTCATGAGGCTCTCTAACCAGGAGGCATGAAGACCGGGGACAGGGCAGGCATGTCCAAATGCTCAGCCAACCTCTTCCGTTTGGGGTCTTGATCATCAGTCTTCCACTCATAGGCCTCCACAATCTTTTTGAGGAGGTCTGTGAATGAGAATCCTCCAAAGGCGAATTCAGAGACTCCTTAGCCTTGGACTCGACCGGAGGAGTTTCAAACTCGGAGGCTGAGGAAGAGGAGTCAGACTCAGAGTCTGAATCCGATGCATGGGTTGGGACTGGGGACATGGCTGTTGATTGAGACACCTCTTCAACAGGAACAAGGGGTCTGCTCTCATCAGTAATGGCAGCCAAGCCCTTAGTCAGACCTGAGGCAGAAGGGCGGGACTCCATCGGCAAAGGGGACCCATTCATCAGGTCCAGGTGCACCGTGGTAGAGACTGCTGCCAGATGATGGCTGTCTAGCTCAGAGACTGAGACTTGGTCTCCTTCCACCAGGTCTGGAAGATTGTCCTGAAGTCCACCTGAGGTGGAGAAGGTGGGGGTGGTGGCGGTGGAGGTTGATATACCGGCTAGAAACTAGCGCCATAGCCCAGCGTCTGGTATCCTGATGGCGGATAACTAGGCGTATGGTAATGAGGTACACACCCCAGTGGAGATACCCGGTGAAGGGAGTCCTGTGCCAGATACCCTGGCAGAAGGTATCCAGGGGTATGATAATGTGGTGTATGATAGCCTTGCGTCAGGATCCGACAATGGCCCAGAAGGAGGAGCTGTAGGGCCAGGTGAAGGACCCCAAGGAAGCACGAGAGGCAGGATACAGGACCCAGAGGGTAAGCCCTGCATCTGCCCAGAGGGCTCCACTGGCACAGAGGAAGGAGAAGAAAGTCCTGCCAAGAGTGATGTAAAGGGGTCCAGTTGCAACCCTGAAAAAGCATCATCAGGTTGACGTCTCTCAAACTCCAGCTCCTGGTGCTCTGGGGAGACTGGATGGGGAGAAAAGCTACCCATGTGGGGCGATCCCTCCAGGGTGGGCTGCAGCCTAGGCAGCAGTGGGTGCTGATGCTCAATGTCTGACCCCTTCGTGAGGGCCAGACGGAAGCACCTGGGCTCAGCAGACATCGGAGGATCCTCCATCTGGCTCATCAGCCGTGGCCGGGCAGTCACTGGGGTCCCTGGCAGCCAACTTAGCCTAGGCTGGGTGCTCTTCAGGGGCTTCAACGAGTGACTTATCAGCCCTGCCAACCAACTTAGGCCCTTTAGTTTTCAGGGACCTAAGAGTGGCTTGAACCTCAGACTCGTCCAAGGCAGCCGATGCTACCGTGACCAGTGGCAGTGGGGGGACCAAGGGCTGCCCTTGGGAAGATGAAACAAGCTTGTCCGCTGAGGCACTTTTCCTGAAGGAAGGCTTCTGGTCATCCGCAGTCCCCAAAGGGAGATGCAGGTGAGAAGGGGACCTCTCCAGGCCCCGGTGCTTCTCCCTGTCCTTTTTGGGCTGCTGTGAGTCAAATGGAGAGGAAGAGACACTCTGCAGCTCCCTGCAACTCCTCCTCCTCCTCCATCAATGCCATTTTTTTGTTTTAGAAGATAGGCCTAGAGTGCCTTTTGTGTTTCCATGTGGCCTGATTAAAACTCAGGCAGGCCTTGCAGTCCTCCGTCTTGTGTTCCGGGCCAAGGCAGAAGAGGCAGAGAAATGGTAGTCCTTATGCAGGAGTTGTTTGCCGGAGGAATCACACTTATTCTTATGCGACTCTGAAGGCATCAGAGAAGACATGCATGAAAATTATTTACTGGAATGGTAAAAAAAAAATAAAGAAAATGTAAGATACTCATCCAAAATGATGGCTGAACTGCAGCAACACACACTGTGAGGTCAGACGTGCATAGGTTGATGGCAGGAAAGAACTGGAGGGCGGGTTGGGGACCGCCCACTATATAGAGTCATGCTGACATCAGTCACGTGATGTTGGTGGGCGGTCCCCCGCCAGACACTGCTAGCTAAAGTTTTCCATATGGTCCTGATGCCAGAAAGTGCAGTCCTAATGGTTACCGACTGCAAGAGCCATCTCAAGTAAGATCTCGTTTACTGTATTGTGTAAAGCTCAATGCCCCCGATATAACTGTATGTTATCCTATTGTCTTGTCTCAAAATTTCCCTCATGTCATTGTACCATCCACTGTATTTACTGTACCTGTTTGTTTCACACTCTGGCGTGGAACCTTTGTAAATGGCGTGTAGCTCAATGCATGTGTGGCAAGCTATACTACCAGTCAGATGGGCAGATGTGTTATGTTCTGTTATATTCTTGTCGTTTAGAAATGCCACATGTTAAATGCCAATGTGAGGAGAAGAGAATGTTTTGCAATGGCCGATAGCCCTGCAACCGGCAAAACAGCTTGCTTGGCAAGAAGCCAATTGCATTTCCTAACTAACCGACCCAGAGGTAATAAAATCAGCTCATACATAAACCTTACATGCTTTTCCTTGTAACTTAACTGAAGGAAGCCAGTTCAAAGCTCAGGATGTTTAAGTCAGGATTTGAGCAGCAAATGACCATTCTGACAGGCTAATGTGAATTTTGTCTTATGGGTGCGGTTGTCAACAGGAACTTCAAAGTCTTAAACTCTGAGGGTGGGATATTCAGAAATGCACCAGGCAGGGGCGCAAGCCGGGCGCAGCGCAACTGGGATGCATCAGGAAGTGTCCTGGGCAATATTCAATGGTGCTGCGCCATGGCTCAACACCACTGAATATGGAAACGTGGCCTCCCGCATTGTGCATGGCGCAGTGGCACTGTGCCAGCGCAAGTGGCAAGAGAGGAGCAGGGATGAGCCAGCTAAGTGCGGTTATGCTACTCAAGAGGAACCATCACGATATTAAACGGTGGATATGCAAATGGGGCCATAATGCATGCAAGAAGGCGCAACTGGGGCCATTAGCATGTCATATGGCCCCATTTGCATGGAGGTGTGCGATCCGGCGACTGGCATGAAGCCCTGCCAGGCTGCAGCCGTCTGGGACCGATGCTCCCTGCACAGTGCGGCAAAGTGCCCCAATACCAATCGCAGGCACAGGTATAAAATAAATCAAGTCAATATCCCTGGTGGTCCAGTGGACTGTATCCAGCCTGATGCGAGGCATAAGTATACTAAAACAGTTTAAATTAACCCTGGTGGTCCAGCAGTACCCTCCTCCCCACCCACCCACTGAGCCCCACCCCGCTCCCCCGTTCAGCGGCGAGCAGCAGCACCTCACCCGCAACGCCTGGCACGCCACCAACTGACTGCGTACGGTATGGCTGCGTAAGCCTGTTGAATCCTGGCGTGAGCCAATGGGCATGCAGACCATACCCGTACTACACAGTCCAGATATGTGAATGGATCCATTCACATGTTGGGACTAATATGCGATCGCATGCCCGTATCCGCTGAACTGTGGCGTACAGCCATACTGCTCACGCCAGTCAGCTCGGCGAGTGGTGCCTGGCACTGACGAGTTTGCGGGGCTCAGTGAAGGCGGAGGTGAGGAGGGTACAGCTGGACCGCAAGTGGTAACTATTTTAGCTCTATGCCCTGATCGAGCTGGAAGCGGTTCTCTGGACCACCAGGGATTTCGTTTCTAGTACAATGCCCGCGATCGGGCATTGGGGGGGCGATGCAGACAGACCCTGGCTTCAGAGCTCGGGTGGCCACCCACAGCTGGTGGCTGCTGTCTGCTGTGTTGCGCCCTGCAATATGGCAGCTCACCTGTGGGTGGCCAGCCCTTGGTCCTATTTCTTTGTGGGTCAACTTTGAGCACCAGTGTGCGGCGCAAGTAGGGGTTGCACCAGCATATGCACCGCACATCCCAGGCTGAATATCGGGATGTGCGGAATATGCATAGGCATCCCCCCTGCACTTGTGCCGCATAACATTACTGGTGCGCCTAGCGATCGGGATCTCGCGCGATTTAACATCCCTTTGAATATCACACCGGATGTATCAGTGGTTGTGCATGGCGCAACACTGTTGTGCCATGCGCAACTCCTTTGAATATCCCACCCTGAATGTCATATCCATGTTAATTATGTGTGTATGGATTTGATTTTTGATATTCTTGGAATTTTGGAAACAGCAGAACAGAACAGTGACACCTCCTGGCCAAACGGAGTAATTGCTCTAACTCACCCAATAGGTAAACAGACCAGATTTTTTAGAACTGGGATAATTGATGACACTGCAAGTAACAGAAGGTATTTAAAGCCCTCAGCTCAGGGCATGTGGGACACTTCATCTGGACTCTCCCGACCATAAGGGAAGCAAAACTGCTACAACACAGAGACCAGGAACTAGAAACTGCATAGTCTTTACAGACTTCAATTCACTACAAAACTAAGGTAGAACTTTAGATAACTGTCATAGTGCTTTTTGTGCAATTCCATTTTTTTTGGTTATGCTGTGACCTAAAGACAAATTTAAACCTTTTTAGCTGTAACTGTATCATTTAGTAAAACATTTTGTTTTTAAGAAAACCAGCCTGAGTGAGATTTTCTTTAATTGCGTGTGTGATTGAGGAGGCTGAGTATTATCCGACTAAACTGTTATTGCTAAAGGTTGCCATTATAAGTTACAAAATATAAAAAGGAAAGTCTGGAAAAGGAATGTCTGGATAAGTTAGGGGAATCATGAAAGTTTCAAGGAAGAGTCTGGTGGGATTTGAACCATGTTTTGCACATCTTGTGGGAGAAAGGCAGAATCAGGGTTACAACAACTTGAAGAGGTTGTAATGTCTGGATCATCCCTCTTGTGTAACAACCAAGAAGGGTTCATATTTGGCTACAAGACTAGAGACTGGTATTGTACCTGATCCAGAGTAAAGGGGAGCCTAGGACTTTATGGTGAGTGTGCAGTTGTGAAGCCAGCGAGCACTAGAGAGACTAAGAGCATATCCCCATCTGCCCCCAAACTGTCAGATTGCACTTAGGGGTGGGCACTGCGAGCTCAGTGGACCTGACCCTCAGGAGTGGGTTCATGACAGATCTGGTGCTGAGATGGGATCAGAGAGATCGGTAGCAGTGAGTTTGAGAAATATTCATGCCACAGGCATACCAGCTGGATTCGATGCCAGAGTATCAGACTGATGCACTGAAAACAATGCACACACAATCAAGGCATAGATTTAGAAAATAATAATTTGGTTACAGTATAAAGTTCCCTACCAGTTTTTTTTTTTTCTTCAGTGTAAGTTAGCATACTAAAATCGGGAAGAAGATGGCTTCCAACTTTAACAAATGCACCTAAGGCAGTTGTGTCAGAAAAGAAGGGTCCAGTATGAGGGGCGAACCAAAAAGCACCTCATGGAGGCTCTCGTTGCAGCCGATAAGTTTGCGGCTTCCCAGAACCTCGAGTCACTGCCAGTGACTGAAAAGGACCAGAGCCTGGGAGTGGGGGTGCCAGGGACCATCACAGAGTCTAGTCCCAGGGAGAAGGACAGCAAGACCAGAAGGAACCCAGAGACACAGCAGCAGCAAGGGAAGGTCACCACAGAGCTGTTCTAGAAGGGATCAGGCTGCAGTTGGAGTTGAGAAAATTTGAGCTTGCAGAAAAGCAGCGAGAAAGGGAACTGGAGCTAGCATTTGAGCAGAAAAAGTCTGAAGCCCAGCAGCAGAGGAGTTTGAGCAGAAGAAGTTTGAACTGGAGATGCAGGAAAACGAAAACAAACAGTGACAGGGGAGTTTGAACTGGAGAAACTAAGACTCCAACGACCAGTGTCAGAGAGAAGTGCGTGGAGGGTGAAACTGAAACTCCAGGGCTGGAACATAAGTTATATTCAAAATTAATAGCTGAATTTAAAGAGGGATAGGATATAGATGCATTTTAAATTTGTTTGAAGAAGGTCTGTATCCAGGCCAAAATACCCAGGGAGTCCAGAGCTTTCAGTTATCCCGCTACTTACTGGTAAAGGCGTGAGGTGCTAGGCCAAATGAACAATCAGGACAGTAGCAATTATAAGAAACTTAAACTGCTTTGCTTAAAAGTATGAGTCAACTCCTGAAGCATACAGGGTTACATTCCATAAACTCGAAGAAGCCCTGACATGAGCTACGAGGAACTCGCCACAAAGCAACGTCAGTTTTTGAAACGTTAGTGGAAGGAGTAGAAGCAAATTCTGTGAAAACAATTGAGGAGGTTTGCTGCTAGAGCAGTTCTTTTAGGCTTGTCCAGCAGAGTTTAAAACCTGGGTAGAGGACAGAGATCCAAAAACAGCACAACAAGCTGCTGAGCTCTCTGATCGCTATGCCAGGAGCAGGCCTGATTTGAAAGGGAGCGGGGTGGGTATGGCAGTGCAGAAACGGAAAAGCGTGCCTTCAGGGCAGCTAAAACCCTCACTGCCTCCACAGAAAGGGGGAAGCCACAGGTTACAAAAAAAGGGATTTCTCAGATAAAAAGTTATGACTGCTGGTTTTGCAAACAGCCAGGGCATCTTGTTAGGCAGTGTCCTGAAAAGGCACAGAGTGGACAAAGTGGTGCTTTAACAGAGCTGGGTGCACAGTGTATCCCCGAAAGCAAGCCTGTAAACATGAGGGAGCACATACAGCCAGTTACTGTAAATGGGGTGCAGACTCATGGGCTAAGAGACACGGGGGCGTCTCTTACCTTAGTAAAAGGGGGTTTGGTTGGGCCTGAACAGCTTATACCCAATTAGTTTGCAATGGTGAGGACAAAACTCTGCCACCGGCTAACATTCTCTTGGACTGGGGTGAGACAGGAGAGACAGTGGGAAGAAGTGGCAGTGGCAGACAACTTCGCCTTGGATGTGATTATATGGAACAATCTCCAGAAGCGGGTGGTGTGTGCAGTTACCCACAGTCAGACGGCAAAGGCCGATTGTAGTTCACTGAACGCCATAGAAGTCCCTGTGGAAAACAATGGGAGGCTGGTTCCCCACTTTAACCAATGTTAGCTGCTCACCCTTACTCATTCACCAACTATAAATGGGATTTTAAATGAGGGGTGCTACTGCATATGGCATACATTAACAAAAACAAGTCAGAGCACACCCTGACCCCCAACATATTTTTTTAGCCTGGATTTGCAACTTACTAATTGGATTTCAAAAGGAGTGGGGGCCTCTTGGTATTCACCTCAGAGCCCTGCTGTGAAGTCACCTAGATACCAACGTTGAGGCAGACCACCCAACAGCTGGGTTCCTACTCAAAACTGCATCTGCCTTAAATGGTTTAACTTTATAGGGTGCATCAGCCTAAAACTGGCTAAATTAATGTGTGGTCCCCAGCCAATATGCAGGTAACTGGTGGGGTGCTAGCTAAATAAGAAAGCCATACTTCTCCATTTACAAATTTTATCCAATGTGAACTGCTCACCCTTGCTCATTCACAAACTATAAATGGGTTTCTAAATGAGGGGTGCTACTGTATATAGCATACATCAACAAAAACAAGTCAAACATCCTGGCCCCGGTAAATGTAACAATACACATTTTTTCAGCCTGGATTGGCAGCTTACTAATTGGTTCCAAAATTAGTGGAGGTCTCTTGGCATTCACAGCAGGACCCTAAGGTGAAATCAAGAGACCCCCACTTCTTTTGAAATCCAGTTGGTAAACTGCCAATCCAGGCTGAAGAAAATATGTCTATTGTTACATTTACCTGGGGGGGGGTGCTCTGACTTTTTGATTTTGCTTAGCCTGGTTCCCTAGCCTGGGTCTCCTGATGTGGAGAGTAGTGAAAGGGAGGTAGGACTTCATCAAGTAGCAGTTCACCAAACAGCTACAGTTGGATATTCCAAGGGGGGAGGGGTAACAAATGGTCAGAAAGTTAGGGATGGCAGTGACCCTGAATGCGCCGATGCTTGAACTTTGGACCCCACTTTAGAAACTGAAGGAGACATGTCCCATGCCTTGTGAAAATGTGAAGATTTTGCAGCTGCTCAGAGACCTGACCCTAGTTTGCAGAGACTGCGGGTTTGTGCAGAATCTGACAGGACACAGGGAGGTAACATAAGACATAAGGAATTTTGGGACAATGGACGGTTGTCTACACAGGACACAAGGACAAAGGGAAGGGTGATGGGTAGGCAGCCTGTTGTTCCTGAGTGGTAACGTGAGCAGTTGCTCAAGATTGCTCAGGATATCTCCATATCCGGACATCTGGGAACTGCACGCATCACACAGCGATTGGCCCAGAATTTCTATTGGCCCAACTTCACCCAGCAAGTGAAGGGGTATTGCAGGTCTCATCACCGGTGCCAGCAAATAGGGAAGGCAGGTCGCAAAAACTAAAGCTGCCCTAATTCCCTTGCCCACTGTAGAGGAGACATGGACCTTGGAGTACCCCAGGCTCCTCCAGGAAGAAGTTTATCTGGCGGTGGTCAATCGCCACCTGATACCCAGAGGCAGTCGCCCTCTCCTCACTTAGGACAGACAAAGTGGCAGACACCTTGCTAGGGATTTTCTCCCATGTTGGGTTTCCACAGGAGGTTATCACCAATCAAGGGGGTACCTTCATGTCAGACCTGATTAAGTGTTTGTGGGAGAAGTGTGGCGTGGTACAGAAACGCATGACACCTCATCACCCACAAGTCAATGGGCTTGTGGAATGGTTTAATGGTACCCTAAAAATCGATGCTCCAAGCATTTGCTGCACAGCATGGGCAGGACTAGGAGAAATACCTTCCCCAACTATTTGCATACAGGAAGGTGCCCCAAGAGTCAACAGGGTTCTCCTCCTTCGAACTCTTACATGAACATAGAGTGCGTGGACCCCTGGACTTGATCCGGAAGGACTAGGAAGGCAAAGCATGCCACCCAGGGAACTCCCATAGTGAAGTATGTTCTTAAGTTTAGGGAGAAGCTGAAGGAGCTTATGGGGTGGCCCAAAGCAACTTGTCAGCTGACCCGCAGAAACAAAACGTCTGGTACGATCACAGAGCCAGAGCTTGCGAGTACAGTGCAGGTCAGGAAGTCATGGTCCTAATCCCAGTCCAGAAGGAAAAGCTGCAGGCCAACTGGGCGAGACCAGCTGCAGTCTGAGTGGGCAGGACCATACAAGGTAGTCGGACAGGTAAATGATGTAAATTATATCATGGAACTGCCTGACAGGAGACATAACCAGAGGATGTACCATGTCAACATGATAAAGCCATATGCAAATAGGGCTGACATGGTATTCGCAGTATGTAGTCCTGGGGAAGGGACAAAAGAAGACCCCCTCCTGGATTTGCTAGAGGAAAGCAAGCAGGAGTCATCTGTGGGGGGAATTAAACTGTCACCCCAGTTGACCCTGGAACAGCCCCAGGAAGTGAGTGGAGGGATTTAGAGGACTTTAGCCCCTTTATGGCCAAACTGGGACGTATCCCCTTAGTGACAGACAACGTAGATACAGAGACACAAGCACCCATCCAACGGACAGCCTACCAGGTGTCGGAGGCCATCCTAAAAGGACATTAGGAGGGAGGTGGAAGGAATGCTGGATTTAGGGGAAATCCAGAAGTCCCACAGTCCCTGGGCCTCAGCCATAGTCCTTGTTCCCAAGCTGTATAGCTCTACTCGCTTCTGTGTGGACTATCATGGACTCACTGCAGTCACGAGTCTGATGTGCACCCAATGCCACCGACGGATGAACTACTGGACAAGTTGGGAGGCGACATATCTTACCACCACTGACTTGACGGAAAGGGTACTGGCAGGTGGAGTTAACTGCCAGAGCTAAGGAGAAATTGTCCTTCATCACTCAGTAGGATTATTCAAGTTCCAGGTATAGCCTTTTGGAATGAAAAATGCCTCACCACCTTCCAAAGGTTGTTCAACCAGGTGTTACATGGTACTGAAGAGTACACATTGGCTTATCTGGATGATACTGCCATCTTCATTACCAGCTAGAAGGAACACCTATCCCACCTGAAGGAAGTGTTGGGCAGGATACAGAGGGCAGGGCTCACTGTCAAGGCTGAAAAGTACCAGGTGGCTATGGCGGAGGTGGCATACCTAGGCCATATAGTGGGGAGGGGACAGCTTCATCCTAATAAAGCAAAGACTGGAACAACAGAGGTATGGCCTACATGCCTGAAACCCAGAAGCAGGTTAGGAGCTTCTTAGGGACCGCAGGGTTCTATCAAAAATTTGTACCAAATCACAGTACCCTGGCAGCTCCCCTATCTGGCCTACTAAAGAAAAGAAAGCCCAAAAAGGTAGACTGGGAGCCAGCCTTTGAATGCACCTTCACATGGCTAAAGGAGGCACTGTGCAATGCCCCGTGTTGGCTAGTCCAGATTACTCTAAGCAATTTGTAGTCCAGACAGATTCCTCAGATGTGGGGACTGGAGCAGTCCTCAGCCAGACATCTAATCAGGGAAAGGATCACCCAATAGTGTACCTGAGTAAGAAGCGACTTCCCTGAGAGCAGGCCTATTCCACAGTTGAAAAGGAATGCCCTTGCGCTGGAGTGGCCCTGAAGAATTTAGAGCTGTGACAGGAGACACGAGGCACAGACCGATCACAATCACCTGGTGTGGTTGAATCAGATGGCAAGACAAATGGTTGTCTATTAATATGGAGTATTGCCCTACAGGCCTACGATATAACCATTATGCACAGAACAGAGTCAGCCAACACAAACGCAGATGGCCTATCTTGCTAGTAAGAGCAGTGAACAGAATTTGTGAAAATCATACCATGCATAGGGATAGATTCTCACAAATTCAATCTACGAGGGAGGGAGGGATGTGGCAAGCTATGCCCCTGCCAGTCAGATGGGCAGATGTGTGGTGTTATTATTCTTGTACATATTTAAAAATACCACATGGTAAATGCCAATGTGAAGAGAAGGGAATTTATGTATTTTTTTTTTTAAATGGCCGCTAGTACTGTAACCTGCAAAACAGCTTGGTTGGCAAGACACTAATTGCATTTCCTGACTAGCTGACCCAGAGGTAATAAAATCAACTCATATAGTCAAGCTCTACAGGATCTTCCTTTAACTTAATGGAAGGAAGCCAGTTCAAAGCCCAGGATGTTTTATCCAGGATTTGAGCAGCAAATGATCATTCTGACAGGCTAATGTGAATTTTGTCTTACGGGTGCGAATTGTCTACAGGGGATTTCAACAGGCTTAAACTCTGAATATCATATCCATGTTAATTATGTGTGTCTGGATTTGATTTTGGATATTCTTGGAATTTTGGAAACAGCAGAACAGTGACATCTCCTGGCCAAACGGAGTAGTTTCTCAGACTCACCCGATGGGTAAACAGACCAGTTTCTTTAGAACTGGGATAACTGATGATACTGCAAGTTACAGAAGTTATTTAAAGCCCTAGGCTCAGGGCATGTGGGACACATCATCTGGACTCTCTCTCTCTCCTGACCACAAGAGAAGCAAAACTGCTACAGCATAGAGACTAAGACCTAGAGACTGCACTTACTCTTGACAGACTTCAATTCACTACAAACTGAGGCAGAACTTTAGAGAACTGTCATAGTGTGTTTTTTCATACAATTCCATTTTTTGTTTTATGTTATGACCAAAAAGACTATTTAAACCTTTTTAGTTGTAACTGTATGATAAGTAACTTTTTAGTAAAAACATTTTGTTTTTAAGAAAACTGGTCTGAGCGAGATTTTCTTTGTGTGGCTACCATATTGAAAAAGGGTCTGAAAAGGGAAAGTCTGGATAAAATAAGGGAACATGAAAGTCTCAAGGAACAGTCTGGTGGGATTTGAACCAGGTTATTGCACTGTGGAAAAGGCAGAATCGGGTTGCAACACTACCCAGAAGAGATTGTAACATCTGGATCTTCCCCCTTTGTGTAACAACCAAGAAGGGTTCATATTTGGCTACAAGACTTGAGATTGGTATTGTACCCTGATCCAGAGTAAAAAGGAGACCATAGGACTTTGTGGCGAGTGTTCAGTTGTGAAGCCAGTGAGCACTATAGAGGGACTCAAAGAGGGTATCCCATTTTCCCCCTCCTTGTCATGGATTACACTTAGGGGTGGACACTGTGAGCTCAGTGGACCTAACCCTCAGGACAAGACTAGAAGAGCGGTCAAGGGTATGGCAGCTAGGTTTTAATACAAAACAAGTGAAAATAATGCACTCGCCTTCCTGAGTACAAAATTGATGGATACTGACAAAGACCAAAACAGGAGAGAGACCTGGGGTAATCATATCAGATAATCTAAAAGGTGACCAGGCAGCCGGAGAGGCTAGTAAGATGCTTAGGTGCATAGGAAGTGGTATTGCCAGCAGGAAGAGAGAGGGTGGTTGTGCCCCCTATATAAATCGCTGGTAAGAGCCCAACTTGAGTACTGTGTACAGTTCTGGAGACCACATCTCAGAAAGGACATAGCGTGGAGGCAGTCAAGAGGAGGACTACCAAAATGGTGCAGGGTCTGCAACAAAAGCCCTAAAGGAAAGGATAAAGGAGCTAAATATGTACACCCTGGAGGAGGGAAATACCTTATGAGGGGTTAATAAGGCACCAGAGGGAGTGTCTTTCAGAGAAAAAGGTGCTCCATAACATGAGGAGGAGCCTTCCCGAGGAGGTTGTGGAGTCAGAAACAGTGGGAGAATTCAAGAATGCATGGGACAGACGTAAGGCAATTCTAGTGGGGGGTAGGAGGAAGTAAGCTGTTGATTAACTAGAATCTGCAGCTTTTCCATCGGGTAGCGAAGTGGGCAGACTAGGTGGGCCAAGCGGTCCTTATCTGCCGTCAAATTCTATGTTTCTGTGTTAGGTAGCAAGAGGGTTAAACTCAGGAGGAATATAAGGAAGCACGCTTTGAGAAAGGGTGCTGGATATCTGAAATAGCCTTCCAGCAGAGGTAGTAGGGGCAAAACAGTGACTGGCTTCAAAATGGCTGAGGCAGACATAAGGATTAGAATCATGGTGGGTAAAGTACTGGTGATAAGAGACTGCGCAGTGGATTAAGTAGGGTCTAGGGAAACAAAACTACCCACAAATGGCAGACTGGGTGGGCCCAGTGGCCTCATCTGCTGTCACATGCCATGCATCTATGACTGGGCTATAATTGCCTGCCTCCACCCTGCTACCACTTGTGCAGTGGGGACTAAATCCATCTCTCCAGTCCTCTGGACGAGCTGTTAAATAGGACTGTCAGAGGTGCAGCCAGCACCTCTCAGAGCTCCCTCAATACTCTCGGATGCACCCCATCTGGCCCTATTTCTTTAGCCACCTTCTCATTGGCAAGTCCCTTCAGGACTCTCCTCTGAAACTGGACTAGTGTTTACCCCCCCCTCTAAAAATGGGCTAGTGTTTACCCCCTCCCTCCAAAGCTTCTGTTACTTTTTTGTGGCCCTTCACCTTCCTATGTAAAAACTGAACAAAAGTATTTGCTCAGGATTTCTGCCTTTTCCAGGACCCCCCTCTGCAGAGTTCAACCTTCCCCTTTTAACCTTACAATCCCACCCCCGCTCCCCGTCTACCTCCTCTTTTCACTTACAAATCTAAAAAAATGTCTTGTCCGTTTTTGTTACCTTCTAGGCTATTCTCGCTTCAGTTTGCGCCTTTGCGCTCCTTACTGCTTTCCCTGCTCCCCACCGCCACTGTTTCTCCACCACAGCATTTGACTTCCTCGAGGCCCATGCTCTGTTCTTGCTTTCCTAAACATTGTTCAAACATTGCAAACAACTACTGAATGCAAGCATATAGGAGCAGTGGTCAGGTTCAACTCAATATATAGTTTCCTTATACCCTGCTATCCAACTCAGCTCCCTTCTTTTACAGTGTTCAGTCCCAGACATTGAAACTACTTTGCTAGCCTCTATTGCCAGCATGCCCTCTCCTACTGTAGAGCGACACTCACCAAACTCGACTTCATTTGCCAACAACTGGAGGAGCCTGCAAGGTATCGCAGCAGGCGGGCTTTGTCTGGGGGCAGGGACTGAGACACCTGAACAGTAGGGACCCAGGTAGCACCGCCCAGAAGGGGTTGGCGGGGGGGGGGGGTAGGTTACCAGGGGAGCTAGACCCCTTAAGAGGGACTGCACAGAAGGAATTCTTCCTCATTCCTCCTTGTACCAGGTCGCAAGCAGAAAGGAAACCAGGACCAGCACACACCAACTGCACCAGAGGTAAGGCTTGGGTCTGGGGACTAGAGGCAGCATGGTCTAAGGTAGGCATGTTGGAGCTGGTGACTTCCACCTTGCTGGCTTAAGGCAGTGTAAGAAATTGTACTGATGTTGGGGAATTAGGTGATTTAGCAGTTTAGTCATTCCTGCTGTCCTCTATAGTATTCATAAGTAGGGTTACCACCTTTAAGAAGCCCAAATGGACATTTCTTACTGAAACATGATTGTTTGCAGGACAATATGTAATCTCAATCAATGCAATAGACTTGTTTTCTCTAATCAGAATTTAGGACTATGTGTTGTAGTTTTTAGTCAGGATCAGCAAACTAGAGGTAAGGGCTGGGAGGGCCTGCAGCCACATGGCTGGGGAGGGGACAGGTTTTGTCCTAGGCTGAGAGACCTTGTAGGCCCCTCCAGCAGCTCAGCTGGAAGAAAGAAGCAAATGGTTGTTGTGAGGTATCTGAAAGCAGTGAACTCTGGCTGATGAAGGAAGTTAATATTAGTATCAAATGCTTTCTGTTGTTTTGATGCATAGAACAAAAAGAACTCCCAGTGGGGAAAGTAAGTAATTTAGTTTTTTTTTTTGTTTTGTTTTTAGCTGTTTCTAGTGTTTGATCAATTTAAGGCAATTTAGTTAAGGTATTTTATTGTTTTGCAGCATTTAGAGGAAAGTCAGAAAATGTTTTTACTGTCAGGTCAGGACATGGAGAATTTTTCATGTTTGTGGGCTTGGTTTGAGCCTATGGGTCATGTGGCATGGCTTGCAGCTTAGGTCTGAGATACCTTGCAGGTCCCTCCCAGCTGCTTAGCTGGGGAGAAAAAGGAAGAAAATTGTTTATGGGCAATGCTTAGTTTTCTTATAATTGAAATGGTAAAAAAAAAAAAAAATAATAATTTGCATTGCTTCTCATAGAAAGGACACAGGCTGCTTTAATTCTGGGAATTGTTGGCAGTGTAGCGCAGGGGATTGAGGCTCGGAGCTGCAAATGAGCGCGCGTGCACTAAAATTAAATAAAAAAAAAAAAAAGAAAACACAAATAAAATTGGAAAGAGAAAGGTGGAGGTGAGCTTCCATAACCTTGGGATATCAGTTACTCAGTAAGGATTTAAGGCAGTTCCTGAATGCCAGCAGGGCAATAACATCCCACTCTAACAAATAAAGCAAGGGGTTGCAATGAGTCGGAATTTACAACCTGTAAGTGCTTATTACACCAAACAGATTGCTCAGTAAGTTTAGTGCATTTAGAAACATTATGTGATATGGGTTTATACTGGGCATTGCGAGTCTGATGGTTTGCTAAAATTAAAATTAACAGAGTGTTTTTTCACAGGCCCTTCGGGCATAATGCGTGGGCCTGACCAACTTCATTATGGGGCCCCTGGGTTGCCAGGAGCAAGTACTAGCTAGCTACTAGCCAGGCAGGTAATGAAAAAAAAAAAAGTGTTAAAATGTCCCACGGTCACGACCCATGTTGGTGGCAGCACTGTCAGCTTAAGCACCAACAAGAGAGAGTGGCCGAGATTTTTTGTTGCAGACATATCGCGAAGATGAACGGAGACCCCGAACAGCAGCTGGCTGCCCTCGTCCAAGGCAAGGGTAAGGCATGGTGGGAGGCGCGATCAGGAGCAGGGCGGGATGGGGAGGACCTTCGGCGCTGCCCCCACCAGAATCAAAGAACCCAGAGGAGGCCAACCCGGAAAGCAACCGAGAACCTGGCACCGCTGGACCCTGCCTGCTGAACCTGCGTCTCTGGCGGGGGTGCCCGGCACATCTGGGCAAAAGCCAGAGAAGCTTAAGCCCAGTCCGGATGAGACACTGGTGCACCCTCCTCCTCAGAAAAAAGCATGAAGGAAGAGGGTTGATCAAGGAGCAGCGGCAGCGAACCAAGTAGCGGGTATGCTAGAGTTGGATCAGCTCTCAGCTGAAGAGTTGATGGCTCTACTTAGGAGGGTGGCACCCCCAACAGGAACATGGGGCGCCAGCAGAAATGGGTCAGAGTGTGAGAAACCATGGAAAAGGTGCTGGTAGGGCACAGGAAGAAAACGGAGGCATCGGCACCCATAAGCCTGGGTCTGCTGGGGGTGGGGGGACTTCCAGCGGGCCAGTCAGCACCACTGCAGGCGAGCTTGCAGACTCGTGAGAATTGGGGCAGGGTCAACCCACCCTGCCACAAGCAAATTCCTCAGCTGGGAGTACCAGACCATGGGTCCCACAGCAGACAGCCCTCAAGGGGTTGGGTCAGCCAACCAGTGGGAGGACTCGGGGAAGTGGCCAAGGCGATACCCCCAAGGGTGGAGGGAGCCTAGCATGTGGCCTCAGGCGGGAAACCTGGGTCAATCGTGTGTGGAGCAGAAGCTTGACCGGTTGCTGGAATTACTGGTGGACCCAAATAGGGCTCGGACAGGAGTGGTCCAGGTGGTCCCGGCCATAGCAGGGACTGGGGACACAGGAGCAAAAGTGGCATCTGGGCCACCACCAATCCCAGGGCAGCAAGGGTCAGTGAGCTTTCTATCCCTGGCAGAGCCCATTGGGGTCGCACTTGCTGGACAAGGTGAGGCAACGGAGAATACATTGACATCTTTGCTCTTCTAAACCGGCCAAAAGAGCCAGAAAAGCAGAAAAAAAAAAAATAAGACATGGAAGGGGATGACAGGGTCAAAGAGAAATGGAAAGCAACTATGCGGCAGACGTGGGAGAACTGGGCCACAGGGTTCACAATTTACGTAGGGATCCTTGCCCAGGGCAACCCAAGGAAAGCCGATGGATTGTGGGTCTACTTTAATAGAATAATGACCATGCATGCTAGTAAGCCAGGCGGGGGATGGTTAGAATATGATGAGTAGTATCGGAGGAGAAAACAGATGGACATGGCAGACGACCGTATGTCTTGGACCTCCCCGCTGCTGTGGACGCATCAATGTGGGGAGAGGTTCAACACACAGACAGTAGTTTCGGTGAGGCACTTCCATGGCAAAAAAAAAAAAGAGGGTCATCAATGGGGTAATGGGGAAAAAGGGGGAGGCAGGAAAGGGCATTGTTTCAGCTACAACCAGGGGTCATGCAAGACCAAGCGCTGTAGATACAAGCACGAGTGTATGGAGGCGAAACTACACTGCCCAACAGTGTTGGAAGGCGACAGAGACAGCGGCAGGGAATGCAAATAATTTTCGTCCTTTCAGAAGGGATGGAAAGGCTGCCAACTGTCAAGGCCAAAATATTGAAGGGGTGGTTGGTCAACTACCCAGACAGGGTGGCCGCCGCCTTGGCAGATGGTTTCAGGGAGGGTTCTGCATACGTACCAAGGCCCAAGGAGGGCACACGCAGGCAGACAACCCATGTTCTGCCAAGGAGCGACTGAGGTTGTGCGGGCAAGCGACGAAAGAGCTGGCCGCCGGTCGGATCAGAGGCCCTTCTCCTCTCCCTGCCCACGGTTCAGGAAGTCACCCATTGGCCTAGTCCCCAGAAGGTGCCAGGTGAGTTTAGAATGATAAACCACCTGTCGTCCGGAAGGGAGTCAGTCAACGCCTACATCGACCCAGTCGACACTGCAGTGTATTACAGAGCGTTCAACAGGGCAATGGAGGTGGTGCGCCAGGCGGCCAGGGGCTTTGCTGGGGAAGGCTGATATAGAATCAGCATTCTGGCTGTTGCCAGTGTTCCTGGCAGATAGGGAGCTACTGGGCATTAAATTTGATGGGTACTACTACATGGACAACTGCATGCCCATGGGGTGTGCGGTGGCGTGTGCAATTTTTGAGCAACTCAGCACATTTCTGCACTGGGCCACGGCAAAGAAAACCAAAAGTTGACTACATGGTTCATTATTTGGACGACTTTCTGTTTGTGAGGAGGGCCGGCTCGGGGCATTGCATGCATATCATGGCGGCATTCCATGAGGTGTGCACCGAGCAGGGTGTACCATTAGCCCAGGACAAGACGGAAGGGCCATGCACAAGGCTTTACTTTCTGGGGATCAAGATTGACATGAGGGAGCAAGTTTTCTGGCTCCCCCAAGACAAGCTGGCGGCCTTGCACACCCAGCTGGACGCTGTGATGAGGGTGCGGAAAGTCACATTACAGGAGCTCCAGCAATTAGTGGGCCATCTCAATTTTGCCTGCCGGGTAATGCCCATGAGCAGGACATTCATGAGTCACCTGGCGGGTGTTGGGGAGGGCTGTACAAAACTGCACCACAGAATCCGTGTCACAGCAGCAATGCGGGCAGACCTAGACATTTGGCAGACATTTCTGCAATGCTTCAATGGGGTGTCGATGTGGCCGGTGCCGGTGTCCACTGAAGAATTAGAACACTTCACAGATGCCTTGGAGGGCTTGGACTTTGGGGCTTACCTGCACGGAAAATGATGTGCAGGGCAGTGGCCTTCAGAGTGGATCAGACGAGGCAGATAATGGTGATGGAATTTCTCCCCATTGTCGTGGCATTGGTGGTGGGATGAGGCTGGACAAACACATCACATTCAGGTCAGATAACACTGAGTGGTGTATGCCATCAACAAACATTTTGGGGCAAGGGCCCAATGGGCAACCTCTGCGGTGTTTGTCCTCAAGTGTCTGATGTTGAATATTACCTTTAGGGTAGGAAAATGGCATCGCTGATGCCCTATCTTGTTTACAGTGGCAGAGGTTCCAATAATTGGCACCAGCAGCAGACCAAACAGCCCAAGGAAGTCTCGCCATTTCTATGGGAGTTGATAACCCAGAGGCCTGGGAGTTGACTGAGAAGACCCTTGCACCTAGGACGCATACAGCATACCAGAGGGGAGTCAACTGTTTTTTGAAGGTCCAACACACTCAACGGTGGGCAACAACATGGCCAATCCCAGTTGCACAGCTGTGTGAATACGTGCTGATCAAAAACGTATGGGGGTTTCCGGCAACAGCTCAGAGCACATTGCTGGCACTGCCTGGTTCCAGAAGGTCAAGGGCTTCCCTCGACTCTACAAGGGCATTTGCCCTAGGAAGATGCTGGGAGGTTGGGCATGAGCAACCCCGAGGGGTAATGGACAACAGATGACCCATCAGCCCTGCCATGTTCAAGCAGATCTGGAACGAAGTTGCCAAGGTACGCCATCCCCTGATGAGACAAGGCTATTCTGGACAGCATACTTGGTAGTGTTTTTGTGGGGCATTCCCAGGTGTCTGAGCTCCGCAGTTTGCAAGGCTACTGGGAGACCAGTAGCGTTGGCAGAGGCGGACGTGGAGGTCATAATGTCTGAGTCTTTGTCCACATCTGAAAAGCAAGACCAATCAGCTTGCCCACAGGTGGTGGTACTGTCTCAGGGGTGCCCCACGGCTCCAGGGATGTGGGAGCATGGTACAGGATTATATAACTCAGCTCCTGGCAACGGGGAGAGACCTTCTGTCATGGAGGGGTGGCCCCTAACAGTGTACCAGTTTAGGCATGAGTTGCAAAAGACCTAGGACAGCTGGGCATCCCAGCAGAACACTACAACACACACCCTTTAGGACTGGAGCAGCATCACATGCCAGGGTGGAGGGCTTAGCAGATGGGGCAATACAAGCACTGGGTAGATGGAAGTCGCAGGCTTTTGAAAGGTACATAAGGCCACACATTATAACTCTCTTTTGCTTTGTTTGGACAGGTGTTGCGGCCAGAGCAGAGCAGATCTGGATTTGTGGCCATTCATACATCCATTGGGCAGCCTGCAGTGCGAGGCAGTATCCCGGAGGAAAGAACCTGTTCCTGGCACCCGACAGGGTAGAGGTGCATTGGCTGGGGTGGGGTGGGATGCGATGAAATGAGTTGATCACAATACTGCAAGCAAAAGCCCAAGAGAAGTGGCAGCCAGATGTTTTAGTCCTTCAAATGGGGGGAAATGATCTGGGGGTTACGTATATGAGGGAGATTAAGGAGACAGTCAGGCAGGACCTGGCAAGGGTGGAGCAACAATGGGCAAATATCAAAACTGCCATCACAGAGGCAACAAGCCTTTGTGTGAAGCAAATAACAAAACGAAAGAAAAATCCACTATGGTTCTCAAAAGAGGTGGCGGTGAAGGTTAGGGAGAAAAATATAGCATTTAGGAAGTATAAGGAAACACAGAAGGAGCAGGACAGAGAACTGTACCAGTTAAGGCAGGAGGAAGCAGGGAGGGTAGTCAGAATAGCAAAGGCACAAACTGAGGAAAAGATAGCTAACTCGGTTAAGAAGGGGGATAAAACCTTTTATAGGTACTGTATATCAGGGAGCGTAGAAAAACAAAGGGAGGGATAATGAGGCTGAATAGAATGGATGGTGGGTGGGCAGAGAGTGACAGTGATAAAGCAGGGATACTGAATGAATACTTCTGTTCAGTATTAACAAAAGAGGAGGTGGGGGAGGTGCCTAATCCAATTAACAGAAGCACTCAGGAGAGGGGGGTTGATCCCAGTCCTTTCACAGAAGAAAGGGTTCTGAAAGAACTCCTAAAACTGAAGGTGGACAAAGCAATGGGGCCAGATGGAATTCACCCCAGAATTCTAAAGGAATTAAGCAGAGGACTAGTGACACCACTGACTACGCTTTTTAATAAATCATGGGAGGATGGCATGGTACCGGAGGACTGGAAGAAGGCGGATGTGATTCCCCTTCACAAAAGTGGGACCAAGACAGAGGTAGGAAACTACAGACCTGTCAGTTTGACCTCTGTGGTAGGGACAATGATGGAATCACTTCTGAAGGAAAGAATTGTTGAGTACCTAGAGGCCAGTGGGGCACAGGACTCAAGGCAGCATGGGTTCACAGCGGGAAGGTCATGTCAAACGAATCTAATTGATTTCTTTGACTGGGTGATCAAAGTAGTAGACCAGGGAGGGGCTGTGGACATGGCCTACCTAGATTTTAGCAAGGCATTTGACACAGTCCCACACAAAAGATTAGTAGTCAAATTAACCAGCCTGGGAGTGGGTCCCAAGGTGGTAGCCTGGGTAAAACATTGGCTGAACAACAGGACACAGAAGGTAATTGTAAATGGAGTCCACTCTGAAGAAAGAGGGGCTACTAGAGGGGGTACCACAGGGTTCAGTACTGGGTCTAGTCCTTTTTAATGTCTTTATAAGTGACATTACAGAGGGACTGGAAGGAAAAGTATGCCTCTTTGCAGATGACACAAAGATCTGCAACAGGGTTGATACACAAGGAGACATGGAAAGGATGAGAAGGGTCTTGGCAAGGTTGGAGGAATGGTCAGAAGTATGGTAGCTTGGATTCAATGCAAAGAAGTGCAAGTAATGCACCTGGGAAACAAAACCCAGGGAAGGTAGTAACAACAACAAAATGGAAAGAGACCTAGGGGTAATCATATCAGATGACCTTAAGGTTGGCAAGCAATGCAAGAAGGCGGTAGGGAGGGCTGGGGGGATACTGGGATGTATAGGGAGAGGTATCACCAGCAGAAAACAGGAAGTTGTTATCCCCCTGTACAGACAGTTGGTGAGACCCCATCTGGAGTACTGCATCCAGTTCTGGAGACCCCATCTCCGCAAGGACATAGACAGGATGGAGGCAGTTCAGAGGAGGGCAACTAAAATGGTGCAGGGTCTGCAAGAGAAGCCATACGAGGAGAGACTAAAGGAGCTTAATATGTATACCCTTGAGGAAAGGGGGGGGGGACATGATAGAAACATTTAAGTACCTCAGTGGAATCAACAAAGTCCAAGAGGGTAGCATCTTTCAGAAAAAGAGATGTGCAAGAACAAGGGGACACAATTTGAAGATAGAGGGGGGATGGCTCAGGTGCAATGTGAGGAAGTATTTTTTCACAGAGAGGGTGGTGGACGCATGGAACAGCATTCCTGAGGAGGTTGTGGGGTCTAAAACTGTGGGAGAATTCAAGAATGCATGGGACAGACATAAGACAATTTTTGTGGGGGTAGGAAGAAATAGGCTGTTGGTTAAATAGGATCTGCAGCTTATCCTCTAGGTAGGGAAATGGGCAGACTAGGTGGCCCAAGCGGTCCTTATCTGCTGTCAAAGTCTATGTTTCTATGTTTAAGAGTGAAGCAATGGTGGCCCCAGGTGCATATAATTTGTCAGAGATGGTGCAGCGGCAGCAGTGGCGGCCCACCCAGAACATTAGGGCAATAGAAGGTACACCAGCTGCAGAACGCGCCATGAGACCAATTATGGATTCCATGGGGGGTCCATAGCAGTGCACCTGGGAGTTTCTTGTGAAAGAGCCTGATCTGTATAGCAGAGATGGTGTACATCTATCAGAGAAAGGATTAGACTTGTTTCTGAATGACATACAATAGGCAGTGGTGAGAGTATTGGCATGAGGTGCTTGTGGGGGGTGAGTGGTGAAACTCACTTTGTGGCGGCTTGGTAGTCTTGGAATGCTGTGGAGGGGGTAACAGGTGTCTTGACCAGCCAGATCTCCCTGAGGCTGACAGGAGGGCGGGCCTGACGGATGGCATCCGGAGGGCACCCTTTTCGGGCAGGGTCCTGCGGCATGGCAGATCCTCTGACGGGGGAGGAGCAAGCTGCAACTGGTCACAGAGCCATCCCTTATGCCCCGGAGGCTGTTGTCCCTCGTGGGGCCTGGGTTGATAAGGCAGCCCTCTCCTGGGAGGGAGGGTCGACAGTCAACGATCTAGTGCTCCATGGGGAGCTAGATTCCTTCCAAGGCTACCTAGCTGCGCACACCACGCTAGCAATTGTATATATGGACAACTGGTTTTATCAATAAATACATGGCTGTGGCCATTTCTCCAAAGCCCGTTGTTGTGTCAGTTTGTTCAGGTGAAGAAGGCCCTTGAAAGACAATACTATCTGAACTTTGGTTAACTAGACATTTCTTCCTCTTTGAGTTCTCCTTTCCGGACGGGGAGACAGCATGGCTCACAGTGTCACCAGGGGAAGTCTCTGCTGCACTGCATTCACTACTTCCCTCGGACGTCTTGGGGTATCCTTACCATTTATGGGGATTACTGAGACCGACCCAGTCCCAGATCCTTCTACCATACCTTAGGCCTGGTAGTATCTTCCACCTGCACGACTGCCCCACACCAGGCAAGCTGCCTCCACCTTCTGGTTCTTGGAAATCCATCTCTCTTTACAATAAGACTTCTATATATTAAGCAGAGAGAGCTACAGATGGTGTTGGTGGAGGGCGGGGGTGGGATTTGAGCTATCTCATAACCCTGTTATCCCTCTGTACAGACAGTTGGTGAGACCCCATCTGGAATACTGTGTCCAGTTCTGGAGACCCCATCTCCGCAAGGACATAGACAGGATAGAGGCAGTCCAGAGGAGGGCAACTAAAATGGTGCAGGGTCTGCAAGAGAAGCCGTATGAGGAGAGACTAAAGGAGCTTAATATGTATACCCTTGAGGAAAGAAGGGAGAGGGGGGAGATGATAGAAACTTTCAAGTACCTCAAGGGAATCAACAAAGTCCAAGAGGGTAGCATCTTTCAGAAAAAGAGACTTGCAAGAACAAGGGGACACAATTTAAAGATAGGAGGAGGCGGTTCAGGGGCAATGTGAGGAAGTATTATTTCACAGAGAGGGTAGTGGATGCATGGAACAGCCTTCCTGAGGAAGTTGTGAGGTCTAAAACTGTGGAGAATTCAAGAATGCATGGATAGACATAAGGCAATTCTTGTGGGGCAGGAAGATATAGGCTGTTGGTTAACTAGGATCTGCTGCCCATCCTGTAGGTAGGGAAATGGGCAGACTAGATGGGCCTAGCGGTCCTTATCTGCCGTCAAAGTCTATGTTTCTATGAAACATGAGGGAGGATGTTGCACTGACAACTGGAGCCCAATTTTGAAGCAGTGTTTCGCAATAAATTATTTCTCCAGCTTGTCCTACTTGCATGTCCGAGACCACATGTTTTCCCCAGTGTGTGTTGGCAAATGCAAGTTCAGGCAACCAAGACAAACTAGTGTTGCACAACAACCATTTTACTACCTTTACAAAGTAGCAGAAAAGGCAGAGCACACACAATGTTGCCATTTAACCAGGGCTGTATGAGTGACTGGATTGACTATTCAGGGTACTCTTATTTGGGAATTAAAGTAAATATATAAGAACTGAATTGCCTCCCCGTTCTTCTCATGGCCAGAAAAGGAAAAAAAAAAATTTACTTTATATAGTATATCCCCTCCTCCCCAACACAATGTTTCACAACACACCTCCTCAACTAACCTGACCCGCTTGTTCCTCTATGGGCAAAATCATGTTAGTGTCAACTGTACCCCCTTCCCCCAAAACCTCCAGTTTATGACTGATGGGGCCAAATAAGTAAACCCATCACCTGACACAGGCATTCATTCTATAACACACTCCCTAACCCTGTTCTGTCCAGGCCCCTTAAAGGCACAAAAATGTTACAGTATATGCCTGTTGTGCTTCCCCTAACCCTGATCCAGGGTGGGAGAGGAATAAGAAACATCTTTTATACAGCCACCAGTTGGTTTTCGTCTGTCACAGTGCCACCTAATTGATCAGTCTCAAGTGCAAGAGGTGGGGGGAGGGGGCAGGCAGACTGCAGACAGTCACTTAGTGACACTAAGCATACTGTCATGGAGGCGGGTAGAGAAGCTCAATGGCTGTGATAGATGTTCAAAACTTTCTAAAGCTCAGGGGTCAAAATTAAGTTTTGCAACAGCCAGCAGGGCTAGTGACTGTGAAAATCCACTAGCCCAGACGTTTCCACTGGCCCAGCTGGTGTACTTATTGAAATGTTACCTTCTCCCACCAAATAAGCCTGCAGTGCTGGTTAGAGAAACATTTTACTAGCCTGATATTAAATCTACCAGCATTTGGCTAGTGGTCCAGTGCCAATTTCAACCCCTGAAAGCGGGCACAATTGTTTTAATAATGCCCTTAATTACTGTAATTTACAAACATCCCATTGCCTACCCAAGTAATACTTACTGTACAGATCTATACTTTGTCCCAACATCATCATAATCCATTTTGGGAAGGTTCTGATATCTATGCACTAAAGATCTGTAAACCACCACAAAATCTGAAGTTCAACACAAGTCAATATAGATTTGTGAGATTCTGATACAGAGTATATCACATTTCCAGAAAATATTTATACCCTGAATGTTTGCACTTAAAATAATAACCAAGAAAAATGTGTAATACAATACCCTTGTAAGGAGACAGCACTGTGGTTCATTTCAATTAGCTTGTTCCTTTCCTGTGGCTAAAACAATGCAATTTATTCATGCGGCACAAACGTTGGAGGACATGACTGACAGCATCTAGCAAAAGTAACAATGGATCTGTTTATCAGCTGCAAGGATAGTAATTACTGCTGCTCTCACATCTGGCCCACTGAAAGTTAAAAATATATACCGTATGCAACAAGGGTCTCCACAATACAAGAGCTGGATTTTTAAATATATGTTTTGTAAAAAATTTAGACAGTTCAGCTTAGGTTCTATAGAGTTTCTGTACTTCTGTTCCATTTATTCTTCCTTACTAGGGTCAGTTACATGGAAACAAGATCCTTGTCCCCTAACGTTACTCTACTCTTGCTGTTAATCCTCTGCTGAAAACACAATCCTCAGCTTGTGGCTTCATAATCCTTCCTACAGCAACAAACAGGTTATAAAAAAATGATTATGGCTCCAGCAGGGATTAAGCAGAAGCAGACGAGCACTTGTGGACAAGCATCCTGCTTCCATGAAAATCGACCTAGCATGAACAACAAAGGGAAGCGAAGTGCAGACAACTATGTCTAATCATTATGTTTTTAAAATTTTTCTCAAAACTCAAAGTGACAAACTTAGAAGCTTGATACCCAGCTCACATTAAGAATTTGTCTTAGCACAGAGGCCCCAAGGGACATCTCTTTTGTTCTGAAGGAGAAAAACAAGCCAAGTTTAAAAGAGACTACCTAGACATGCTGAGCACTCAACACTCTTTTTGTCAGGTTTGTTTTACTATTTTCCTAAGTAGTTTTTACTGGCACAGTTCATTAATCGATTCAAAATCACATGTAGATTACTGGGCTTTTAAAATCTTTTATCCGTAATTTATAGGTGTTTGCTCCAGAGTTTTTACACTCAGTGGTCAATACTAGAAATACCAATTACATTTTATTTTAAGGTGCATCTGTCTTTGCACCACAAAACATTTTACAAATGTTTAGCAGGAGAAAATGAGGAACAGCAATTACAGGCGAAATCAGCAAAGTAATCACACACTATTGTAAGGAATCAGCTACAGACTAGTATTAAGCAGGACACCAAGAGAGCATGCTGAGAAACTCCACACAAGTGTATCGGATATCTTGTACAGGTCCTCTGGAAATTATATACAAGAAAGTAATAATACAGCTTAAGGTATTTCACTTGCTGAGCTACAGTAAGAGATGGAACACCATAATTTGCATGTACTTGGTGCTGTTAAGCAGTAGAAATATATTTTCCATTAAGCCCTGCCTTTTAAGCCTGTGGTACACCTTCACGTATGCTTGTAGGTGCTGCCATAAGTTTGGGCGCATCGCTCTATTTGGTTCATTTGCATGACAAACCCTGCCCCTTTGCCAGTCACCTGCAATGACCTTTATGGGTTGCAACCTTTGTTTAGAATGGCACCTACCTCAGTACTTGAGGTCAATGGTCAGAAGGACCACTTAGTTTCGGATTTAGAAACAGAGCATCGGACATCAACTCTCTTTGGCACTCCCCTCATTTTTGTACAACAAAATCACTGGATATTAGTAACAACCAACATCACTACTTGCCACAAAGTCACTGGTAAGACAAAACATAAGCATGCATTTCAGAATACTAGAATAACATGTTTGCAAACATTATAATGCTCTGTAAGTACTGATAAATATAAAAACACATATGGCATGCCAGAGTTACTGATTAATTCACGCCTGAAGAGCATGAGTTCCTAACTGCTCGTAGCATCCACTGTTGACCTCAAAGCCTTGAGAAGACAATACATTATTTTAATGCATGCCAGCCTACTCTACATTACAGTAATTTTATGTGGAAGAACCAATCACTTTTTTATTCTTTTGTGCAAGATTCTCCATTAACATCTTAATACAGCATTCTCTGACCTTGCTCACAGAGCTTGACTACCAAAATAATCTATTAGCACTCAAAAAAAAAAAATGAGTAGGAATGTAGATCTCAAACCAGCTAAAAGCAGTCCCACCACTGCACTGAAAACTGCCTGCAAAAGCTACCAGCTTATCAAAATACATATTCCTCAGAGAACTAATACCACCATATACTAGCAATATTGAGAACAAATAAGAAATATGATACCTGACAACCAGATGCGAAATCTTTAAATATTCTTAAACTGCAAGAAAGAAGAGTAATTTAAGTCAGCCAGTAAGTCAGGTGAATAAGTATTCATCTCCAGATTAGTTACAAACATCCTAACATTTATAGCTTGGTTATCTATGGACATGGAATGAGCTTGACACAGATGATGGAGATTCTCACATGCACCCTCAGGATGCCTTAATGAATCAATGCTCCCATCACAAAGCAGTGAACCAGCACTTACAGGGGGCCACAGAATACCTAAAAATAAACTAGTACACGATACAATCAGAACTACTGCAAGAACAGCATAGCTTCATTCTTTTGTTCAGTCTCCATAGGGAACCCATCAGTGGATGGTTTAATTAAGCACTACTACGTGTTACAAAAGCAGGGCTTAACACGCACTGCTGTATTACAAAAGCTACTACGCAGGGATGGCAGACACAGTTTCCTACAAAATCAAAGTTCCCAAATATCGTTCCTAATTTTACATGCTAACCTAGTGGGCTAGGTAGCAAAAGAAGCTGTACTGTAGTTTTTTTTGACCCTTCTATTTATGTTCTCCAGCCGCTGGTGGGACTCCCCTTCCCAGCCTTGTTATGCGTTGTCTCGTCACCTGGAGTGCCTGCCAGCCTTCGCAATGACCCAGCTGAAGCAAGGAGGACTGTGGTTTGCCCCCCCACCCATAGGAGGACAGAAGGGAGACCACAGCACCCTTGGGCCCCTACCCCTCGAGTCAGGCTTTGTTTGGAAGCACCAGGCAGGGACTCAGTCGGTGACTTCATTGTCGCGGCAGAAGGTTCGTTCCTTATTCCTTACATGCTCACCCCGCCCTGGCTCAGTGGTACAATGCTCACCAGCTTGAGACATGCATGCTCCCACACATGCTCACAAGTACACCGCCATAGCCAATTCCCTTGTCAGAGATCCTGATGCCGCTGTCACCCTCAGTCTCCACTGGGAGTCATCAGGCACCAGGATCTTAAACCCCCCTCCCTCCCAGGAAAGGAAAGCAGTCCTTAGGACACTCAATCCTTTCCCCTCCTGCTCACTCCCAATGACCTGAGTCCACTCCTAAACCTGGGTCACCGATGTGAGCAATGTATGGCGCCCAGTGCCTCAATGCCACTGAGCCATGAACTGTAGTTTATGCACATTTGCAAAGACTGTGGTGGTGTTAAAAAGGGCAAACTGTTGCCCCATAGGGCTACCACATGTTTTTGCTATACACAATGGTGGAGCACTCTTGTGTGGTGATGGAAGTCCCCCACTGCAACAGTGTCATTCAACACTATATGTAAATTCGGACATTCATAGCTGCAACACCCCTCCCCCCTTTGCACCTGCTAACATGCTGGTCTCAGGCAGTAGTAGATACATCTATACATGGTACGGGTCCAGTCATGTGGCAGTCCAGGCGAAGATTGAGAAGTGTGTGATCAGGAGGGTGGAGCAGTGTGCATCATCGATATCGCTAGGCAAAGACTAACCAATCAGTCTGCCAGGCATCATCAATGATGCACACAGCTCCACCCACCAAGGGTTATGTGTTCACTGCACTGTAGGGGATGGGGGCGGCTGAGCTAGCCTGGCTTTGCAACTACAGCCCTGACCATACATCTTGGGTCAGGTGTCAGGATTTGGGCAACATTAAATAATACTGGGAAGTTGATTTGTCACTGTGTCAGCTCCTCACAGTTTGCCAGAACTTGCGTAATTTTATTTTTTAAAAACAAGGCCTGTGGGGATAAGTGTTATGGGCAAGGGGTGCTAGTACAAGGAAATAAAGTTTTTGAAAACTATTTTAGCACCCAAATAGGTCTCTCAAAATAGGGAAGAACACTCTGTATTTATGAGTACCCCATTATAAGTCATATTCTGAAAATAATATTAGAGCAGAGCACACACCCCTTATGCTAATCTATACTCAGCACATTATAGCTCAACCTTGGCACCCTCTCCTTACTCCCTTTCTTTCTTCTTGGCCCACATTTTAAACCGATAGTCCTTCATCTGCTTTCAAAAATGATCAGCTTAGTTTGTTTGTTCTGCATCTCAGACCCGATGTCCTGGTCATGACCAAATCCTGGGTCTTCCTCAAGATCTCCGATTCACCCACCTCCCTACCTGCTTTGCTGTCTTTAGAGCGGACAGAAGGAAGAGAGCGGCTGAGTGGTTGTACAGGCCTGCTGACCCTCAGATCAGG
The DNA here is from genome assembly GCA_016271365.2 of Neoceratodus forsteri. Taxonomy (NCBI): domain Eukaryota; kingdom Metazoa; phylum Chordata; order Ceratodontiformes; family Ceratodontidae; genus Neoceratodus; species Neoceratodus forsteri. The sequence continues at coordinate 443,927,878 of CM028136.1, read as the reverse complement.
AATTTTTTTTTTTTTTTTAAATTTACTAGAGCTTTTTCTGGGTTTTCTTGGTTTCTCCCGTTCCCCCCTCACGGGCCCGGCCCGTACGTGCATGTGGAGAGCACGTATGCCTCCGAAGCCAGCTCAGCCCTTCCACCCACCTGTACTGCCGCTCTGGTCGCTACATTACCCCACCGGACCTCCACCCAGTGGGTAACGGGACTACGGGAGGGTCGACAACCCACCCCCCACCACCCCCAGGAGAGGAGAGCAGCCTGACGTGCACTCAATCCTGTTCCTCCCAGTCGCCAAGCCAGCACCCCAAGGTCTTTCCCAAACCCAGGTCACCGCATAGTGTGAGGTGTGGCATCCAGCGCTCAACCTCAGTGCCACCGCTGTTGGCAGAACAGTTGAAATTTAAGTGTTTAGTATTTGTCCTACCCTGACTGTAGCTAAATTTGCACTTACTACTCATTCTTTACAATAAAACCAGATCTCTTTTTGTACTTGTCCGTCAAGGAAAATTTAATTGTCCCTGATAAGAGACAAGAGGATTTGAACACCCCTGCCTCAGGTTTGAGGTTGCAAACTGCTCAACCATTCCCTACTTCTATGAGATCTGAACTGGAAAACTCTGCATCTATTTTGTCCATCCCAATTTTCATTGCCAATACAAGACTGCCCCAGCATCAAACTGGACACTTCCTGGCCTCCTCTCCTCTGTCTCTTCCCTTGCTTCCTCTGGAGAAGTCACACTGCTAAGTTCACTGCAGCACTAACTGGGCTTCCCTGCCTCCAAAAAAAAAAAAAATAGGCTCCAGAATGTACTCTGTGAGGTGAATAGCCTATCTGGCTCAACCCCTCCTCATACAACAAATCCCTCATGACTAGGTTCTCTCTTCCCGCTGTATTCTGGAAAACATCATTCTCCCAAAGCCCTCTATGACCACTGGATTGTCTTCTGTACGAGTAAGATGCACTGCCCCCAAGTCCCCCCCACCACCCACAAAGTAATACAGTTCAATTAATTAAGCACACGAGGGTTACTTTGAATTCGAATATGAAAACTAAAGAAAATGCCCCAATGCCATTCTGGGATGGGAACTTCTTTGATCACTCATGCCTAGATAAGGTCTGTGATCTCTTGTTAATGTTGCCACTTTCTTTTCCCGATTGTTGGATATGGGAGGGCAATGCATGGGGTAGCAGGGCTTGATTCAAACTTCAGTAACCCACATGTACTACATCGAACACACAATTGTTCATGATGGTGAGGACCCACCTCTAAAAAAACTGGAAAGCCTGCTCCTAGAGGATGGGTCCAGGGATCCTCAGTGAGACTTTTGGCATTGCCTCCCATGTCCTCAAAGCCACCTCCCCGAAGCTATGCTGTTTGCAGGAGAAGAACCAAGTCAGTCGACCTGAAAATGTTTTATTTTGTCCCCTTGAATAATTTTGGGCCTGAAAATTCTGCCTGGATCCCAATGTCCAGGACCTGTTCCTGCCCCTAGATTGTGGCATGCAAACTTTTGCCGTTTCTCCAGGTTCCTTGATAGCCTCCTTTACAGCCGATCCAGAAAGGAGACCTCCTTCATAGGGGGCATTCACCAAGCGCACCTTTGAGGAGGCATCTGCCTGCCATGCCCGCAGTCACAGGTTACATCGAGCCAAGGTCTGGTAAAATATATCTCCTGCTGCACATCTGACTGCCTCCTCAGATATGTCAGCTGAGTCTGGCTCATCAGCAAGCTGGCATGCCAGTTCTGTGGCCCATGATAGTGCGACTCGTGCCGAGATCAGGTTGGCTGTAGCTGCCTTTAGTGGGGTTGCGGCGGACTGGAATGTCTTATTGAGGGATGCGTCCACCTTCCTATCCACTGGGTCCAGCAGGGAGGCCCCACCCTCTGCTGGAATAACAGTTTTTTTTGCTTTTGGTAAGGTTTGGAGGCCGGCTGAACCTGAAAGCTGGCTTTGAGTGCTTAGGAGCTGGTGAGGAAGATCCCAGAAGAATCTCCTCAGTGCCTGTTCATGAAAAAAAAAAAAAAAAAGCTAGCTCATCCAAGTCAAGGTTTGTGGATGGTGAGCGCCTGAATTGGAGTTATCTGAAGTTCCCTCTTCTGGGGAGAAGTAACTGGACTCTGATGGGTCAGGGGACCGGTCTCTCAGCATTTCCCATTGTGGGCATCTTGGATCTGCTCCTGGATCTGGACCTCTTTCTCCTCCTGTCATGTTCTGAGGATGGGAGGAGGTTCGCCTGGTGGCTTTCCTCTGCGCCCTGTGACCTGGGAATTGTGTAGGCTATCAAAGGAGATGGGATGCGGGCGAAAGCCGTGTTTAGCTTTTCGATGAGGTCTGGACGAGGAATGCTGCCCATCTGAGGTGGAAGTCTGTTCAGAACCCATTACCAGGGTTTGTACTCCTGCAACTCTGAAATGGATGTATCCGTGGCCTCCTCCAACACTGGTGCCATGGCATTTTTGCACTTTAAGCAGAGCGAGCCCACAAAGTTGGCCAGCAGTGGAGATTTGCATTTGTGGCACTTTCTGCCCCTAGAGGGCTTGTCCATTTTAGTGGAGGACATACTGATGCTTGTAGAGTCCCTTGGGCAAGGAATTTAAACTGTGACTGTGTTCCAGCACTTACTGACAGACCCATGATAGCCCCTTTTACAGTCCCTCCTGATAACACTGACGCTTGGAGCTAGGGCCTTGAAAAGCAGTTGATGAGCAAAGGCCAGCAGTGAAGCTTGGAGCCAGGGGCTTGTAAATCTGTTGACTAGCAAAGGCCAGTAGATGCTCATCAACATGCTAGAAGCGCTGCCCCCCCCCCCCGCTCGCCTCGAGGCAGGCCTTGCCACTTGAAAATGTTGTTGACGACCTGGTTCATTGTGGGACCACTGCTGGTGAAGCGCAACAGCTCAGACTGACTTCCCCTGCTGTCTGAATGGAGCCTGCGCATGGTACAGTGAGTCAGTCGATGAGCCGAAGGGGAAAAGCGGCTCTTCCGCTGCCAGGAATAACTGTTGCAGTTTCTCTCTGTTGCTCCTGAAAGCAATATAGTCATTATTTCTTGCCCATTGTAAGTCCTGCTGCACCCCCAAGAAGGAGCAGACTCTGGATTGGGGGCGGGGGAGAGAGAAAGGGCAGCACTGCGGGAACTCCTCACAGCACAGGAAGGCTGGGGGGGGGGGAACCAGTCTGTGCAGCATGCACGGCTGAGACTGGAGTCCCCAATAAGGAAAAGGGGCAAATCCCTCAAGTAGAATTTCTTTATGAAACTGCTGAACCTCTGTTGCCAATAAAAATAATCAGCATGTACAGTTTGAGGTCTTCAGCTCTGGAGCCAGTCTGTACAGCATGCATGGCTGAGAGTGGAGTCCTCAGTAAAGAAGAGAGGCAAATCCCTTAAGTAGAATTTACTGACCAAACTGCTGAACCTCTCTTGCCAATAAAAATAATCAGCACTTACAATTTGATGTCTTCAGCTCTGTCACTCTGGTGACAGAGCCCCTACTGAGAACCTGACTCGTCAGGCAGGAAGTAAACTGATGGCCACAGGAAATGGAGGGAAGAATGTAGTCTCCCTGCAGAGATCTGTATCTTGCCTGTTACATGGTACCAGGAGGGGCCTCCCAGTAGTTATGAGCCCAGAGACTAGCTTTAGGAAGAGAATTTACTGCAGTGCAGTAAATCCTCAGCACAACTCCCAAAATCCAGTGCCAGCTCAACGTCACTACTCTGGCTGGCATCCAGCAGAGTTCAGTTGTTAAATTTAAATACCCTGGAATAACCCTAGACCCATGGCTCACTTTCAACTCCCAATTAAATAATATGGTAAAGTCCATACACCAGAAACTGGGGAAGCCTTATCGTATTCAAAGGCATCTCACACAGACACTAAAATAAAGTTAGGGTAATGCAGTGCACATAACACATGTGCTCCCAAGTTTGTCTGCAAGAAGAAAAAAAAAGCCATTTGCCACAAGGTGACCAGATTTACCACCTCCATGAGCCCTAGGCCTCATCACTGCGCCAGTGTTGAGCAGCTCAGCTGGTTGCAACAGGAACTCAAAGCACAGCTTACAATGGCTAACTTTGTGTACAAGACTGCACGGAGGCCCCAGAGCCTCACAGAGTTGCTTTCCTATGCTACCCTACCACATTGCCGTTCCACTGTGAACAATTCCTAATGATCCCTCTCATGTGAACAATCTTGGGGCAGAGATCCTTCTGCTACCGTGCTGCCTCCCTCTGGAACAGACAGCGCCCTCTCAAAAAGCATTTAGCTCCAAATGAAGAACCACCTGCTAAACCTAAGTACACACTCCTGTGCACAGTAACTCCAGCATATATTGCTAGCCAAACCCTTTTGTAGGTCCCAGCATAATCTTCAGGCACAATCGTGTTTATATTTGCACTACTTTGAAATGCATTTGTATACTGTGGACTGTATATGATCACACATCTATATCTTGCATATTATGTAAACTGCACAACTGTTTCTACTCAATATAGATAACATTTTCTCATAGTTATTGGCATCTGCACATTAATCTGCATCCTTTTTGCTGTTTTGCTATGTATTTGTAGTATGTGGTCATGCCTGGGGAAAAAATTAAAACAAAGGTACCTTGCACCAGTGCATCTACCCAGTAAACAAAGAATAAATACAATAAAAATAAAAAAATATATAGGGTATTGGCAGCGTCTTCTAATTAAGGCTGTACCTGATTAGCAATTACTCGACTTTGGGTAGCAAATTGCTATGTGAACCCACTTACTTTATGCCTTGTGTATTACCTGTACCAATAGTGTACTAGCATGCCATTCTAGTGGCTAGTTACATGCCACAGTGCTTTTCAGCCACTAGAGGGCTGGAACGATAACGCACTGCTATCCTCGTTGTACAGCAAGAAAGTGTAATTCAACTTTGTTTCAAACAACTTTTTGTACTTCTGAGCAATAAGGAGTCATTTCAAGAATTTTCAACACTCGTTTCTGCTAAAAAGTACAACACATTTTTTAATGCAAATCTACTTTATTGATAATAGAATAGCTGTAACTAACAAACAGGCAAAACATCAGCAATCAATTATTTTCGGCCTGAGCCACCGGTTTTAGATTTAGCCATTGTAAGCAAAGGTTCATATTCTGCTACAAAAGTAGACATTTGTAATTTCCAAAATGCTGAGAATTATCCAGTAGGTTTAAAAAAATGTGGGGGTGGGACTAGAGTCCATCTCTAGTTGTAATGGTACAGGAAACCAAGCCAAAAGCATTTTGCTCTAAGAGGCAGTCTTCAGTCATTTCTTTGTGCAGAACCGAAGCAGGGATTCTAGCCTCTATTGTGTTGTCTGTATATCCATGGCACCTCCAGATCCTTACCTTAGGGATTATGTACACCCGATAGGCAGCTTGATGCACATGTGACCCAAGTTTCAGATTTCGGTCCTCCATCAAGCCCCTCACCCTATCTGGGTTTCTTCAGTTTTTTATGTGCATCGAACAGGCTAGCAGCACACTCGCCAAGCACCAGTGCCAGGAATCGCAGAGAATTCATTAAGGTAATTCAATTTACTTTCTACTTAATATACTATATAAGCACAGACAGTACAGAAAGCTTATCATAGGTGTAAACGATTAAGTCTGAGACAAATTTATTACTAAGCAGAGCCTAGAAAGCAATATTGTTAAGACAGGCTACAGTAGACCACAAGGTACCCAGTAACTGCGTCAACTGCGTCATGAAGCAAGACAGAAAGAATCAGAACTATATCCAAATGAACACTGCACAATTTTAAACTGGTCTGTAGGTGGAGTTCCTGACACAGCGACTCTCCTCACCCGCCAGTCAGAAACACATCTCCTCCAGTCTGTGTCTACCAATGTTCATGTAGTACACTCCCCTCACGTAGCAGAGTGTGCACACAAAGTCCCCAAAGATTACTGTAGCAGCGGTGCACTCCCCTTACGTAGCGGAATGCACCTAACTGCCCCAAGAAGTAAGATAATTCAGCTACATCATGAGTGGTGCACTCCCCTTACGTAGCGGAGTGCACCTACTGCCCCAACAAGTGCAAAATTCAGCCTACATCATGGCAAATTCATCCAATATCACAGACAGAATCAGGAAATCAGAGAACATGTTTTCCCTGGCTCACTAGTCTGTTGCAAACCCTGCCAGTACTTTCCTGCTCACTTGTCTATTGGAAACCTCAACCCAACCTGGAATCACTTTGTCCATGGAACCTCTGTGATTCAGAGAAGCCCAGCATCGCATGGCAGGCGTCCGTGAATGCAAAATGGCATTTATGACCCTCCATAAACCCCTTACCTCCCCCAGCTTCTTCTCGAACTCCTTAGAGCCTATTCCATCGCACATAAACACATACATCCTAGCTCTGAGCATTCCGTATAGCAGGCTACAGACCGACAGCACAGAGTCCCTGCACCTGCGCATGCTCGTTTTTTTTCGCACATGTGCAATATGCTTACTGATGCCATCTTAATGCTGGCAACACTACCCACCACCCCCCTCTCTCTCTCTCTCTCTCTTAAAAGGGGCCATCCACCCTGAACTTTTTTAATTAAAGCAACAAGCCCTGTTAAGGGTATATATGTATAAGATCAGGAGGAAGGGGATATCCCCCAGATAATGAGGCCAGTATAAATGTGCTCAGATAAAATGTGGGCATATAATTATGTATATTTATACATATTATATATAGTAGTCTACATTCATATAAATCAGAGAACAAAGAATCAAACATTGCCCCTCCCAGAAGCGGCAGACAAATAAGACCCAATTATATGTCTTGCAGATGTCCACAAACAGAGTATGCAAGTCATGCAAGGCACCCATGCTACACAACCAGAAAGGATTATACTGCCAGACATGCCAAGGGGACAACTCAACCCAGGACATGGAAATACAAAACGTTCCGAAGCAAGATTGGCAGGTTGACTCAGCGACAGTTGCTTTCCAGAAAGCCACAGCAGCGATGATGGAGAGTCAACAATCCTTCATGTTACAAGTACTGGAACGCATGACATCCCTGACCAACTTCAGGCAATCCACCAGTGGAGCCCCTAGAGAGAAGGCACGCAGGCAGGATATAGCACAGTTACCACATCACAGCCACACTTCACACCATACTCTGGAGGAATCTGACGATTCCCAAGGGAAGAACAAGTGGGGAGCTACAACATAGGCTCCCCACTAGACAGCGATCAGGAGACCAACCAGGACGACATACCCGGGGAAAGTCCGACCAAGACAGACACACCATTCATAACTTCTGAACCATTTCCTATTGAAAACATATCCGATCTCATCAAATGGATACGCACCACTCTAGGTTTCAAGATTTCTCAACCATCTCCAGAGAGCGACCTGGACCCAATGCTTCAAATGCCTCGCAAACAGGAAAATTACTTCCCAGTATGTCCGGCACTTGACAACATAATACAGAAAGAATGGGCATCATCCGATCCCACACACCTACCAGAACAGGGTTTTATTTAACTCTAAAAATTGATTAGCATTTTGCTCATAAAAGTGCTAAAACATTGTAAAACTAGCACCTGCCTCATTATGTTTAACAAACATAATACTTCTAGAAAACCTATATAAATACTTTCTGTACAGTTAGTATTGTCCCAGGAAAAAAACAACAAAAAAAAAAACTGCTAATCAATTATTTAAAACCCTGCAGAAAAAAGAGCAATTGACAGAATGTATCCACTACAGGAAGATAAGGCAAAGGCATGGTGCTCTGCCCCCAAAATAGACCCGAAAATAGCAGAATTAAACAAAAGGACAGTTCTTCCAGCGGAAGAGACAGCAGCCCTACGGGACCCAGTCGACAAGAGAAAGGAGGAGTTGCTGAAAAAAAATATGCACTCTCAGGCCAGACAGTGAGAACATCTACCACAGCCTTCTACACATCCAGTGCAATGATTAGATGGCTAGAGGAAATCGGAAAGAAACTACCTCCAAACTCACAGGAGGCCGAACTGCTACAACACTCGTTACTAGCAGCTAAATATCTAGGAGACATGTCGGTTGATTCATTAACAAACAACACCAGATCGGCTACCATCACCAATAAGGCCAGGAGGTCACTATGGCTGAAATTATGGGATATGGATAATGAGTCAAAAGCCAAACTACACAAATTGCCCCTTCAAGGAGAAAGAGTATTTGGAGATGGACTCCAGAACTTCCCGAGATGACGAGGTCAAGGAAAAGACCAAGACATCGATAAGGACTCCGGCTACTTATCATCACACAGGGTCCGGACCTATGGACAAAGAAATAGAGGGGACAGGATATGCAATCAGTCCTTTCGAGCCAGACAAAGCTCATATCAGGGACCGTATGGTCAACAGGGAACATACCAAAGCAAAGGAAACTCCGCATACTGGAGTAGAGGGGGGACAAGCACGGGGAAAATTCACTTCCCACAGAGGCAGGAACAACAGAAGAACAAATCCATGACTACCCGGGACACAGCATACCGCAACTACCATGGTTGCAACACCTCCCACACATACCCTTGGGGCAGACTCCAACGCTTCAGCGACAAGTGGTCAAAGAAGACCTCAGATAGGTGGGTCAACTAAGCAGTCTCAAGGGTACTTGATAGAGTTCAGACAACTACCTCAACGAGAACGATGGATCATATCCCCATTAGCCAACGAAGTGGTCAATACCACAAGTACAAGTCATACTAGACTCTCTGATAAAGTCACAAGCAATACAACCAGTACCCCTGGAAGAGACCGGAAAGGAAATCTACTCAGTATTCTTTCTGGTACCCAAAAAGACAGGAGACTTCAGACCAGTACTAGATCTAAAGATGGTCAACAAATACATCACACACACAAGACTTTCAAGATGGAGACCATACGTTCAACACTAAGGGCAATAAGACCCGGCAACTCCCTAGCATCAATAGACCTCAAGAACACCTACCTGCACATCCCCATGAGGCTTACGCACAGAAAGTACCTACTATTTCAGATCTTGGGACAACACTTCTAGCACAGGTCCCTCCCATCCAGACTAGCATCTGCACAGAGAGTGTTCACAAAGGTGTCCATAGTACTAGCAGCAATACTCAGAACAAGGAATCCATGCCATTCCGTACTTAGACGACTGGCTAATTCGGGCCAGGTCACCACAGTAGACAAGGAGGGCAACCATCCAAACAATTCACACCCTACAAGAGCACGGATGGGTGATAAACGGCAGAAAGAGCTGCCCAACAGCATCACAACACATAGATCATCTGGGAGCAGACTGACACAGAAGAGGGACGAGTTCGGGCCAACACAAAACAGAAGACAACATCTCACAGCAGTTACGCAAAAACTACTAGAAGCTGCAACACCAACAATAGCTCTAGTATCAACAGTACTAGGTTGTATGTCATCATGCATCAACCTGATACCGTGGACACGATGGCACATGCGGCCACTACAAACCTGCCTATTAAAATACGGTTTACCATCAGAGGAAAACTTACACCATACGATAACACTGGACAACAAGACAAGGACGTCATTACTATGGTGGACACACATGGAGAACCTGAACAAAGGGACTCCACTGAAGATGGTGCATGACATCACTATAGACATGGACGCAAGCCGATGGGGAGCGGCAATGGGGCACAAAACAGCACAATGCACATGGTCCTCTACAGAAAGGAAACTGTCGATCAATGCATTACAAATGAGAGCAGTACACCACACACTAATCTCAATCAAGAAACAGATACTGGGAAAATCAATACTGATAAGATCAGACAACAGAGCCACTGTGGCCTACATAGCCGAGCAAGAGACTACTCAGGGAAACAAACTCTATAATGACATGGGCCCAGACACATACACTACACCTCACAGCAATACACTTGGCAGGAAAACTGAACACAACAGTGGAATGGCTCAGCAGGGAGCAGATACACCCGGGAGAATGGCAGTCGCACCCAACAATATTTCAAAGGATTCAACACAAATGGGAAACCATAACCATGGACCTCATGGCCACCAACGACAAAACAAACAAACAGACAAATACTTCTCCAGGTTCAGAGAACCCAGTCCCAGGGGATAGATGCCCTATCACTCCCGTGGACACACGACTACTCATACGTGTTTCCACCATTCCCACTGATACCCCAAGTACTAGGGAAAGTACGTCACTCATGCAGGATCATAATCCTAGTAGCACCATACTGGCCGAGGAGGGCATGGTTCACAATCATAATGTCTATGGCAATGGACAGCATGACATTACCAAACAAAAGGGATATTCTCATTCAGGGACTGATAACACACCCAACCCAAGCAACCTGCATCTCATGGCCTGGCTCCTGAAAGGGCGAGACTGCTGAATGCAGGATACCACACTACAGTAATCAACACCATGCTACAATCCTGCAGGAACACAACAACTTCCACGTACTCCAGACAGTGGAACATATTCAGGACATGGTGCAACGACAAGGAGAGAAACCCGTCGCAAATATCCACGGCAGACTTCCTCCTATACTTACAACAAGGCATGGATAAGGGACTAGCTCCATCCTCACTTAGAGTACAAATCCCAGCCATCGAAGCAGCACTAGGTACAGTCAAAGGAACATGCCCCGGATCACACCCGGATATTATACGTTTCTTAAAAGCAGCATAAGACCACGCATAAGGAACAGCGTACCACCATGGGACCTGACACTGGTGCTAAACGCCATTACCAAACCACCTGTTGAACCACTTACAGACACCACAGACTACTGGGTGGGGCTAAAAGTGGCATTCCTGGTAGCCATATGCACAGCTCGCCGCAGCGGAGAAATTACAGCACCGTCTTGCAAAGAACCTTTCACAACATTCACACAACAAGGCGTGACACTTTACACAGTACCCTCATTCATCCCCAAAATTGACTCTACTTTTCATAACAAATCAACCAATACAATTGCCAACATTCTACAGAGAACAAACAGACAACTGAGAGAAACGCCTCCACACATTAGATGTCAAGAGAACTCTCACAGAATACCTGAACAGAACCGCACACATCCAAAAGACAGAGAAACTATTCATCATAACAACGGGGACACAAGAAAGGAGCAGCAGCAGCCAAGGCCACAATAGCTACCTGTTTAAAAAGGAAATTACAGAATCCTACAAGTCAAGTAACAGGGTCCCACCAATGGGAATCAAGGCACATTCAACTACAGCAATAGCCACATCATGGGCTGAATGAAATTCAGCCACGGAGCAAGAGATTTGCGCAGTGGCCACTTGGTCCAATATACATACGTTTACAAAACACTACAGACTTGACACCAAAATTCAAGCAAAAAATTCCTTTGGAATTAAGGTGCTAATGACAGCCACAGTAAAGGACAAGTAAGACACTCATGGCATTAAGACAATCTAACACAGTGCTACTCATGCTCGTCCCACCCAATTTAGTAGGGCACTGCTTTTGAATCACCCTAAGGTAAGGATCTGGAGGTGCCATAGATATACTGACAACACAATGGTAGTTTACTCACCTGGTAAAGTTGATTGTGCTGCTGTATATCCATGGCACCTCATCCCACCCGAGGGAGCATGATAAAGCAGATAAGGGCATTCGAGAATATAGAAACATAAATGCATACAAGACATGAATGTAAACAAAAATATTATTAATCTCATTAAAAGTAGTAGTAGTAGAATCCTGGACGCAATCGTTAGAGTAATGATTACTGTCTGTGCATACACCTAACAAGTTATTTTACAGTTATGGAAGTATCGAAACTGAGGAAACCTAGGTGGGGTGAGGGGCTTGATGGAGGACCGAAATCTGAAACTTAGGTCACATGTGCATCAAGCAGCCTATCAGGCGTACATAACCCTAAGGTAAGGATCTGAAGGTGCCATGGATATACAGTAACACAATCACCTTTACTAGGTGTGTACACTACGATTACTATGTTTACATTACTAGATGGCTCTTCACCAGACAGATATCCTAGACTTGACAGATATCCAATATCTCATGTTGCTGCAATTCTAGTTTGACTCAGTTTTCAGATGGGAAGACTACAGCTTGGGGTGTCATGTTACTTGCTCAACTTTATGCATCAATTCTATGGCTATGGTGAGATTTGGGCCTGTGAATTTCAGCTTTTCAGATGAGTGTTCTAACCATTACATCACATAATCGGAACCCTAAGAACAATGTTACTGTTATACCACTTAAGAACATTGTTTTGCTTTCTTGATTACAATTGGTAACTCCCTTCCTGTCCTCCATTCTGTGGATCAGTTAGTGTATACTGCTTGCAAACCAACAAGAGTCCAATACATGATCATATTTCCCCAGTTCTGAGAACTGCAAAATGGTTTTCATTTAAATGTTGTGTTAATCACAAATTACATCTAACCCAGTCTGCAACCTAGCTATTTGGAATTTTGCGCCACCCCTCCCCCAGACTGCTCTGTTCCACACCACAGTTGGGCTCATAACCCAAACTCTGGCTCTATGGATAAGATGTTAAAATAAGGTCCCGTATGCCCAGCTGTTGTGCTGTCCTGGTAGGTGTCCACGCGGAAGTTAAAGAATCAAACTTTTCACACGAGTAAATCTTCACAATTGTCCTGGCCAACATTTGATTTCCTAATAAAACTGATTCAGACAGTTGTCCACGGCTGTGTAAGGGTGCTTTTAAGCAGAATGGCTGATACTATGCATAAACTGTTACTGCACTACCCGTCTCTCTCTCTTTGCTCGTAAAGCACTTTATGATAAAATGTGTATACAAAGCATTACATATATACACACACACACACACACACACACACACACACACACACACAACCTGCAATTTTTTCTTCTACTGAGCTCCCAGAGGAGGACCACATTTTATTAAGTTGCACTTTGCCTTACACCACAGGGCAGGTACATCAGCCATAAAACCACTGTGACAGTTTTATGGTGATAGTTTCCTCATCTTCCTATGAATAAACACAGCTCTGGAAAAATCCCATGCATGAATTGTTAATGCTCTACTGCAATCCATGTAATTATGCCACCTTCACCCTCTGCATTTTGTTTGGAAGCCGCACAAATTACACCATTACATCCCAGCACCCGGACTGACTAAAAGCAATATTATTTTCCATTTACAGTCAGGGTGGTTTCAAATCCTTTTGTTCCGATGTAGGTGTTCACTAGCTTTCAAAATCTTTTTTTTTTTTTTTTAAGTGGCCATCATTATATAGCTGCCAGATGCTGAAATGTATTAGCCAAGCTAATTCTCTTAAAAAAAAAAAAAAAAATTCATTCAAGTACATGAGAAGCAGGCTAAAATGAAATAATACTCTACTCCCTTCCTCTGCTTGCCTCAAGCAGCTGTTTTTCACTCCCCCAGTGTCTTCATCACTTTGTCTCCTTCTTTCCAAAAGTCCAAAAAGGATTATTATTTTTTTTTTATTTCATCAAGCTTGGGGCAGGTGGGCACTAGCACGGATATGGCTCACGGACTCGATGCACAAGCTGCCAGTTTCATCAAGGTACGCTTGCACAGGCAGGTGGGATCCCAACAGCAGCAAGCACCAGACCCGTCAGCTTGACTCAGAAGTTAAGTTGTCTACAGCCAGCAGAGTTGTGCATACACAGGTAAGCTGCGGCCAAGAAACTGCCAAGTTGGTAATTTGCAAGTAAAAACAGCACTGGCCAACAGTACTCTCATTTGGTGAGATATAGTTTACAATGCTTGGTCTGTGATTTATTTATTTTTTATTTTATTATTTGTAATACCCATTGTATAAGCACAACAACAAAAATTCAGGGTTTGGGGTTGTTGCACTGAAATATAAAACTGAAGGTAAAACCAAGAAACCCAACTGGCAGAAATAAGTCAGATGTTGATTAATGCAACACCATTGCACAGTAGACAGCTGAACTACACACACAGAAAGTATATTGAGCCTCAGTACAGTAATATCAGTACACTACTTTCCCACCAGCAGCCATTTTTCCCCCCCTTTGCTCACCACAGATTTTCCTACCCATTTTATAAATACATTGTACCCTACCTCCCCCCAAAAAAGCTACAGCATCCCACCATAACAAGACTAGAGTGATTATCGCTCTGTCTTACTTGCAAAAGTGCCAAGCAGTGGCTCGACAGCAGAAGCAAGGTGCAGGCCTCATCAGCCAGGCTCTGAGCCACAAACTGTCCCCTAGTAGGGGCTGTCACAAAGAACTAGACCACGCACAACTTGCTCCTGTGGCCCTGTAAACAGGTTACTCACCTGTAACAGTAGTTCTAGTTGTATATGTTGTTCATCCACCGACCCACCCGACCTCCCTGGCTTGATGCACACTCTGCTTCCAGTGGGTAAGATCTAGCATCATGGGGCAGTGCCGAGGGTTTTACCACCCAGGTGGGTGGGAGGAGCCAGCCTGAAGATGTTCTGGCACCTCTTAAAGGGGAAGGCGATCTGCCAGATAGTGTGGATGAACAACACATACCACTCCTGGAACTACTGTTACAGGCGAGTAGCCTGTGTTTCTATGGATGTGGATATGTTGTTCTATCCACACTTTCTGGCAGACTCCTAGCAGTTCGGGAGGAGTGAGGCAAGGCGCACACCCCCTACTTAGGAAACACAGACTGGAAAACTGAGGTCCCAAAACCAGCATCCCGGCGTGTCTCGAGGTCAATGTGGTATTGGAAAATGAAGGCATTTGCGGACTTCCAGGTAGCAGCCCTGCAGATTTCCTGGATAGGGACATCCCTAGAAGCAGCCACTGACGCAGCGGTATGGTGGGTGGAATGAGCCCTTAGCCCTACGGGAGGTTCCCTACCCACCAACCTGTAGCACAGATCAATGCAGGAAGTGATCCGCTGGCGAACCTCTCCCCGAATTTCTGCTGTATGCTCTTTGTAGTAGGTGAGTGCTCATCTCAGGTCCAAAGTATGGTGGCTGTACTTGGTCTCTGAGGTGTAACTGGGGTAGTACACCGGCAGAGTCAACACCTGATTAAGTTGAAACTCTGACACCACCTTCGGAAGGAATTTTGGGTGGGGTGCAAGACAACCTTGTCCCTGTGGAAGACCAGGTAAGGAGACTCCACCGAGAGCACTTGGAGCTCCTCAATCCTTCTGGCTGACGTAATGGTCACCAGGAAGGCAGTCTTCCATGACAGGTGAGAGATCGCACCTGTGCGTCAGTTTGAATGGCTTGCCCATGAGTTTTGCCAAAACCAGCAGTAAATCCCACAGAGGTGGTGGTTCATGCACCAGAGGGGATATGTGATCTAGGCCCTTTAAAATGCGCCAGACCACCTTCTCCTGCACCACTGACTGCTGACCGGCCTGTTGCCTGGTAAGCAGAGATGGCTGCCAGGTGCATCTTAAGGGTCATTGACTGAAGTCCCTGCTGGGAGAGAGACCACAGGTAGTCCAAAATGCTAGCCACTGGACAGGACGAGGGGTCCAACTCTTTGCCCTGACACCAAATGGAAAATCTTTTCTATTTGAAGGCACAGCATTTTCTGGTCAATTTCTTATGGGATGCCTCAACAACCGTGAGGACCTCGTCGGAGAGAACCAAAGCCTGGAACTCTAGCTGCACAGGAACCAGGCCGTCAGGTGCAGGGATTGAAGGTCCGGATGGAGTACCTTCCCTGATTGATGGAGTGCAGGTGTGGGCATGCTGGAAGTCGCCTCAAATCCTGTTGTGGAGGCTAAGGAGATCTGGATACCAGAACTGGTGTGGCCAGTCTGGGGCTACCAGGATCACCTGTGCCTTGTCCCTCCTGGTCTTGAGGAGCACCCTGTAAATCAAGGGACATGGAGGAAAGGCATAGAAGAGGCCTGGGGTCCACGGCCTCAAGAAGGTATCCCCCTGCAGCGAGCCCTGTTAAGGGAGGGGGGCAGGCATGGCACAGCCTCAGTTTTGCATTCTCCCTGGAGGTGAACAAGTCCACCTGAGGGGTGCCCCACTGGGAAGAACAGATCTTGTACTACCTCTGGATGGAGGGACCACTCACGAGATGCCTTGCCCATCCAGCTGAGAGCATCGGCCAGCTGATTCTAGGCTCCTGCCACATGGATGGCTAGGAGATCCATCCCTAAGCTGAACACGAGGGTCCAAGTGCAGAGACCTTCCTTGCACAGGGGCAAGGAGTGCATCCCCCCCTGCTTGTTGAGTTAGTACATGGTTGTGGTATTGTCTGTCTGGACCTGGACCACTTGACTCCGAATGAATGGAGCGAATGCGGTCAGGGCTAGCCGAACTGCTCGGAGCTCCAGCAGGTTGATGTGACGTGACATCAGAACTCCTGAGGGGACCAGAGCCCGTCGGCTCTGTGCTCCCCCAGATGGGCACCCCAACCCATCAGAGAGGTGTCTGTCATCAGGATGACAGTCTGCTCGGTGCAGACAAACTGGATGCCTTCCTGCAAATGATCTGGGACGAGTCATCACTGGAGGCTGTCCCATATCCTCAGAGTCACAGTGACCAGCTGGTCAAGGTAAGCTGAACACTGAAACCACTGACTGGCTAGTTCCCACTGAAGGGAACACATATGCCAGCAGGCCCATCGGACCACGCTGGTGCAGGCAGCCCTGTAGCCCAGAAGGTGCAGGAAGTCCCAGGCAGGGCGAAATTGCCCAACCAGAAATGACTGGGCAAAGGAGGAGAGAACCTCTGCCCTGTTTGCTGGGAGCCGAGCTCTGGCTTGGCCAGAGTCGAGCTCTGCCCCGATGAAATGAACTGCCTGTGAGGGCACGAGATTCCGACCTGGCCTCATTGATCAGGAGGCCAAGCTTAAGCAAGTCTGGAGGACCAGATCCCTGGACCACTCCACCTCCTGCCTGGAGGGACGTGCTACAAGCCAGTCATCCAGGTAGGGATAAATCCAGACCCCTTGGTGCCTCAGGAAAGCTGCCACCACTGCAACACATTTGGCTAAGACCCTGGGGGCTGACGAGAGGCTGAAGGGCATAGCCTGGAACTCATACAGAGTTCCCTTGATTTGGAAGTGGAGGAACTTTCAGTGGGACAGATGGATCAAAACGTGAAAGAATGCATCCTAAAGAGCCAGGGAGCAAAACCACATGCCTTGCTCCAGGGATGGTACAATCTGAGTCAGAGTTACCATCCGGAAGGTGCAAGACCTGAGAAACCTGCTCAGGTCATGCAGATTGAAAATGGGGCACCAGCCACCCCCCGTCCATTTTGGTACCAGGAAGTACCTGGAAACAAACCCTGGGTCTGTCAGAGGTTCCGCCACTCTGTGCACAGCCTCCTTGTGGAGGAGCTGAGCGATGTCATCTTGAAGAGCAGACTGAGTGACGGTGGACGCCAAATCCTCTCATGGGGCGTGGGCTCAACTTGGAGGTTACTGTTGAAATTCCAGAGGCAGACCCTGGCCAACCACTTCCAACACCCACCTGTCCATGGTGATAACGAACTAGGCAGAAAGGAAGTGGTGGAGCCAGCCCCCCACGGGAGGCAGAGGAGGCCAAGTAGTAGTAGTAGTAGTCGTCCGAGGGTCTGCCGGGTCCCTTCACTCCAGGCTTTCTGACAGATGAGGTCACCAACTTGGCCAGAGGTCACAAGGTTTGAGCCTGGCCCTGCTGCTGCTGTGCTGGTTTAGTCACAGGAGGAAGACCAAAAGAGCTTGCACTTTTGGTGCTTAGGCCCTTGTCCTTCTGGGTGGATGTCACAGAGTCCAGGGTGGCATTGGACTTTTCGATGCATTGGAGGCGACCCTCCACACCAGTCCCGACCAGGTCAGTGCCCAAAGGAACATCAACCAGCTTATGTTGGGTATCCACCATAAAGGTCAAGATCCTCAACCAAGCCTTACGCGCATGGCTACCTGCACTGTGACAGAGCGGAGCAAATGAATCGCCAATATTCATAGCTATCTGGAGTTGTTGCTTCACCACTGCCTTCCCTGGTCACAGACCTGCTTTGACCATGGTCTAGAAGTCCGCCGGAAGGTGAGGAATCACCTCATCCAGGCAGCCCAAAAGGGCATCAGAGAAGTGTGCCATCAGCATGGCCGAGCTAGCCTGACGAAGGCTGAGTGAAGAGGCATCACAGATTTTTTTAGCCGAATGGTCCAGTTTCTTGGATTCTTTGTCCAGCTGTCTATCGACATCCCCTGTATTGCCCGAGTGCCGAAAAATGGAGTCAGCCACCAGTCCCTCAGCTGAGGAATGCTCCAAAAACCCTGAAAGAGAACTGGTTGGAACCGCATACTTGTGGGCCATCTGGGCTGAGGGCACAAGGCAAGAGGAAGGGTGCTGCCAAAGGTCCAGGACTGGGCCAACAATGGCCTTGGCAACAGGGAAGACCTCCGTAGGAGAGTCTCCTTTGTCCAGAATCTCTGTAAGGGGATATTGAGCCAGTTTCTGGACTGGCTCATGTTCCATTCCCGTGGACGAGGAGATGAGTCAAAAAATGCCCATAAACAAGGTGGGTCTCTCATTCATGGAAAGACCCCCCTCCCCCCGAGGACTCTATGTCAAGGGGACGTGTATGCAGCAAGGAGTCTTCAGACTCAGGAGTCCGCGTAAAGGGGGCGTCCACCCGAGTCTCCCTCAACCCGCTTTGTGCGGTCGGAAGTGAGGGTGACCGACAGCCAATGGGGCAGCCCTTTGGCAGCCGAGACTCTTTAGTCAGAGCCCCAGACATCTGCTTTTCAGGTGGCTGCTCACCACAAAATCGGCAGAGTAGCCTACTTCAGTCGAGCTGGCTAAGCCTGTGGTGGCACCTCCGAGGGGTAATGGTGGCAGGAGCCGACGTCAGTTGTTCAGGCAACAGCCACTTGACAGCCGGGTAGAAACTGGGGTCAGTTCTCGGACTGAACAAGACCAGCTGCTACCACATTAAGTCTTTGAAGTGCCAACACAATTTCTGAGGACGAAGAGGAGTAGCAGTGTTGCCGCTTGCCATGAAGCCAGGAATGAGAGCGCTGGTGATGGCGAGATCTGCCCGACTCAGAGGAAGAAGACCGAGACCTCTATCTCGACTGTAGGTAGGGCAGATGGGGAACATTGGAAGGAGCCGGGGAGCCCCACAGCTCTTCCAGTTCAGTGTCTAGGGCCGGCTTGTTTGACCCAGTGGGCTGAGCCGACCCGTCAGACACCGGAAGCACCAGAGTCCAAAAAAAGAGAATTATCAGCCTCTTTGGACAACAACCTGTTGATCCGTCTGAGAAAAATCTCAACCGCATCGACCGCGTGTCTCAGCCAACTGGTCTGACGGGGACTCCATGAAACCAGCGCCACCGCTTCGACCAAGTCAAAACCGAGTCTCCTGAGAAAGGGACCACCACTGATCCCAAGAGCATCGACGCCGAAGTCTTCTTTTTCAACTCCTTCATACGAGAACGTGAAATGTGCGATCAGAAGGACCCTCTCCCTTGGTGGAGAGGGATTGGCACAGCTCTGTGAAGGAAGCCAAATAAGTGGAGCCCAACTGGAGCAGAACAAAGGCTAAAACCCGAAGAAGAACTAGCACTGGCCTGGGCGCCTACTCATGGAGGCCTTAAGCTGTTCAAGCTGCTCAGCAGACCCCACCAGCTGCAGGAACCACCCAACGGGTATACTTAGACTTGACGGCGGGTAATGTTTCTCCAGTGCCCAGCTGAAGTCAGGTAAGCGTGGTCATCCAGAACAGGCAGGTGAAAGGACCGAATATCGCAGGGCCTGCAAATCGTGGTCATGTCCTAAGCAATACACGCACGCGCATGAAGGTCAGTGCGTGATATCTTCTGATTCGCAGGGCAACGGCAAAACCCAGGAATGGTCTTTCTTCCATCGCAGGAGTGAGAGAAGGACTCAAGATGAGTTTTAAGGTCAGTTTTGGAAGCAAATCTGAAGATTCAAGAGCCAGGGCCTACCACCCAGGAGCACTAAGGAGGGAACCTGTACCTTCCAGCGAAAGGAAAATCTGGCATCATGGGCGGAGCTAAGGTTTTACCACCGGGTGAGTGGGAGGAACCAGCTTGAAGACATTCCAACACCTCTTAAAGGGGAGGGCGATCTGCCAGAAAGTGTGGCTAGAATAACATATCCATATCTCTAAAATTAAATTTTCTGATTCAATGACTGTTTCTCTCTTTTCACAGCTGCTGCAGCCCCGTATCAGATACATCAGCAAAAGCACAAACCTGTGCGTGTATCAAATTATGTGTGGAGTGGGTGCACAAACCTGGCAACCAAAAAAAAAAAAAAACACAGCTGAACAGGTGTGAGTGTGCACAACACAATCAAATAGAGTGTCATAGCAGAACCAGACCTGTAAAGGGAGTGAAGCAATGACATAATGAACTTAAATAACTAGTGTTTAATAGAACAGCATAGAAACATAGAAACATAGAAACATAGAAGTTGACGGCAGATAAGGACCGCAAGGCCCATCCAGTCTGCCCATTTCTTTTTCTACCTTATAAATGTGCCATCGGCCTTTGCTCTGTCAGTGACCTATCTATTCATAGTCATTTGTATTGCTCCCTTATGCCTATCCCATGCCTGTTTGAAGCCCTGCACTGTATTCATAGCCACCACTTCTTGTGGTAAGCCATTCCATGCATCTACCACCCTTTCTGTGAAAAAATTTCCTCACATTCCCCCTTAATCGGCCTCCCTCTAATCTCATGCTGTGTCCTCTTGTCCTGCTATTTTTTATATTTAAACATGTTAGACTCTTTCACCTTGTTTATGCCCTTAAGGTGTTTAAATGTCTCGATCATATCACCTCTCCTCCTCTTTGCTCAAGGGTATACATATTGAGCTCTGCTAATCTGTCCTCATATGTCTTCTGATGCAGTCCCTGCACCATTTTGTTGCCCTCTCTGGACTGCCTCAATTTGGTTAATGTCCTTGTGAAGGTGTGGCCTCCAATACTGCACGCAGTACTCCAGATGGGGCCTAACCAATGTCTTGTACAGAGGATTATTATCTCCTCTTACGACTTGTGATACCCTACTAATACACCCTAACACCCCCTAGCCTTTACCTACTGCTTTAGAGGTCTGCTTGGATGATTTTAGGTAATCAGTGATGATGATGCCCAAGTCTCTTTCTTCCTTTGTGACTGCTAGCAACTCCCTCCCAGCCTATAAGTGGCTTCAGGGTTTCTCTCCCTATGTGCATGATTTTGCACTTCTTGCATTAAATCCCAGTTGCCACTCTTCTGACCATTCTGCTAGTTTATCCAGATCTCTTCTCATTCTGCCCACCCCATCTGGATCATCTACTCTGTTGCAGATCTTGGTGTCATCTGCAAACAGACAAGCCTTACCCTCTAGTCCATCTTTAGGTCACTAATGAAGATGTTGAATAGGACTGGCCCCAGGACTGATCCCTGAGGTACCCCACTTGTGACTTGCATCTCTTCTGACTGTATACCATTTACCACCACTCTCTGTTTTCTGCCAGTCAACCAGTTTGCCACCCAGTTGACCAACTTCTGACCCACCCCGAGCCTACCTAGCTTATTTATCAATCTTCTATGTGGAACAGTGTCGAAAGCTTTGCTGAAGTCAAGGCAGGCGACATCAACTGCTCCCCCTTGGTCCACCACTCTGGTTACCCAGTCAAAGAAATCTATGAGATTAGTTTGACAGGACCTTCCTTTTGTAAACCCATGCTGTCTTGGATCCTGTGCCCCTATGGATTCCAGGTGTTGCACTATCCTTTCCTTAAGGAGTGCCTCCATAATCTTGCCCACTACTGAGGTAAGACTGACCGGTCTGTAGTTCCCGCCTCCTCCCTGCTACCACTCTTGTGAGTGGGATCACATGAGCCCTTCTCCAGTCTTCTGGGACCTCTTCTGTGCTCAGAGACTCACTAAACAATTCTGCTAATGGCTCTGCTAGTTCCTCCTTTAGCTCCTTAAGTACCCTGGATGTATGCCATCAGGTCCCATTGCCTTATCCACCCTGAGCTTAGCAAGCTCTTGTAGGACCCTTTCTTTTGTGAAGGAGTAGTGCTCACCTCCCTCCCCCTGTGTCCATGATGCTGAGCTGTGGGCCCTGCCCTACCATCTCTTCAGTAAATACTGAGCAAAGTATCTATTTAGGATAGATGCCTTTACAGGGTCGTCCTCCTCACATGCTCCTTTTCTCCATTAAGCAGCAATACCCCCGGACTTTCTCCTTTCACTAATGTATCTATAGAAAGTCTTGTCACCTTCTTTTACTGTTCGTGCTAGTGTTTCCTCAGTTTGGGACTTTGCCTGCCTTACTGCCTTACCTGCTTCCCTTCCCTGCCTAAAAGAAGAACCACGGACGAAAGAACAAGGAGGTAAGAGCAGAAACAATCAGTCAACAACAAATGCAGTAACCCTGAAAGCTTATCCTAATGTTAGATAAAACTGTAAAACCTGTAAAGCACCACCTGTAATAATTTCAGATATACCCTGTAAGAAACACTTTGCTCCAGAGAAAAATAAAGCAGTAACAGAAGATATACCTTGCAAAAGACAATTTGAATCAGAAGATTACAGCAGTAATCTGTTAGCACACACCTGTAGGCACACCTTGTAATAATGCAGAAGAAGGTATACCAGCAACAGCAATTTGAATCAGAGAAAAAATAAAGCAATGAAATGTTAGCAACAAACAGTAGCAATCCCTGTGAGTAAAAAATAAAAACACCACCACACAGTAAATCTGCTTAGCCAAACTAAGTCTTAATCCTTCTCCCTTGCTCTGGTAAGTGTCTACTCTGCCTTTCAAGCAGTCTTAGAAGGAAAGAGCTCAGGTGAAGCTAGGTGCCTTGGCCAGCAGTTAACACAAAATCAATAGGAACTACTTACCAAGTGGATTCACCAAATTTATGCTTTTGTTCCAATTCTTACTCGTTTCCATAACTGCAATATTAATGGTATACTCATTTGATAACTGTAATAACCCATTCCAAGGCACGCGTCTATTTTGCATCAATGCACTTTCCAGGTGACTGAAGGACATTCTGCCTTTGGCCTGGAGTCTCAATGAATTCACGGCATGCATTAATGTCCAATACACCCATTCCCACTTGTGGGATATGGGTGACATAACCCACACCCTGGGTGGTTGAAGTGTTCAGCAGAACTCACTTAGTTCATGGGTTATTACAGCACAACCCACACCCAGTCACCACTGCTTACTCAGCATGCAGGCATGCCTTTAGAAGACCATTAATACAGCTTACAAACAGAAGTGGATGAAGAACGGATTACTGAGGTACTCAGTTTCATCTGGGACCATACTAGGTAAAATATTACTCAAACCACAGTATAGCTTCCTCAGACAGTCCAAGTTCTTTTGTGTGGTACACACTAGAGTACAATTAACTGTACTCAAAAGTTTTCTGTACAGTAGGACTACGAATGCAGGCCTGCAAACATGCCCAGATTAATACTATTATAAATACAGTGCTAGCCATCACACTATGGTGCAGGCAGTGGCACAACTTGACCAGTTATCGGTCGGAAAAGCTGCATGCATCTGAATGTAGCTTTTCTGGTATCGGGTTTAATAGTGCGATGCCAAGGTGCCCCATTATTCAAAGGGGCAATGGCTAGTACTGTATGGTTTATAAATTCCTGCCATTTTTAACTAAAAGCCCAAGTACAAGTCACAGTTCATACAGTTATCTGTTGCAAACTTAGTCCACGATGTTCTCTTAAATGTCACCTTAACCCATTAAATGCAGCAAATCAGCAGGGCTCGATAGCTGGATGAGTTGCCCTATTGACATATATAAATGTGTACCTTCTCGTCAGCGGTTTAAGTTCATTTAGTCATATTTGAAATTTGGTAAACAAATTATTAGTCTGAACCTAAAGCTCCCACAATGACTGAACATTCAAATGGTGGCAGAGGTTGCAGCGGTGACAGAGGGACACCACACCACAGCTATCTCTGTATGTCCATGAGACAGCACTGAATTTACTGGTGATTTCCCATCATACTAATCGATAGTTTTACCAGGAGAGAGACACTAAGCAGGTAACAGTTCATTTCCAGATGCGTCCTGGGACCTACAATATTTAAGGATAATATTAAACTGCTTACAAGCAGGTGAACGTTATGTAAACAAAGCACCAAGTCCCTGTGGGAAATCACCAAGAAGAATAGTCTGTTTGTGGAGCTGGAGACACTGTAGCACTCCCCAAAAAAAAAAAAAAAAGAAAACTCAAATGTTTATTTTCAGCCCCAACATTTCACTACCTGATTAGTAGCTTCTTCAGGGACTCAAACTTGATACAAAAATAGTACACCATGGCCTGGATATTCAAACTCGCCATTCTGGTAGCAAACCCGCTGCGCTGCTCAAAATAGTTGCGCGGGGGTGTGGCGGGTGATATTCAAAGGAGTTGCGCTATGCGCTCGCTCAGCACGCTATCCCCAACCACAGCACTTGCGCGTAGTGCAGTGGAACTTGCGCCACCGCCAAGTTGCCAGAGATGAGCATTAAACTTGCGGTGGGCGCCAAGTACCATTCGCCATCGCCAAATTTCCGATATTCAAAAGGTGACATGGCCACAAATGGGGCCATAATTTATACCAGGCACAGGGGGCCATTTGCATCTGGTATAGCCCCATTTGCAACTCACCATTCACGCTACATGTAGGTCGCGATCCTCGAGGACTTGCGCCTGGCCACCCTGCCAGGCAGCAGCGTCGGGACCGACGCAATGCAACCCGATTCGGGCATTACAGGTACATGTAACACCCCACACCACGTACCCGAAGCCCGATCGCGGGCATAGCGATGTATGAACCCCCAGTGCCCGATCGCGGGCAGAATGTAACCCCCAACCCAAATATCTCCCTGGTGGTCCAGTGGACCGTAAAGCCAATCGCGGGCAGAATCATCACAAACCCCAAACATCTCCCCTGGTGTCTAGTGTCCCCCACCCGAAGCCCCTCACCCTGCTCCCCGCAGGCGGCGACAGCATCCACCCGCCTGCCGCCGCCGCCCGCCGACTGACTGTCCGGTAGGGCTGCACGCCCATTGGTGCAGAGCTACAGCCAATGGGCTTGCAGCCCATACCGTACATGACAGTATAGATTTGTAAATGAACATCATTGTGGGAGATGTGTGGGGAAGTCGTGTTACACTATGCCCGCGATGAGGCTGTGGTGTGTGTGTGGGGGAGTACGTGTTATACCTATGCCCGCGATCGGGCTGTGGGAGATGTGGGGAGTCGTGAAACACCATGCCCGCCGATCGGGCTGGTGGGGGCACAGGAAAGAGTTGGGGCCAGCCAGGGTGGCAGCTGCTGTGTAAGCGCTTCGCAATGCAGCAGCTCACCCGTGGGTGGCCTCAACTTAAGCCTTTTTGGGCTCAAGGTTGTGCAGGCGCAGGTTAGTTGCGATGCACAACTCTGCACAACCCGACTGAATATCGGGTTGCGCAGGTTATGCATGGATCCTCCCCCTCCTGTTGAGCATGCATTCATTTGCATTGCTCTCTTGCGCAACCTGATGCCAGTGGCGTAACTGCCTCCTGCTGAATATCGCAGAATGGCGCATTTTGGACTTAAGCATGCATAGAACCCTGTTGCGCGTAGGCGACCTTTGAATATCCAGGCCCATAAGTATTATGTAATTTATATGCATGTATTTACAGCTGAAATGCAAGACTAATACCAATGTTCCTTAGTATTTTTCTTATCCTTCCACTTTAACCATTTTTAATCCATATTCCCTTTGCTGAAAAACATAAAACAAAATAAAATAGACCTTTTACTTCATAACCTATAACAACTGAACACCTCACTTGCGTGCCACTGCATACCTCACTTGTGTGCCACTGCACACTGTATTCAACTGCGCTGCAAGAGTGCTACAGACACCTTTATACCCAACCTTAAGGGTTTGGGTGCAGTCATCCTGCACTACTTCATACTTTTGGATGCCTATAGAGACCAACTAGTTTTATTTTTCAGCTAGTATTTGTCGCTTAACATACTTTTGAAAAACAAAAATATAAAATCAGAGGAATTAGAGCATCTTTCACCATGTCATGACTTTTATGCTTGGCAAACAAATGAAATAAACATTTCACATAGATGAACTTAGTTTCTCTATTCAGCCAGATTTTGTTTACTTAAGCTGCTTGGAGTCGATATGGCTGTAGCAGCACTCACTGAACTCATGGCGGAACATGGCATAGTCCACCATATCCAAGATGGCCGCTGGAGCTCAGTGTGCATGTGCACTAAGCTATGGTGGCCATCTTGGACATGTCTGACTGTGGCGGGTGATGGCAGACAAAGTTGTGCATGGCGGGGGGAGAGAATGAGTACACAGAATTGGAGTTGCGGAAGAAGTACCAGAACCAAAGTGTGCTAACAAGAAGATGGGCTGCAGGCTTCGCCCTCTGCAGCTGTAATAATTTCACAGCAAATTCACTGTATTAAGGGAATTTGCTCTGTTTTGTATCCAAGTACACCTAATCTGTGAGCATCTTACAAAAATATTGATTTCCACATTTCCTAAATCTTACAGTGAGTGATATGTTGTGCAAATTCAAGCAGTCCATTTCTTATCAGTTTTTCTACGCCAGCTACTCACAAATAAAATAAAGATAATGATAAAAATACAGAAACTAAAAGAAAGTATCCCTGACTGCAGGTACTATGGGCCTAATGTAACTGCAGCAAGAAAGAGGCATAACAAGACAGAAAGACAGGAGATAATGAACATATTTATGTCCAGGGATACAAGTATCAAACCGGTCAGTCAGTCAGTTACCAGAGTAGATAGTGTCTTCATGGAACGTGCCCCGATAATAAGACCAAGGGCATCTAACACTTTTGATAGAGTTATTTTCACTACCACCTGTTGCCAGGAAATGCCGGCCATTCAAAAAGCAATTCACAAACACAGATATTCTGCAACATCATCCTCCACCATTGGGGCCTCTAGCAACAGTCCCATCATTACCTCTAAAAAGGGCACTGAATGTCGATCTAAACTTGACCCGACCATCAGAGAACGAGAACACCATCTTCTCCAGGATGGCAGTTGTTTCGGAGTACCCTGAAGCTGGGAATGTTATCATGTGGCCACTGTGTGGTTTGTGGCAACACCTCATGAAAGAAGAGTATTAACACCCAGACACAGGTAAGCAGTATCCAATAAGGTCCAATATTAATTGTAACAAACAGGGTAATTTATGTTCTCCAGTGTCCCTGTGATAAGATTTATGTAAGTACGACAGTCAGAGAACTACACATGAGAGGACAGGAGAACATAAAAGCACCATCTGCCATGGAAATGAGACCTCAAGAGTGGCAGCACACATTAAGGAGCAAGGACACAATGGGGCATCACTGAGATTTGGGGCCTTCAGCACATATTGCCAGCACTGGCAAGGGGGAAATGAGGAGATTACAATAAAACCATAGAGAGGCAGAAATGTGGTGGATGCATGACCTCTGAATGCTGGACAAAAGACACTAACTGGTAATCATGTTAGCAAGAAAAAAAAAAAATTGCTCACCATAGTAATTTTTTTTTTATTCTCAAGGATCCCTCACTATGGTTTCACTCTATGCATCTGTAGTGCCCCAGAGTACCTGGTGCCCTCCAGAAATGGGCATCCAGGTGCTCCAGGACAGGTGCCCCAGCCCAGAATGTAAAGCTCCAGCTGGGCTTGAATTTTAAAATGTTTTTTTCTTTTCATTTTTTTCCCCTGCCTACTCCATTCACAAATCCCCCCCACCCCCAGCCTCACTGCCAGGCACCGAGAACCTGTGCTCGGGGTTCCCAGGCACGTGAGCCGGCAGGCTAGGTCGTGCTTGTGAGGATTCCAGAACAGAATCCTCAGCACACTTTCAATGTTCAGTTGAGCTTGGTTCAGTCAGTGAAGAAGCAGCAAAGTGCGAGGGGGAGCCATCAGCCAGCCAGTGCAGAACCAGAAAGGGAGGGATTTACCTTTAGTTCCTGTGTCCCTCCTGATGTCCCGGCCAGTCCAGCAGCTCCACCTCCTTCACTCTCCAGTAATGGTTCTGGTCCTGTGGTGGTGAAAAGTCAGTCGGGGAGGGGTGGTAGTGAAATGCTGTCTCCTCCAAGACTCCATCCAGCAGCCCCAGCAGTAGTAACTTGAGGAGACAGGTCCAGGCCTCCTTCATCCAGTCTCTGCCCCGAACAGAGAAAGCGGGCAGCAGGTGAGTGGCAGCAGCACCATAGCCAGATGCTAGTCACCAAAATAACAGTTTTTTTTTCCCCCTTCTGGCCATCTGTGCGCCGGACATTACGGTGCCACATTGTGGAATTCGCCACCCCCTCCCCAAGGTCCATCCCCCAGAGTTAGAATATTTATAAAGGGGAGTGCAGGGAGCACAGCCAAGGGGATGGCGACATCGGGACATGGCGCTCTAATGACCAGGCACGCTGCCGCCCTATATAAGTGGAACTTTTTTTTTATATAAATAAAAATTAAAGAAAAGTAATGGACTTGCATCTCCTGGCATGGACAGAAGCAGCGCTGCTGCTTGGGCAAGTCAGGCCCTATCCAATGGATCACCCATGGGGCAGAGTTTGGGGACATGAAAAGCCTTGAGAGAGACTGTGGAGGACGGATTAAGCCCTGCCAATGGAACCACCTATTTTATTTATTTATTGAATTTTGATGACCGGGTAGGCCCATCACTCCGAGGTCCCTTTTCAGGGCGATCCGGGAGCCCTCTTGGGGGGGGGGGGAATTCAAAGAGAGCTCCATAGGAGCCAAGATAAAGGGGCAAGACTACTTACATTAAAGCATGAACATGAATGAAAGCACTGGAAAGCTGAATTTAAAGGGTGAGATACCCGATTTATAAGCCATTTCCTGCTATGTGCTATCTAAAGTCTGCTTAACCGAAATGCATGTTCAAAAGACTGTATGGGGTTTTGGGGCCCCCATGGTGGAACTGCCTTAAATGAACTGCCTGAACTATATTAACTGGACTTGTCCTATAAAGCGGGGGGTCTGCACCCATGCCTCAGTCCATCACACCTTAAAAACAAAAAAAAAAAAAGGCTTGAATCCTGAACTGTGGTAACAACTGCTTGTAATTTAAAGAGACAGTAATGACACAGGGACTTTATTCTGAAACACATCAAACTTGTGTTTTACTTGTACCTGCATCTTAAATAAATGGGCATCGTTTTTTGAAAAGTTTCGAATGGCGTACAGCTTTAGCAGTGCATGATTTTTGTTTGATACCTTAAAAAATAAAATATATATACACACACACACACACACACACACACGCATATACACAAAGGAAAAAAAATATATATATATATATATATATATATATATATATATATATATATAACGAGAACAATGCATTTCAATGTGTTTTAATAAGTCAAAAAACAATAGTCCCTGTTCCAGCTCTGTGACCAAGCTATTATGTATTCTAATTTGTCAAACTCTATTTTTTATAATAACTTTATTTTTTTTGGGTGTTAAATTCTTGTTTGCATTTTGCTGTGATAATGCTAATGTTACACAGAGGGAGGGAGGCAGCGAAGGGGGAAGAGAGAGATACTGTTGCAGTTGAGAGAGTGAGCCAGAAATGCAGTCCAGCAATGGAGAATGAGACCCAGCTCTTGGTGCAGTTCTTTACAGTGGCTGCAGTGCACTATAGAAGACATGTCTACATCCGTGAGGAGCTGGGCTCATATCCAGTCATGGTGTGGAACAAAAAAAATTTTTTTTGTTTGTTTGTTTTAAATAAAAATCTAGCTCAGGCAGTTGCTTTTCAGTTTACAGCCCCTCTGTCTCAGGAGTTTTGAAGAACAGCAAGAGATTAACTCTCTTGAAAGGATGTCAGGTCAGTGGAAGTAAGACAGATAAAATTAAGCTGATTCAGAGCAAGAAAGATATAAAAACCAGCTGGTTTGTATTGTGACTTCTCTCTCGCTCTGCTTGAAAGTGTCATGTTGTGGGAGCAGGAGTGGCAGCAATAGTGCAAACTCCATTCTGGTTTGCTTGACCACTAAAGCTTACCAAAAAAAAAAAAAAATATTCTGGGGACAGGAAGACCTAATGAGGGCTGGTTGATGAGTAATGCATGGTCTGGATGGGTGGAGGGTCAGAGTGCGAGCGGCTGGAGCAATACACCCACCAGGAGGGAAATGTGCAGCTGGGATAGGCAGGGGTGAGATTTAAGCAAGCATCAGGAGCTGATGGGGAGTTCTCGGAAGACAGACTGAACTAGAGGTGAGGGGTTTGGAGGCCTAAACTAAAGACGACGGGGAGAAAAAAGTGAGTCATGGCATGGTTTTAAATCAGTGATCTTTAACAATACGAATGCAACGGAGTAGATTTGGGTGGAGGGGAAGTTACAGAAATGTAACTTTTTTTTTTTTTTGAAGTTCTGGTAAGTAGCAGTGTACCGACTTTTTTCTTTACAAGCATGGTTGTCAGAAATCTTTCTTTAAAGATTTCTGGGAGACATGGATTTCTCTCGATGCTCTACGTCCTGTTTGCCGAAACTGTTTCTGACATGGGTCCCGCCTGGTAAGCACCTGTGTTCTGAGCACACTATGCCAATCAGGATACAAGAAATTCCTGCATATTTTACAAAAAAAAAATCCATAACAATATTCCCACACTCCGCCACACTTCTGCTCTCGAACCCTGCCCCTGAATCCACCTTTAACACTCCCCTCCCCCACTCACCAGTCTAATAGTAAAACCCCCCAAAACTCATCTTGATAGCATCAACAGAGTTAGAAATAAGGGAGTGCTGTGACTCAACATAATTGTTGCTGGACTAGCTATACAAGTATCTACAATAACAAAGCGTAAAGGACAGACGCATGGAAGTGTACAATGAACATATCCAAAAATGTTTACTAGCTTGTCTATTGGTGCAGCAGAGGCACTTCCGCTTATGCTGCCAGTAACCCAGGTTAGGTAGCAAATCCAAGTCATCAGGGGGTGGGAGGGGGGAAATCGAGCATCCCAGAGGACACTAGCCTAAGGCGTGGGTGAACAGCAAGATCCACTGCAACACTGCTGCCTAGGTGACCAGAGGTGGTGGTGGTGCATGTGAAGCAGCAAAGGGGTGGGAGGACTCTCCTGTGGAAGACATCAGCATGTTGTGTGTAGCATGCCCGCACCTCTGAGTGTCTGGAGAGGGCAAGAAAAGAGGAAAATCCAACCAGCTGTAGCGTGACAAAGTGGGCAGTCCTCCACAAACCTCACACCATCCACTCAACCCATAAAGGCTTTTGGGACTGGGGTATCCCCCTGGCCCCAACATAGGGTGAAATCTGTGTGGATTCGATCCAAGGCCAGAGATAGGTGATGGGGTTGGGCATGCCATTGGCAGAGTAAGGGTCAACCAGTGTGTGAGGAGAAAAAAAAAAAAAGTAAATAAATACATAAAATTTACTGTTTAGGAAGAGACATTCATGTGGACTCAAGACTAGTAATCTCTTTAACATCAGTTTTGAGACAGTAATACTACAACAAAAATGAAATCGGCAAATCTGACAGAGTATCACTCCACAATACACTGTAAGCATAAAGTTAGAATTTCTAAGGCCACATGACCTACAGTATCAGAAATCTTATACTACTATAATCTTAACATGTTTCCCTATTGCAGACCCCCTTATGCACTGTCCCATTCCAGAAAGGGATTTAAAACAGGCATTGAATTAACCTCATCACTCTGTCAAGCAACAGTAACAAAATGCAGAAAACAGTCTTGAAAGATCTCAAAAGCACTACACTATAGGCAAAGCACACACTTAACAGTGCACTGCATTGAGGGCGCTGTGGAGCCCGAGCAATATGGCACTGAGGACTTAGAAGCCCTCAAAATTGGAAAATAAAGTTAAGCTTCTAAGGGTTTAAAACAAGTTTTGCCTAATCTTTCACACAGAAAAGAACATCGGAGCCTTTATAGACCTGAAATGGGGAACCCTAAGAAAGAGAAGGCAAGTGGAGAGAGCGCCAGGAGCAGATCAAATGTGGGTGCATCAGCAGCACGATCACCTTTAGAATGGAGTATGGAGAGTGAGGAGGAGACGCTGCAGACGCTGGGCCAAAAGATGAATCAAATGCTAGCATCCATGGCAGGACTTTCAGAGCTCCTGATGCCCTTACAAATAGGTAACTCTCCTCGAAACAGATTTGGGAATAACTGAAGATGGAGGCGAGTGAAGCAAAATAGCAGTCAGAAGCTGCGATGGGGACTGACTGTGAACCTACTGAAAGAATTCATTTGCGGGCCCGTCTCAAAAATTTAGGAACCAGGCCTGGGCTACAAATCTCAGGATAATTGGTATTCAGGAACGAGTGAGGGAGATCATCCGAGTCTATTTTAAAAGATTGGCTGGAGCAATAACTGGCCAGCCCCTTACAAGAAAGGGCATGGGAATTCAGAAAGCATATCGAGTGTCTTTCTGGAGCAGGTCCAGCACTACGGACTCTCCAAGGACAATAGTAGTGGTCCTAGACAGTATGTTCACTAAGACTATTTTATCCTTGGTTAGGCAAAACGATCCTTTCTGCACGATAGAGAAAGAGTGTCTCTCATACCCTGATTTAAGTTTTGTAACTGCAAAAAAAAGAAATTTGATGGGACTAGAGCGATGCTAAGCAGCTGCAAATATTCTGAATAACATGCTTTTCCCTGCAAGATTGAGGCTGACACACCAGGGCAAGGTATTTATCTTCTCAGATCCAGCGGACGCTTTAGTGGGCCCAAAAGTTCATTAAACCGTGTGGAAGAAGACGGAGTCCTCCAGGTCGGGTACAGAGGACTAAGATGACTTGGACACTTAAAGGACATTTTGTTTTAAGAAAACTTTAGGCCTGTTAAATTAAAGTTCCTGGGAATGTACAGTTAACCTCCCTTATTGCCAGATTTGTGCACTAAGAAAAACTTAAGACTCTTAAATGTGACTGGACTGAGGCAATAAAAGCTTTGTGGGGAATGGAGGGAGTCTCTTTTTGCCTTTCTGGGACTTATTTTTAAGACTCAAATAGTAACTGTGTG
This sequence comes from Neoceratodus forsteri, assembly GCA_016271365.2. Lineage (NCBI taxonomy): Eukaryota > Metazoa > Chordata > Ceratodontiformes > Ceratodontidae > Neoceratodus > Neoceratodus forsteri. The sequence continues at coordinate 443,894,858 of CM028136.1, read as the reverse complement.
TTTGATTAGGTAACAGGAATTCAAAGTTATTAACTCAGGGATAAGTATTTTTGTTGGAGCTTCGTTTATAATCCGCATTGTGAAGTACTAGTATGGTACAATAATTTTGGTTATTGCATGCTGCATTGCTAGTCTCATTCTAGAGACAGAATTTATATACTCTTAATGTCTTGGAATTTTTAATTTTAAAGCATGCCGCTCATGGGCTCAAGATACATAGCTTATATCATGGTAATTGTTTATTTAACTTTAGGTCTTTACAATTCTTTAATGTACCCCATGACATATCTTATAGATGTAAGACAGACTTTATTGTTTGTATTAAGAGGGGTGCTCTCAAAATGGCAGACCAAAATTCTAATGTATTACATCAGGATTATTAACTGTATGTTTTGTGAAGAAAAACAATAAACATAAAGTTAAAAAACAGTGACTGCATTGTACCTGCAGCACAGTTAATGGCAATGCTGGGACAAAGAGGCATTAAGTGGCCTGGTTGCTTCCCCTCTGGCACCATCTGCTTGAAGAAACTGGAGTAAGCAGCAGAAACCTTCAGATTATATTCTTTTGAATATTGTAAATTGGTGTTGAAAAAGTACTTGGTAACAAATTACAGAATTTCTCTCAGGAGCATACCTCTCAACTGTCACACATTATGAGGTACGTCACTCATTTTACCTGTCAGAAACCCTTTGTCCACCATGGGGAAGGTGATATTCCACATTCCCCACTGAGACTTTAAAGCAGAAATTCATAATAATATATTATGCTCAGTTATCAAAAAACATTATGAACATTAGTGCACTGATAGCTGTAGTGTTTTGAGCTTGCAGTTCCATGTTAGACGATATGTCATGCATTTTGGTCATTTGTCACACATCGTGTCACACATTTTGGTGAAGAAAGGTTAGAGGTATGCTCAGGGTGCATGTGAAGCAGGTCTGTTGGGTTGTTCAGTAGCACCCCCCAACATAAATTCAGCTTCAATAGACCATTTATTTAATTATCCCAATTGTCATTAAAGTATCCTTACAGCAACATTTCCTGAACGCACAGGGTCAGATACAACTCTTTGTGATACTTAAATCTTTATTAAAGAGCAACAATTGGCCGGCCCAGTGGCACTGAGGGTTGAGGCACTGGATGCCACACCTCGCCCACACTGGCGACCCAGGTTCAGCAGGAGGAGGGGATTGAGCATCCGATGGACTGCTCTCCTTTCCAGGGTGGGGCTTGCAGCTGTCAGCTCACTTGTAACCCTAAGCGGAGGTTGGGGTGGTGCACTGACACTATACAATACAGGGGTGAGTTGGGCAGCGATGCGCGGGAAGGAGCGCAGCGAAAGCCGCGTACCTTCCACCGGGCGCCAATGCACGCCCACTCACAAGGAGCTCAGAACAGGGAAAATAGCGACCGTCACGGGCGGCTTGATGGCTCGCTCCACAAGATGCCTGGCTTTGAGGGCATCGCTGTGTACCGGATCTGGTCCTGTAGGAGAGATAGGGGTTTCCACCCCTCAACAAGGGGTAAGACAGCGAGTGTCTGACTGGGAGCCGGATGAATGGAAGGCTTCTGGATGACTGGATGCATGGTAGACCAGGAGCCAAGGAAGGAGAAAAAGATTAACAGAAAAAAAAGCAACAATTGACCCAATGTTTGTATCAGTCCCATAGCCCTTCACTGATAAATAACCTACAAAAGGACTTGAAAACCATCCTTGTTTCCCCAATTTTTACTTCAAAAGTTTTTTTTAAGGGAAGGGATCATGAATCCTCATATCGCAGAGCTGGTAGCCACATAAAAACAGGTTGCTCACCTGTAACGGTAGTTCTAGGAGTGGTATATGTTGTTCATCCACACTTCTTGGCAGGTACCTGCACTTTAAGATGTGCCAGAAAGTCTTCAATCTGGCTCCTCCCACCCACCTGGGTGGTAATACCTTTGGCTCCGCCTATGACACCAGATCTTGCCCGCTGGAAGCCAGGTGTATATGTTGAAGCCGGAGTAGGTGTCATGGGATGAACAAATATCATATACCACTCCTAGAACAACTGTTACAGGTGAGTAACCTATCTTCTAGGATTGTGATATATTGTTCTATCCACACTTCTTGGCAGACTCCTAGCAGTTCTCTGGGAGGAGAGAGGCAAGACACACACACACACACCTACTTAGAAAGAGGGACTGCTCCAACTTCAAAATGGGGAGAATCTCCTCCCATACAACTTTTGGCCAGGTGACAGTACAATCAGGGTCATAGATCTATTGCTTGAGCATAAAATGATGTTGTTCCAGACTACCAGTGCAATTCAATCTCCTGTCTCCTTTTGCTTCAAGTATCTCCAACTGCAGCATATGTTACCTCAGCATTTTGGGACAGGACCTTGGGAGCAGAATCTTGCCGGCCCACTTCTCCCAGATATCTCCTGTCTACTTCCATCCCATTTCATCTCATATTTTTACCGTCTTCTAAGGGATGGTATGGTGACTTTGCAAGGAGCACCATATTATATCTGGGACCAGGTGTTATCCTCAGATCCCTCCACAATCTGACCTTGGTCACAAATCTGGATGCATCTATACCAAGATGTGAAGTGGGTCAGATACCGTATTTTACAGTTCTATATCCTCCACGATATGTACTACACTCCCGTTAGGCTTTACAGAATGGGAAGCTCACCTCCAATCTATGTTCAAGGTGTAAGGAATGCCTGTGTTCACTCATTATTACGATTTTAAATGGCTACACCCCTATGGAATTCCATTACATTTAAATTAGACCCCTATTAGGTCTCATAGAGGTTTTCACCCAGAAATCTGCATAATAGGGACTATGGGGACTCAACGCAAACACATGACACTATATCCCTATGTGCCAAGAAAGTGATTACGGCACTGGTTAGATCAGAATGTACCTATATATACCAGAATGGTTAAAAAAGAGATACTTGTCACCCTACAAACAGAAAATACCATTGCCCATAAGGCTAAGAAACCAAAATACTATCAAAAAGTATGGGCACCCCTATGCACCTTACTGACCATCTAGTGACTGGCACACATAGGGTTTCTTAACCTACATGCAGGCTCTTCAATACAAGGTTAAACATACTCTTAGATTTTTAGTTGTATTTATATCTAGAGCTAACAGTTTGCTAGCATCACCCTCACTGCGTATGCTGGGGTTGGGGAGGGAATGGGAAGTTTAAAATAATGGGGAAGGGGTTTGGAAAATAGGTATAATATACTTCATGATGTGGAGAGATAGAGAGTGCAAATTTAAGTCTAATTGATGATTATATGCATCATATGCTCATGTATGCATACTTGGTAATTCTCCATTCTATTTACTTAAATATAATAATGCCGAGCCATGTAAGGATTTGATGTTTTTTATGTCTGTATCATATCCTTGTATATTCTTCCTGCCAATAAAGCATACTTATTTTGAAAGGAAAGAGGGACTGGAGAACTGAGGCTCCAAAACCAGCATCCCGGGCTACTCGAGGTCAATGTGGTAATGGGAAATGAAGGTGTGTGCGGATCTCCAGTAGCAGCCCCGCAGATTTCTGGATAAGGACGCATCTAAAAGCAGCCACTGACGAGCGGTGGCAGGTGGAATGAGCCTTAAGCCCTATGGGAGGGTCCCTACCCACCAACCTATAGCAGAGGTCAATGCAAGATGAAATCCATCGAGCTATTGTCCACTTGGCTGCAGGTCTGCCAGGTGCAGCTTCAGCGTAGGTGACAAACAGCTGGCGAATCTCTCCCTGAACTTCTGCGGTTCGCTTCAGTAGGTGCTGCTCATCTCAGGTCCAAGGTAAGGAGCCTGTACTCTGCCCTGAGGTGTGACTGGGTAGAACACTGGCAGAGTAATCACCTGGTTAAGGTGAAACTCCGACACCACCTTCGGAAAGAATTTTGGGTGGGGCGCAGGACAACCTGTCCCTGTCAAAGACCAGGTAAGAGACTCAATAGAGAGAGCACTGTAATTCCTCAGTCCCTTCTGGCTGACGGATAGCCACCAAGAAGGTGGTCTTCCATGACAAACGTGAGATGTCACATTTGTGCATCGGTTCGAATGGCTTGCCCGTGAGCTTTGCCAAAACCAGCAGTAGATCCCGCAGATGTGGAGGTTCACGCACCAGAGGGGCTTGCCAAACCACTTGAAGCTCCAGCAGGTTGATGTGGTATCGGGACTCCTGGGGGCTCTGTGCTCCCCCAAATGGGCACCCCACCCCATCAGAAAGGCGGTCATCAGGATGACCGTCAGCTTGGGGCAGAACGGGATCCCTTCCTGCAGGTGGGATGGGACAAGCCACCACTGGAGGCCATCCCACATCCTCTGGGTCTCAGAGACTAGTTGGTCGAGATGACCTGGGCGCTGAGACCACTGGCTGGACAGTTCCCACTGGAGGGAACACATATGCCAGCAGGCCCATTGGACCATGTTGGTGCAGGCTACCATGTAGCCCAGAAGATGCAGGAAGGGCAGGGCATGGTTGCCCAAACAAAAATGATTGGGCAAAGGAGGAGAGAACCTCTGCCTTGTCCACCGGGAGCCGAGCTCTGGCTCAGCAGGAGTTGAGCTCTGTCCCGATGAACTGAATCACCTGTGAAGGCATGAGTTCCAACTTGGGCTTGTTGATCAAGAGGCCAAGGTCGAGGAAAGTCTGAGGGCCAGATCCCTGGACCACTCCACCTTCAGCCTGGAGGGACCCGACATCAGCCAGTCATCCAGGAGGGTACACCTGGACCACAAAGTGCCTCAGGTAAGCCGCCACCATTGCCATGCATTTGGTGAAGACCCTGGGGGCTGAAGACAGGCTGAAGGGCATGGCTTGGAACTCGTAAAGGGTTCCCTTGGCTCAGAAGCAGAGGAAATGTCGATGGGAGGGACGGATTGGCACGTGAAAGAATGCGTCCTGAAGATCTAGGGAGCAGAACCACATGCCGTGCTCCAGGGATAGAAATATTTACCATTCGGAAGGTGCAGGACCTGAGGAACTTGTTCAGGTCGTGCAGATCTAGAATAGTGCAAGCCCACCGTCCGCTTTGGTACCAGAAAGTACCTGGAAATTAACCCTGGGTCTGAAGGTAGGTCCGCTACTTCATGACTCACTCCTTGAGGAGGAGCTGAGCTAAGGTCATTTCGGAGAGCTGACTGAGAGGCTGTGGAGGGCCTGCTTGAATTCCAGAGGTAGGTTTCAACCGACCACTTCAGAACCCAACGGTCCATGGTGATAGTGGACCAGGCAGAATGGAAGTGGCTGAGCCGGCACCCCACGGAGGTCGAGGGAGTTGTGACAGGATTGAGGGAGGCATCCCAACCCATCACTGGGCAGGCTTGCCGGAGGAACCACTGAGACCTTCCCGGCTTCCTGAATGAGGAGGCCGCTGACTTGGCCCAAGGATGCCAAGGTTGGAGCCTACTGGCCCTACTGGTGCTGCTGCTGCTGGGCTGGTCTGGCCACAAGAGTGGATGAACTAAAGGGCCTGCAGTTCTGATGCTTGGGGCCCTTGTCTTTCTGGGCAGATATGGTGGAGTCCAAGGTGGCACTGGACTTCTGTATACATTGGAGGTGGCCCTCCAAGCCAGGCCCGAACAGGTCACTGCCCAAGAAGGGGCCATCTGCCAGCTTATGTTGTGCATCAGCCATAATGGTAGAGATGCGCAGCCAAGCCCTACGGCGCATAGCCACTGCAACCGCTACCGAACGGGCACCGGAGTCACTAATGTCCAGAGCCATCTGGAGCTGTTGCTTCACCACTGCCCTACCCTGGTCCCAGACCTGCTTTACCATGGTCTGGAGGTCCACTGGGAGATGAGGGATCACCTCGTCCAGAGAGCCCAAGAGGGCACGTGAGAAATGTGCCGGGATAATGACTGAACTGGCTTGACGAAGGCCAAGGGAGGAGGCTGCAGAGACCTTCTTCCCACAATGGTCCAGTTGTTTGGATTCCTTGTTCGGGGGTCTTTCCACATCCCCTTTGTTGCCCGAATGCCGAAAGATGGAGTCAGCCACCTACCCCACTGCAGAGGGGTGCTCCAAAAACCCTGAAAGGGACCCCCATAGGAACCGCATACTTGCGGACCATGTGGGCAGAAGGCGCAGGGCAAGATGCAGGATGCTGCCACAGCTCCAGGGCTGGACCCACAATGGCCTCAGTCACCAGAAAGGCCTCCATCGGAGTATCCCCTTTGTCCAGAATCTCTGTGAGGGGATACCTGGCCCGTTTATACACAGGCCCGAGCTCCATTCCCGTGGACTTGGAAATAAACTGACAAATACCCATCAGCGAGGTAGGACACTCGACGACAGAGACACCCCAACAGACTCAGCACTGACCGGACGGGAGACCATGGACAAATCTTCAGACATGAGGAATCGCCCAGCAAAGCAGGCATTCTGTGTCACCTCAACCCGCCTTGAGCGGTCAGGAGTAAGAGTGACTGACAACTGAAGGAGCAGGCCTTGGGCCGACTGAGATTCCTTGGTCGGAGCCCTGGACTTCGGTTGCTCGGGCTATGGTTCTGAGTAGCCGGCTTTGGCTGAGCTGGTGGGGCCTTAACTGACACTTCGGTGATGGTGGCCGACGTCAGTCGCTCGGGCGAGAGCCACTTAATGGCCAGGGTAGAAACTGGAATCGGTTTCGACCCAGACAGGACCAACTGCTGCCACATTAGATCTTTGTAGCACAGATGCAACTTGCGCTGGAGCCTCTCCTCACCTGAGGAGGATGAAGATGAGGAGAGCACCGCTGCTTACCACGGCATCAGGAGTGAGATTGCCAATGAGGGAGAGTCTCGCAGATGTCGGGTTGAGGAACAAGGGCAGGGCCGATGGGACCTCAGAAGGAGATGGGGAAATTCGAGCCCTCCTGGTCAGGTTCCTTGGGGATGGGTCCTGCCCAGTGGGCTGAGCTGACCCATCCGAGGGCACCAGACGACTGGCTTCTGAAATAAGGAGCAATCAGCCAGATCAGGCGACAACCCACCGATCAGCTTAAGAAAAATCTTGTCTGCATTGACAGGCATCTCAGCCGACTGGTCTGATGGAGTTACCGTAAACCAGCAGCAGCGTGACTTGACCCCAGGCCGAAGCGGGTTTTCTTGGTGAGTGTCCGCCCCGGTCCAAGGAGTGTCGACGCTATGCTCAGTCCTTTTCAACTACATTTTCCGAGAGTAAAACATGTGACCCCAAAGGGCCCTCTTCCTTGGTAGAGGGAGACTGGCAGAACTCCTTGAAGGAAGCCGAATAGGAGGATCCCAGCTGTAGCAGAAGAAGGCTGAAGTCAAGAGGAGCCCGCCACGGCTGAGGCTCTCTCCTCCAAGGCCTTAAGCTGTTACAGCTGCTCAGCAGACCACCCAACGGGCATCCTTGGAGTTAACTGGTGGGTAATGCTTTTCCAGTTGCCCCAGTTGAAGTCGGCAGTGCAGTCTTCCAGAACCAAAAGTGAAAAGGACCAACAGAGATCGCAAGCCTGTGGATCATGGTCATGTCCCATGCAGTAGACGCATGCAGCGTGTGGATTTGAAAGACATTTTATGCCTGCAGGGGCACCACGAAACACAGGAACCGATTTGTCTTCCATCGCAGTAGCGAGAGAAGAAACAAAACTCAGAAAGTTTTAAATAAGTTTTGGAATCGAACCAAGATTCTAGGGCCAGGGCCTACTACACGTGACAGTGCTAAGGAGGAAACCCAACCTTGCAGCAAAAAGGAAGATTTGGGCGCCATGGGGTGCAGCCGAGATTATACCACCCAGGTGGGTGGGAGTTTTAGCTTGAAGACTTTCCGTTACATCTTAAAGTGGCAAGGTATCTGCCAAGAAGTGTATTAGAATAACATATCCACAATCCTAGAACTTCCCTTTCTTGGTACACTGAAATTAAAGCTCTGCCCCGGTGGCATCCCCACACTTGAACATTTTAGACATATGAGTTCAGAGCACCTGGTGGGGAGTAGTGAATTCAATGGAGGCAGATTTTGAATGAGAGTTTTGGTTTGAATCAATGCCGCTGCTGAACAAGCAGCAACATTTATTCAAACCCAATGGCACTCTAAAATATATAAATATGGTATTCAAAATCTGCCCCACTGAATTCAATACAATACCCATGCTACAAACGTACACATCACAAAGCATATGAGCGTGAGGCAGCATGGAGGTGGAGCTTTAATTTCAGTGTACCAGGAAGGGGAAAGGATCTTGCTGCCAGCTCCTTGATACAAAGATTTACGATCCTGGATTGCTGGACTACTTTATTTTGCACTTTGTATCCTTATTGTACCCTTGCTCATATTACCTACATTGTTATGTGCACTCTACATTGTATCCTGCTCTATGCTGAAATGGGCCTACGTTTGACGCTGGGTCCCTGACCCTAGAAATTGCTCCATTTGTTTTTGCCTATGCTCTACCTGTAAATGTATTGTATACTTTATGGTAATCACTGTACCGAGATGTGGAGCTTTGCAAAGGAGTCTGTGACTCAAAGGGTTGTAATTCCAATTGTGATAAACAAAATCCTTGGCAGCCAGATAACCTCCCCTTCCTGACACGAGGAGGTGTGGGTTATGGCCTGATAAGAGCATGCTCCAAGTGCGTTATAAGGTGTCAAGTGCCTTTACCACCTGGGAAGTGCTCTCAGGCCATAACCCACAAGCCGTAAGAGGGAGATAATGATCGCTCTTTACAAGACACTGGTTAGACCCCATCTGGAGTACTGCATACAGTACTGGAGGCCACGCTTGCAAAAAGATATTAACAAGAAGGAGTAAGTCCAGAGAAGGGAAACCAAAATGGTGCATGGACTACAACAGAAGTCATAAGAGGAAAGATTAAGGGAACTCGATATGTATACCCTGGAGCAGAGGAGGGAAGAGGGGTGATATGATTGAAACTTTTAAATACCTTAAAAGGTATTAATAAGGGATAGAGTCTAACATATTTCAGTTTAAGAAAAATAGCAGGACAAGGGACACAACTTGAGATTGGAGGAAGGTCAATTAAGGGTAATGTGAGGAAGTTCTTTTTCACATAAAGGGTGGTGGGTGCATGGAACAGCCTACCCAAGGAGGTGGTGGAAATGCGCACCATGCAAGGCTTCAGACACACATGGGATAGGCACAAGGGATCAATACAGATGAATGGGTATAAATAGGTCAAGGAAAGAGTAAAGCCTTAGGGCTCAATCAACAGGTAGATAAAACTCGAACTGATGCTTGGGGCAGACTGGATGGGTCTGGCAGTCCTTATCCGACGTCAGCTTCTGTGTTTCATCCCTTCCTCTAAGAAAGGTACCAAGGTGAAGAAAGAAAAAAAAAAAAAAAATTCAGGAAACGGACTGTTCAAGTCCTTTGTAGGTTAGCTATTAGTGGGGGGGGCCTCAAGAAATTGCACTGAAACTGGTGCTTTCTTTAAGCCAGCAATAACACTTGATAGGTGTGAGTCATGGCCTGATAACAGCACGCTCCCGGTGTGTTATAAGGCACAGAGTGCCTTTAGCACCTGGGAAGTGCTCTTATCAGGCCATAACCCACACCTCAGAGTGCCTTTTCACACTTATAAAATAGGCCCCCTCCCCATAAACCACCCTAGTCAAAAAAAAAAAAATTAAAGTTTAAAGTCTGCTAGATACACAGAACATGGAAACTAGTCCCTCAGTAGTAGAAGTTGCAGAGCATATACAGTATATGGAGCCACAGGAGGGTATTAGTGTCCATCTCTATCTTCAGAACTCTGGGTCTCCCTCACCAAATATACTTTGTTTTTGTACATAATTTATTTCATTTTTTAAGCTTTAAGTTGCAGCCAGCTAATAAGCTTCACTGTCCATACAGCGTGCTATTTATGAGCACCGTTGAGTTGGTGTGTGCCTCTCCTCCCCAACTGTGTGTTCTCCAACACAAACACTTTTTTTTTTTTTTTTTAAATGTACTTTTTACTTTTACTTTCCCTTATGTTGCAGGCAGTAGTGTACTTCTCAGTGGCGAGCATGTCCTTTGGCAGGCACCGTGAGAGAGTTTTTCAATTTGCAGTTTTGAACCATCTGCTCTGGGAATGTTTTTTTTTTGTGGGGTAAACTTTGAAAACAGAGGCGGAGAAGTGGGCTGTTATTCTTATTCCCCCAAAAAAAGCTAGTGCCATGCTCGAGGTTTGGTAACAAACTGATTCTGGAAAACAGCGCCACGCGTTGAGGAACTGATTGCAGTCTGTGGTGAAGAGACTGGAGATCAAATTTGGCATAGTTTAGAGCAGCGGAGGGAAGAGCTGAAGCCCGAGCAGCGATGGAAAGAAAGGGCAGTGAGTAAAGAAATAAGATGGTTGTGCAGGATTGGGAATGTTGGAGACTCATTACTCTGTCAGTGCTACCTCTCCCACTACAAGCCAGTTTCACTGGATGCTAGTTGAGGAGTTGCAGCGGGAGATCGGTGTACCAGTTGATTTCCCCATGCTGGGGCTTTGGTTGGCCAATGTAGTGAGAGTTGAAACGATATATGCTAAGCACATGGCTGGAGAGGGCTTCCAGCCAATCAGCATGCAAGATTTCTTTTGCCTATTTTATAAGCAGTGATAACCACTGTACAGGGCTGTACTGCTAAAAATAAGGCTGCTAGCAGCATGCAATGCTGGGTCTAATTTGGGTATCCAAACCCAATTTTCCACCCAGTATAGTTAACACAATCATTTGTTTCCTGCTTAATATTTAAAGAGCTAGGATACTGCCCAAAATAAATATCAACTTCTAAAAGTAGCAAACTTACTTCTTATATCTGAAGTGTTTTTCACTAATAAGATAATTTCCTACCTGACAATACTTGGTGAGGTGTGTAGAACAGTACTCTGTCTGGAGGGGGAACAGGTCTAGTTATATTACTCTTTGTACCTCATTAGTACTGTGACATCACAGACATCACACCAGATCAAGAAGAGTCAAATACCTGCTTCCAGATCTGTCACTTGCGATGTCACAGTGAGGTCACAATACGGATGAGGTATGAAGAGGAACAGAACTGGTTAGTCTCCAGGTAAAATACTGCACTTCACATCATACCTAATACTACGCAACAAAAAAACCAAACAACAAATGGAGAAAGAAAAATACATTAAAAACAAAAGGTAGCAACAAGCTACTTTTAATTATTATTTACATTTTCTGCCAGCTATTTTTTGGTGCTACTAGCCAATGTTGATGCTGCTAAAAAATATTCTGTTTGAACATGTGCTACTTACTGGGTGCATTCCAAACCTATCCTATTTACCAGTCTGTACACGAACAGCAGACTGGTAGAAGCTACATATCTCTGAGAAGGAATGACTGCTGCTCAGAAGGGTGGTGGCTCAAGGAAAATAAATTAATTCAGTTTTATATAGTGTCTTTTATACACACACTGTATCTCCAAGTGCTTTCAAGCCATGAACAGTCGCAATAACCACTAGGTGAGCACAGAGTGGCCGAGAGGGGGAGGTGATGGAAAGCTTAGTAAGCAACAAGACACAACAGGCTGTGCATGGAACAGATTTAACCGCACACCCAGGGACACAGTGTGGCACAAGGCTGCAGGCAGAGTGCCTTCAGACCCTGGAAGTGCGATAAAATCTGTTCTGTGCACTCCCCCAAAGTGTCTTATTGCACTTATAAAATAGGCTACATTTTTAAAAGCATTTTAAAATTAGATAAATAGCTTTATCCATAAAAAAAAAAAAAAGGCTGTCATTTGATTAATTTATGATAAAATAGTCCTTCCGCCTGGTTTGCTATTGGGCTTTTGTCCCTTGGCACCATCCATAGTTGTGTTTTTTCTTTAATTAGAGCCTGACTGATGGTAACTGCCCACTTCCCCAGAGATATGTCCATTTAGTGCCATGGTAGAATTTGTGAGTCATATATACTGTATGTATATATATATATATATATATATATATATATATATATATATATATATATATATATATATATATATATATATATATTTTTTTTTTTTTAAATGTTCTTTTGAGTGATGCTCCTTTGTTTTCTGTTTAAGTTTTAATGCAGCATCAGGAAAGTGGTCTGACCTGCCCCTCCATGTTGACATCTCACTGTTTAGAAAATAAAACCGTTGCTCCGATTTTTGGCTTTGTGAAGGGGGAAGGCAATGTGGAAGTGCAGTCACTCTACTAAACGCCCCCTCTCTCTCTCTCTCCATGTAACCTCAGTCTTATGAAACACATGAACAGCAAAGGAGCATCACTCAAAAGAACAAAAATATTTGTTTTCCTACTTCTCATAAAGTCTAATTGCCTACTTTCTTCATTCGTTTTTTTTTTTTTTCCTCCACATTCAAGATATGGAATATTTACCATGGAATACAGGGCTTAAAAATGCTGCTCAGTTCCACTGGCAGAATGTTCCTCTCCTAACATACTGTACAAACACACACACACACACACACACCCAAAGGCCTCTTCTAGAGCCAGAGACTCAATTATCTCACTGTCAGGGCAAGCAGGTGAGATTTTCCTGATGAGCAGGTAAAAATAGAAGGGGACTTTCTATTGTCAGCAAAGAAATAGATAATAATGGATAGACAAGTGTGTGTTATGGATTTTTTCTCCACACACACACCCATGGTGTGTTTATGAAAAAACAAAAAAAAAACCCACACTACTCTTATTATTTTTATTATAAAAGGGTCTGAGAAATGGAGCTTTCTGATTGGCTGCAAACATTCTAACAGCCTTATGTTAATCTTTTATTAACATACATGTGAAGCTTAGCCATATGCTGAACAAGGTTCAACACTGTTTAAAAACATTTTTATTATAATAGCAATAAGGCACTCCATGGGTTATGTTAATGGTCAGTTAATCACCCTCTAGGGGCATGTGGCACTCTGCTACCACTCATGCCACAGTACACCCCAGAAGGTGGATTAATAGACCATTAACATAACCTGGTCATGCCTTATTGCTTAATAATTACTGGCAGGGAGTTTTGGGGCAGTGCGTCGGAGAAAGAGACACACACACACACACACACACACACACACACAAGCCAGCTTGCTGTGTCTGTGAGCCTGTCTCACTCCAGTTCAGAATTTTTTTTTTTTGTTTGAAATTGTTAGTAAGTGTGAAGTGCCCTGGGACCGCAGTGAGAGTAGTTGGTCACTGCAGTCCACTCACTGATACAGTCTGTCTCCAGAATAATCGACCGACTCCCAACAATAGCAGGATCAGCCAGATAGATTTTATTTGTAACGGTGCGATGAACCAGATTAAAAAAAAGAGAAGAAATTAGTCTCTTGCCTGTAAGGAGGGAAGTCCAGGCGATGACTGCGGGTCCCGGGAAATGGAGAAATGGAAGCGCCATTTTTTTATGCACTCGGCCCGCCATGCAAAAAGTGACAGCCAGTGAGATGGACCGCTACAAATGAATGACAGCAAAGCACAAAAGTAAGTTTTAAGAAATGTCATAATAACCAGAGTTTGGGTTATTACGGTGTTTTGGAGACCCTCAAAAACAGATCGATAAAGGGGGTCACCAGTAATTATACAGTTGTAATGAAAACTATAAGCAATACTTAATGTTTCTAATTTGTTTATGCGTGTAAGGAGAGTGATGATCAGGGAAACGACATTTATTTTTTTAAGTCAGTTTTAATTTTGGCCCAGTTGAAGGTTTTTACTGCGTAATGGTGACATTTCAAACTTGTGTATTCTAACAATTTTGTTAGAGTAATGCGGTCCTGCTTTTATAACTTGTCATTACCTGTGCATGAAATAGATTTCAAGCACAGATAATTACCAATCAGAAAGCAGTATTGTCTCTTTCCATTTGATAAGATGAGCTTAGCAAGGAAGTTAAGCAACAAGGGATTAAATGACTTGCTCAAGGTCAAACAGTAAGTGGCACTGGTGGGATTCAAATCTGGGTCTTTAGGTTTACAGCTCTGTGCTCCAACCACTGGTTTACACATCTGTAAGGAAACGGCTATAATTCAAGCAAATTTGCTAGGTAGTTCAACTTTTTGACGGTGAGGGTGGCGATGGAACATACAGCTGTCAGAGTTCTGCAGATAGTTTCAATTTTCTTTTTTTTAGAGGAAGAACTTCAAAATAACAGCAAAGATCCAACCCAGAATTGGCAAGGCCATACACTGAGAAAACTGATCACTAAAACCTTGAAATGACAAGAACTATTTACAATCTCTTGGTAAACTGTTTTGTGTACTAACAAAATAAATAAATACAAACATCAATCTTGAAAATTCACATTTTCCAATACAGTACAACCTTCAGAATTTCCAGGTTATTCAACATACCTTTAAATGCTAAACTGCCATATATACAGTACAAAACGTCTGTTCATGAGCAAACCCAGATCTTCTTGATCCTTCAACACAATTTTACTGTACAGATCCATAGCACTGCTGTGCTAAAAGTCAGAAACAATTTTATTATGCTCCAGTAACAAAATACTGATGCAACCTACCAGAAGCTTTGCACAGATTATCAAGACAGAGATCATGCCAAACCGCCAACATGTATGATCTTGGTGTTTGTTCCTAAACACAGGTTAACAGTATGTTCAAACTCTGTACAACCAGCTTTACGTTTAGGTCTTCCTAGTTTATTGATCATGCCACATTCAGTCTGACGAGATGAGATAGAAACTGACATACAGTGAAAAGCCACACATACAGCAAGCAGCAACTTGGGTTTTGCCCTGAGCTGTTTATTCCATATCTGCGTACCAATTAATAGAGGAAGGGTCGCAGAAACCTACTGATAACAGTTCCAGAGTGATAAAAGCTTGCCACTACCCATTAGGGTTCACAGCTGCTGAACACTGCATTAATGAGTTTTTCGTTTACTCAGTATCTGTTCCTGCAGAAAGATGCTTTTAGTACGAGGTCAATATTCATTCCAAGGTCATTGTTTTGTTCAACATCACCCCTAAAACAAACCTTGAAATGTTTTTCTCTGGGACTTTTTAATTATATATAAACACTATGGCAGGAATTCCTAAAACACTGAGCAATGTCAGAATTGGAATAGAATAGAACAGAACAGAACTAGTCCCCCCAATTCCTTTTGTTTCATAAAATAGGTTGAGAAAAATTGTATTTTTTTATTGAATACAATCGGAATTAATACCTTTGTGTCAGAGACTCCTTTACAAATGCCCCACATCATAGAAAACCATATAGAGCATACAGTGTAGACATCACAGTATAAACAGCAGTGTGGAAATAACACACCTTACGAATGATACATGGTAAAGTACAACAGGTGGATGTGGTACAGGATAATTACAGTCATAGATAATGCAGTACAGTGGCAAAATACAGTAACTACGGGGGCAATCATACAGTACAGTAGTTGTTGCAGAGAAGTATTTATGACTGGAATGTGCAAGCAGCACATTCCAGTGAGTGCCAGCTAGTCAGAGGCTCGGAAAGAACGAAACCAGGGACAGGCACTCGAGAAGCAGGACCAAGTGGATCCATTGTCATGGCAGTTTTAGGTTGTGGGTAGGTCAGGTACAGTCACAGGTGGAGTCATGCAAGATATTACTACGGAGAAGGGATTTGAACAGTCCCAGGGTAGAAGCCAGGAGGACTGGTATGGGCAGCCAGCTCAGCCAATTGGGGTGTGGCATCTGAAAGTTCTTTGCCCCATGGCGGTTTTACAGTGGGGCACCTGGCAGGGCTATTTTTCAGCGTGACATGTGCGTCTGGTGCTGTTGGGGAGCATCACAAGAGCAGGGGGCGTGAGGCCAGTCATGATTTCTTGGCAAGGAGACAGGTCTGGTACTTTAGGCGATCATCAAAATTAAGCCAGTCTGTACTGGTATACAGCATACAGGTGTGCATAAGCCGGTCACATCCTGTGGCCAGTCTACAGGCTTTATTCAGGAAACCCTAATTTTGTTGAAGGAGATGTCGGTAGCACCATAGAAGATAATCCCTTAATCAATGGTGACAGGACGGAGGAGGAGATGGCTAGCTGTAGGGCTTCAGGGGAGACGTGTTTGTACCGTGGAGCAGACCAATGCACACATTTACAGTCATTAAGTCGGGCAGTTGTGTTCATGGTATGCTAGCCCAGAGTCTTGGGTAACCCCTAAATATTTAAAGGTAGAAACTTGTTCCAGGGTCTCATTATGGGAGTTATGGATTAGCAGGGGTGGTTACTGAACTTGTTTTGGGCATGGCAAACAGCATGGACTTTTTTTTCTCTCTCTCTCCTCTATATAGTTTAGAACAAGCCTATGGTCAGTAAACCAGGATTCAGTCTCATTAAATGACCCTTGGAGGGCTACTTGGAGGATGGTAGGGTTGGTGTGGGTGCTGAATAAAACCGCATCGTCTGCGTATAGAAGGAGACTCCCAGAACAGGCCTTGGGCAGGGAGTTAAGGAATAGGGGGAAAAGTAGGGGGCCAAGGATTGACCCTTGTGGGACCCCAGATGCAACTCTGAGGGGGGATAAGGTGTGCCCTAGTATGACATTCTGGGTTCTGTCAGACAGGTAGCTTGAGAACCAAGTGGTGGTATCCTACGAGAAACCTATTTGGGTTAGCGACGTTAAGAGAAGGAAAGATCTATATAGACAGCACCAGCAATATGACCTGCATCCAGGGTCGCATGGATAGTGTTGGCATATTCCAAAAGCGTGGTTGTGGTGCTATGGTTTTTTCTCGGTAAGCATGCTGTTCGGGGCAGAGGAGATTGTGTTGAGCAAGGTAGTCTGTGACTTGGGTGGTGACTATCTTTTCAAGAACCTTGGAGAGAGTGGGTAGAATTGAGATGGGCCGATAATGACTAGGCAGGGTTTGGTCACCACTCTTCAGGAGAGGAGTGATGAGGGCAGTTTTCCACATGGAGAGGAACTGACTTAGGGCAAGGGAGCGGTTTAGCAGAGCAGTGAGGGAGAGTGAGCCTTAGTATTTTAAGATAGAGATCATCACTGCTGAACTGGGATCTGCCAAGTGCCTTTAGCAGAAGGGGGACAGTATCATGCTGGAAGATGACCCTGAAGCAGAAAAGGGGTACTAGGGTGGGTGTCGATGTTATGGTGGGGGTGGGAGCAAAAAAGTTGGCAGGGAGCACGCCGCTGAGGTCCGAGAATGAGGAGTTCAGTGCATTTGCTACTGTGTCAGGGTCCGTGGAGATACCACCATTTACCAGTATCTGGGGGGTTGGGGGATTAGAGATGTTGCCACTAAGATCTTTGAGGGAGTCCCAGAATTGCACCCTTCCCCAGGAGGCAGTGAGGGCTGCTCTGTAGTATTCTGTCTTTGCCAGTTGGACCTGCCAGGTGCAGCGGTTCCTGGCCTTATGGTAGCGTTGCCAAGAAGCGGGCCTTCCTGTCTCCAAGGCTACGCGCCAGAGATAGTCTCTGTGGCCCATGAGGGCCAGAAGGGACTGGGACATCCAAGGGGTGTCCGCTCCTTTAATGACTCACTTGCAGAAGGGTGCAAAAAGGTCACAGGTGGAACTGAAGGAATTGACAAAGTACTCCAGGGCTGAATCAATATCAGGCGAAGCAGCAATGGGAGACCAGTCCCAGCTGATGACGTGGTATTGCAAGAACTGTAGCTTGCCTGGCCTGAGTTTTCGCTGAAAGCTAAACTTTAGGAGGGGCCTTTATAGCCAAGTAAGACCAGCGCCCGTGTACTGGCGAGTGATCACTCAGTGCATCAGGTAGCATGGAGACCTGGGTGAATTTGTGAGGGCGATTAGTAAGAATTAGGTCGATGAGTTTCAAGGTACCTGTTCTCGGGCTGTGTCGGGTGGCAGCCGGCACAACTTGAGATAGACTGAGGGTGGCTGCAGCATCCCTATACGGTGCGGCAGAGTCCACTAACCAGTTGATGTTAAAATCACCCAGGGCAATAATTTCTGCCTTATCTGGGTGTTGCTGGAGGTGGGTGAGAACTGACTGGAATGCACTTTTTTGATTCCAGGGCGGGATGTATCTAGAGGAGATAAAGAGATGCCCTGGAAGGAGTGACATTAACTTGGAGGAGAGGACCTGGGCACCATGGTCAAGAGCTGGGGAAGGCAGAGTGAGACCTTGGAGGGTGTCCAACGAGATAAGTGCACTTTCTCCCCCTTTTGACTAGTCTGTCCAGCCAGAAATATTGTGTACCCTGGCAGAGCTACTGCGGAGTCAAGAGTGTAGCCATTTAGCCAGGTTTCTACCACCGAAATAATGCCTACACTGGCTTGACTGTTGGTGCCCCTCCCCCCTCACAGCAGAAGTGTGTTTACTTAGCACCCCAGTTTTGCTCCTACTGCAGCAGTAAACCATACAGCATCCTTACACCCATCACTCCGTTGCATTTTCAACTTTAAGATGCATTCTTTTCCTTTTCTTCAGCATCCAAACAAAAATCTTTTGAGATTCCCTTTGTTCTATTTTTTCTCAATTTAAATTTCATTTTTGTTTTAAGTTTTTCCTGGTTGCATATAGAGAAGAAATGCTGAAAAGCATATAGTATACAGGAAAATACTGCCATTCAGGGGTTAAGTAAGCCATAATACACAACATAGTATGCATGAAAGCATTTTGATACATGCTCCAGGGTTTTGTAATGCAAGAGACCAAAGGCATTATCCTCATGTACCCTGAAAAGTGCATAAGAAATGCTAAAAGTACACCCAAGTGTATTTGCACTTATAAAATGGCTAAATATTAAAAAGAAGAAGAAACAAACCGTTTTAGGTATAGAAAGGAGATCAGATACCTAACCATGCATGACTAGTGTTTTAATGCACAGCCATGTGACAAATCTCAACCAATAAGTTGTTGTATTTGATCTTGAAGTTGCAAATACTGTATGTAAAATGCAAAATGGTAAAACTGTTAGAAGTACAAAACTGTAATTCTGACTAAGGCGCAGTGGTTGCAGAGAAAGGTAATGCTCCAGCTAAAACTGGTGGGAGTGACTAGATGCAGGAGAAGGGTAGCCAGAGTTGACTCAATCGGAATGGCTTAAAAGAAGAAAGCGAGGATAAGAGATAAAGATGGAGAGGAAGCTTATTCCAGAGAGTAGGAAAGTGGATGAAAAAGAATGACTGACCAGCAGAAGTTTTGCTATGAGGACATGGAAATAGTGAGCATTAGAAAAGCGAAGGGACCTGCCAACTCGGCAGCACTAAACACTCGCTAGGCTGGTAACCTGGATTCAAGAATGGACTCTGGTCACGATGGGGCTACCAGTGGAGGGAGAACCAAGTGACCCTTAGACAGGCTCCTCCTTGTGGAGGGATAGCATCTCCTGCCGGTCAGCTGCCACCTGGAGGAATCTGCACGGTAGGCAGTGGAGACCTACAGAGGCAGAGGGTCCCACAAGCAGATGTCAGAGTTTCGGCAAGGGGAAGCATGTACATTGTGTCACTGCATGCTTGTGGCCCCATGGGGAAGGGCAAATGGAGAAAAGCTACCAACCATGGCTAGATGATGGACCAGTCCCCCGCAGGCCATGCACCAGTAACTGGGCTACTCGGATAACTGGATCTTGTTTTGAAGGAGTTTGACCATCCCTGACAAACCTGCCACAGGCATAAGTTATGGGGATGGTGGAGCAGGTTAAGTCCCAGAGATGGTGAGTGATGAGGCTGAGGGAACCAGTCCAGAGAGGGGGCAGGTCAGCAGTAAGAAACAGAAACAGCAGATTGAAAAAAGAGCAAAGGGAGTAGGATGATGGGCTGACCGAGATTAATGAAGAGGAAAGGTATGACTGGATGGTAATAATAATAATACATTTTATTTCACATAAGCGCCTTTCGGGCCATCAAGGAGCTTTACAAAAGATAAAAAACGATTACAATTATATAAAACCATAACAGCATAATAAATAACTAACAGACAAGAGTAAACAGGGGATCAAATTATGTGGAGCCTTCGTAGGCAAGAATCCATAAAAAGGTTTTCAAAGCCTGTTTGAACCCCTCCACGGTCGTGCATTCCCGAAGCTGATGGGGTAGAGAATTCCAGAGGGTAGGGGCCACATGCATAAATGCACGGGACCCAGAAGATTTCAAGGACACCCTCAGAATCTCTAGCAACCCCTCATCAGCCGAACACAGCTGTCGCACCACATGGCAAGGCACAAGAAGCTCTTTCCAATAGTCGGGGCCCAGTCCATGCAGGGCTTTATAAGTCAGTAAACCAACTTTAAAGGTGATCCTCCACCTAAAATCGGCAGCCAGTGCAGATCGCGCAGCACAGGAGTAATATGGGATGCTCGAGAAGCCCCAGTTAATCATGCTGCTGCATTCTGCATGAGCTGCAGGTGGCGGATTTCAACCCCCAGAAAGCCCCAAGTACACAGAGTTGCAATAAATCAAGGCATGAAGTCACGAAGGCATGAACTAATGTTGGCAAGTCCCCGGACAGAACCAGGTGCTTAATCCTGGAGATATTCCTAAAATGATAAAAGGAAGACTTGACGACGGCCGACACCTAAGATCATAATGTCAGCCCATCGTCAAACACTACCCCCTGGTTTCGCACCCATTCAGAGGAAAGGAGCAGAGAGCCCCCAAGAAATAATCCGGAGGGCTGATCAACTCTAAACCCTCTATCCGGCGACCTGGGTCCACTACCATCACCTCAGTCTTTCCAGCGTTCAACTTTAACCAGCTCAAGTTCATCCAGTCCTGGATTTCAGAGAGGCAGGTATTAAGTACTGTGGTAGCTCTATCCTGGTCGGGGCAAAAGACAGGTAGAGCCGGGTATCTTCAGCATAGCAGTGAAACCTCAGCCCATACCATCTTACAATGTCTCTGAGGGGCAGCATATACACTGCAAACAACATGGGGGACAGCACTGAACCCTGAGAAACCCCACATGGCAGGGAGAAAGGGTCAGAGGAAAAAATCCCTGACACCACTCTCTGTCTCCTGCCAGTGAGGAAAGATGTAAACCACCTCAGGACTGTACCAGACAGTCCACAGATGGACCTCAGACGTCCAAGCAATACCCCATGGTCTACAGTGTCAAAGGCTGAAGAGAGATCAAGGAGCACCAAGATAGAATGGTTCCTCCGATCCCTCACCATCAGGAGATCATTGAGCACCAGAACTAGTGCCGTCCCGGTACTATGCCTCTTACGAAAACCGGACTGGAGAGGTTCGTAGATGTTATGGATGGTCAAGTGGTCATCCACCTGTATCGCCACTACTTTCTCAATTACATTCCCTATAAAGGGAAGGTTTGAGATCAGTCTGTAGTTAGCTGGAGAGTCCGGGTCCAAAAAAGCTTTCTTCAGGAGGGGAGTTACCACCGCCTCCTTCAGGGAGCTTGGAAACTCACTGGATTCCAAGGAGCACCGGACTATCTAAGCTAGGACCGGGCCAATCATAACCCAACAACCCATAATCAAGGAAGTTGCGCCCGGATCCAAACTACAGCATGTGGGACTCACAGCCCGGACAATCCGCATGACATCCACAAGCTCGGGCAAGGTAAAGGTACTCCAGGAAGCCCGAGGTGAAGTGACCAAGCACCGATCATCAGCAACCCCCACAGAATGAGTTGAACGAACCTCCGACCTGAAGTCAGCCACCTTATCTGCAAAGAACTGAGCAAGCTCATCGCACTCCACTTGCGAAAAAGATCTTCGGAGCTGTAGACAGGTTGGGTTGCACAACCTGTCGACAGTTCGGAAGAACTGAGCTGGTCAGTTCTGAGCAGCAGCAGCAGCCTCCCCAGACAGGAATTCTGCCTTCTTATGGGAGACTGTTGATTGGTAAATCTTATAATGTTCAACCAATCTAGGGTGGTCGGCAACCAATGCTGTTCTAACCTACATCCTACTTGCTGCAGCTCCCTCAAAGGCCCATCAAACCAAGTGGCCCGAGGGTGAAGGGGGAGAGGACGCACATGGACGGGACCAAACAAGTCCAGGGCTGAGGAGATGGCCTTATTATAGGCCACTACCAAAGTCTCAGGAATCAAGCTGGCCACAGGAAACTCAGGTCAATCACCGCTGCAAGGCCTCGGACTTATTTCCGTAAGGCAGTACCTGACCATTTCCACAGGGCAGGCCTCAAAGGGGCACAAAACTTTAAACTCACGATGTAGTGATCAGACCAACTGACTGGTTCCACCTCCAAGTCGGAGGCCTCAATCCCCAGGAGGAAAACCAGATCAAGGGAGTGACCATGTTTATGTGTGGCAGAGGCAACAACCTGTGTAAGGCCCAGAAATGTCAAACTGAAGGAAGTGTTGTCCAAACTGCAAGAGATCGGCATCGACCCAGGCATTAAAGTCTCAGAGTGCCATCATCCTGGGAGACTCCAATGCCATGTCGGCGATGAAGTCCGCTACTTCCTGCAGTAATCGTGCCTCGTCCCCGGTTGGACGGTAGACGAGAGCTAACCTGCAGCCTACACCAGCCACCACAGTACATTCAAATGATTCTGCTTCCTCAACTGGTACATTCGTGAGGCCCAGCTCAGTCTTGAAACAGATCGCTACCCCCCTCCGCGATCGAATTTCGAGCGGTGTATCACAAGAGTACCCAGCTGGAATTGCGGCATCCAAACAGAGGCCAGCATTTTCATCCAGCCAGGTCTCGGTGATGCAAGCCAGATCAGTTGTTTCAATAAGATCTGCAATAATTGCAGTCTTATTTTTAATAGGTCTGGCATTGCATAACACCGCTCGAGTTGGATGGGCTCTAGGGGCCGCCCCGGCTACTTGCCTGCCACACAAGACAGTGCCCTTGGGTATGGGGACTAGATAAGGCACACCCCGTTCCAGACTCCATTTTGCCCCACGGCATCTTCTAGGCCTGACCACACCGATGTGAGAGGTAGGTTCGACCCTCCAATGTCCACGCTCGCTCCACCCCCTTCTACGTAACAATACCAAACGCACGACAGCATTGGTAAGTTGACAACAACGGGGAGGGAGAAGAAAAGGGTAGAGGGTGCGGAGTGGAGGACAGAAGCGCACGACTGGGACCCTACATTTCCCAACAGGAATTAATACCAATGTAAACAATATTCAAGCACCCAAACTAAAAGACCCCCAGAAAACAATAATAAAATTAAACAATCCCCACCCACTAAAATATACATAAAATACTACCTTACTCCCACTATTTGGATGATTTCAATCCCAGAAACTATAAACATTACAATCCCCTGTCACAGGATGTAAAACAAACACAGGTATAAATTCACCCCCGAGCCCTCTCACAGCCAAGAAAAAGGGGAGTTATGTCTCACTGCCCAGAAAAATATATCAATCAAATACAAAATAAGCATAAACATAACATTTGATAAAGAAAATAAGTTAAATAAAATGTGACACCCTGGTCCTCTCACCACCGGAGACCACAAACAGGTGAAGTAAAAAAGAAAATGGTCCAGGAGAGAAGTCATCCAAGTGCAGGTAAGATCACTGAGTAAATCCAGTTGAGTATAAATCCAGCCGATAAAATCCAATAATCCAGCACATGTAGTAAATCCAAATCAATAACTCAGGCCAGGAAGGGCCCAACAGAGAAAAAACAACAAATTATGGACTGTAATCTTTTAGGCCTACCGAACTCCACAACCTAGAGGACCACCGACCAGAAATTTTACACTGCACCACCACAACACCTGGAACAAAGCCTAACAATAGCCAGTCCCAGGAGTCTAGGGGCTCCCCAAGGTCATCAGCCAGCTCCCTGAATACTGATCCCCCAACCCCCGTGAAGCAGCAGGCTCTGGTCGAGATCCCCTGCAGAGACAAGATAGTTTCAAAAAAAAAAAAACACACACACCACACACCAGCTTCAGGCCTCCCAAAACACAGTCCAGGACCAAACGCACAATTCCGGAACCCAAAACCAACTGGCACTTTCACAAATTAAAACAGACTTCCACACGCAGTCAACTCAACTCTTACAGCTCCAACAGTTCCTCCAACAACTCCTCCTCAGACACTTCAGTAGGGCAGCAGCCCGTATTAAAACCCCCACCAAATGCTCTGAACTTAAGTAGGGAAACCAGTCCCACAGCCAAAACTTTGCCCAGTCCAAAATCGACTGCATGCAATACTGAGGCAATACTGAAGGATCGGTAAAAACCTCAGATCAATCCTGCATTTTCACAGAATAGCGGCGGCATCCAGTAGGACCACTGCAAACAGCAGAACAAAACAAGGCGACCAGGGCAGGCAAAACAAAGCAAACTGTCATCTTACCCCGGCTTTACATGACAAAGCGACTTGGCACAAATAAAATGAAGGAAAGATACATAAGAAAACAAAAACGAAAGCCAAAAAAAAAAAAAAAAATAGTGAGAAGCTAGGAAGCTCACAGCGCCTCCCAGCCTGGTGGTCATCATGGTAGCAAGGAAGCATTCAGCCAGGAAAGAGGATCAGTGTAGAGAGGTCTTGCTTCAAGGAGGGAGAGGTTAAAGGACACAGTCAACCCTTAGGCCTCAAAGTGTCCCTAGTTTGAAAACACATTTTGGATTGTTCACATTCTGTAGAGACTGCCAGTGTAGTTGGTAGTTTGATTTCGATTCTTGTTTCCTTTTAAAAAGGGAAAATTAAACTACTCACTATACTTGTGTTATACCAAAACATGTTTGTTTACATTCCTTGATCAACTCCCAATGTATCCTTCCTGGACTTGGGAACACTTCCAACACACTCTAGCCTCTTGTAAGGCAGTGGAAGTAGAGAAGACTACTGCATCATGAGTGACTGCATTGTTTGGGGTATTTCTAATGTTGAGGGAAGTATGGAATGAGAGTACATCAAAGATTTTAAAGAAAACAAGGTTGGGTATAACTATACATTAGCATGCACTTCAGTTCTGCTAAGCAAGAAGGCAATAATACAACCAGCAACATGAATGAATTTTATAGGAGGTAGGCAGTCATAAAATGTGGGGTTTTAACAAGAAATAACATGATGCGAAAAGGTTGACAGTGTCCCTTTAAAGGTAGCAGTGATGGGTAAGGGATGGGGCATTTAGGACGAAATGAAAGAAGGAACAAAAAAGGGGATCCAGTCTGGCCAGTGTAGATTTGGGGGCAGCACTGTAAACTATGTCTACAAGCATGTCGTCAAACACCAGCAAAATCATTTTGATAACCTCATGGCAGATCACGAGTGGCATGCAGGATTTGTTGCACAACAGCACTGTTGGTTTGGGGCAGAGTTTTTCGTGTATGGCGCTGATGTGGGTAGAGAACCTGATGTGCTTATCCAGCCACACACTGATATTTCAAGTGGGATGGGTGCTTAACATCATAGAGACAGTCTTTTTGATGTTAAGCAAGAGATTGTTCAAGTAGAATCAGCATTGTACATTGTCAAAGTACAGCTGATGCAATAATTCCAGCTTAGAGACTGAGGCCCCAGAAGAAAAGAGTACTGTGTTACCTGCCTACGTGCGATGTGCACGGAGACACAAGACTAAGTGGAGGTTATTTTAAAAAGTGAAAAAAAGAGAATGGGGACAAGAATGCAGATAAAAAAATAAATAAATTACAAAGCCACATGTTCACAAACAGAGGTATGGGGGCCGCAAACCAACACAGCAACAGAATATCACAAATTAGCGCATTTGTGCACAACAAAAATAGGCAAAAATACTTGGAGATAACATAAGTGCACTGAAAAGTTTATTCCAGTCAAAAAATCAAAAACAAGAGTGCAGCTAAAAGACAATGTGCTTTATGTCCTACACAAGGCTTCTTCAGGGAGAGGCCAAGAATGAGGCACTTGGGGGAAACAAGACATGTCGGGCAGGGGGGATAAGTCATCACGACCTGAGCTGACGGTTGCATGTTAGAAAGGTTAAGAGTGGAACCACCAACCATTGGAGCGGCAGCCCCCCTTGGCTTATCTAAGAGTTATGAAGGTATAAATATTTTGTGTCTGTGATTATGCATTTGTCACTCAAGTTTTAGCATTCGTATGAGTTAGCCATGTCAACACTAATCTCGCTGCACGCTGAAAACTGAAAAATTAGCTGGAGCTATGCTTGGAGTGGTCAAAGTATCACTCTGGAAGGACTGTACTTTGGTAGTTTAGCCCTAAATACCATGCTTTTTAACTGAGAACAACATTTGCTATAAATCATGAGTTAAATGCATTTGTGTGTGTTCATGATAATGCTTTCATCACTGGCACTTGTGGTTTCATGTGCTACTTTTGTATTCTTGCAAGTTTCAAAAGTGGTGAAAGGATAGTGAACTAAATTACAGAACAAGGTGGATTTCCCAGCTGTAAGTTGCGTGTTTGACAGTTTAAGTGTTTGGGGAATTCTTTCGGTTGTTTTGGTCAAAATATGGCATTTATTTTCACAAGCAATCAACGTTTGTAAGATTAAGATACACAATATGAAAGAAACTAATTCAAGCTTTCATCAAAAGCTTTCGATGCACAGGAAAATGCTTTTATGAAGCATTCTTGCAGAGATTTTTGCCACCTCATGGCCCTGCACAGCCCTAGCCAGATGGACTCTTCCCTTGGTGCAGGACCAGAGGACTCAAGCATTCATAGCCAGGCAAACTCTTGCCTTAGAAATTTACTACAAAAATTACATTATTGCAGACACTAGTGCTGAAGAATGCAAAGGGCACAATGAAAACATTAGGGTTTGGAGTTTCAGCAGTCTTGGCAATTTGGTGGTGTGGTATTCCACAGGGTTCACAATCCCTAATGCCCACCCCACATCTCTCAATAAAAGTTATAAATGATCTAATGGTCTGTACAAGGCCCACAAGCTCTGATCTCGTGGTTTGTACAGAGTCTGTATCTGCAGCTGCACAGAAGTGCTGGGCCCTCAAAGTTTGAAGTTTCAAAATTATATAGTTTTTCAGTAACTGTTTTCACTTCAATATATGTTTCACTACTGCATCCCGAAAGTGATTCTCGTTAGTGAAAACATTCATTAGTGAAAATGTCAGTGATTTTTCAAGTGGCAAAAGCAATATTTGTTCCTTGGTTTTCATGAACGCAAAAATCCGCTATTTTTTAGAATGCTTTGAACTCTGCATATTCAAAAATGGGACAGCTTTTAACGGATATTTCAAAAACTATATTATTTTTGAATTTCAAACTTGTGAAAGTATGTACCTTGGGTCAGACTCCATCAAACCTGTACGTCTGGGTTTAGAAAAACAAATATTTTTAGATACAGGAGAGCAAAAAGTCTTAAGTTAAAAGTCTTATGGTAGGTGCACTTAAGCATTTTTTGAACTTCTGCAGCTTTGCACACACACACCCCACCCCAGAATGACAAAGTTATCAGGATCGAGATACCCTGGGCCAGACGCCAAGCCTACCAACGTTCGGGCAAATCAGTTGAAAGGGAACATAGTTAATTAAAGGTGAAAAGCCGATTCACATACAAGTACTTACTCAAACCCTAGTATACAGGTGCAACTACCCCTCTGTAAACATACATTATACTGGCGCTGTACTGCCAGTATACTTAGGGTTGAGTAGGGTGTTTAATGTTAAACTCAAATTCTTGCACCTTAACTTTGTTGGCATTCAATAAAACTGCCTCAGATTTGGCAAGCTTTGTCTCAGAGGCAGGTTCTCAAGATGTGAGAACATTTGTGACCACACCTTGTGGAGTTTCCAAGGCACATTATGTTGATTTAATGAAAACAAGCTTTTTTCATATACTTATTACACATTTGTTTGCCCTCACCTACAGCATAGATGATATGGAATGTTTTACCAAAACTTTTAGAGCAGAAGGGCTTGTGCCAAGTAGTACCTTTTAAAGGTTTGTGACAAAATATTAGCTGGTTCCAGAGTTAAAGATTTTATGGGTTTTTTCTGAGCATGCTCAGTAGGGTTGTATGATGACTCTCTGATACGAAAGAAATTTGCCTTCGCCAGCATTTACCTTTCACAGAATTAGTGACTTATCTTTCTGGAGAAAAACAAAAACAACACAGGTCATGATATCTTGTTTTTAACTTTGTTAAAAAATATTTTAAATACATAAAAATAAAGAATAAACACCACATGAATCTTGCTAAACAGCACCTGTTAAAGTAAGGCACTGCTTGTTTCCCCAAAATGAACCAGAAATACCATTTGCAACTTTGCTTTTATTTTACAGAAAAGAAGAAATTTCTTCATATTACTGTAATTTCTTTTCCGTGAACTCTACATTGTCAATGAGTAGTTATTACATCTGGGTTTTGTGCACCCCTACTAGGGAAAATGGCACACCTCAAAGCTTTAGAATGTTGGGCACATGAGGATTCTGGACAGCAACAACTGTCCAGTTAGTACTGTCAGAGTAGTATCTTGAAGCATAAAATAAATGTCATACCGGTCGACGGACATGAAAAACACACAATTAGTTCTCAATACAGGCATGACTCTTGCCAGAATAAAGTTTAGTAAACACTGCCTTACTTCATCAGGCGATGAAGGGAGAATGACCAAAGTGCACCCTCCAAGGGTGTCTAGTTTGAAAATCCAATGGAAAGTGCCAATTGAAAGAAAACAGACTCAGCAAAAAATGCAAAAACTGTATGCAATGTAAGTACCCACCTGCAACAAAGGAGGCACCCTTGGTGAACATCAAATTTGAACCTTCTAAATTTGTGTGCTAGTAACTAACATTTTAATGTGGAACTGCTAAATTTTTTTTTTTTTTTTTTTTTCATATCTATAATTTTATTTAGTTTTATTTGATTTAGTTTTTGTTGACCAGGTAAGTGCACTAGACACATTCTGCCTATTTTCAGGCATGACCCGGGGAAGGGAATACAGATGAATGCCAACTGACCTTGAACCAGATTGTTGGTGGGTGTTTAGTGAATGGGAGGAAGTTTGGCCAGGGCACCGAGGAATTCCTACTCTTTTTGAGAAGTGCCATGGGATCTTTAACATCCACCTGAACTACCACCAGAACAGGCAGATGGGAACTCGGTTTAACGTCTCATCCGAAAGATGCACCTCGGGAGTGCACCCCCCCCCCACATCATGCTGCACTACAGTGTCAGTATTGGGATATTAACCCAAGTGCCTGGTGTGGGGATAGAACCCACAGCCTTCTGATCTCCCGGCCTCAAAGGCGAGTGTGCTACCTGCTGAGCCACTGACACTGTATATAAATATAAGTGCAGCAGGGAAAGCAAGGAGTAATGTCCCACCAAACTTGCAATCAGAGTTTAACAAAAAAAAATATAATTATATTGAGCACCCCATGCTGGCATACAATATGCAAACAATATTCTCCTGCAGGAGCCAGGTTCCTGGGCAGGTCCCATTAACAGTGTCGGAGCTAACAGAAAAGGAAATTACGCCAAGTACTGTATGAAGAAATGTCTCCTTTCTGTAGCACTCCACATCGTCAATGGGTAGTCATTACAACTGGGTTCTAAGAAGCAGTACCCAGAAAAAAAACAAACAGGGTGGGGTAGAATATTGTCCCATATGTACAAGAATAGAGTTCAGCAGATGTGATTCCCCTTCACGAAAGTGCGAGCAAGGCAGAAGCAGGAAACTACAGACCTGTAGGTTTGACCTCAGTGGTAGGGAAAATGATGGAATCACTTGAAAGAAAAGAATTGTTGAGTACTTAGAGCACAAAGGGCACAGGACCCAAAGCAGCATGGATTTACAGCAGGAAGGTCATGTCAGATGAATCCAAATGATTTCTTTGACTGGGTGACCAGTAATAGACCAGGGAGGGGCTGTGGATGTGGCCTATCTAGACTTTAGCAAGGCATTTGACACAGTCCCACACAAAGACTAATAATCAAGTTAGCCAGCCTGGGAGTGGGTTCCAGGTGGCAGCCTGGAATGTAAAAACTGGCTGCACAACAGGACACAGAAGGCAATAGTGAATGGAACACATTCCAAAGAAAGGGGGGTTACTAGTGGAGTACCTCAGGGCTCAGTACTGGGTCCAGTCCTCTCTAACATCTTTATAGGTGACATTGCAGAGGGTCTGGAGGGAAAGGTATGCTTCTTTGCAGATGACACAAAGATCTGTAACAGAGAGTTGATACACAAGAGGGGGTAGAAAGGATGAGAAGGGACTTGGCAAGGTTGGAGGAATGGTCAGACATATGGCAACTTAGATTCAAATGCAAAGTAATGCACCTGGGAAACAAAAACCCAGGAGAAGAGTACACAATAGCAGGGGAGGTACTAACAACAACAAAAATGGAAAGGGACTTGGGGGTAGTCATATCAGATGACCTAAAGGTGGGTAAGCAATGTGAGAAGTCAGTAAGGAGAGCCAGGGGGATACTGGGATGTATAGGACGGGCATCACTAGTAGAAAAAGGGAAGTGGTTATCCCTCTGTACAGACAGTTGGTGAGACCCCATCTGGAATACTGTGTGCAGTTTTGGAGACCCCATCTACGCAAGGACATAGACAGGATGGAAGCAGTCCAGAGGAGGGCAACTAAAATGGTGCAGGGTCTGCATCAGAAACCATATGAAGAGAGAGACAGACAGCTTAATATGGATACCCTTGATGAAAGGAGGGACAGGGAGGACATGATAGAAACTTTTAAGTACCTCAAGGGAATCAACAAATTCCAGGAGGGTAGCATCTTTCAGAAAACAAGATGTGTAAGAACAAGGGGCCACAATTTAAAGATAGAGGGGGACGGCTCAGGGGTAATGTGAGGAAATTTTTTTTTCCATGGAGAGAGTGGTGGATGCATGGAACCGTCTTCCTGGGGAGGTTGTTGGGTCTAAAACAGTGGGGGAATTCAAACATGCATGGGACAGACATAAGGCAATTATAGTGTGGGGTTGCAGGAAGTAGGCTGTTGGTTAACTAGAATCTGCAGCTATCCAATAGGAAGGGAAATGGCCAGACTGGGTGGGCCAAGTGGTCCTTATCTGCCATCAAATTCTATGTTTCTATGTTACCTGCTAACTGCCACCTGCAAAAAAATCTGCGACCAAAAAAGTCAACATCTGAGCTTTGAGCATCCAATCTGCAGTGTTCAGTGATAATCTGGATGGAGAAGCACGTAGCTGCCTTGCACTAGTCTAAAAACAGATGCCTCAGCTATGTCCTTCCAGGAGGAAACCATAGCCCTGGTGGAGAGAGCCTTGAGGAGAGCCGAAGGTGTGTTCTTTCCTGGGACATAAGCCCTGGTAATGCAGGTCCGTTACCCACCTAGCTAGGGTTGCCCTGTAGGCTTTAGCTCATGCTTGGCCTCTCTGGAAGAAAGAACAACCCATCAGTACTGTGGAAACTCAACAGTCCATCTAAGAGGCAACCAACCGGCCAGCTGTAAATCTAACTTATTTAACTCCATCTCTTTGGGTGCCTGGAGCCCACCAATCCTACTGGCCGAGCACAGTTATTAAGAAAACATGCCTTGTAAGACAGCACGTCCAAAGACACCGACAATGTGGTTTGAAAGACTCCTCACAATAGTACTGACAGTCAGACTCAGATCCCATGGGAACAGGGGGTCGGAACAGAGGTAGACTCCTACTGAAAGTCCACAGAAAAACAAATAACCTCCCTGTTAGTTCCTTTGGAAGACCCAAAGGAGGTTCCAAGGGCCAACATCTGACCTCTCAGGATGCTCAAGACCAATTTTTTTTTTTTTAGATCGAAAAAGGGTGGCCCATGTGTGGCATAAGCTGCCGACACAGAGTTTTCACCACCTTATTGAAGAAAACCTGTTTTATGATACTCCTCCCTCCAGCCACAAGCTGCACAGCTCCCAGGATGGGATGCAGAATGGAGCTTGGGAGAGGAAATCCCCCCACACCACAAAGTCTGCATTAGAGTTGAAAACAAATAGAGATGAGTGCACAGAGCCCTCATCTCCAGAACATTTTTGTGCAGGTGCTGCTCCTGCACCAGCCAAGTCCCCTGAATAGGAGTACATGGAATACCCTAAATTCGTTATTGGGCAGGGTGAAAAGTGTTGATGCTATGATTATTGAGTCAGAGGGTCATTTAATTAGTAATCCCTTACAGGTGGCACAGTTGTTTAATCTGCACTTTTCTGGTCTGGACAAATATAGATCACATGACCATCTTAATCTTGGTAACATCAATGTTTTTGAACTAATGCAAGGTGAAGGTAGTGTTGTTCCCAAGTTCTGTTTTCGGGCTTTATTGCCCGAGGATGTGTTTTTATATTTGTCCAGACTTAGTCCTCGTCCCTATATTAGCTCTAATAATGTTGATTTTCGGATTCTCAAGAGAGTTGCTTATGTGATGGTTCCACTTATTTCTCAATTGTTTAATTATTCTCTCTCATTTGGTGTTTTTCCACTTGTTTGGAAGTGTGCTTTGGTTAAGCCTGTTCTATAAAGCCAGTTTAAAGACTGATTTAAACAATTATCGTCCTATATCGCTTCTTGCCCCGTTGTCAAAAGTCCTAGAAAGGATTGTTAGTGATCAGATTAATGAGTTTATGGGGAAACAATCTCTGGAACCCCGCTCAGCATGGCTTTACAGTAGGTCATGATAATAATAATATTTATATAGCGCCTTTCAATGTGTCAAGGCGCTGAACATTTTAAAATCATAACATCACATTCCAAATACAAATCTTCAAAACATATATAAAAATATACCATAATAAATTATGATAAAATTCCAATCATACTAAATTTCACTTAGTTGTCCAAGAAAGCCATTTTCCATAAATGAGATTTCAATTATACTGATTATGATATGATTCAATTATATGATACTGAAAATGCCTTGGTGAGATTCACAGGCCGTGCCCGTCCCGCCATTGATAGTGGTGGTTTATGGCTGCGGCCTTTGTGGACCTCACTAAGGCATTTGATCTTGTAGATCATGACATATTGTTACTTAATGTTGTTGAAGGCTCATTTTTCTGAGGATAAGGATTTTGTTAATTGGACATTATTTAAGAGATAGAACCCAGAGAACCCGTATTGGTGATTCATCGTCCCAGGAGAACTTAATGAGATATGGGATTCCGCAGGGGTCCATTTTATGTAGGCTTACACCACTGAAGACGAAAGCTCTTCTGCATGTAGCATACACTTGCTAGTCATGTGACTCAGTTAGGGCCAAACACCCTAAAAATAGGGATAGTGGTGTCTGACAAAATTATGAAATTCCTTATCTACCAAAGGAAGAGATTTCCATTTGCAAGCATCTTCCTGCTGACAAAAAGAAAACACCATACCTAACTCTCGGAGATATTTTCCTTGGTCACAAAGAATAAAAAGTTAACTTGGTCACTGAACTCACCCTTGTCCCTCACAAGTAACACTGCCCCCAAGAAAAAAAGGCTAAATAAATAATGAAGTGCTGTCAAGATGCATTTACCCACGGGAGAAAACGACACCTAGGGAGTTGTGTAATCAGATTTTAAATTGTCCTTAAAATGAGGGACCACCCAATGGAGGCTCTGAGGGAAGGGGGGAGAAGAGAGAAACTGTTCTCAAAAGGCAGGCTCCTTTTTTTGTTTTGTTTTGTGGGAAGACCTCCAAAACAAACACCCTGAACAATGTGGCAAAAATGGCTCCCAATCCAATGCACATGCAGTGGAAATGGGAAGAGCAGGTTAGTCAGTTTGAAAGCCACAGCTTAACAGGCATGATTTTAATTTCGGAGCGCTCCATCACCAAGAAGCCTCAACCTGCTATGTAGAATTGTAGCCCCAAGGCCTAGATGCTGAAAGTTTTTTTTATCTTTTGAGAAAAGCTTAATAGACATTTCCCCTTCGATGGCACAGCTGAGACTAGAGAGTTGCTGCTGTTCGGAATCCTCATGTGCCCAACATTCTAAAGCTTTGGGCTCTGCCATTTTCCCCTAGTAGGGGTGTACAAAACCCAGGTGTAATGACTACTCATTGACAATGGGCAACACTACTGAAACGGCCTATTTTATGTGTCATGAGCAGAGAATTTGTGTGTCGCACATTTAAGTGTTGTACTGACACTAACATGTACAATACAAGAATTCCATTTTTGTGTCCGATATACTTTCACTCATGATTTGGCTGTTTTACAATATTTTAGTCCCACATTTTGAATACTGGTCTACATGACCCTACCTAATGAACAAGGATGGTGGGAATTTTCACATACAAGTCAAAAGTTACATTTTGCAGTCTCAAAAAAAAAAAAAAAAAACACACACACACACACACACCCCACAAACAAACACAAACACACACACACCCCTACCTTTTGGCCTGGATTTAACACATTCCAATGACCATGCTCATGATGTAAGGTCAACATAATTTTCATGTCACAAATTTAAATGCAACAATAAACTGCGACATTAGAATTTAACAAATTTTAGTGTCGCACTTAAATGTGCAGCACTAACATTCAATTTTTGTGACTCTCTCATACTTTTACTCATACCTTGGCCATTTTACAATATTTTAGTCCCATATTTTGAATATACTGTTTACATGACCCTATCACATGAACACAAGGATGGTGGAATTTTCAATCAGATTTATGTGACATTAAACGCAACACTAAAATTTGTAGGACAAATTTTAGCGTTGTGCATTTTAATAGTCACATGTTTTAGTGTCACATTTAATGTGACATTAAAATGTTATTTTGTCTCATATTGTACTCCTAATTTAGCCATGAGTGTCACTACATATAGAAATACACGATACCCAAATTGCAACAGGGCAAGATGGCGGCGGGCAAGCCGACACGCTAGGACGCTCCTTGCTCTCCTATATTTTTGTCAAGAAATTTAAAAAAATCTGTCTCCATTTCTACTACATCTCAACAAATGAAGAAATTTCTTGTAGCAGAGGAAGAAAGGCTCCTCCTCTTCTGAAACGGGCACACCAATCCAGAAAGGGACATTAAAACACTATCTTGTTGCTACACCTGGCTCCTGGGAAAAGTCTACTTTATCTGGTACTATGGACTTACCAGTTTCAAACAGTCTTACAAGCTTCTAACCCGGACAAGAAGCAGACTTCTATTTTTCCGAGCCCTCCAGCGCCTAACTCAGTGAATCCTCTGGAAGTTCCAGAGTTAGACACAGCAGAAGTATCAGGAGATTCTCTGGACAAACACCAGAAAAAGGACAACCTGAATCCTATGGCTAGCAGCAAGGAAAATACTGGGGTGAAGGTAGGTGAAACTGCTAGTTCTAACAATACTCAACAGCTTTCTTGTGACTTGCAAAGCAGTCATTTTACACTACCAGTAGTATTACTGCCAGCTAAAGTGCAGTTTAAATCCTTAAAGAAAGCATCAACCTCCTTTACCAACTTATTTACCTTTCCACGTTTGACAAAAAAAAAAAAAACTTGATCTGTTATTAAATAGATCAGAGATGCTGGAAAAGGAGCTTAAAGTGATAAAAACTGAAGCTAAGCAGGTTAAATCTACCCAAGCGACTATACAAAAAGGAGTCGGGACAGTTCAGCAGAAAGCACTTACAAATGAAGCCCTTGCTACAACTAACTTGAAAGCTATTATCACACTTCAAAGGAAAATGAGACTGTGGAGAATACCTTATGTTACAAAATGTGCACTGTTTGGAATTCCTAATACATATGACAAGGCTTACAGTTCACCAAGAGAACTATTCAAAGGTTTATTTGTAACGATACTGAAGCATTCTGAAAAGAACTTGCCCTTGTTACTAAAGCTTTTTGCGTTCCAACTAAGAAAATTACTGCTGACTCAACTAACCATTCACAATCTTGCAGTCAAAATGTCAGCTTTAATGTACTATCTACCGAGTCTGCAGCAGCCTTCACACAAGCACAAGATATGGCTAACATTTTCAATCATATGGCAGGTCCGAGGCATACCATAATTTTTTTTTAACTTTGGCCTTTGTTACAAATAGAAACCTTAGACTTAACACAGCAAGAAAAATGGGGGCATTAAAATTATAAAGAAGTCATACGTCACGTCTTTTCTGATATTGCCCCAGAAACATTATGACGATGTAAACAGTTTCTACAATATAAAGATGATCTTGTGGACCTTGAAGCTGCTTCCAAAATGTTCTGCCCTGCCAAATGCTTTTTAACTTGTGGAGAAGAGAAAAGGTTATTGTTTGGTCCTGATCAGTTAAAAACTTATATAAATAATAAAAAAAATGTACAAGACCAGAACTCTTCTGGAGTTGAAGAATTAGAGGTAGAGATGACTTCCTTGGAGGAAGAAAGTAATTGACTGATGGAATCTGTTGGCTTTCTTTCTCCTCTTAGTGAATATGAATGACTGCAACCATAAAAATAATAATTTAATATAGCAGTTGAGTGCTGAGGAATAGGAATTAATTGAGACAACATAATATTAGAAAGCTTGTGTCAGTCAACCCACAAAGATCATTTTGTAAGATTAATTTACTACTTTACTATATTTAAAAATTTTATTTGAATTTTTGGAATACAGTGAATTAGAACCATTCATTAATTAATTAATGGCCCACCCAGCTGGTGGCCTTTATCTAATTTAGAAACACCATACAAGTGCATAACTGTATTAAAACTTATTATAAATGATTATATTTAAGGGTACTAATTTGACAGTTTATCTCGAGTTTGACAGTGTGTATATGTATGGTGTGCTAATATAATTGTTATAACACATTATTAATATACAATAATAATAATAAATAAAAAATTATACCCAAACTGCAACGCAACTTTTGTCTGCAGATGCAGAGGCCCCTGTGGGGATTAGTAATAAACAGCAAAAGTGCACAAAGTAAAGAAATGAAGACATTAAGGGTTGAGTCTCGCCAAACCACTAGCTTCATGACCCAAGTAGAAGCTACAGGTCAAAGCTTGTGCTCCATATGCCAAGTCCTTGGAGCTATAATTATAGTATATGGCTCTCCACATGTGGCCCACAGAATGAAACATAACTTTCTTCACACAGGGCCCTGTGTAAAGCAGGAGATCATACGAAACTTTTTTTTTTTTTTTTTTTTTTTTTTTAAACACAGGGCTCCATGGAAAGCTCAAGATCATTCTTAAGTGTAAATATGCCAACATGGTTTGATGTCTCAGAAGTCTTGACCATTCAGGGGTTTGGTGTTCTTTGGGGTTGTCAACCCAAAAGTCCATCCCCACTCCAGACAGCCCCTAGCCTCATACCTGAGCACAAGGTACAGATCCAAGCCTGTGCCCTCACAGGCATATAGTGTTTGGAGGTAGACAAGTATGGCTCACCATATACGGCAAACCAAAATCGGTCATAACTTTCTGTAGTCCCGCGTGAGATCATGTGTAAGTTTGTTTGCTTAAAAGGAGTGGGTGGGCATTAGTGCGGATAACTCCAGGGAAGATCACACCACCGATTCACCAAGACGGGGGTGGGGTCTTGGCAAATCGGTGGTGTCATGTTCCTAGAGACTCCAAAACCCCAACATTTTTCATTTCCTTCCTTTGTCCACTTTATGCCCTCAATCCTAATGTCTGCATTAGCACAGATTTTGTAATTAAATTCCTTTCTGATCACATCATTCAGGACCAGTGTGAACACATCCAGATGTCCACGGCCCTCTGAGCCCCTGCGCCAAGGGAAGCATCCATCTGCCTACAAAAGTACAAGTCACTCCAGACCCTACACTTCCACACAGCTATGAATGCAATTAATTGCAAGGCAGTCTGTAGGGCTGCAGAAGCGCTGGTCCCTGTGCTTCCATGTGGCTACACATGCACATGGGCTGGATCAAGTCAATATGGCTGTAGAAGCACAGGCCAAGAGTGTCCCAGTAGCTACAGATGCAGAGGTGAAGGGCCTCTGGGCAGTATGTCAAGAAACACAGAAACATGCAAAGAATGCATTGGCAGAAAAGAAACAGTAGGCCCATCTAGTCTGCCCCATTTTCCTGCCTAACACTACTTTCCCTAACTACCGTTTTCCTTGCCTAAGAGTTCTCTTCACTATATGGTTACTTGTTGACCATGCGGCCAACACTGCACCATCCCTCCCCAGGCTGGAAGTGGTGTCACACAGCAGTGCCATCTCCCCAGCCTTGGCCCATCCAAGCAGTTCACTTGACCTCAGGCCTCCAAAGTCAGCACACTGGAACAGGATCGCAACACACTACATGCTGGGTTCTTCATAACTTTTTTTTTCTGGAGGGTTAATCCTTTGGCCACACATTTTCAACAGTGTTTTAATATGCCCCCCAAAAAAAAAAAAAAAAATATACACACACACACACACACACACACACACACAACATGGCAAGTCACAGGTGTTATTTAAAAAAATACTGCCCGAAACATCATTTCGTACCCCAAGTGTGAAAACATGTTTTGGGCAAGATTTGAAAAACGATCCAGTCACATTTAATGAGGTGGTGTGAAAAACTGCCATATTGAAAATTGAGATTAAAATATTGAAAATGACCAAAGCTGTGAGTGAACATTTAAAAATATCCATGTTCACTCATAACTTGGTGATTTTAAAAAGGTTTTTTTCCCCCACCAAATTTTCAGTACGGTATTCTTATTTCACACATGAAGTTGGTGGATGACATTTTCAATCTCACCAAAAAGGTGATTTTGTGGCGCAAGACTGTGAAATCACCTTTGGCATGGATTTGAAAAATGTTACCTTCTTTGTTAATTAGGTAGGGTCCCAAAAGGCCATGTTGAAAATGTGCAAGCATATATTGAAAAGCCCAAGTTACTAGTAGAAGTTCAAATGCACTTAAAATATATTGATGGCAACTACTTGGTTTCCCCAGTTCACACTTGCGCTTCACGGATGGGAGGTCTTTTTGCTGAGAGTGGATCTATGCTGAGGGAGCCTCATAGGTGAGAAAGGGGATGTGGGCAATGGGTGCTGCAGGATTGGGTGCCTGTGGCTGTTTTACTAAAGTATCGGTCAGGGATACTGGCAATAGGATTGGGTACCCGCTGTCTGGTAATTCCATCAGAAATGTTGGGAGGGAAAGGGGATACCAGTGGCAGGATTGGGCACCCACTGTCTGGTCAGAAATGGTTCTAAGGATAGGCAGTGTGCATTAGCAATGTGACCAATTTAATTCACACTGCTTTGGTCATCCCTTTCAATTTAAATCACTTTCAATTCCCTTCAAACTGCTTTCATCAGCCAGCCAGTTGACGAAAGCAGTTTGAAGGAAATATTTTTCAGTTAAATCGCTGCCACACAGACAGACAAAGACAGACAGACAGACACGCACAAGCGCACAGAAAAACCTTTATCCTTAGAATGCTCTTTTTTTTTGCCTCAACTGATCATGCTCAGAAAATGGTACAGTTTAACATATTTTAAAAACTTCAAACTTGTGAAGGCATGTAACTGGGCCAGACACATCAAACCTGTAGTTTCAGGTTTCAACATAACAATAAAGATCACTGTTATTCCCCTCTCCACCCACATGCCCATCATATTTCGTACATAGGTTGAACGAGGGCAGAGTTATTTTTTTATGTTTTTAAATGTAATTTTATTGAGCATTCATTAAATCAATCAATCAATCAAATCTTTATTTATTCAGGCGATCATCATTGAGCAAGGCTCATTTACAAGATGGACCTGATAAGGTCAAGTTTCGAGTTGATACACAGCAATTACATCACACACTTAGAAAAGACAGTTATACATACAGAAAAAATGATGTTTATAACACAATGATATACAGTGAATTCACATGTTGAAACTCGGTTAAGAGAAGGTTAAACTAATATCTACAATATGTACAGTACATATATATCCCAATGAGGGCTGGACAGTCACACACATAATGAGTACAAGGATGGTGAAGGAAATATTGGGTGCCATAAAACTGGGGGTGTCTGACTGGAAGGAATATGTCATATATGATTGGAATATAGGTTTGTAGGATGACTATTTTATCTCTAGCGGTAGCAACTGCATTTCTGTGAAGAAGGCTGTACAGTGCTGCTTAAAGGATGTAAATTGAATGATAATGGACAGTTTTAGGGATTTTGTAGGGTGTTCCATGCTATAGCTAGAGAATAGCTGATTGCTGCCCTCCCTAGTTTGGTGTTGACTTTGGGCAATTTGAGCAGGATGATATTGTTGCTTCTTAGGGCATAGGAGCTAGGAGTGGTCTGGTTGAAGCAGTCCAGGATATAGCTTGGGAGTTTTTTGATAAGCTCTGTAGATCCATAGAGCTGCATTTTGCTCCCTGACATGAAGGGGAAAACCATCCAATCTGCGCCATAGAGAGAACAATGGTGGGTATTATATGGCAGGTCTGTAATGAACCATATTGCTCTATGATATAAGGTATCCAACTTTTGAAGGTAGGAGATGGGGCAGTGACTATAGAGGAAGTCTGCATATTCAATGACTGATAGAAAGATGGCCTGGACTAACCTGATCTTTGAGTCTCTGTTAAGGAAGGGTTTTAATCTATAGAGGAGGCGCTTAGGCGAGCTTTTAACAGTTGTTCTAGATGATGAGTGAAGTCAAGTCTGTTGTCAATCCACACGTACTTAGGTATTTAATTCAACATACTCCAGATTTTCTCAAGTATAGTGCATAGCTGGGGAGATTGATTGAAGAGGATGTGTTGGTGGAGTTTTGAGTTGTGAACATCATTGCTTTAGTTTTCTTTGCATTTAGCAGAAGCTTTTCTCGAGTAGCTGATATTGTAACAAGGAAATGAATTACATACATTCCCAAGCAGGTGCTCAGTCCTTTGTAGCTCATTTATATAATGGTAAAGAGGCAGTCCAAACTTCTTCTATGAATAGGGAATACCAAACATCAATATTATAACAAGTGGAAATTGTAACAGACCATGTAACAGTCGAATGCTTAGGCGTATACTATGCTACTTTTTTTTTTAAAACAGCCAAAGCTTAGCAGGTTATGCTAGTTAAAAGATTAATATCCAAGAAACCACATCATACAACAGTCACACATTTGAAACGCAAAACCCCTGCATGATAGTAAAAATCAAAACAAACATGTAAAATGGCAGCACTATTAATGAAGAGAACAGCAAAACAAAAACAAAAAAGCCCCTTTCCCATATTAATAATAATAATAAATTTTATTTGGCTGCGTCTTTCTTAAAACCAAGGCGCATTACAATAAATTACAAATAAAAACATTCTAAAACCATACAATACTTCATATGACTAAAATTAACAGCGGGACAATTAAAATACATCAGCATTATCTGAAAATGCCTTGTTCCATAGAAAGGACTTTAAGCCCTTTTTAAAACCCTCCACCATCATGCACTCTCGACTCCAACGTGGTAGATAATTCCAGAGGGTGGGTGCCGCAAACATAAAAGCTCGGGCACCAGAAGATTTTAAACTAACCCTCGGGATCTCTAGCAACTCCTTGTTGGTGGAGCGGAGTGGACGCATCGGTCAGTAAGGCACCAGGAGCTCTTTCAAGTAGTCAGGGCCCAACCCGTGTAGGGCTTTATAAGTCAGAAGACCTAATTTAAAGGTGATCTGCCATTGAATCGCAGCCAGTGCAGATCTTGAGCACCGTGTGATATGCGAGAACAAGAAGTCCCTGCTAACAACCGGCTGCCGAAGTTCTGCACTAGCTGCAGGTGGTGGATATCTACCCCAGACAGCCCAAAGTAAAGGGAATTGCAGTAGTCCAGGCGAGAGGTCACAAAGGCGTGGATCAGCATAGGTAGGTCGCCAGATGTAACAAGGTGCTTGATCCTGGAGATGTTCCTAAGATGGTAGAAGGATGTCTTAATGACCGCTGACACTTGCGCATGCGAAGTCAGCTGATCGTCCAGAATCACCCCCAGATCTCGTACCCTTTCAGAGGTCGGGAACTCCGCACCTCCCAAGAATAGACCGGAGGCTAAGCATCCACCAGACCCCTTAATCTGGCGACCGGGATCCACAACCAACACCTCAGTCTTCCCAGAGTTCAACTTCAGCCAGCTGGGACCTCATCCAATCCTGGATCTCCCTGAGACAGCTGTTAAACACAGAGAGCTCTATTCTGGTCAGGTACAAAAGATAGAGCTGGGTATCATTGGCATAATAATGAAACTCCAGCCCATATCTTCTCTACAATGTCTCTGAGGGGAAGCATGTACACCGCAACAACATGGGAGAAAGCACAGAGCCCTGAGGCACTTACAGATCAGAGCAGTGGGCTCAGAGGGAAAAATCCCCGATACCACTTTCTGAGTTCTACCTGTGAGGAAGGAAGTAAACCACCTGAGGACCAAGCCCGACAGCCCACAGATGCATCTCAGGCGCTCAAGCAACACCCCATGGTCTATGGTGTCAAAAGCTGCCGACAGGTCCAAAAGGACCAAAATGGACCATTTTTTCTGGTCTCTCGCCATCAAGAGATCATTGAGGACCCAAACCAGTGCAGTCTCAGTGCTGTGTCTCTTACGAAAACCTGATTGAAGAGGATCGTAGATATTATGAATGGTAAGATGGTTGTCTAACTGGGCTGCCACCACTTTCTCGATAACCTTCCCAACAAAGGGGAGGTTCGAGATGGGTCTGTAGTTTACCAGGGAGTCGGGGTCCAAAGATGTCTTTTTCAACACTGGCATCACTACCGCCTCCTTCAGGGAGCGGGGATATTCACCAGTGTCCAGGGAACGCCCGACTATCCTGGTAAGAACCGGGATGATGACATCCCCACAGCCCACAATCAGGCCTGTGGGACCTGGGTCTAAACTACAGCTAGTGGTGCATATACCTAGGACAATCCTCATAATATCCTCGATTTCCAGCCTTGTGAAGGAACTCCAGGTAGGCAAGGTGCTTGCAACCATAGGCTGGACCACTGCAACTCCCATGGAGGAGACGGCGCAAATTTCAGCCCTGATGTCGGCCACCTTATCAGCAAAGAATCGAGCAAGCTCCTCACACTGTAGCTGTGAAAAAGCTCGACAGACCTGCAGACAGGCTGGGTTGCACAGCCTGTCCACAGTTCGAAGAGCTGAGCTGGTCGATTCTGAGCGGCAGCAATTTCTCCGGACAGGAACACGGCCTCTTATGAGTAATTGCTGACTGGTAGAGTTTATAATGCTCTAGAAGTCTAAGATGGTCGGCATCAGAGCTGGACTTCCGCCAACCTCTCTCCAACCTGCGACCAAGTCTCTGCAACTCCCTCAGATCCTGATCAAACAATGAGGATCGGGGGCGAAGGGAGAGAGGTCGCACATGGGTGGGAGCAATTAAATCCAGAGCAGAGGTGACAGCCTTATTATAGGCCTGCACCATTTCTTCCGGATTCATGCTCAACCCAGGAAACTCTGATAGGTCAAGAACCGCAGTTAGACCAGTAGGCGTAACATCCCGTAAAGGGAGGTACTTGACTATCTCCACTGGGGTAGGTCTATGCGAAGGGGTGCCAAAATTGAACCTCACCGTGTAGTGGTCAGACCAACCGACTGGTTCCACCTCCACTTTGGAGGCCTCCAACCCCAGCAGGAAGACTAGATCGAGTGAGTGGCCGTATTTGTGAGTGGCAGAGGTAACTACCAGTGAGAGGCCCAATGAACACATCAATTGGAGGAAGTGCTGACCAAATGGCGAGAGTTCATCATCGATCCAGGCACTGAAATCACCCAGCACCATCAACCTGGGCAACTCAAATACCTGGTCGACGACGAAATCCGCCACTTCCTTTAAGAAAGTTCTCTCATCACCGGGTGGACGACAGACGAGAACCATTCTATAACCTCCACCTGCCATCACGACACTCAAAAGATCTGGTCTCCTCCACTGGAACACTAGTGAGGTCCAATTCGGTCTTAAAACAGACCGCAACCCCCCTCCCCTGTGATCCAATCTCGGGCGGTGAATCACCGAATACTCGGCCGGAACTGCTGCCTCAAAAACTGGGCCTGCATTACTATCCAGCCAGGTTTCGGTAATGCAAGTCAGGTCCGCTGTACCTACCAAGTCTGCAATAATGGCAGTCTTGTTCACAACGGACCTGGCATTGCACAACAACACCGCCCGAGTTGGACAGGACTCCTGGGAAATCCCACCCATCTGCCCACCGTTAACAAAGAGGGTGGTGCCCTTGGGTATGGGAACCAACCAGAAAGGACCCCGGTCGTCACTCCATTTCGCCCCAGGGCATCTTCTGGACTTAACCAGACGAATGCGAACAGCCACCTCCTTCATCCCCCGCTATTCACACCTCCCCACCCTCAGAATCCTACCACGCACAATCCCCAATGCCCTACAATGTTGGTATACAGGGAAGGACAAAGGGGGGGCACAAAAAAGGGCGGAGGGCATATTACAATCTAAAGGCCAGTGCAGCATACATCTTTCACCATGTACTGCTAGGTTTTGAGTATTCGTGTTACCACATTTCAACAGACAGAAATAAATAAGGCCACAACAGATGAAAAAACTGCATCACAGCTTGATCCCATGGCGTTCCAGAAAGTCTCCGTGTGTCTAGTCCATGCAGGAGAAAAACTCCCTAGTCATAACAGAGTCATAAAGATTGCCTTATTAAGTGAACTCATAATAAGTAGCAGTAAAAAGCATATACATCATAACAAAATAGCCTCAGAAGTAGTAAAGTTTACTCACCTAGCTCTGTAGTATTAGAAGCGAGACTCTTGTTACCAGATTGTTTTACTAGTCTACTTCCCACCTGGTAACGTAAAAAGCAAAAGGGAATCAGGGATGCAAAGAACTTTAGTAAGTTAGTACAGGCAAACAGAAACTCTGGTTACACTTTGAGTGTCAGTTAACTACACTGTAGTTACACTGTAGTTGCAGTGCAACTACAGTGTAACTATATGCAACAAATATGCAACTATTGTGTAATTACCCTGCTGCATGTTTAGGTGTCCTTGCTCTTAGACCCTTCTCTACGAGTGTCTGCTTCCACACGTGGCGGAACCCATCT
Source organism: Neoceratodus forsteri (assembly GCA_016271365.2). Classification (NCBI taxonomy): domain Eukaryota; kingdom Metazoa; phylum Chordata; order Ceratodontiformes; family Ceratodontidae; genus Neoceratodus; species Neoceratodus forsteri. Next base: position 443,850,053 of record CM028136.1, on the reverse strand, counting down.
GCTTCAAATCTCTCCAGTAGTTGGATCATGTCTTTAGGGTCGAAAAAGGAGTAGGCTTTATTTTGCAAAGTTAAAGCCAGGTGGGCAGGAGCAGTAAGTTGGATGGGATCTGTTTTTGGGGGCAATCATTCTTCACCTTGTCGAAGGCCTTATGCCTCTGTTGTGTGGCATATGACCAGTCTTGGAAAAACAACATTCTCTGCCGCTCTACAGTCAAAGATTAATGTTTGCCAGAAAGGAAGCCCAACAGTAAAGACCTTGCACGGTTTGATTGGGTTTTGGTCCTGCGTAATGCAACTTTGTAGGTCTTTTCCAAGCAAGGAAGTTCTGATAGACACAGCTCAGTACACAGCGAGGTCCCAGTAAAGCTCAGAACAGCCCTCCATTACTCCTGGTATGTTCCTAGCACATAGTTGATTCTCTCAGCAGTTCTTCAGAAGACCCAGATCGCAGTGAAGAATTCTCCTTTACTAGGTTGTTAGCTACAGTGACTGCTCTGTCCACATGGGAGTTAGCATCTGCTGTACTGAGTTTATGAACTACTCAACGGTTGATAATCTGCTAGTAACAATGTCTAATTTCTTGTCCATAGTAAAGACTGAAGTACAAAGTTGGGGACTGTTCTTTCTAGCGCTTCTTGGGCTGCTCCCATGCAACCCTTGACCCTATTTGAGCTTGTACAGAAGCTTTTGGCGCTTCCTACTGCCCTCCATGCAACTGAAAAAAAATTCTGCATGGATTCTGGAGTGGCTGTTTTTCTCAGGTCCCCCATGTTGGATTTAGAAGCCGTTGTGTCAAAAATGCTCCTTCTGGTACCCAGAAGATATAACCATAGCAGGTTTAAACTTCTGCTCTGTTTAGAGGTGGAAATCTACTTCAAATAGCAAAATGCTGCCACTCAGTGTGATGACTTGCCATTCCCCTTGCTTAACACGTGGTCAGTTAAGGTACAATAAAAACAAAATATATATATATATATATATATACATATACACACACACACACACACACACACATACACACACACACACACACACACACACACACACACACACACATATACATACATACATATATATATATATATATATATATATATATATATATATATATATATATATACACACACATATACATATACATACAACACACATACACACACACACACACACACACACACACACACCTATCTATATATCTATAGAGAGAGATCTATCTATAGATATATCTATATTCTCTCTCTCTCTCTCTCTCTATATATATACATATATACATATAGAGAGAGAGATCTATCTATAGATATAGATATCTATCTATATGTCTATATCTATCTATATGTATACACATACATACATATATATATATATATATATATATATATATACACACACATATATATATATATATATATACACATATATACACACACACACACACACACACATATATATATATATATATATATATATATATACACACATATACATATACACACACATATACATATACACACATATACATATACACACACACACACACACACACACATATATATATATATATATATATATATATATATATATATATATATATATAGAGAGAGAGAGAAAAAATATATCTATATATATGTCTCATCTACGTACAGAAATTGCTTGGAATTTATTGGAGAATGAGCATTACATGACCGTGCATATATTAGAACGTGACAGCACACCTGCACTTTCACCCCAAAAACAATTTTGCCATTTAGATTTTTTTTTTTTTTTTTATTATCAGCAAAAAATGGCAGAAAATTCCATTTTTGTTCACTTTTTCAAAAGAACAAAAGTGAATAACTTTAGAACGAAAAATGCCAGCATGATATAGTAAGTTGTTCAGCACAAAAATATCTATAAAATGAGTGGCGTTTAATGTATACCTTTTAAATTTTTGTTTTTATAAATCGGCAAAGAAAAAAGGCAAAATAATTCAAATTTTTCTTCACTTTTTCAATGAACAAATGCTCCCCAAAAAGCAAAAGCAAAATAACTGTACATCAAACGTTTTCATTATATACTAGCCATAATGTACGGTCATGGGGCTCAATGAGATCAACAGAAGTAGCAGTAAATCTCAGAAATCATTCCTAAACAAGTACTGTAACTGTACAAGAAGCTGAAGTTAGTCAGACATTTCAAAGCTTCCTCCTCCTCCTCCTCCTCCCACTCCCACCTTCCCAATCATGTCTATCCCAAAACATATGTCTGTATAAACAGAACATGACATGACCTGATTGAAGATATATTTATCTTCATTTGAGGCCAATGATATTACAGATCTCACTTGTGGATTTGCCACTTATGAGATACAATATCATCATTAACCTCTCATGAAGATAAATATGATATGTTCAGTCAGGCTATGTCATATCCCCACAACACGTGTACGGACAACCAGTAAGATAAATTCTTATCTTAACCCAACATTGCAAAGGGCAGGTCACAATGACCCAACATAGCAAGATAATATCTTGCAAAGTAGGTTATATCACAGTACATACTGAGGCAATCAGAGAGCAGCTTTAAAGGAAACCTTGGATAAGTGTTTTGTGCTGCAGACCAGTTTGCTCAGGGTATTTTTTTTTTTTTTTTTACTGTGGCTGTAAGTGTTAAGCTGTCCCCAGTTGTGCCATAATCTTTTTTTTTTTTGTTTAATTTTTGTACTGGACAGTGCCACGTGGAGCTTCAGTGCCTCTCTCCCTGAGCTCAGGATATGCTAATGAGACAAACACTGTGAGCGACATTTTTGTTCCACTGCCAGGGAAGTGTGTATGTAGCAAAATTCAAACGTTTCTCACAGCATCCACATATCCATTTCTGATCCTCACTGTGAACAGTTACCTTGCCCATGAAGTTCCCTTTCAAGTCGCTGGAACAGTAGTCCTGTTCTTTCTTCAGTTTTTGAGTCACTAGCATTGCTTTCTGCTTAGTGTATCCTGAACTAGCTGTAACATGCAGTGCCATTACGGCAAACCAAACGCTTGTTGCATGGACTTCTCATGCACGCGGGACACTCACTCACACGTTCGGTGCCGCACATACAAAGCTAAGAGTTCAGTAATGGTGTATGTTTATCATGGGCAGTGTTGTTCGGTGCACACCATATGCAGCGCATTAGCATGAGCATAACAAATTTCAGCATGACATTCTGAAGTGCTTTGTTTGTGCCTCAGTACTGTCACTACACAGTCCAAACTAAAAAATACATATTCCAGTGACCACGTCGTAGTGTGATAACAGAGTCATTGGGCACTGCTTATTTTTTTTCCACTTGTCACAGTATTCAGTGGCCATAGTCATGCAGGAGGTCAAGTTATTCTGTGTTGCAGGAAGTCATAAGCTCAGCATGCATGAACCCAAACCCTTTGTGTACCACTGAGATATCCCATGTGTTTTATTCCATGCAAATGTTAGCTAGCTGTGACAAGCTGTATGCACTTCACATTAGCTTATGTCCCTCATGCCTGACTGGTCACTGAAAAGGCATCACAATCGTGATTTCACATTTCTTTAATGATTTTTGCTAAACAATTGTGCCAACTTAGTCATGACAGTCCCTTTTTCAGGTAATACACACAAAAAAGGGACTGTCTTCATTCAGTGTGCATAAGCTCATGTGAAGTACATACAGCTTGTCACACCTAACTAACATTTTCATTGAATAAAACACATAAGATATCTCAGTGGGGCACGAAGGGTTAGGGTACATGCATCCTGAGCTCATGACGTCCTGCAACACAGAATAACTAGGTTCATGTAGTCTGCTAGAAACCAACACAGTCATTTAAAATTACATTATTTTTATACCAGGCCCCCTCCTCACCCCCCATCCATAATGGGGGAGGGGTGTGTGCAAAATTAAGAAAACCTGCCTTGTCCAGTCATTCCCCACTCCATGCAGTATAACATTCTTTCAGTTTCTGTTCATCACTGATACAACAAAACTGTGTGTGGAACTAGGAAGGAGGGTTGGAGTGGAACAAACAGCTCTGGCCCCCTTCCAGGCTGCACATACCTTTACACTGCATCAGTGACTGAAAGAGATGGCATGCTCCAGAGGAGGATGACTGGCAAGCTGAAATTTCCCACTGCTGGCCCCCCAAATCATAGACTGGAGGTTAGATGGGGGCCCAGGATTACAGTAATAGCATTCTGGGGATTTGGAGGACTGGGCTAAGGAGTGGGATGGCTCAAATGATATTTAAAAAACTCTTTTCTGTCTCAGAGGATAAGAAAATATAGTGGAGGGTGAGAAATCTGGAGTTGATTGTGGGTGGTGGTGAGACTAGCTCTCGGCAGCTGGAGAGGGATATAGCTTTTTTTTTTTTTTTTTTTTTTTTTTAATTTCTTTAAGTCTCCTGAATATTTTCCTGAATACACATGACTAGAGAATAATACTCTATTATTTCAGAAACATGGCTCAACAAAAGGATCTTGGATGTAAGTTTGCAACTAGATGGATATCAGTTTTTAGAAAGGATAGAAACAAAAGGGGAGGACTTTTGACGTATGTCAGTTTACATCTTGATGCTAGGAACTAAATTGTGATTCATTGAATAAGGGTTTGGAAGCAGTTTTTGTTGAAATACGAATTCCATTTATTAAACCTTTATTGGTTTCAGGAATATATATACACCTCCTAAATTAGAGAATACTATTTTCTTGTGCCTTCAAATGTTTCTGGATAAGTTTAGGCTTACTCATGAGTTATTTGTAACTGGTGATTTCAAAGTAAACTGGTTTCAGGTGGAACCTACTAATAGCCTAATTGAGTTTCAAGAACAACTTTAGTTTTCCCAATTACTGTCTGATCCTACTAAGATCAATTGTAAGAATGTAAAAAATTCCTGTTTGTTAGATCTTATGTTTACTAATCAGCCATCAGAATATTCTCATAGTGGTATATTGCCTGATCATTTTTCTGATCACCAGGTAATATTTGCTTTATGTAAACATCAAAAATTGACCAAGCAGGCTCAAACAGTGCAGTGGAGAAACTTTGAGAACTTTAATTATTTACATTTTATGAATGATGTTGAAACAATTGATTAGGACAAATTAGAATTAATACCAACAGTCTCAGATGCATGGAAATATTTTCAGGAAGAATTTACATGCATTTGAAACAAACATGCTCCCCTGCAAAGAAGGAAGGTAAGGGTAAATAATCAAAATTGGTATAATGCCTCTTTACATAAACTAAAAAAAGAAAGAGATGCCCATTGGCACAGAGCCAAAGCCTCTGGCCTAAACACTGACTGGTTCCTTTATAGACAGACTAGAAATAAGTACCTTAAACTAATTAGAAAAACCAAGCAACTTTTTGGGGGTCCTTTTTGGAACAATATCAAAACCAAAATCCCAGATTTTTTTGGAGTACAATAACTAAATTAAGGGGTAAAACAGATAAGGGAATGATTGATAAAATAAACATACAGGGTGATTTGTTTCCATTGGGTAAAAAATGGTAAACAAATTTAATAAATATTTTGTTGACGGACTAAAGATTTGGGGTAACAATTTATTAGATAACTTAGAAACCAGACAGTTAGAAAATATAAGTGAATATATGGGGAAACTTTTTAAATTCCGAAATATTGAAACACATGAAACAATGAAAGCTCTTTTAAAACTAGATACAAAAAAAGCTACTGGCTTGGACAACCTAGATACCAGATTACTGAAATACGCTGCCCCTTTTATTGTATATCCTTTGACTTATCTATTTAGTTTTTCATTAAATACAGGAGAATTCCCTAAAGATTGGAAGATTGCAAATATATCACCTATTTATAAGGGTGGATTCCATAATGAGATTAGTAACTATCATCCCATTTCTTTATTGCATGTTATCTCCAAGTTGTTTGAAAGCTTAGTGACCACTCAATTAACATGTTTTTTAGAAGATAACAGATTATTGAACCCATATCAATCAGGATTTAGATCTTCTCATAGTACACAAACAGCCTTGGCTAAAGTGGTAGGCAACCTGCAGAGTAGTCTGGACAGGAGAATGTCCGTGGGTGCATTATTTGCGGATTTATCTAAAGCTTTTGATACTTTGCACCACAGCGTTCTCCTGTCCAGACTACAAGACACTGGGGTAAAAAGGAAGGAGTTGATTTGGTTTACCTCCTACCTGCAGAATAGGGCATAATTGGTAGAGATAGGCTCCTTTAAGTCAGAGCAAATCAAAATAAAAAAGGGAGTTCCTCAAGGGTCAATATTAGGCCCATTACTTTTCAATCTTTATGTTAACAACTTAGAGTTCAGCAACCAGGAAATACACTATCATATACACTGATGATACAGTTATATATAGTGAAGGAAAGGACACCAAAAGCATACAAACAAAATTACAAACAGCTTTTAATAACTTGCAGGCTTTTTTTTCAGAAACATCATTTGTGCCTAAATATAAAAAAAAAAAACAAATGCATCTTATTCTCTAGGTCTGTTGAAGCTAAAAATCTTGAAATTAAATCTTCAGATGGAACTATAATACAACAGGTAGATAGTTACAAATACTTAGAACTGACTTTAGACACTAAGTTAGCCTGGAAATTACATATTGATATTTTGAAAAAGAACTTGGGCAACAAACTAGGAGCATTATACAAAATAAGGCAGTATTTGTCTCCAGACATTAGATTAAAGGTGGTAAATAGTATGTTACTTCCCATCCTAGATTATGGGGGATATGTTTTATGAAGGGCAGCAGGGGGACTACTTGCTGGACTGGACACCCTATACAACAGGTTGGCACGTTTTACACTAGAAGTACCTAGAGAGACCCATCACTGCAATTTATGCAGATCTTTGCAGTGGTTAAAACTGAGCGATAGAAGAGAATGACATCTCCTTACATTAATGTATAAAGCTTATACATTTAAATCACCACAGTATTTACTAGATTTATTCTCTTTTAGGGAAATTAAACCTAACTTAAGGTCTGCCCATGGTTTGGAATTTGATGTTCCTAGATATAATTCAAACCTGGGCAGATCTGTTACTTGGGTAAAGGGGCCTGTAATATAGAATTCACTACCTATCTCCTTACATCAAAGTAAACAAGAAATTAGACTGGAAACCATAAATCAGTGGTGTAAAACTAAATCAGGTACATTGCTACCCTGCTGTATGGGTGTAGTTACTTACAAAAGATTATATTATACCTGTTCAGCATTTGTATGTGCATCTAGTGTCCAAATTTTAAAATTGCATTTGCATACATAATTTTGTATGCTGTATCTAAATGTTAATTTCATATATAATGTTGTTTGTGTAACTAGTATGTTTTTAACTTCTAACAAATGGACCTCCTTTGAAATGAGCTTTGCACAACGGAGTATGTAACAATTTTTCCAATTCATAAATTTTGAATAAAATTTTAAACAACAAACAAACGTTTTCCTTTTTAGGGACAACTTTCTCCCACACCAGCCTTCTCCAAGACCAATGCTCTTCATGGCCAACATTCCTCAGAACCAGCAATCTTATTCCTGCATCCTACCACAGCATTATCTGTCCTGGTGACCTATTTTGATCCAGTCAGCTGATGGCATAAGGATTCTGTTACTTCTTTTGCTTGCTTTTGGTCTACAACATCACCCATTATGGTGACCCACTGGAGGCCCAATCATTTAATGAGAGGAGGATCCTATTACTTCTTCTTCTTCTGCTATAGAGTAACACCTGTCTTAGTGACCCATTGGGGATCCAATTAGCTGATGCCACAAGGATCTTACTACTTTTTCATCTTGCTTCTGGTCCACAGCATCACCAGTCCCAGTGACCCGATGGGTTCAAACACTCAACACCATGATGATCCTGTTACTTCTTCTTCTTCCTGCATTTTATCTTCACTTACATTTGTCATGGAGGCCCATTGATGGCCTGAGCAGCTGATGCCTCAAAAATCCTATGATTCATTGTCATGTGAATGTTTCCTATACTTTGCCCAGACAGCACCAGTGGGATCCAGTTTTCTTAAGCTTTTATTCCCTGTGTATGCTGGGACTGATAACTCCTCTGATGAAACCCCTTTGACGTTTCACCTCTGACAGACCCACCAAACTTCTGGCATTGTTTGAGAAATGCTATAAGAGAGAAAACCAAATAGCATTGTGCTGACAGCAGGTACTGACCTTTGATGTATTGCCCCTTATTAGACTGTAACTGCTAATTGTAAGCTCAAGTTGGTTATTTATATGATTAATGATATTTTTTTTTTAGAGTCAAGACAGTCATCTCATACAGGTTAAGATAATTTTATAGTGTGACCTGGCCATGGTTTATCTGAACTTTTAAAGTTATACATTGAATAAATATTTAGAGTATAAGAATGCTAAGGATGTTTGTATCTTATGTCCTGTTCTTTGCCTGTGTGTTCACTGTTACTCTTGCTCCAATAAATCTCATCTCTTGTTCTTTGAGTATGACTCCTGTCTCTATGTGTGTGATTAAAGAGGATCACTGAATCAATCCACCTGTACCTACTGTCACCCCAGGCACCCTCACTACATACTGTGCGTACAGTGTCTCTCAGGACTATGTTGGTTTTTCATGTAAGGGCCTGCTATTAATGAACCTCTGAGAGGTTATGTGGGATTGGGATCCTGAGTCTGTAATCTGGTATTGAAGTGAAGTGAATTGATTTTAACAGAACTGAACTACAATTAACTGCATGATGTAGCTGACTTTACTGAGGCCTAGAATGGTTCAACCTGTGTCTGAATGACATGTGGCATGGCATTGTTTGAGATTAGGGATTGGACTATCAGTCACCTGATGAGACTGTGTTTCAACCTGCTTCAGGGAGGTAAGAAGTAGTAGTGAAAAAGCCTATGATAATAAATTATAGTGGTTGTGGGGAACTACTGTGAGTTCATGGGCAAAGGAAACCTGATCTGCAAGTCCTGAATATGTTTCCTGCTTCAGAAATCTATATATGTGTATGGAAATTGCATTTATTGACTCTGAGCTTTAGCACCATGCCTGACAACCCTCAGGACCGCACACACCATGTGTTCGCCTTCACGGTTTCCTTGGTACTAGGAAATCTGGTTGGTCCCATCTCCTGGGTGGGAGAACCTCATATGTAACTCATCTACCAAGGGATGGCTTGCACATCTCAACATCCAAACATTAAGGTCTGCTTCAGACATCATATTTTATTTTTTATTGAAACAATTTTACCTAGTAAAGAGATATACAGTAATCTCATTTTCAGTAGCAAGCTGGGGAAAATGGAGAGGAGAACATTATGGTAGGATATGACAAGGCAGGGAAAAAGTCAGAATATACAGTTGTTGAAGTACAACAAAATAAAATCATAGTAAAACAAATGTTTACATTTATATTTATAGCCAATGTTTTAAGATTACAGCAAAATAATAATCACTAGGTAATGCTGTGGAATATAATCTAAATAAGATCCCACTTGTACAGTTGTGCTGGAACAAAAGCAAAGGTAGAAATCCTGATATGTCATTTGGGAAGTAAACATTTTTGTATGTTTACAGTATTTTATATATTCCCCAACAGATTAACCTGGTCCAGTATAAGTTGAGTTGCATCAGTATCCCTCCCCCAGGATGAGACTGAAAACAAGAAGTATTTAATTAGCCCCCTTTCCCATTCATCAAAAATTAAATACATCAATATCCAGATACTGTGCTGCAGTCTCCACTTGACATGCATCTGCATGCTACATTCTTAAATTGTAGCATTTCAGCATGTGCATTTATTAGAAATTATATAATGGCAAGAAAGAATGTCTGTTCCTGATTGGTCAGACTGGGACTGCAGCCTGGATTTTATCCCAGCATAACATCCCATTTGTAGTCCCAGTACACTCAGGACTGTAGCAAATTTAAAAAAGAAAACATTCCACAGCCATCACTAGGAACAACTTCAATGGCCCCGCTCTGTTCCTAAACATGCTCCATGAACCACTGAGATGCGATGAAATGTCCCCCCATCCAGTCGACAACATATCTCCCAGTACACAACACACAAGCACTGTACCAGGAGAAGCAAACAAAAAAACATGAAAGTAAACAGAAGTGCCCTCCTTCTTTACTTGCTCTGCTCCATGTGACACTGCAGCATTCCCATAATGACAGCCATGCTGACATCATGAAATACAAGCACTCCGAAAGAGACAAACATCTTTTTTTCCTCCCAGGATTACCTGTGCTGAATTCTTTCCACTGCTTTAACTTCAATACGGCTTTACCATAGATGACCATGATGTCCAAGTGAGCATCTTTTCAAAGCACTGCCACGCGGCACTCAGCTTCACATACAGCAGGAGCAGAGCTGGGCACTGAAAAAAACATAGGGACTGAAATATAGGACCATCACAACAACAAAGAAATAAGTGGGGGGGCACAGAACCAGTTATCAGGGTCACAGCAAAGAATGAACGGCAGACCACATAGAAGCAGTCACAACACAGACCATAAAGTTGCATACATGCATCAGCACCACCTGCTGCACAAAAATCTATGTATGAACTCTTTTTTCAATTAGTATACCTCCTCCAACAAAAACTAACAAAAAATCTATTTTAAACACATTTTCTCATTTGATTTCCTTTTTTTCTAATACACGAGCCATTGTATAATAGGAATAATGCCCTCCAGGGTGGGTGTTATGCTGGGATGTGCTGGATGTCCTCGGCCTATGGCCTTGGGCCCAACCACCCAAGGCAGGATGTTATCCCAGCATACCACCCACCCTGTTGGGCTTATTCCTTTATTATAACAGGTTACAAAGATAAACAAAATCACATATGCTGCAATAATGCAAAGCATCCTGGAATACATTTGGGAATCACCATGAAAATTTAGACTGTCTGCTTTAAGCAGGAAGGCACAGTGCCAAATGACCTCTCACACAGTCTGCAAAGGCTGAGACCTGAAAACACAGATGTACGTTTTAGCTTTCTCAGGTCTTAGCAGTGTGCTTTATCTGTATCTCAACCAGGCTTTGTTGTCCATGCCCTTTTTACCATTGCATAAGTGCTTTCATGCTGAGGTTCTTTGTCTTTTTAGATTAGCAAGGGTTGCTAAAAAATTCAGGTATAGTACCTCATTGGTTGAAACCTGGTCACATGAGGGTATGCAGACCTTTAGGTAGCATGCTCGAAGGCATGCTATTTGAAGTGTAATGCTCAGGAAAAGTATGTTATTTCAAGTGTAATGCAGAGGTCAATGATCAGTACACAGATGTTCCTGTGCAAATAAAACAATCAAATCCAATCAGGTCACAAGCCCTTTTGCCCTTCCCCATCCAAGAACTACCAAATCAGTCATTAAATCTAACAGTCACAAAGCCTACTCTAACACTGCCTGACCACACAGCATGCAAATTCAACTGAAAAAAGAAACAAATACCTACTATAAATACATCAACCAAACATTTTTAGCACACAGAACAAGCTAACATACAGTACGTCAAAGTAAACAACAAATAAAAATGCCCACATAAACTAGAACTGCAAATAAATTCATGAAAGGAAGTCACACAAACCTTATCATCTACAGAGTAAACTTTTAAATCCCCAAAGTAATTAATTCAATACCAAACATACCTGAAAGCAGCACAGATTTCTTGTTAGTTACACCCTGCAAGCTGAGCTCAAACTTCACTGCAGGATGAACTCACTGTGCACTGTCATGTGATATGAAAGCAAGGCTGTGAAACCTTTTTAGGGCTGCAGTGGGTGGAGCCCTGCAGACCTCTTGCTTTCAGAAAAGGACACCGCATTCCTTGCATTGTTTGCAATTGAACAACATGTTGGAGTTATACCACAGTCGCCTCTGTGTCCATGGAGCACTCCACTCACACTACACTATCTTTATTCCAAAGAAAATTGGGGGAGTATGGCCTGGTGGCACTGAGGGTTGAGGTGCTGGATGCCACACCTCATGCCACCCTGGTGACCCAGGTTCGGACGTGAGCCCAGGGTGTCAGGGGTTGGCAGGGGAGGGATGGGATTGAGCATCCGGAGGACTGCACTCTCATCCTGGGGAGGGATCCAGGGAATCACTGCTCTGTAGCGGCCCCTGGTGATGACTGGGGGCACTACTGGAGCAGTGCAGAAAAAGGTTAGAGTGTGGCAGACATCAGCGAGTTGCAACGTCATTGTACACTCACACTCCAGGGGACCACATAAAGGGAGGAAAATGGAAGCACAAAGTCCATGGCAGCTTGATAGCCACAGCTTCACCAGCCAGCGTATGTCTGGAAGAGGCATGTGCTGGTAATGGATCCTGGCCAGGCATAGGGGCATCGGAGGGGGCCCCTCTCAATGGTACAGTAGCACATGTCAGTTGGGCATGCACAAAAGCTCATGGGTCAGTGGTGAGGAGAAGTGGTGGCTGGAGGTAGGCAGGGACTGTGGCTGCAGGAGGGAAAAATAGAGATGAGCTAAATAAAAGTCAGGGGCATCCTGATTGCAACACTGAGATTGGGCATCCCAGTGTCACTCTTCTGTTTGTGGGGGGTGGGGTGGTGGGTGCTGAGAGGGAGGGTCAGTGAGGGATGTCAATAATTTAAAAGAGAAAAAATTGGTGGTCATGGCACAGTCCGCCATCTCCAAGATGGCCAGTCTACTGTGCATGCCTGGTGACTAGCGCATGCACAGTGGACTATGCCAGCCATCTTGGTCATGGCAGAGTGTGCTGTGACTGCCATTCTTTTTTGTCTTTTAAATTATAGGTATCCCCTCACCTGACCCTCTTTCTCAGCATCCACCTCCCACCCCCCCAAGAAACATAACAGTGACACTGTGGGTGCCTAATCCCACAGTGTTGCATTTGTGTTCCATGCCCCTTTTTATACCCCCAGAAACATTAGAGTGATTATGGGGGCACCCAGTCCCCCAATGTCCCCATCAGTTCTCCTCTGTGTTTTCTTGGTAATATTTCCCCACCTGACCCTCCCTCTCAGTGCCCACAAGCACACACTCTGCCCCAGAAACATAAGAGTGACACTGGGGGGTGCCCAATTCCCCAGTGTTATGATCTGGAACCTTGTTTTTTTTTTTACATCCTGTAAAAAGAAAACCATTCATCAATGTCTTTTGGTGCTGATTTTGTCCCCCCCACCTGACCCTCACACTCAGCACCCACCACCTTGCACCCCCCCAAGCCCTTACTTACCCATCGGGGGTCCAAAGCTGCAATCCTGTCTGGACCACAGACATGTCTTTACTCTTCAATGCTGGATCATGAACTGAGGAAATCAGGTATGCAGTTCAGTGTACTTCAATGGGGTTTTGAACTCAGTAGCATAACTTGGCCATTTTTCAATATCTTTGCCCAGAATTTTTAACATACCTTCTTTGGGACATCACCTCATGAACAATGCAAGTTACATTAGGTAAATTTGTCCTGAAAGGTGATTTCATGGTCACTGCATGAACTCACCTTTCAGGCAGGAGTTGAATATTTTCTCAACCATTGTACAAGAGGTGGGGATGCTTATGTTGAAAATTTGGTGTAAAAATATTAAAAAAACAACAAAGTTATGAGCCTACATTGAATTTTCAGACCACAGCCTCATAAATTTGGCAATTTTCTATATTTTTACCCCAAATTTACAATATAGCCATATCTTTATAGCACCTCATGAATGTGACAGCTGTCATTTTTCAAATCCTGGCCTAAATGTTTTTTTTTTTTTTTACATTGCAAAGGGAAATTTCATAGTCCCTGTGAGAAATCACCTTTACAGCAGGCATTGAGAATGTTATCTGCCATTGCTTATGAGGCGGGGTCATAAGAAGGCTATGTTCGAAATGTGATGTAAAAATATTAAAAAACAACAAAGTTATGAGCCTACATTGAACTTTGTGAATGCAGGCTTGTAACTTTGTTAATTTTCAATATTTTTACCCCAAATTTACAACATAGCCATATCTTTATAGCACCTCATGAATGTGACAGCTGTCATTTTTCAAATTCTGGTCATTTTTTTTTTTTTTTACATCCCAAAAGGTGATTTCACAGTTCCTGCAGTAAATCGCCTTTCAGACAGGAGTTGAAAGTTTTTCCTGACCTTATTCATGAGGTGGGGTCATAAGAAGGCTATGTTTTAAATTTGGTGTAAAAATACAAAAAAAAAACAAAAAAAAACAAAGGTATGAGGCTATGTTGAATTTTGCAAATGCAGGCTCATAACTTTGGTAATATTCAATGTTTTTACACCCAAATTTTCAACTTAACCATTTCTTTACGAACCTCATGAATGTGACAGCTGTCATTTTATAACTCCTGCCCAAAATGTGTTTCTGCATCCTAAAATTTGATTTTGCAGTCCCTGCTAAAAATCACCTTTAGGCCAGGAATTGAACTTTTCTCTGCCTGTCTTCATGAGGGTCATAACAAATCTATATTGAAAATTTGGTGTAAAAATATTAAAATAGCAATTTTCACATTTTTTCTTTACCACAAATTCTTTAGCTGCAGCCCTATCAACTCTGGCCAGAGTTTTTTTTTAATTGTCAGCACCATACAAAACATGCTTTGTAGGCACTGTTCTTAACATATAGAATAAAGTATGGAGTGGTGTGTGTAACAAGAAGTTTACACACACCCGAGGGGTTAGATGCTGAATAAACCCCGAGAGCGAAGCTCGAGGGGTTTGTACAAGCATCTAACCCATTGGCTGTAATGTACTTCAAGTTTACACATACACCACTCCATATTTAATTTATATAATTGCAGGATCTCCCCTTTTTGGCCACAGCAATTATATAAAATAGCAGTTTCAGTGCAGTCGTGCTCCAGTTCGGTTTTCGTCTGGTTCTTACGTTTAGATTTTCGGAGGTTTCACGTGTGTTTTTTTTTTTTAATAATTAAAACTTGTATCCTGTAGAAAACAACTGTTTTTTTTTTTAAATGTGACTTACTGCCGTGCCATGATTCTTTGGCAGCTAGGTTGTGGTCGAGCACAGAGTGGCGAGCCAGAAAGGGAAAGACTACAGCAGACGCATGCGCAGAGATAGTAGAACCGTGTGCGTGTTTGCCATTCTAAATGCTCCTTTATAATGGCAAATTATGCCACAGTCTCCCTATAGCAAAAAGGGGAGACCCGTTAATTATAACACTATTTCTTTCATTATTAAAACCCAAACCTGAAATTCCAGTGAAGGTATTATATTTTGTAACATACTTTGTGGTAGTTAACAGCCCTCACTTTTGGTTCAGGCAACAAACTCACCACTTGGTGTGTTCCTATGATATAATAGCTGCTCAGTTGTATCTTATTCCTTACCTAATGCATATTGTGAAGTGAGTAAATATCTTAAACCATAAGAAAAATAAAGAAGGGGAAGTATGGGAGGTGCCTAAAAAACATCTTGTAAAAATAGAAGAAACAGCAAAAGAATTGAAGCAATTAAGTCAACAAGGCAGTATAACCTGATGCAATATCAGACTGGGTGTGGAGGGAAGGGGCAGATTTAATTGCCCCTTGAATATGTAATGTATTCAATAAATCTATCATTTTAGGAAAATTACCAAGTCAATGGAAAGGGACCCATGTAATTCCTTCACCAAAAACTCCTGTGCCACAGAATGTGAGGAAAGATTTTGGGCCCATCTCACTTACTTGTGTGATATCCAAAGTACAGTATGTGAGGATTTTATTACAAGATGGAGATGTTAGAATTCATTTCAACTGAAATTGATAAAAATCTGTTTGGATCATTAAAGGGGAGCTTGACAACATTGGCAGCCATAAAGTTCATGGAACTGTGTATGAAATCTCAGGGCGAGGGCCTTGATAATGATAAACAACCTAAAAACTGACAAATCCTGTATCAAGTATGTGGATGATGCCACATTAATTGATAAATTTACTGAAACAAGTCAGAGTACCATGCAGAATGATTTTAAAAAAAATAGAAGTGTGGTCAAAGCAGAATTTTATGCAGATAAATCCGGATAAAACCAAAAAAATTAGGTTTGGGAAAATAACAAATTGGAGTCCCCCCTTGTTTTTGAGGGGTTGCAGTTAAGATGGCTGAAAGTGTTAAATTGCTAGGAATTAAAGTACAACATGATTTCAGCTGGAAAGTGTAACTGAGGCTTGGATCAGGACACATAAGCAGACCAGGAGAAATTGTAAAAATTCACAAATAGTGATGTATTATTATAAGTAACAAGAGAGTTAAAAACCAAAATAAATGTACCAACTGGTTTTCAGCATAGGCAGTCCAAAAAAACAAAGTCCAATTTCTGAGTTCAGAACTGAAATCTTCAATCAACCAGCTCTGTGTTATATTTGGTCTCCCAATCCCCCTGAAGACACTTGCTCTCCTCTTTTTATACACAACTTCAGAACCTTATCAGATTCTAGCTTCCAACAGAGCATTCTGACCCAGAACTTTTATAATCTTGCCAGTTTCCAGCTTCCTCCAGATCACTGTGACCTAGAGCTTCAGAACCTTGTCAGTTTCTCACTTCCAGAGCATTGTAACCCAGCCACAGGACTCTTTTGCTGATAGATTCCATCATTCTGAGATCAAAAGGTCAGACATTGTTACGCTTTGCTAATAAACTCATCTCAACAGTAATAGCTATATCTAGTTTACAAATCAGTGAACCCAGTCTCATACATATTTTTTATTTATTTATTTATTGAGTCTTGGATTACAACACCTTTGAGCAATACAACTCATTTACAAAGGTTCCATGTCAGTAGTACAAATACAAAATGAGGTAAACAATAGATAAGTAAATAGCGGACATCAAGAATATACTTCAAACTAATACATCGAAAGCAATCAAAATAGCACTGACTGTTACTCAATATACAGTAGAGTGGGCTAGAAGAGAGGGCAGCCTGGGAGGCCTTGTCAAAATCTAGAAGAGAAAGCAATGGGGTGTAAGGTGGGGGATGGGAGAAACAAGACTGAGAAGGAGATGAGTTGCACAGGAGGCTGAGCGGAGTTGCAAAGGAGGTAATGGGGATAGAGAGATGAGGGGAAGGGGAGGTAGATGGAGGGAAATGGGGCAATTGCAGAGAGAATGGGGAGCGCTGGCGAAGTGAGGGTGAGGAAGACAAATTACTAGTAGAGGGAAAAGGGGTGGTGTTTAGCCAGGGGAGGGGGGCAGCCTAGCAGGCCTTGACAAAACCCAAGACAGAGAGAGTAATATGGATGGGAGAGAGAGGTAAGAGAGAGAAATGTAGGGGGAAGGAGGGGAAGAGGTTGCAAAAGAGGTGGCATGAGATAAGAGAATGGGTGAGGGGTGGAAGAGGGAAGGTGAGGAGGAGGAGCAGGTGAACAGCATGAAGATGCATGAGCAGGGAAGAAGCAGGGGTGAGGGCTGAAGGGGAAAATGCACTAGGGTAAGACTGAAATGAAGTACCAAGTGTTAAAAGTGCCAAAAGGTATAAGTACAATGATGACATAAGCAGAAGGCTGCTAAGGGCGGCAGTCACATATACTGTTTGCTAACAGATGCTGCCGGAGTTTGTGTTTGAAAGGGCTGAGTTTTGACTCAGTAGAGATATCCCTACCTGGGGAGTTGAGCCTGAGGGGGGCTGTATAAGCAAAAGACCACTGACCTAAGGTGGTGCAGCATCTGGGAACAGTAAAGACCTGAGTTGCTGAGCTGTGAATACATTGGGTACTGTGACAAGGGCTAAGGAGCTGTTGGATCCCAGGGGGTAGCAAACCAAGGTGTGCCTTCTTGGCAAGTAAGCAGGTTTGATATTGGATCCAGCTAAATAATTGAAGCCACCCAGTCTGAGCATATAGGTCACAAGTGTGTGTGAGGCGGGCAGCCCCAGCAAGGAGTCTGCATGATTTGTTAAGAGCAACAGTGATCCTGTGAAGGGATGTAGCAGAGGCAGAGCCATAAACAACCAGCCCATAATCGATGATGGTAATGACAGAACTGAAAATTGCTATTTTTAGTGCCTCGGGACTGAGGCTATGCTTGTACCTGTGGAGTAGGCCAGTCCTTATGTTGATAGCTCAAGCTACATTGTCAATATGTTGTGAGTAGGTGAGTGAGCCATCAATAGTGACCCCTAGATATTTGAAAGAGTGGATCTGTTCAAGTGGGATGCCAATGCAGTTTGTGATGAACAAGGGTTTGGACTTGCGTTTCTTATGGGCATTGTTGAGAAGCATCACTTTAGTCTTTTTATAGTTTAGCACCAGTTTTTCAGTGCTGAACCACTTTTCTGCTTCTGAGAAACTGTGTTGAAGGTTATCCTGGAGGATTTTAGGGCTAGGGTTACTACAACAGATCACGGCACCATCTGCGTAGAGCAGAATCTGTTCATGATAGGCTCATGGGAGGTTATTCAAGAAGATACTGAAGAGAAGGGACCCTAGTATAAATCCCTGAGGCACTCCGGGACAGACCAGCTTCCTTTCAGAGAGGACATTGGTTATCTTGACCTGTTGCGAACAGTCTTCTAAGTAGCTTTTGAACCAGCTGACAGCATCATTTGACACCCCTGTGAGTGATAATTGCTTGAGTAGCAGTGAGTGGGTCACAGTATCAAAGGCCTTCATCAGGTTGATAAAGGCAGCCCCTACCAGATGGCCTTGGTCAATTGCATTATGTATGAAACCAGTGAATTCTAACAGTGCAGTGGTAGTATTATGACCTTTACAAAAGCCATGCTGCTGGGGACATTGAGTATTGTATTTGTCCAGGTATTCCACAAGCTGATCTGCAATTATATGCTCTAGTGCTTTTGATAGATGAGGTAGAATGGAGATTGACCTGTAGTTTGTGTGGTGTGCCCTATCTCCACCTTTGTGTACCGGGGTTACTAGAGCCTGTTTCCATTTTTGGGAAACTGCCCAAGTCTTAGAGAAAGGTTCAGAATCTTGGTGAGAGATGTAAGAGTTTCCTCGATGGTGAGGACAAATTTGAGATCTAGATTGTCCCCACTGAATCTTGATTTACTGAGTACTTTGCATATGTACTTTCTAGCCTCATGCTTAGTAACCTCTTTGAAGTAAAAGGTGGAAAATCCTGCTGTTGAGCATCACAGACTGGGGGGGTGGCAGGGGGAGACCTTGAAAAAATCAGGGGGGAGGACACTTCGGAGGTCTGTAAAGGCATTGTTAAAAATATTGGCTAGGGCCATTGGGTCGAGAGTTGGGCTTCCATAAATGTTAAGCATGGTAAGTGCTCTCTTGGGGTCTTTGCCAGTGACATCCTTTACGTTGCTCCAGAAATTTTTACTGTCACCCCAGGAGTTGGGGAGCTCCTCTCTCAAGCATTGATTTTTTTGCAAAACGGATGGTTCTGGTACAAAAAATTTCTGGATTTTTTATCAGCCTGAGTGTCTACTTGCTTGCCTGTGGCTTTGGCCCGGTGCCAGAGGTGGTCCCTAGTCTTCATAAGTCCCAGTAGTTCAGTTGTTATCCAAGGGTTGCACACCCCCTTAACTTTCTGCTTTTTTAAGGGGGGGTGTGGATAACTCATGCAGCATTAAAGCGGTAGATGAAGAAATCAAGTACCTCATCAATGTCATTGGTAGAGTCCAGTGGTGACCATTCCTGGCTTCAAAGGTGCGATCTGAGTGGCTCTAGGTGTCCTGGAGTTAGGACCCTACTGAGAATAACCTTAGGTGGAGATTTGCTGAACTTGTTGGACCAACTGCAAAGTATAGGGGAGTGGTCACTTAGGGTGTCAGGGAGTACAGAGACATTTGTGATTCATTCTGGGTGACTAGACAGAACCCAATCCAGCAAGGTACTTGATCCAGTTCTATAGTTAATTCTGGTTGGGGTGTTAACTAGCTGGGTAAGGTGCAAGGCGGAGATGGCATCCTTAATGTGCTCAATGCCACAAGAGAGCCAGTTTACATTGAAATCTCCCAGTATTATGGTTTCAGTGTTTTGAGGCACACTCCGAATATATTCCATGAAGTTATGAAAGCCAGAGGCAGATTCTTTTGTGGTATGTAAACAGCACAGTTAATGTTTTCTTTTGGGACCCTAGGAGTACCTTGATGGCCAGTGCCTTAGAAGAGTGTCCTATGCAGGGCAGCTCAAGGGTGTGACCCATTAGGGTTTCTTTTAACTATACATGAGCAAAGTAAAGACAGCAAAAAGGGAAAGAAAAAAGAACAGCAAGTAAAGGCAAGAGTTGACTGTACAGTCCAATAGACAAGACAGAGATAGCAGGCAGAATCCTTGCTTCAAACTTTCTACATATCACAAATGGGACAGGGTCCAACCAACCCTGTCACATATATCTCCCCCCTTAAGAGGGAACCTGTTTTTTCATTCTTCTTTTTTTTAAACAGATTTCCAAAAACCTTCCCTCATTCTCATCACATTATTGTTAAAGTAGTCCACCCAAAACTTACAAAAAATATATGTTGTGCAGAGTGTTTTAATTTGTATGTGAAGTTCTAGTGTTTCCTTCCCTCTGACTGCTATTAGTTTTTCCTAAATAAGCCTGCTAGCTTTATGCTAGTTTTACGACTCCTGGGGATCTTCATCCGAGACAGCTTAATTGTATCCCTTGTTCCCACAGTGCATCTTGTCTCATGTGACAGTGATGTAGCACAGACCCAACATTCACATGCCAAACAAACTAAATATCTTGGAAGCTTTACAAACTGCACAAAAATTACCAGTAGCAAAGTTCTTCAGGACAGTAAGACCTTTACGATGAGGGTAGTCTCTAAGCTTAATTCTATAGATTTTAAAATATAGCCATCTCTACTGTTGTGAACTGATTGTAAAGCAGTGTTTTCTTCTGGATTTATGGTCTCTGCTACATCACTGTCACATGAATCAAGGTGCATTGTAGGACAAAAGAATACAATTAAAGTGTCTCAGATGGAGATCCCCAGGGGTCGTAAAATAGCCCTAAAGCTAGCAGGCTAATTTAGGAAAAACTCTTAATAGCTGACATAGGGAAGGATACACAACAACTTAACATGCAAATCAAAACACTCTGCACAACATATGTTTTTTGCAAGTTTTGGGTGGACTACTCCTTTAAGTCTCTGAAGTCACCGTATACAGTTTTATATTGCATGTTACATCATAGAGCTCAGTGAACATTCATATCCTGTATGTCATTATTTTCTTTTGTCTCTAACCTCTGATTCCTCAATTCCTGGACCATACCATGACAAAAAACCTGCAGTGACATTCTCTTTTTCAGACTTGTGCAACACTTTGAATTTAAATGGCTATAGTACCTGTTACCACCTCATGATTCTGGAAGTTGTATCCTTCATTTGATTCAGCCAACAGAGTAGATTATGATCAGTTATAAATTGCTCTTCATGGTCTGGGCTTTTCAGAAGTAGTAGTAGATTTTATTTGTTTGGGGCACCCTTCCCCAAAGGCTCAGTGTGCCCTTACAACAGAAAAACATTGTCAAACATAAAATCCAAAACATCATTAACATTGCACATCTAATAAATAACTAATGTCATCTATGCTTAGGTTCCCTATAATCATTACAGGAACAATGAATAAACTCTCTTTATTCTATTTAATCCCCAAAGGCTTGTAAAAATAGAAATGTCTTCAATACTCTCTTAAAAGTCTCAACAGATGGGGTCTCCCTCAGGAGCCCAGGTAGCGAGTTCCAAAGGACTAGTGCTGCCACTTTGAAAGACCAATCCCCCGAAGATATAAGTCTCACCCTGGACACCCCAAGGAGGCCCTCTCCTGATGATCGGAGTGATTGACTGGGGTGGTAGGGATGCAGCAGCTCTGCCAGGTAACCCGGACCCAGCTTGTGTAAGGACTTGTAGGTCAGTAAACCTACTTTAAATGAGATGCACCAGTGCACCAGCACCCATTGCAGTTCATGCAGCACTGGCAAAATATGACAAGATCCCGGAAGACCCATCAATAGCCAGGAAGCCACGTTCTGCAGCAACTGCAGGTGCTGCAATGCACGTCCCTTGACCCTGAGGTAGAGCATGTTACAGCAGTCAAACCTTGAGGTGACAAACGTGTGTGTCAGTTTGCCCAGGTCTTCAAGAGAGATAAGGGATTTTATCTGGGCAACATTCCAGAGATGGTAAAACCCAATTCCCCAGCACTGTAACTGGGCATCCAGTGTTAGCTCATTGTCCAGAATGATGCCCAGATTTTTAACCTTAGTGGAGACCTCCAGTTTGTATGACCCTAAATACAGTCCCAAGTCCTCCCCAGAAGCCTCCTAGAACAGGGACTTAACAAAATGCAGCCTTAATGGCCGTAAAATCTTCATCATTCTCTGGAGTCCAATTTATATTATTCGGATATTTTTTCTTTGTAAGTACAGTGGTGGGAATAGTTAGTTGGGCAAAGTTGGGGATGAACCTCCAGTAGTAACCAGTTAGCCCTAAAAATGACCTGACATGTTCCTTCATTTTAGTGACATGGCTGTTAGCTACAGCTTCTAGCTTAGAAATTTTTATTTTTACCTTTCCATTTCCCAAAATATACCCCAACTATCTAGTTTCCTACATCCCTAATTCACATTTGGTAGGATTAATGGTCATACCTGCATTTTTGATGGCTTGGATAATTGCTCGTATTGATCCATATATTTGGACTGTACACCACAACATCATCCAGGTAAGTGCACAATCACCCAAGTGAGGGGCTAGGACTATGTCCATGTACCGTTGAAATGTGGCAGGTGCACCATGTAACCCAAATAATGTGGTGGTGAACTGACAGAATCCAGTAGATACAGGAAATGCAGTTTTATCCCTGGATTATTTTGCTAGGATCACTGGCCGCTTCATCAGGTATCATAAATGGGCAGACTGGATAGGCCTGGCAGCCCTTATCTGCTGACAGTATTTATGTATCTATGAATCTGCCAGTAACCTTTGGTAAGATCAAGGGTACTGATGTACTTGGCATTTCCCAATCTGTCCACTAAGTCATCTGTCCTGGGCATAGGATAGCTGTCAAATTTAGACACTTGATTAAAGGACTCATAAACAGGATTTTCTGATAAGTGCTCCAAAAACACAGGCTCGTAGGTCAGGGGGTTTACCTACATAATTCTATGCTCTGTTTTGTTCCTGAAATGGTGGAACCATTATGCGTTAATTCCTGGAATAACTCATCAACATGTAAAGCAAAACCTTGGCTCCTGTTTAAACCTTCCACTACTGTAGCTCACTGAGATGGAGGCTACATCAGTACGTGATGACAACATCTGAGCGATGCCCAGTGATAATGTAGGCTGAATGGGGACTTAAAGCATGAAATAACCTTACGAGTGTTTCCTCCGAACTTTAACCGTGCAGGTGTGAAATTGCGGTTACACTGCACAGGTAAAGGATGGAGGGAAGTGCTTGTTAAGGTTATTTCTACATTATTCTTAAGTCCTCATTCAGCCTGCATTATCCCTTTGGGGCTCTGTTGCTCAGATGATGTCATCACATACTGACGTAGCCACCATCTTAGGGAGCTACAGCAGTGGGGGGGGGGGTTAAACAGGAGCTGGGGTTTTGTTTACATGTCAGCGAGACATTTCAGAATTAGCAACTGTAGATTAACACCATTTCAGAGCAAAACAGAGCACAGGATTATGTAGGTAAGCCTCTGATCTACAAGCCTGTGTTTCTGGAGTGCTTAGAAGATCCTGTTTATGTAAGTTTTCAAAATCGTGGCAGAATCGTACCCCCCCCTTCTTATTTACAGTCACCACTGGTGCTGCCCAAGCACTTCTAGACTCTTCTATGATACCCAGTTCTTTATTTCTTTTTCTCTATTTCCTTAACTACATCTGCTGCTAACCTCTCTGGTATTCTGTGTGCCTTTTGTCTAACAGGGCGAGCATAACCTGTTCTTATTACATGCTTGACACCTTTTGCATAACCAGCTATCATAGAAAAATTACTACTAAATGCCTTTACCAAGTTATGTGTTTCTGCAGTTTGCTCTGGGGTTAAAGTTACAGTTTGTTTTAGCCTACCATCAACTATGTCCATATCTTCCATTTTAGTTTCTGGCAATTCTAATATAGTAGCCCGTGGTGTTTTTTCAACCCATTTTTTTAGGAGATTAGCATGGTATATCTTAATAGGATTTTTCCAGTCAGGGGACTCAGCCTCATAATTAACTGTGCCAGTACACCTAAGCACTTTATACAGTCCTTGCCACTTCATTAACAGTTTGTTTTCTGAAGTGGGTAACAATAACAATATCTTTTCACCTGGCCCCAAAACTTTTTCTTTTACCCTATGGTCATAATACACCTTCTGTTGGTTTTGGACCTCTTTCTGATTACTATGAGCAATTTCAACATACTTGGCTAACTTCTTTCTCAGCACATACATATGTGCTGTAACAGATTCTTTTTTTGAGAGGGGGGAATCTTCCCATGTTTCCTTTATAACATCTTAGGGCCCCCTAGGTTGTCTACTATGCAGCATTTCAAACAGTGAAAAACATGTTGATGCCTGTGGAACTTCTCGGTACACAAAAAGCAAGTAAGGTAAATACTGGTCCCAGTCTTTCCCCTCACCTTTCACAAACTTTTTCAGCATGCGTTTTAGGGTCCAATTAAAATGCTCAGCATGACCGTCTGTTTGAGGGTGATAAGGGGAGCTTCTTATGGTAGTAACATTGAGTAACTAGTACAGCTCCTTAAACAAGGCAGTGCCAAAATTACTACCTCGATCAGTAATAATTTCTTTAGGCATGCCCACCCTGCTTAAAATGTTTATCAGTTCTGCAGCCACTTTTGGGGCTGTCATACTGTGTATAGCCACTGTCTCTGGGTATCTAGTAGCATAGCCACATACTATCAAAATGAATTGGTTAGCCCAGCCATGTACGTCTATCTAAGGGGCCAATCACATCCATCACAATTCTCTCAAAAGGTACATCTATCAATGGTAGAGGATGCAGGGGCTCTTTGTCTCTTTTAGACACTGGGACTACTTTCTGACATTCAGCACAAGCCCTGCAATTAGTAGCCACATCACTATGGATCCCAGGCCAGCAAAACCTGTACAGCACCCTGGCAAGAGTGCTATCCCTCGCCGAGGGACCAGCCATGGGACTATCATGTGCTATCTGTAAAAACTCATTTCTATACTACTTTGGGATGACCAATTGTTCTACCAGTTCATGAGTCTGAGAATTAACACAAACCTGATACAGTAGCCCATTACACTTTTTAAACACAGGTTCCCTCTCTTTTTGTTTCACCCTCACCTGCTTAAAGTAACCTTGGAGAGAAACATCATTAGTTTGCTCAAAAGCAAAATCACAATCAGTTAGTCTGTTTTCAACACTTTCATACATTAGCCCCTTATGTCCATCAGTCTTTTGTTGCCACTGTTTTTTCAGGTATCTTCTTTCCTGCCAGGATTTCCACATCTTGGTACTGGGCTGGAACAGTTCTGATCAAAGTTACCAAATGGAAAACTATACTCATCATCCAAGTTTTTCTTTGCCTGTATTCTTGTCATCACAGCTGCTGAAACTGTATGTTTCTCTCCCTCTGTGATTAACTTAGCAAAGCCTAGAAAGTCATTTCCAATTATCACAGATACAGATAACTTTGATACCACTCCCACTTTCATTTGGTATGACACTTTATTAATGCTCAGAGTCAGATGAGTGGTGGGATAGTATTGAGTGTCCCCATGAATGCAGATAACCCCAGTACCTGGTCCTCTTACATAATTATTTTCCAGAATGTCAGCATGCACCAGAGTCTTTCTGCTTCCAGAATCTATAAGTCCTTTCACAGCCTGATCTCCCACCTTGACATCTGTTAAATCTTGCCCAAATTTGCTAAAGCCAAATCTGCTTCAATATTACTCTTCTTATTTTTATAGCAGTTTCTTGCAATATGGCCTGGATTATTGCAGTTACCACAAATAAAGTCTTTGGGTGCAGATTTGTTACCCCCACCAGAGTGCTTATTTGACCTACAGTTAGACTGAGAAAAAGAGGGTCTTACCAGTCCTGGTCTGTTACCTCCCTACTGTGGTGTCTGTCTGGCCATCTGACAGTCTTCAGCCAAAGAAACAGCCTTTTTCCCACTTTCTGTTCGGTGCTGTTTTACCCAAAGTTGCACATCTATAGGAAGGATATTTATAAACTGTTCCATTGTAGATATGTTGATAACCTGGGGAACTGATTTGCTGTCTGGTTAGAGCCATTTAATGAGACGTTTTTTGAGTCGGGTATAGGCTTTCTGGAGATTGTCGAATGACTGGTACTTGAGGGACCAAAAGCTCTGCCTGTAGGTCTCTCCTGAGATGTCATATCTTTTCAGCATTTCTCTTTTTTCCAGGTCATAGTCTATGGACTGAGCAGTGTCCACATTGCTGTAGGCTAGTTGGGCTTTACCTGTCAGATAAGGTACCAGCCCGACTGCTCATTGCTGCTTTGGCCATTGGCATGCATTGGCATCACTTTCAAACATAGTAGGTATGCCTCAATATCATCCGAGGAGCACAACTTTGTAAATTTAATGTCTTTTAAGTTACCTGTGTTTTTTTGATCTGCTGGACCTGTATTAGTTCCTCCACTTTTAATAGCTTGCAAGGCACCCAGCCATAGCTGCATCTCTTCTTTTCTCTGTTGTTTCTGTCACTGCATCTCTTATTTTCTCAGTTCCTCTAAACATTGGAGCTCTCTTTCTCTCTGCTTCTCCATCTCTTTTTATTATATAGCCCGCCATTTGAAAAACTCAGACAGGATTTCTGGTTTTGTTGCTGCCTGCTCTTTTCCCATTTCTGATGCTGGCTGTACAGTTTCAGCTTGCACTTGTATGTGCTAGCTTGGCTGCCATACTTCTGGTTATCACTCCTGGTCTTTCTTTTGCAGGATCCATACCTTTTTGCTATGCTTTCCTGGTACTAGCTCTGGCACCCACAAACAAACTCTTGGTCTTAGAGAATGCATGGCATAAATATCACTCTGACACCAAATGTAACTGAGGCTTGGGTCATGAAGGATAAGCAGACAAGGAGAAACTGTAAAAATCCACAAGTAGTGATTTACTATTATAAGTATCGAGAATAAAAACAAAATGAAATGTACTGACTAGTTTTCAGCATAGGCAGTCCAAAAAAACAAAGTCCAATTTCTGAGTTCAGAAATGAAATCTACAATCAACCAGCTCTCTGTTATATCTGGTCTCCCAATCTCCCTGAAGGAACTTGCTCTCCTGTTTTTATATACAACTTCAGAACCATATCAGATTCTAGCTTCCACCAGAGCATTGTGACCCAGAGCTTCAGAACCTTGTCAGATCCTAACTTCCAGAGCATTTTGACCCAGCTACCAGTTGGCCTCTTTTGCTGACAGATTCCACCAATCTAAGATCGAAAGGTCACATCCTGTTGCACTTTGCTAATTAACTCAAAGAGCTGTTTCTGTAATCATCTCTACAGTAATAACTATATCTACTGTAGTTTACAAATCAGGGAACCCAGTCTCATACCTATTTTTTATAACTATATACAGTATAAGCAAGGCAGAGGCAGCAAAAAGGGAAAGAAAAAAGAACAGCAAGCAAAGGCAAGAGCTGACTGTGCAGTCCAATAGAAAAGACAGAGACAGCAGGTAGAATCCTTGCTTCAAGCTCTGTCTATACATCACAAATTGGACAGGGCCCAACCAACCCTGTCACAGAAAGAACAAGTTGAGGAGATTTTGAAAAAAAGGAAATTTGAGAATATCCTTTTTGACCACATTAGAAAGAGCAGGGGTCAGTCAAGATGATCTGGTTTACTTTTATTGTACTCTGGTCAGAGGAGTACTTGAATACAGATCATCAGTATGGGATGGAGGACTTACAAAAATAGAGAGTAAATAATTAGAAAGAATACAAAAAAGAGCATTATAAATAATTTTAGGGTCTCAGGTCCCATATGAGGAGGCATTTAAAAAGTGTAGTATGGTGAGGCTGGATGTAAGGAAAGAGGAAATGGCAAAAAAAATATTTGTACAAATTTGTGATTCTAAACACAAGCTACACTCCCTTTTGCCACCAAAAGAGGAATCAGTGTATGGCCTAACGAAGTAGGTTAGATTGTGAAAAGCTATTTTTAGAACAAAAAAGTACAAAACATCCATTTTTATGTAATTTTTAAATTAATGATTTTGAGTATGATAATTTTGGTTGTATAACAAGGTACGTGACCATTGCTGGTTTTGTTGAGAAATGAACAAATAATGAATAAGGAGTATGTTTTATATAATTGAGATGTTATATGTTAGAGTAGGTTTATTAGTAAAGTGTTTTTTGCAAGTGATATGTGTTGTGTTATTTTGGTTTGCAAATGTAGTTGTATATGTGTATTGTGTTTTTAATGCATTGAACTTCAGCTCACTACCCTACCCTTTTGTGGGGTTTAGCTTAAATTGTGTTTTTAATAAACTAAACAAAAATTAACTAGGAAAGGATTAGCTGGAGAAACATAGGCAGGAAAAAAAGCAGAGGAGAGAAATTCAAGCCCTCCCCCACAAAAAGTATCATCCAATGAGTATAAGTGCAGCATGAGCAACAATAGACAGGTAGGAAGATGGCAATGGCCAAGGACCAAAGTGAAAAACATAAGGAACCCTTAGGACAAGTGAGCAGCAGAGGAGGAGTAGTAGCAGCAGCCAGGGACCAGAAGACAGACATAAGCAGGGGTGGGGTAGAGGAGGTATGGGGAAGATCATGAGTCCTAGTGCAGTCAGGAGGCTGTAACACATGACAGAACTAGATATAGGTGCAGAGTACTTTGAATGCAGTGCACATAGGGCCCCACATCAGCAATGGGCACAAGACCTGCAGCATGATCAGTCATACTGGGCAAAGAGGAGGAGGAGGAGGGACTGAAATTAGGCAATAAAGACACATGGGGAAGAGGGGTGGACACCAGTCTATTCACAGAAGAGAGAGTACTAAAAGAACTCTTGAAACTGATGATGGACAAGGCAATGGGGCCAGATGGGATACATCCCAGAATACTAAAGAAACTCAGAGAGGAGCTGGTGACACCACTGACAGCCCTATTTAACAAATCACTGGATGAAGGATTGGTGCCAAAGGACTGGAGGAGGGCAAACATGATATCCCTTCACAGAAGTGGGAGCAAGGTAGAAGCAGGAAACTCTAGACTGGTCATTTTGACCACAGTGGTAGGGAAGATGATGGAAATCAGTGTTGAAGGAAAGGATTGTAGAATATCTAGTGGTCAGTGGGGCACGAGGCCCAAGGCAGCATGGATTCACAGCAGGAAGGTACTGTCAAACAAATCTGATAGATTTCTTTGACTGGGTGACAAGAGTAATAGATCAGGGTGGGGCAGTGGATATGGTCTATCTAGACTTTAGTAAGGCATTTGACAAAGTCCGGCACAAGTGGTTAGTTAAAAAGTTGGACATTCTGGGAGTGGGTCCCAAGGTGGTAAACTGGATCAGAAATTGGCTTAGCAATAGGATACAGAGAGTGGCGGTAAACGGAGTTCAGTCAGAGGAGAGGGGGGTGACCAGTGGGGTGCCTCAGGGATCAGTGCTGAAGCTGGTCCTCTTTAATGTTTTTATAAGTGACATTGCAGAAGGACTGGAAGGAAAGGAATGCCTCTTTGTAGATGACACTAAGATCTGCAATAGGGTTGACACTCCGGGGTGGGGGGGTTAGAGAAAATGAGAAGAGACTTAGGCAAGTTGGAGAAGTGGTCAAGACTGTGGCAGCTCCAACTGAATGCAAAGAAGTGCAAAACCATGCACTTGGGGGACATAAACCCAGGGGAGGAATACACGATGTGGGGGTGGGGTGCTAGCAACAACTAAACTGGAAAGGGACCTGAGAATGGTCATAACAGATGACCTAAAGGTAGCCAAACAATGTGAGAAGGCAGTGAGGAAAGCCAATTGGATGCTGGTGTGCATAGGAAGAGGTATCACCAGTAGAAAACAGGAGGTGGTGATGCCAACTGTACAGACTGTTGGTGAGACCTCATCTGGAGTACTGTGTGCAGTTCTGGAGACTGCATCTCCAGAAGGACATAGACAGGGTAGAGGCAGTCTGGAAGAGGGCAATGAAAATAGTGCAAGGACTGCACCAAAAACCACATGAGGAGAGACAGAGGGCTCTCAATACGTATACACTGGAGGAAATGAGGGAGAGGGTGGGAGGGATATGATAGAAACTTTCAAATACATCAAGGGGATTAACACAGTTCAGGACAGTGGCATCTTTCAGAAAAGGAGATGCACAAGAACAAGGGGTCACAACATGAGGCTAGAGGGGGAAGACTCGGGGCAATGTGAGAAAGTATTTTTACACAGAAAGGGTGGTGGATGCATGAAACAGCCTCCCTGAGGATGCTGTAGGGGCCAAAACAATAGGTGAATTCAAGAATGCTTGGGACAGACAGAAGGCAACCCTAGTGGTAGGAAGGAGAAAGTAAGCTACAGTTCATATAGGATCTGGAGTTTATACAGTAGGTAGGGACATAGACAAACTAGGTGGGCTGAGAGGTCCTTATCTGCCATCAGAGTCTATGTTTCTATGTAATACTCACATTAGATGGACCTCTGTTTTTTTCTGCTTTCAGTCTGTTTCTGTGGTTTCTATAAAGCAAGTCAGAAGCCTAGAATAAGAAAGCAGCATAATCCACCATGGACCCCACCTGCAGTACTGTGTCCAGTTCTGGAGATCCCATCTCTGCAAGGACATAGACAGAATGGAGGCAGTCCAGAGGAGGGCAATGAAAATGGTGCAGGGTCTGCAAGAGAAGCCATATGAGGAGAGACTAAATTAGCTTAATATGTATACCCTTGAGGAAAGGAGGAAGAGGGGGGACATGATGGAAACATTTAAGTACCTCAGTGGAATCAACAAAGTCCAAGAGGGTAGCATCTCTCAGAAAGAGATGTGCAAGAACAAGGGGACACAATTTGAACTTAGGGGGGACGGCTCAGGGGCAATGTGAGGAAGTATTTTTTCACAGAGAGGGTGGTGGATGCATGAAACAGCCTTCCTGAGGAGGTTGTGGGGTCTAAAACTGTGGGAGAATTCAAGAATGCATGGATCTTGTGGGGGGTAGGAAGAAATAGGCTGTTGGTTAACTGGGATCTGCAGCTTATCCTGTAGGTAGGGAAATGGGCAGACTAGGTAGGACAAGTGGTCCTTATCTGCCGTCAAAGTCTATGTTTCTATGTATCTATGATTGGACACATAGCCCACTATGATCAGGGTCATGGAGCCCTTGAGACAGGGGGGACAACAGAAGTGTGCAGCTGTGGTGGACTATGAAATTCAGAGAAGAAGAAGAAGAAGAAGAATCAGCATTTAAGTAACACTTTCATATTCAATTTATCCCAAAGCACTTCACAGGCAATGCTAGACTGGTAGTGAAGTGACTGAACATGTAGTGGCAGTCATTTTGCACATCAACACACACACACACACACACACACACACACAGCCTTGGACAATTGCATGAACCAGATTTATGGAAAGAGGAATATTGGCCAAGATACCAGGGAAAGTCCCCTACGCTTTGGCTGGGGGCATTACACTGCCTGATGGAGAGATGGAGGTCCCAGTTCAGTCAGAGTCTGGAGGCAGTGGAGAGAGCATCATGAGATACAGCGCAGCTGGCACTGCAGCAGCTAATATAGTTCAACCACCCCATACAACAGCTATTGAAACTACTGAGAATATGACTTTTACATCAATTGAAACAACAGTAGCACATACCAGTATAACTTCTGATCTTGATTTGGAGAATCTTTGGCAAGCAGAATGAACACTGCAAGAAAATATGGCTCAGCAGAAACAAAAACTACTTGACCAGGTAAAAGAAACTGAATAGAAACATTTTGTGGAAAAAACAAAACTAGAAGAGGAAAAAAAAATGCAAACGAATGAAGGGGAGTTCACCTGAAACACCGGGACAAAAACAAAGTAAAGTTTTTATGTTCAGCACATCACAGCATAACCCGTATTTGAAGTCGCTTTCAACTGGACTAGAACTCATGCAAGAAACAAAATGGACACCCGAAGCAGCATTGGAAGGAATAGGTTGGATACATACCACAACAGTAGGATGGATCCCTGATCCTAAGGGTGCCATTCCTGGAACTTCAAGTAATGCCACAGAGGAAAAAGCCACTGATACTAGAAGTATGCCAAAAGACCAGAGGGCATCGCAATCTACTTCAACCACCCCCAAATGATGCACAGTCAGACTCTAAAAACTCCCAAACTGCAAGTATACCCTCTTACTCCCCATTAGAGAGCACGGGTGAAGTTTGTTTTGAATCACTTACTGAAGTAATTTTATTAAGGCAGGAAATATTACAAACTAATGTGGAGATGACAAACACAGACTTAGTAGCAGAAAACTTAGATATAGCTATTGAACCTCCTGCACAAACCCCTACATATGCCAGCCTATTAAAAAAAAAAAAAACATCAAAATGGCCAAAAGGAGGCATGCAGTTCATTTCAGATACCTAGGGGGAATGGATATCCTTCCTGACTGGTTTTATGTTGGAAATACTTCAATTAAAGAAGTCTTAGGTTTTGTCCCTCATGACGTTTATGCCTTCATACATGCCCCTTGGGAAAATACATAAGATATCGGCTTTAGAACTGGTAGACTGCTAGATCGCTTCTGGACAATGTTTTCTGCACAAAAAAAACACCCCCCATGGACATCCTTCCAAGCCATACTAGTAACTAAACTAACCTTCAAGATTATCTTAATACTATTTAGGAATGAAGGAGTTAAAATCTCTGACATCATTTTTTTGCTGGAAAAGCAATGTGAAATCCAGGGCACCCCATACTCATCAAAGAAAGAGAGGGATTTTGGACAGGGGGTTCACAATTCAGGATTAAACTAAAACTGACAGACACAGGCATCTCACACCGACTGTTTTTACCTGGAAAGGGACAAAATGATTATCTTTTACCAGGGCCAATCCAAGTCCTGCTACAAATGCGGTTTTGACAGGCACAACAGTAACAATTGTGACATACAGAAGTGTTTGCAATGTGGAGCTGTGGGGCACTCAGGATTTTCACTGCACAACAAAGCTGGTATGTATTCTTTGTGAAGAACTGGGACATAACTTCACCACCTGCCCATGGACTGCACGCAGTACCTCCAGTGCAGATTATGGAGAGCAGAATTTTTATATAAACAAAGCCACAAGGAACAGGACACACACAGCTACCCCAAGTAACTTCTTTAAGCATCAGGACTGAGACTTACTGTCATGAACCTACAATGGCTCAAACCCCTGTTTTATCATGGGTAGAAGCCTCAACACCAGATTCTGCACAGCAAAGCTCAAGTACTGTACTTAAGAGCATTGCCAAGCCACACACTACTGAGAATACAGTTACCCCTATCTGTCAAGATAAAATCCCTATTCCAGGTACGTCTGACTCCACTGCAGAAATAACATCTGAAAGTAGTGACGTGCACCCCCCCACCCAACAAAAATGAGGATTTTCAGTCAGCACAAAAAGGGAAATGTACAACAAAAACAACCAAATCTATGCCACCTAATCAGATCCCATTGCAAAACAAATTTGGCACTCTGCAGTGAAGTGAAATGGAAGTGGATGAGGAATCTGACTCAGCATCTACTTATTCCACCTCGAAAGAAATTGTTTCAGATGTGGAAGAACCAAAAAACATTGAAAAACCAAAACCTAAAAGAAAAAGATGGGGTACCAGATTGGGGGTGAAAAAAGTGTCTTGAATCATTTTACCTTATGTGAAATATGTCATCTGGTAGCTATGAAATTACAATAGCTTCACTGAACATTAATAGCATAAAATCTGAAAGAAAGAAAAAAAGTACTTATGCTCTGTTTACAACATGTAAATATGATATTGTGTTTTTCCAGGACACTAGGTTACTCTCCACTTTGGAGATGCAGGCAGCTAGTGCAGATTGGATGTGGGGCTCTATGTATTGGTCAACAGGGACAGAACTTTGCTGTGGGGTAGGTATTTGCATAAACAACCCCATGAGAAAATCACTCATATAATAGACCTAAGTCCAGGAAGGGCCCTCATGCTAGATATTTCACTTGAAAAACAAGACTTCAGATTAATAATTCTCTACTCCCCACAAACAAAGAAGATAGTCGCATAGAACTACAGTATTAAAGTTAATACAGCCTTATCTTTTTACCTCCAAACACATCCTATTGGGTGTAGATTTTAATTGTAGCCATTTTTGTTCTGATAGAGGCCTCAGAACTGATAACATATTTTGCAATGTAGCCTTTTTGAACAATTTGATAGCACAAACAGGTTTAGTAGATGCATTTCATTCCACTTCGCAGGTACCACCACATATGTATTTTCATGTAACATTATCCGCTAGAATTGATTACTGGTTTCTTTCCCAGTACTTAAGAATTCAGCACACATGGGTCACTCTGGTAGCCACCTCAGACCATGAGCTCTTAGGTGCTACTTTAGCTAACACCTCAAATTCTTCACAGGTATAGGATATTGGAACATAAACAACATCATCTTAGAACATATGAATTTAAAACAAGGTTTACATCACATTATTGAGGCTTGGAAATGATTTTTCTTTATTTATGATTCACACCTACAATGGTGGAAAGATAGCAAAACAGATTTCATCACGTATTTAAAACTTAATAGGGAAACTTAATGGAAAAGAAAAAAAAATACAATTCCCTTTGTGCCCATCTTCATTATTTATTTTCCCTACAAACAATATCATCACAGTATCATTCTGTATAGATTGTAGCAATAAAACTGAAAATGACACACTATCAGTACAATATTTTTAAATCCCTAGAGACTGAACAAAGGTTTGATACGTAGGGTAAATATTATCAAGTAAATCCATATAAGAATTGTGCCATCCGTAGGAAAAAGAAATCCATTATTAGTTTGAAAACAAGTCAAGGGTCAACAGCCACAGGAAAAAGCAAATCCTTGCTGAGATAGAACTGCATATCAATAAAACGTTTCGGCACCTTCCCATTGATAAACCAGATTTACCTTACTGGTTAAAAAGCTGCAATTTGCCTACATTACCACACCATCAGGACCAACTTTTGATGAAACCTATTACTCAGACTAACTCACCTCGATGATTACTAATCTAAAAACAGGTATGGCTCCTGGCCTGGATGGACTATCCTGTGAATTTTATCAATTCCTTTTCCCATACATGAGCCAGGAGTTCACATAACTTAATTATTTCTTAACAATGGATGTTCTTCCAGATGGCATATATGAGGGATTACTAATTTTGTTACATAACAAAGGAGAGAAAGAACTTAGCAATAACTGGAAACCCATTACCCTTCTGAATGTGGGCTTTAAACTCCTAACCAAAATTTTAAGTTACCATTTAACTATGATACTAGACATCATTATTCACCCTATGCAGGTTTGTTTTATACCAGGCAGGAAAAATGCATTGATTTTACTACGAGAGATCGTAGAAAAAAGGGAGGCTGATGAATTATCTGGGTCTCTGCTTAGCCTGGATCAATCCAAAGCATTTGACAACGTGTTACATGCATACTTATGGCAATGCCTAGAAGCCTTTGGGATCCTAGAGACCTTCATTGCTTGGATTCACCTTTGTTATAAACAGGCCTCAATTTACCCATATATTAATGGTTGGGTAGGCAATATGTGCCCAGTCCTAAAAGGTGCATGACACGATTGTCCTCTCAGCACTATCTTGTATATTATCTCTTTAGACCCACTAATATGCTTACTTAGTACATCTCCTAACATCACAAGATTATCTGTATCTAGCCAAGACACAAAGACCAAGACACTGGTTTATGTAGATGAAATCTGTCTTATATTAGCAGATGTTCAATCAGGGACTCAAGCCCTTTGTATTTTATAACACTTCTCACAAATGACTGACACATCCATCAATTGCCAGAAAAGTAATTGTATTTCTATAGGCTCCCTTTACTCAAACATTCCAGATTTACTAGACATTCCTATCACAAAAGGTAAAACCAAAAATGTAGGTGTCTTTTTTGGCATTGAAGACTTGGCATATTTTAATTGGGACCACCTTTTAAAGAGGGCTCTGGATAGGATTGCATTATGGAACAGATGGCTTATGAGCAGGAAGAAATGTATCTATATGATCAAAACCCATTTAATTCCTATGTTTCTACATATTTATTTTATTTATTTTAGTCTTTGGTTACTGGGTAAGGCCCACTAGGCACAAGTGCCTGTTTTCAGGGGCAACCTGGAACCACTGGGCAGTTAAGTGACTTGCTCAGAATCACACAGTATGCAAGTGGAGGTTGTGAGAATCAAACTCAGGTCTGGTCTGCTGGATGTATAAAGCTCATTCACACCTTGATCCTCTAACCTCTAGGTTATACTGCCAGCCCATAAGTCATGTTTACCCCTCCCCCCCAAAAAATACTTGAAACCCGGCTGTTAAATTGCTTCTTCACGTGTATATGGAACAGCAGGTTAAACCTGTGAAGAGAGGGATTATATTTCTAGAATTAGCCAAAGGGGGTCTGGATTTAATAAATCCACTGGTATTATTTCATAGCATATTTCTGTATAGTAACCTTGAACCAGTTCTCTCAAAATACTCAACAATCAGAATCCCTTGGATACTAGACCAGATGTATCCCATTTTTGAAAATTGGGCTCCAAGTACTTCAATCCCTAAACAAAAACAATTGTCCAGATTACCATTATATTTTCAAGTTGTATTTGATAAACTGAAATAGTGGCATACCCCTAAACCACTTCTCCTTAGTACTATTAGGAAACAGTTTTACAACACCATGATGATCCAGTATTATCAAGAACCCTGACTATTCCTACAGAGACCCTCCCAATAGAAACATAGAAACACAGAAGTTGACGGCAGATAAGGACGGCAAGGCCCATCCAGTATGCCCATTTCTTTTTCTACCTTATAAATGTGCCATTGGCCTTTCTTCTGTCAATGGCCTATCTATTCATACTCATCTGTATTGCTCTCTTATGCCTATCCCATGCCTGTTTGAAGCCCTGCACTGTATTCATATCCACCACTACCTGAGGTAGGCTGTCCCATGCATCCACCACCCTTTCTGTGAAAAAGAACTTCCTCACATTACCCCTTAATCGGTCTCCCTCTAATCTCATGCTGTGTCCTCCTGATCTGCTATTTTTCTTGTTTTGAAACATGTTAGACTCTTTCACCTTGTTAATGCCCTTAAGGTGTTTGAATGTTTCGATCATATCACCTCTCTCCCTCCTTTGCTCTAGGGTATACATATTGAGCTCCGTTAATCTGTCCTCATATGTTTTCTGATGCAGTCCCTCCACCATTTTGGTTGTCCTTCTCTGGACTGCCTCACTTTGGTTAATGTCCTTGTGAAGGCATGGCCTCCAGTACTGCACACAGTACTCCAGATGGGGCCTAACCAGTGTCTTGTAAAGAGGGATTATTACCTCCCTCTTCTGACTTCTAATACCCTTACTAATATACCTCAACATCCCCCTAGCCTTACCTACTGCTTTAGTGGTATGCTTGGATGATTTCAGGTCATTGGTGATGATGACGCCCGAGTCTTTCTTCCCTTGTGACTGCCAGCAACTCCCCTCCCAGCCTATAGGTGACTTCAGGGTTTCTCTTCCCTATGTGCATGATCTTGCACTTCTTTGCATTAAACCCCAGTTGCCACTCTTCTGACCATTTTGCTAGTTTATCCAGATCTCTTCTTATTCTGCCCACCCCATCTAGATCATCTCCTCTGTTGCAGATCTTGGTGTCATCTGCAAACAGACAAACCTTACCTTCCAGTCCTTCTTCAATGTCACTGATGAAGATATTGAAGAGGACTGGCCCCAGGACTGATCCCTGAGGTACCCCACTTGTGACTTGCATCTTTTCTGACTGTATACCATTTACCACCACTCTCTGTTTTCTGTCTGTCAACCAGTTTGCCAGCCAGTTGACCAGCTTCTGACCCACCCTGAGCCTACCCAGTTTATTAATCAATATTCTGTGTGGAACAGTATTGAAAGCTTTGCTGAAGTCAAGGTAGGCGACATCGACTGCTCTCCCTTGGTCCACCACTCTGGTTACCCAGTCAAAGAAATCTATGAGATTAGTTTGACAGGATCTTCCTTTTGTAAACCCATGCCGTCTTGGATCCTGTGTTCTTATGGATTCCAGGTGCTGCATGATCCTTTCCTTAAGGAGTGCCTCCATCATCTTGTCCACTACTGAGGTAAGCCTGACTGGTCTGTAGTTTCCTGTCTTCTCCCTGCTACCACTCTTGTGGAGCGGGATCACATGAGTCCTTCTCCATTCTTCTGGGACCTCTCCTGTGCTCAGAGACTCACTAAACAGTTCTGATAATGGCTCTGCTAGTTCCACCCTTAGCTCCTTTAGTACCCTGTGATGTATGTCATCAGATCCCATTGTCTTCTCCACCCTGAGCTTATTGAGCTCTTGTAGGACCATTTCTTTTGTGAAGTGACTAGTGCACACCTCCCTCCCTCCCCCCTGTGTCCATGGTGCTGAGCTGTGGGCCCTGCCCTACCTTCTCTTCAGTAAACACTGAGCAGAAGTATCTATTTCAGATAGATGCTTTTATGTGGTCCTCCTCTTCACACACACCTGTATCTCATTTGATCGTAGCAATACCCCCTCTGGACTTTCTCCTTTCACTAATGTATCTAAGAAAGCCTTGTCACCTTCTTTTACTGTTTGTGCTAGTGTTTCCTTGGTTTGGGCCTTTGCCTG
Organism: Neoceratodus forsteri; assembly: GCA_016271365.2. Lineage (NCBI taxonomy): Eukaryota > Metazoa > Chordata > Ceratodontiformes > Ceratodontidae > Neoceratodus > Neoceratodus forsteri. The sequence goes on along the minus strand of CM028136.1, from coordinate 443,811,275 downwards.
CCTTACTGCCTTCCCTGCTTCCCTTAGAGAAGTTTGGTATGCCTCCCTATCTTCATCCTGCTACATTCCCTTATATTTTCTGAAGGCCAGCTTTTTAGCTCTGACCTTTTCTGCTACTGCTTTTGAGAACCAAAGTGGTTTCCTTCTTCTTTTGCACTTCCTTTTCTCTCTAACACAATGGATGTTGCTTCAAGTATTGCATCCTTAATGCTTGCCCACTTTGCCTGTACCCCCTCACCTGTATTTCTTTTTGCCAGGGCTAGCTTAACTCTGCTGGCCGTCTTATTAAAGTCAGCTCCTCTGAAGTCCCATATTTTTGCCTTGGAATGGGATGATTTAGTTCTAGTGGCCAAATTGAACCATACCATGTAATGGTCACTGTCCCCCAGGTGACCTTCTACCTGGAGATCTGTGATCCTTTCCCTGTAAGTTATTACTAGATCTAGGATAGCCCTGCTTCTTGTGGGTTGTTCTACCAGTTGTTTGAGGCCCTCCCCATAGAGGGAATCCAGCATGTGTCTAGTTCTGGCAGATGTTCCTGCTGGTATTGACCAATCTGTATCTGGCATGTTGAAGTCTCCTATTATCAGAACCTCCCCTTTAGCTGTCATGTTTTGTATATCTTCTAACAGTAATGTGTCTATGTCCTCCCACTGGTCTGGGGGCCTGTAGGCAACCCCAGTTTGTATGGCTGTCCCATTTCTTGTTTCCGAGGTGACCCACAGTTCTTCTGGCTCCTTATGTGTATTCTGAATTTCTGTAGCTTTGATATTTTCATTGACATACAGGGCCACTCCACCCCCCCCCTTTTTTGCACCTCAGTCTCTTCTGAACAGTACATAGCCAGGTACTGAAGTCTCCCAAGTGTGGTTACTGGTAAACCACATCTTGCTAATTGTTACTATGTCCAGTTTAGTTTCTGTCATTATTGCTTGAAGGTTTGGGATCTTGTTTCCCAGACTGTGAGCATTTGTATACATGATTTTCCATTGGCCAGATTTTGGTGTATTAGTTGTTGAGTGAGGTCTTACATTTCCCCTGTGCATTGTATGGGGAGCCTGACCTTTTTCCTTACCTGGTGATGCAAATGAACTGCAAACATGCTGAACTCCTATTTGATAACTAGCTGTGGGGGGAGGGGTGTTCTACCCATTCGACGTATGGGGTGTTGCACCCCTCTCCCCATTTGCTAGTTTAAATATTCTGCAAAGACATCAACTTCTGCCCCAATGCACTGATTCCCTCCTTAGTCAGATGCAGTCCATCAAATTTAAAGAACTTTCACTCCCCAAACTGTTGCCAGTTCCCTACAAATGTGTGTCCTTTTTCCTGCCACCAGCCCTTGAGCCACATGTTTAGCTCACCTATCTCCCCTTCTCTGGCCTTCCGTCCATCTGCCCTCTCCCAGACTGGCAGGATCTCAGAGAAGCAGATGGCGGATGAAATGGATGGTAGTTTGTCACCCAGCCTGGTCAGATGTTCCTTGGTCTCCACAACTGACTGATTGGCGAGACCATTAGTTCCTACGTGTACCAGGACATCAATGTTTTCTCCTGTTTACTGAACAATTTTAGTAATGTGGTCAGTGTCTCTCCACGCTAATGTACCTGGGAGAGATCTGACCTTTACCCTTGGCTGGAGATAGGTATCATCTCCCTGAATCATGGAGTCTCCTATGATCAGAAGTTTTTTGGATTTCCTTATTGCTTTTTTTGTTTTGGTTCCTGTTTTGGGTGAGTTTTGTTGTGCTAGCTCCTGTGCTGCAGTGTCCTACTCTGCAGTGTCCTCTGCCCCTTTGTTTGATTTCGGAGATAGAGGCAGATACCTGTTTGTAGTTTTTATATGGTTTGTGGAGGTAATATGTTGGAGAGCACTGAGTGATGGGGCACCCGATTTGCCCCTCCTAACCACCTGCCAACCTGCCAGACCAACTACCCTCTGCAGTCGAGGTGCTTCTGTTGTATGTTGGGGAAATGAGTGGTTCCTTTCATATATTTCATCTTGAATATGCAATTTGAGGAGCACAATTTCTGCCCATGCTGCCTGGAGCTGAGCCCTTAGATCTCCAATGGCCCAGCATGTAGGCAGTGTCCTAAATCCTGTAAAACTGCCTTTCTGAAAAGTGTTCCACAGTACCTGCAGTTAATGATATCCATTCCAGATAAGTTGCTGGGTTTATAACCTGGCCAGAGTAATTAGAAGGAAGAAAATGAAAGCATAAGTTTGATTTTGTGTTTTGTTTGTTTATTTTTGTATAACTTGTTATAACAAGTTAAATTACTAGTGCCCCTGTAAATGAGGTCACCGTGTGGATACCCCACTGATCCGCCTCTTCCTGCTTTGCCACAGAAAATGTCATGACTGTGCTACCCTATAAAATGAGTGTAGTGTGGGGTGGTTGGGGATGGAGGTGTCGTGGTTGGGGATGGGGGTGGGAGGCTGGGTCCTTCCTCTGCTGAAAAAGAAGAACAACAGATGAAAGAAATGAGGTATGAGCAGAAACAATCAGCCGGCAGCAAATGCAGTAGCCCTGAAAACTTATCCTACTGATAGATAAAACTGTAAAACCTGTAAAGCACCACCTGTAATAATTTCACAGAAGATATACCCTGTAAGAAACACTTTGCTGCAGTGAAAGATAAAGCAGTAACAGAAGATATACCTTGCATAAGACAATTTGAATCAGAATATTACAGCAGTAATCTGTTAGCACAGACCTGTAGGCACACCCTGTAATAATGCAGCAGAAGGTATACCCAGCAACAACAATTTGAATTAGAGAAAAACAAAGCATGTTAGCAACAAACAGTAAGAATCCCTGCGAGTACAAAATAAAAATTGTCAGTGTCAGTCGCTCAGTAGATAGCAGACTCGCCTCTGAGGCAGGGAGATCAGAGGGCTGTGGGTTCAGTTCCCACATCTGGCACTTGGGTTACTATCCCAATACTGACACTGTAGTGCAGCATGAGAGGGGTGCTGCACTTCTGAAGTGCCGTCTTTTAGATGAGACGTTAAACCGAGGTCCCATCTGCCTGGATTGGTGGTAGTTTAGGTGGATGTTAAAGATCCCATGGCACTTATCGAAAAGAGTAGGGTGTTTTATTGACATAAAAAACATAAACAGCAACACTTTAAAGTAGGATAATCGATAGAACAACACTTTTCCATAACATATAACATAACAAAATCAAAGAGATGTGCAAGTCTTACATTGTAAACGCTACGAGAACACAAAAATCATGAGAAGTAAACTATTAACAAATATCCAGTCCACTTTTAACTCTTATTATTTGAACTTAATAAAGTGAAGAAACCTTTCCACCATTTACGTAAAGTTCCTGGGGTCACTCTTGATGCGTCCTGTGTATAAATCAGTATAAGCTCCTTGATGACTAACCGACTTACACAAGAGTAAGGCATTCTCTTTGATAAAGAACCCATTGAACCCTGGCTTGCCATAAATAATATCTTAGACATCCCAAAAATAAGGATAATGTTTCTTCATGAAATTCAGACAAATTCTTGGGATAACATCCTAGAATCAAAAATTCATAAGACATATTACATAACCATTTAAATCCCCAAAGCTTTTCTAGGTATGACCATAAACCCGTCGATATGAACATCTAAAAAAAATGTTCCATCGATTCTTCTACATTAATACAATCCAAGTATGGGCACAATCTTTCCTGTAAAACCTTGTACTTAGCATTTCCTCTGACATTCAGTTTCCGTAAAGATCAGCCCTCGTCTCCCATTGTTTTGAGGCATCCTCTTACAGTTTAATTGAGCTAATACACTAGAATTTAAAGTCATAGGACAATTTTTAAATCCTGGTTCTGAGGAAGAGTCAACGACATTAGAAATGATAAAGCCCTTCATGTTGTTATTCAGAATTACCTGTTTCTGTGTTTTCCATTTGAACAATTTCTGCGCGTTGGCCTAAATATGATGGAATATATAGTAGCGATTCAGTTTAGGGGCTATAATGTACCAATTCTTAAAGTATTTACCCATTGTTTTCAAGTTCCATGACTCTACTGCCTCTAGTTCTACTTTTAACCCTTCTTTAATTGAGTTTGATAAAACAAAGCATGCACAAAAATCACTGGGTCTACCATTCCTAAACCACTCTTATTTTTCATTAAATACGTATAGCTCCTTTTAACAGGATTTAAGCGATTTCCCCATAACATTTGAAAAAACACACTATATATTCTAGTCTCAAGAAACACAGGAAGCGGAAAAATCATCGCCACATACTGTATCGTTGGAAGAAGAAATTGCTTGATTACCTGAACCCTTTTAAATTTGGTCATTTCCACTGTTTCCATCTATTAACCTTTCTCTCTATTTTAATAATGACATCTTCCCAATTTTCACAGGCATGTTCTGGGAACCGAACAATATCCTAATATTTTAAGAGGTTTACGGGAGATGTTAATACCCTCCTGACACACTTCCTCAGCACCAGTAGCTCCAATAAATAATCCCTTTGTTTTATTTAAATTTATTTTGCATTTGATACCTTTGCAAAGGCCTCAAATGCAGTCACAAAATGAATTACTGAGGCCTTATCTTCCAAGTATACTACTAAATCATCAGCATAGGCTTGTATCCTTAAATGCAAATCCTCTGCCCATTCACTGTAACACCCTTCCAAATCTGTCTCAAACTATCGCTTGCAAAAGGGGTCTAGAGCGAAAATATAAGAAGAGGGCTTAGAGGGCAACCCTGTCTAACTCCTGTAGTTAACTTAAACCTTCCGCTTCTGATCTGTTAAATATGGAATTACTGTATAATTATCATATAATTTCTCAATTATTTTCACTAATTGCTTTGGAACCCCATAATGCTTAAGGGTAAGGAAAAGGAATGGCAAATGAACTCTATCGAAGGTTTTTCTAAGTCAGCTGCTATTAAGCATCTAGTTGACCCTAACTCAGTAAAATACTCAGTTACATCTCGAATCAACATCAGAGCAGACTGGACTCTTCTATCTGGTAACCCACAATATTGAAAGGTGAAATAACTTCTTTAGCTAAATTCTTCAGCCTATTATTTAAAATACCAGTAAAGATTTTATAATCAGAGTTTAAAAGAGTGATTGGTCTCCAGTTAGTAATGTTTTGCTTATCCCTGACTTAAATATATAAATCAATAACCCTTCTGTAAAGAGGATAGATTGTAGCTTTGTCTAAAAAAACCTAAATAAGAGACATAGGCACTGACTAAGTTCGCCTGAAAATAATTTATAAAAGTTATTGGAAATCCCATCTATTCCGGGGAAATATTTAGTTTCAATAACCTAATGGAGCTTGAAATCTCTGTTGGAGTGATAGGTTCTCATACCTCCGATCTCCCAACTAGGTTAACTGGAATTAAAAATATCTTTTAAATAGAGTGCCATAGCTGAATTGGGATTGTTTCAAGAGGCTTCAAAGAGCGTAATGTTCTACAATCACTTCTCTTAGTTGGGCCACAGAGGATACCAAATTACCATCTGAATCTTTGAGTTCCTCCATTTTCATAGAATCTCTTACCTGTTTACACATTTCGAATGGATCCCCAATGGGTGATTTTTAATTCCATTAGTTAAAATGGCCTGCATGGTTTTCCTCTATCATACTGAAACTCTTTCATTTTTTCTTTAAGATTAGCAATTTGTTCTGAGTAATCCATCCTAGAAGAATAAGCTATAGTCATAAGCCTCTGTAATTGTTGTCTTAAACCTAAATAGTGCAGGAATTTGTCATTCTTTGCTCTAACTCCTTGCAATTTAAACCATTTCCTTAAGTCCGATTTAGTCTCTAACCACCAATCTCCCAAATCTGAATATAAAAGGCTACTGATAACCTGGCTCTTAATAGGTATCTCACCCCAGCTTGTATATAAGGGAGTTCTAATGAGGAGTTATTGAGTTTCCATCTAACTAGCCTTTTTCTTGCCTGTCTGAAAAGCTAAAAGAACTTAATAGAAAGGAATGGTCCGAGAATTCACTAGGAAATATTTTAAAAGATTCTATTTGCATATTAGGTGACACTAACATATGATCTATTAGAGAAAATCTCTTCCCCTTTTTAAACGAAAAACCTTCTCCAACCTGTAAAGCATTATGACAGTTCAAGAGTCCAGCACTTTTTATAATTTTACATAAAGCATTAGAGTCACAGTATGTTTTTTTATTTTTTTTACTAGCATGGGTCGAAATGGGACAATTAAAGTCCCCCCATAATACTCTAACTGTTGTTAATAAAAAAGGCTGTACTGATTTAAGACAATTAACTCTACCTGCTTTTGTTTGGGGGTTATAAATGTTGATAAACCTATAGCTTAGCCCTTGCTACTTCCCATCGATAATCAGGACCCTTCCTGGTATTAGATCTATCAAATTGTGTAACTGGAAGTCATATGAATTAAACACTATTCCTATACCATCTGCAGAATCTTCCCAAATGACCAAAATGAAGGGCCCCAAAACCAATCTCTTTTAAATGCCACCAACTGATCTATGGAATACATCCATGTCTCTTGTAAAAACAAACAGAAACAGGAAATTCATGTATATAATGAAAGAGGGCTTGTCGCTAACCATATTCAATAAGCTATGAACATTCAAAAGAACCCCAAACCAACCTCATTAACCTTTTAAGTATTTAAATCATTGTTTTTCCTCTTTTTCTTTTTTTATCCTTGTAATTATCCGTGATTTGTGACCTGGTTGAAAGTGAGGATTTTGAGAGTCTGAATCTTCAACCTCTATCTCAGTGTTACCCAAGAGGAAAACAGAGCCGCATATGAGTTACTGGTATCAATCTGTTCCACTGGGGGTGGGGGATTTTTTGATAGTGAATTCTCAAAGATCTTCTTTGGGGCAGTACAGTCACTGGTTTATCAACGCGCTGCCACCACCACCGCATCTGTGACCCCTTCCGTATAACACACACTGAGGGAAATCTGAGAGGTTAGGGGAACCATGTTGCCCTTAACTATCTTAACCATTTCTGAGGATATCTCCACGCTGATCCTCCCCACTTGGTGAGTTTAACTTTTTTGTTCAACACCTTCCTTTTAAACCCCTTCTTTTCCAATTCTCTTGCCTAGAGGGAGTTTCATCTGATTTGTTGCAGGGGAGGGGGCACGATCCTGAGAGTAGCTTTAACCATGGATTCTTGGGCTTTTGAATAAAAACCTCAGAATTAGAACGAAAGGATTTTTGGGCAGCCCAAGGACATAGTTTGAACACATGGCCTTTAGTTTCGCACAATCGCAACTTGATAGATTGCTGCAAAACATGGTTAAATGTCCTACCTCCCCACAATTATCACAACGGGCTGATCGACACACTTGAAAGGTAGTGCATTCAGCCCACACTTATAACATGCATGGGGTTGCCCGCTGTAAAACATACCCCTCTATCTTTTCCTAACAAAAGGAGTTAGGTATATGCTCAATTCCAGCCTCTGTTTGCCTTAATTTAACTTTATACTTCCATCCTCCAGTCCAGAACCCTCTGTATCTAAAATAGGCTCTGGCTCACTTAGTACATTTTTTTTTAACCAAAGGTTATGTCTTCCACCCATACCCCTTCATTTCGAACATAACTGTAACAAACTTAATCAGGGTTTTGAGAGTGGTATAACAATAAAGGGTGTCCGATAGGAGAATACTTAACTTGACCATACCTAACCCAGAACAACTCTAAAGCCTGTTGAGAACGAAAACTTATGTCATAATTGTCCTCCCCTGAAATATTAATGAAAGCATAAACATCCTGAGGGTGAAATGCAGTGAGTCTTTCAACAAGTTTTCCCACATAATGCCTATCTGGCCTAGTTTCTAACCCTCCTTTATACCTCAGCCTCACAGCATTACGCCTAGGGGCTGCTTCCTATGGGAATTTGGAGAAAGTTCGACATCAATGGCTTCTGTGAAGAGGAGGGGGGAGGTGTACAGTGACCTCATCTGTACTAAACCGAATGGGCTCCTGCAAGAGAATTTCCTCCCTTTCTGCTGCTGGCCACCTGAATCCACTCGAGAGAATGCTGAGATAAAGATAAGTTCGAGTCCCAAGCAGGATCAGGCTTCATACACCAGCTACTGTCTGTTTCCACCCTGCTTCACTTAAAGCTTTATGAGGTGACCAAGAATCTTGTGAGCCTTTTTATGTAAAAAGGGTCTGCCATCTGTATATCAGCTGTAGACTTTTTTGGTTCATTTTGTCAGAAAAAAGAAATCTGTAGCCCACTTTGGGAACTGTCAGTCTTTTGATATGTAACAGCTGAGTCAGTTGCTGAAATCTCTTGACTCTGCTGTTTGAACACAAACCCAGCTACCTTGTTCAACTGTGCTGTTTTATTTTCACAAAAGTAGATGGCAATATATTCTGTGCAGATAAATCATTTATCTTCTACGTTACTTCCTTTGACATTATCAGAGACCCGAAACTGGCAGTAAGCACTCACTTTTTAGCAGCAGAGATAATACCAGCCTGTACTGAATTCAGAGAGATTATTTGTTCTTGGGAAATGGAGCTCAAGCCTTGCTGCTCTAAGCCTCTTCCACAGAGCTGTTGACAATCTTGGGATCAGCCTTAACTCTGCCTTTGTGCTCTTCATTACAATCAGGCTGACACCTGCTGTAGTCAGGAGCTCAACACACTGCAGTGAAGCTTCATTAAACAAGGACAGAGCATTCTTTAACACCAGAGGCAAACTCTTTGCTGGCAACTCTATCCTGCCAGAACTATAACTTAAATAAGACACAGTACCTTTTTTGCTCCATATTTTGCGCCACTGTCCTGCAGTCTGTTTGCTGTGTTTTAATATCTTGGCTTTCTGTCAGCCTGCAGTTTTAAATTCATCTCTTCCTTTGGAGCTATCTGATGAAATTGGTTCTTCCATTTCTGCAGAAAACATTATCGCAGCATTTTCCTGTTTCAGACCCACATTTAGAGGTTTAATAAGCTACTTTTCTGTAGAGGTTGCAGGTTCAAATACCGACAATACCTTTTCTCTTCCTGTTGTTGCAATTTCCAACTGTCCAGTTTCTTTCTTTGTTTTATCCAAACCGATTGCTCCCAGCTCACAAAAGCATCCTGAAGTTCAATATCTGATTCAATTTCAGCCAAATCCACGGCTGGAGCCTCCACAACACCTGGAGCAAGAGTCGAGGCTAGCTCTCCTGCTCCACAGACTTCCTTCTCCTTCCCTTGTCCACTTGGAGTGGCCATCTTGGAAATGGCCTGTCCCCCTACTGGCCACAATGCAGAAACATCAGCACAGCAGCATCAGAGTAGGGGAATTTCCCTGGTGTCCTGGCCAAATTTCCCTCATTCACTAAAAATACCACCAACAGCTTAATCTGGTTCAAGGTCAGTTGGCATTCATCTGTATCCCCCTCCCCCAGGTCGTGCCTGAAAATAGGCAGGATTTTTCTAGTGCACTTACCCGGTCAACAAAAACTAACTAAATAAATAAAAATAACACACAGTAAATCTGCCTAGCCAAAAGAAGCCTTAATCCTTTCCCTTGCTCTGGTAAGGTTCTTTGCTCTGTCCCTTCAAGCAACCTAGAAAGAAAGAGCTCAGGTGACTCAAGAAATGGAATTTACCAGTCAAATGCTTACTAGACATAATGTGGCTTTGTTTCCATGGGAAATTAAATGTTAAAAACAATTTAAAACATAAGGGTATTGTAGAATGACATTGTCCTAGAAACACATGCCAAGGCTCTTTGGAAACAATGGAGCACATATTTTGACTGCCCCCTTCATCCAAAAATTTTGGACTATGATACAACAGGGATGGACCCCTTCCCTCTTTTCTATAAATTACACCTGAAGTTATGTTTCTTGGAATCCTACACTCTAGGACATCATCAAATGACCATAGCACAGTATGGGTAATCCTAACTTGACTAAAATACTGGATATGGCAAGCTAGATGTAGATTCACCCTACAGCAAATGGAAATCACTCAAGAACAACTTTTACAAAACATCATACATATATTAAGGAGATACAAGATCAAGAAAGAAGGACATATTCATGCACTGTATATACTAAATGGTGGAAGTCATTTCAGTAGTTAAGGTAAAAAGAGAGGGGAGTGAGATACTCAGACTAGAAAGTGAATAAGATCTGAGTTTGTAATGTTTTTGATTTTCTCTAGTTTTATTTTTTTGTTATTTTTGTTACGGAACACAGATTATGTTCCTTCAGATTCATCATACAAACATTTGTTTTTGAGTATTTACAGAATTATGTAATATGTATCAGAATGTTTTCATATTTATGAGTTATGCTTCTATTTTGACATACGCTATGTTTGATTTTACAATAAAAATTCCCTGCTCTTTGTGAAAAGTGCCTTGCGTTCTTTTACTTCCACCTGGGCACCCACCAGGACAGCACCAGCATCAGGATGGGTAGAAGGGATATCGGTTTAACATCTCATTCGAAGGAGGGCACACACCAACAGTAGAGCACCCCCCAAAACTGCACTCAGGTGTCAGTGTTTTAGGTATCTGCCACATCCCAGCATGGGACTAGAACCCACAACCTTCTGACCCAGAGGCAGATGTGCACCAACTGAGCCATGCTGACACCTAAATAATACATTATAGCATATGGACCACTGGCATGGCTCTATGAAGAAAATGAGCTACAATGTCTTTACATATGGGCAATATGCATATATTTAAAATGCAGTTTATAAATGAGAAAGAAATTATAGTTCATTCTTGACTTTGCCACCCATGGGTTATGGTTCTCTGAACCCTCCCTCATGACTATAAATGTCATATTTTGAGTCAGTCTATTGCATATTCCCTATGTATCACAGTGTATCACTGGAAATTCCCATTCATTTCAATTGGATTCCTGCAGAAATTTCTGATATATGCAGATATTTAGTTCATCTTGTCACTGGTTGCCACAGTAATTGCAAATTAGTATACCCATCTGTTCCATAATTGCTCTCTTTGCACAGAACTGCAGCTTACATCAGCCAGTCCCTCTTCTCTCCTGTCTCATTCTCTCTCTCTCTCTCCTCCCTCCCTCCCTCCCTCTCGCTCTCGCTTAATTGAAGCTGTTTGCATAGAGCTGACCTAACACAGTTGGGTTTTAGCTTACAGTAAGCAGAACTCAGAAAACAGAACCTGCCACTGTTCTGTTAAAGGGGACTATTTAATGTATTCTGTTCCTTAGAAATAAAATTGCTCCTTGATTGAATAAAAAAAATGTTTCTGTATATTTCATTAAACTTCAACCTTAAAATGCCATTTTATGAGCAGAATAAGCCACTCATGGCTGTGGTTTAATTGATTTCAATGCACTTCCCAGGGTCCAGCAGGTTCTTGGCCTTTGGCTTTGAGTCCTTATGTCCCTAGAATACGCACTGAAATATTTTAAACAACTTACTGTCATGGCATATTCCTTACATATTGAAGAAACCCATAGGTACAGTGGAATAAAGGGTCCCAAGCTCTTGCACTGCTCAGTTCTGCCAGAGGTGAGAACTGCTCTGTCTTAAAGAGGAGCTGTCAGCTCTTTTATCCTCAGGGAGGCAACTAACACCAAGAAACTGCCTGCCCGAAGAGCTAAATTTGGCTACATTTGAATTTGTTTTACATAGTCTCTAAAGTAATATTTTTCTTTGAAGTCTGCACTTGTAACTTCTGTAAATAAGCCAAGAAGCTGCTGTGTGCTGCTGTCCCATCCTCAAAAATAGCAGTATGATAAAATGACTTAGGGAATATGGCTGTAGGTGCATAATATATTGAGACTAAGGATTGAAGAGGGGGCTGCTTAAATACAAGATTTTTTATATTACTGACCAGTCTACAGATAATGTATGTGGCTAGTATAGAAATGTAATGCTAGAACCAATAAGGACAACCAAAAAAATGAAGTGTTAGACCTGTTTGCTATAAAACATTATCTGTTTTGTGAGTTTCAGTTTGACCTTTTGTTCCTGTTGGCTTCGACTGGACCTTAAAATTATATTTGGCAGTAGTTAAAGTAAGGGTAAAAAGCATGCTATCCAACATATTATAAAAATAAAAGAACATGAAACAGTGAAGATTTCCTGTTCACATTCGTGGGTGCTGTGACATAAGTGAGGCACTCAAGCTTTGCTGTCCTGCTCAGTGTTGTCACAGCACCCACTAATTATGTGTGAACCAACTTGCTGTTTACAGTTTGGTTTTATTCATAAGAATATAAGAACATAAGAAGATGATGGAAGATGGGGACTTTGTGATCCATCTAGTCTGCCTGTGAATCCTACCCCTACCCTGCCCCAAAAGGTTGCTTTGTTTGCTTTTACCATAGTACGGTCTCATGTATGTTTAAATTCATTCACCGCCTTTGCTGCAACCACCTCTGGGGAAGGCTGTCCCATGGGTCTATCACCCTCACCATGAAAAGTTCTTCTTGACATTATTTCTTAGCCTTCCCTCTCTCAGGCATAGGTTGTGCCTCTGGTTTGTGCCTCTTGTTTGCCAGGAAGAGGTTGTCTGCCTGAACTGTGTTTATATCTTTGATGAATTTGAATGTTTCTATCATGTCCCCTGGCCCTTCTCTGTTCCAGGGAGTACAATAGTCTCAAGTGTTCCTTGTCCTTCTTCAGGTGGGGCCTCCAGAACTGGACACAGTATTCCAGGTGTGACCTCACCAAGTATATGTAGAGGGATGATTACATAATTCACTATATTCCACAAGAATATTATTCAGACTATTTTCTTTTGTGCCAAAATTAGTCACAGTAGTTAAATAAGTGATAAATATTTCTTACAAAATACTCATTCATAATCCAGCCTTGAGACTGACTAAAACAGATTCAAACCATGTAAACACTGCCCCTGGGGATAAGTACAGCTTGGTATATGTTGAGGAATGGCTGGTAATAAGGGACACCTTATGGCAGATGACTTTGGGCTTGTGACTTGCATTTGGCCTTGATACAAGATGCCCTACAACATGGTGCCACCACTACTTGGTTTACTTCCGACATGCAAGATACTAGGGTGCTGCCCATCAGGAAAATAATGGTAGTACAACTCTTCCCCCGGCACCACTGATTGATAATAATGTCATGATTTTTCATTGCACTTTTAAAAGTTATTTGTTTAATCTTTTTTAATTATTCTGAACTGTACAGATTGTCTTTATTAAATTATAATTTACTATTGTTTTTATTACTATTGCAGTGTTTTATTATGTTGCATTTGTGTTTGTTTTGCTGTACAGTTCTCTGATACTCTAAGTGTTTTAAATTTATTTGATCAACCAAGGTATAAAATACCTGAGTGCAGTATTTCTGGGGGGGGTGCTGTACTGTTAGGGTGTGCCATCATTAAAATGAGATGTTAAACTGAGGTCCCTTCTACCCATCCTTGTGCTGTCCTGGTGGGTGCCCAGATGGAAGTTAAAGAACCCAAGGTATTCATCGCAAAAAGTAGGGGACATTCCTAGTGTCTTGGCCAATATTTCCCTTCTCATAAAACTGGTTCATGCATTTTCCAGGCTGTGTGTAGGTGTTGATATACGATATGGCTGCCACTACACATTCAGTCACTTCACTACCAGTCTAACATTGCTTGTAAAGTGCTTTGGGATACATTGTGTATGAAAAGCACTAGATAAATGCAGATTCTTATTATTATTACAAAAGTAAAAACATTGTAGTAGGTACACATAAATGCTTATCTTTTTTCATTAAAAACAAGAAAGATAATCAACATCTTTCATTTTAAGATATCATGTTTGCTAAAATAGTGTCCATAGGATACAGTTATCATAAATATCAGCAAATGGATATGATTGTACAAAAGAAAAAGTGTATCATTATTCATTACTATCAAGGTACATCAATTATTGTTTAGTCAAGGAACCAGATTTTCCTGCTATAGTTATGATTTGGTTATTTACTTCTCTCCCTACTGTTCTTTGGATTTATCTTTTTTCCTTTTGACTACCGAAGCAAAGAATGAGGGAATTTGATTGGCATCATTTAGTGTAAATGGGTGAAGAAGAATAAATAATTCATCATAATTTACATTATAACATTTTAAGATATCATTCAAATATTTATAATGAAGATCAAAGTACAGATGACAAGAAATTGCCAGGTGCGATAAGGATTCAGGAATGGTTGAATTACATAGACACATAAGTTCTTTATTTGGCCCATTATCACCCAATTTCTTATTGAAGTACATATATTTAGAGTTGATTAGGCCCAATCTTGCCCTTGTTAAAGATTTTCTTTTAGAGGGATTAAGTGGAAAAGAAAGGTATTCCTCCATATTGTGATCAATTATATTTACCTTAAACCATGGAGTGCATTTCTGGGGTTTAACTGACTCCATGTCTTTGCTTCGTGCCAGGAGATACATTTATTTCCTTATGCAGAATTTATATTGTAGTAAATGGATATTCCTTTGAAAATCTGTCCATAAATGGGTGAGGTTAGTATCATTAATAATTTTTGCAAGGCTGAAAGCCATTTAGATTTTAGGCCCAAGTGAGTCCATTTTATTTTCTCCTGCAGACAGGCTAAGGGAAGAATATTATAATTATAATTATTGTTCATTATTTTAACCAATATGATACACATCTAAATTGATTAATTGCATTTATTGGTATTTTTCCAATTTCTGCCCTAACCATTGCTGAAGAAGTTGATAGGGGTAACATTAATAAAGATTTATAAAAGTAGAGTAATGGAGTCTTGAGAGCAGCAATATAGCTAGTAACCAAAACTGCTCCATATGTTAAAAGAGGGTTGATTTTTGCATCAACGGCTGTCAGGCTGGAGATGTAGCTAATCCTCTGAATCTAAAATGAAATTTAATTAAAGCTTTAGCACTTTGTTTTGCTTTTATTATTTGTGATTTATAAATGCTCTAAGTGGTCATAATATATAATTAAATTAAATAAATAAATAAATGAATAATAGTACAGAAGGCAGTAACCCCCAAACAATATACTCTAATTAATGCAATAGTATGCACTTAAATGGTACAATAGAGAGAGAACAGGTTTCATTGGCAGAACAGTGTCAATGATCTGGGGTGGAAAAGTGTTAAGAGCAATCAAATGAAACAATATGGCACCAAGTAACCCCTATGATATCCTTACCACCTTCCAGCCTACCACCCAGTTATTCCCTTCTGCTGGTGCCCAAGTATGGTATAGAACAAAGTCTTTGGGAGTTTCCAAAATTGTCTCTCCTGATGGCTCACAGCTTCAGTGAAAGGTTGCTGTGAAGTCCAGTTACTGATGAAATGGTGAACTCCTCAGGTAAACTAATTCAGAGTATTGAAGTCACAACTAAACAAACTGTAGCACAACAGTGCCTCAAACTCTTTAAGAGAAATTACAAGTTCACCTGGGTATGACAGCATAAGAAATAATCCTTGTAAGTGCCTCAGGAATCAAACCCTGGCTATTCAAGCATCTACCATCAGTACAGTCCCTGGCATAAATGTTGTTAACTATTATATACAGCGTTTCTTCACAATGGATACTGGAATCTGACAGTTCAGGTAAAGGACTCTCTCTGTTCAGGATCGGGAACTAATGTGATGGAAATGATTTATTTATTAAAAGTTATAAAATGAGTAAAACATTGGCTGAATCCTGATTGGCTGAAATGGGTTTTCAGCTGTGTCCTTATCAGGACATAACCAAGCAGACAGCACTAATTGTGCCAACCTGAGTCCCATGACATAATGGTATCAGTGTGCAACCATCGTAAAAACTTGTGCCAATTTGTTGCTGATTACCCTCATACTCTGCGACCTACACACCTTTTTTTCTTTGTTTTTTTGCAGTTTTGTTTTTGTGAGTTGTAGACTACAGAGAGAGAGAGAGATATGTGGTACTGTGGATAGGCAGAGAAAGGGAGTGATTGATTGATTTACATTGTTTGATTTTACACTTAGTATTGAGAGAGAGAGAGAGAGAGAGAGGGAGATGGGCTTGTCAGGGACAGTGAGGCACAGACAGCCATGTTTGCAGATTTAAGAAGTAGTTTGCATAGTTTGACTGGCGCCTGGGCTAAGGGGAGTAGCTGAGATGAAAGGGCATTTTATTTCTATATATTTTTTTTGCAAGTAGCAAAGGTGCAACATTGCATAGATAAAGTGTTAGCTTACTGTTGTCTCGTGGAAGCTGTGTGGCTGCATGAATGTAATGATTGCTCTCTCTCTGTCTCTGAATATCCACAATGACACAAATCTCGGTCTGTCTGTACAGCTCAGTAAAGCAAAAAAAAGAAAATGGAGGTATGTGGGGGACAAGGTATGAGGTGGTTGCTCTGACACCAACAGACACAAGGAAAGAGAAAGGTGCTGTGAGTTACGGCAACCACAAAGGGATACACTCACAAACAGTTTTGGTCCCTCTAAAAGCGTTTTGGACACAGAGAAATGAAGGAAAAAAAATGGCAGTAACATTAAAATAATGTATGTCTGCCTGGGGGGAGCAAACCTCAGCACTATCGTTTTGGTGGGGGACCTTTACTGGCCAGCTACTCAGTATCAAATACAGGAACAGGCTCTGCCCTCTAAAATCATTATGGCCACAGAGAGGAAGAAAAAATGGCAACAATATTCAAATAGCGATGTCTGCCTGGGATGGGGGAGGGAGCAACCTCAGCAATATTGTTTCAGTGGAAGGGGCCCCTATTGGCCAGTTACTCAGGATCAAATGTAGGACACTACAGTAATAGGGAACTACTTTCCCATTACCAGCATGAAAAAGTTGCTTTTTAAATGTTTGACATTTTCTTTCTTTTTTTCTTTATATTTTATATTTACTGGGGGACCCATTTCATAAGTTCAGTAAGACACTCCGAGGTGTGAGTTATGGCCTGATAAGAGCACTTCCCAGGTGCTAAAAGCACTTGGCACAAGCGTCTCATGCCTCATAACGCACCTGGGGCATGCTCTTATCAGGCCATAACCCACACCTCATTGTATCTTATTGCTTGCTTAATGTACCGGATGGGCCTGTTGAGACAAAAGGCCTTGTTTGCAAAGAACATTCTAAATGTAGTAAACAGATTTATCAATAGTCAGTTTAAAAATACATAGACTCCTGACCAGTTTGAGGGAGTGCAAAACCAAAGAGAAACCATAAAACAACAAACAGGCTCACATTTCAGTGACAGCCTGCAGTCTTGTGAAAGCATTTAACTGAATGACATTAGCACTTGCCATTACAATTCGGACATGTCGGTCCCAGTGGTTCCAACCCAGAGGCATCATGATGCACCACTATGTGTCAACATGAAGCCTTGCTGATGTGATCAAGTCTTCTTTCATGAAGATTGTAGACTACACTGCTGAATTCTGTTTCCAAGAAAGGTACAAAAGCTGTTCTCTGCTGTGTTGCCACTGAGTGGAGGGTTGGTTTGTTGTTCTAGCGTGATCAACAGTACCAAAAATCCAACAAAGACAAAAAAATTGCTGCTGTCTGCTGTTGTGTATCTCATGTTGCAATCAACCTTGGATTAGAAGAAAATATGTGGCAGATGCTGGCAATCAGGTAGTGGGCAGGCACTGAGACTTCCTGAGAGGAACTTGAAGCTAAACCCCCTTTTGGGAGGGGGGCTCGCACTAAAATACTAGGCCAAGAATGTAAAAGAATCATTCACCTTTTAATGGTGATTTTGGTTTCTGTTCCTTTAAAGACCAGACACACACACACACACACACACACACACACACACACACACACACACCCCGTGAATGACACCTGACCAGGCCATTTAAAAAATTCTTATACAAAATTATCTTATCCTGTGTCTCCTAGATATTGTTGCTCTACTGAGGTCTGCTATGGCATATAGCATTTCCCACCACCCCATATAATGACCTTCTGTACGGCATCTTTCCTTTCTTGAACTTGACCAAGAATTGTACTTCTGCTCTGTCTGTTTCAGAATTTGGTCAGTAAAAAAACTCAAGTCTGTCTCACCCAGGCCCTAGTGAAGGTCATCCAACCCCACTTGGGCTGACATCCCTTGCCTTTGCTGCTTTACAGCCCTCACTGGGGCTGACAGTCCAGTCATCTGCAACTTTCAGACCTTGCAGTCCCTTGCTTCTCCTGGGTGCTGTATTAAAATGTTTTTGTTTCACTTGCATTAACTCATTGTCACTCCTCAGTAGCTCCTCCAGCTCCTTTGTTCTCTGGTGCCACCTGCTGCTTAGAAATTAAAGCAGCAGTGCAAAGAAATTGGCAAAACATTTGACTCTACCTTTTAAGTGTCATTGCACAAGAAATGTCTTGCAACAGTATGACTTTTGAGGTGTGTGACCTCCGTCACAATACAGTGCTCAGTGTGTAGCAGGTGCAATCCCTACCGACCAATACATACCGAGCTGTGTAGGACAGCAGTTCATCTGTGTTGGTCTTCACTTCTAAGAAAAGGTCCGCTGCAATCAGCGGTGGTAGCATGTGTACAGTTAGCATACTGATGTCAGCCTAACTGTTGTCATACACCGCCGGCATGAAATTCCTCCGCTTCCTCCTCTGCTAATGCCCTCCCTTCCGACGTTAGTGTTCTCCTGGCCCCCACATTGTGTGACTGAGGTGCCTAATCCCCTGCTCATGAGCCCCCAGCACATTGTGTGGCCAACGGGGTGCCTAATCCTCATTGGCTGCAGCTTCAACAAACAACCAGTTGACAGCATGCTGGAGCCCACCCCAGCATGCCCATGCCTCTCCCATGCACACTGTATGGCTGACAGGGGTGCCCAATCCCTGCTGGCTCCAGTCTACCCCAACAACATAGGTGACATGCTGGAGCCCACCCAGCATATCAAAAGTGTCCATCTTTTGTTGTTTTTAAAATTCCTGTGAAAGAAGAAAATGGTCCTCAGTGAGTCCCTTGCCCCCACCAATCCTCACCCCTCAATTCTATACTTACTCTCCAGAGCCCAGCGGACGATCTTCGCTGACCAGGAACACGCCTGCACCCTTCAAAGCTGA
Source organism: Neoceratodus forsteri (assembly GCA_016271365.2). Taxonomy (NCBI): domain Eukaryota; kingdom Metazoa; phylum Chordata; order Ceratodontiformes; family Ceratodontidae; genus Neoceratodus; species Neoceratodus forsteri. The sequence goes on along the minus strand of CM028136.1, from coordinate 443,792,273 downwards.
CCGTGAACTGAGGAAATGCTGGTAAGCTGTATAATGGCATAATGGGATTTTCCAACCTAGTTGGATATCTCAGCCATTTTTTGACTTTTTCTCATCAATTCAGTCACTGTCATGAGTTATTCATTCCCGTAATGTGATTCGTAGTCACTGTGTGGAATCACCTTCAGGACAGATTTACAAAATGACAGTGTCAGTGTTCATGAGGTGGGCTCTCAAAAGCCTATGTTGCAAATTTGGTGAAAAATTCTAAAAAATGACTGTTTTACAAGCGTGCATTAAGCAGTTTCCACGTACACTCATAAATTTGTGATTTTGTAATATTTTCACTCCAGATTTTCAACATTGGCATTTTTTCACACCTACTTATGAACAGTGCAGCTGTCATTTTTCACATCCTGGCCGAAATGTGTTTTCGCTCTTCCGGTGCAGAATAGCACTGTCGCTGTTGGAAATCAGTGTTCAGTACAGAGTAAGAAAATCACAGTGACACTGTTCATGAGCAGATGTCCTAAAATGCCTATGTTGAAAAGTCGGTAAACAAAATTCCAAAAAATGACTATTTTACAAGTGTGCATTGCACAGTTTCCACGCGCACTCGTAACTTCATGAATTTGTAATACTTTTACTCCAGATTTTCAACATTTGCATTTTCCCACACCTCCTTATGAACAGTACAGCTGTCATTTTTCACATCCTGGCCAAAATGCGTTTTCACACTTCTGGCGCAGAATAGCGTGGTCACTGTGGGAAATCAGTGTCTGGTACACAGTAAGAAAATCATAGTGACAGTGTTCATGAGCAGAGGTGACAAAATGCCTATGTTGAAAATTTGGTGAAATAATTCCACTGAATGACTGTTACGAGCGAGCATTGCACAGTTTCCACACAGGCTCGTAACCTTGAGAGCATGACCAGGGTGTTAGGGTTCCTAAGACAGACACTTAAGAAGTATGAGACTGAAATGTTAATCAGATGCAAGAGGAGTTGCAGAGAGGTAATCTGTTGGGACATGGATGCTGAAGGGACATGGATACAACTGGTGGAGGGGACCTGCATAAATGCCAAACACCACTGCAAATACCTGCAAGTGAACATTCAGCATTGACAAATGCTTGTTTTGTATTAGTATTTATTTATTGTACCAGCAAAGCTCCATGGAGCAATGCTCATTTACAAGGAGGTCCTGGTTAAGACAGATAACATACAAAAGGAAAAGAGGCAATTCACATAATACAGGGAAATTGAAAAACAGTTTTTAAGCACAGGCTAACAGATTTAATGAAAAGTTAAATAGCATGAGTAATTATATACAAGACTTACGGTAGCATTGATATATACGGAGAGCTGCTAGCAAAAGCAATTTCAATCATACAGTAAAATACCATGTACATAGTATATTAAAAGCATTCACATTTATTGACAGAGAATCGATCAAGTAGGACATTGAAATAAAAGGGGCTAACGAGTGAGCTCAGTTTATAAAAAATTCCCAACATTTTCCAATCTTATTTGGTGGTACAGGTTTCTAGTGCCACCAGTTTTTTTTTTTTTTATCAAGAAAATAATATGGCCACCACATTTGACTTGGAAACAGAATTGTAGACCTGGTTAGGGTTAATATTTAGAAAACAAAATGCATGGTGTACAGCATAGGAGGTACCTAGAAAAGCACATTTGATGGGTATACTAATATTTTTATTATATGTAGCTGAAACTAGCTTTTTGGAAAAATGTTTGTCATTGTACTGCTGCTTTTAATTGAAACTGGTAATGAATTGAAAAGCTTTTTTTTTTTTGTAGATTCTTTTTCCTCCGGTCGCCAGCTGCCAGGGCATCTCTCAGGCGACCCACTCGAGTGGCCTTTACCGCCCTGACTAAACCCCTCCCTGACTGAGGAATTGGGTGCTGGATCCCCTACCAATGTTGGGCCCTTACAGAGGGAAGGGATTCTGGAAAGTCATGTTGGGTCGGGGCCGGCTGTGTACATGTAGGCCAGTCACTAGGGTCTGTCTCGCTTCCCTGGCAGCTGGGGTTTTTCCACCTTGGTAGTTTCTCCTTGAGGCGCAGACGTGCAATGACAGCAGCGCATGAAGGGTGTATCCCGACCCTCCCACAGACATCTGCCACTGCCTCACCCCCCTGTGCAACCTCTGCCAGTGTACTTCTCCTGATCGCCACTGGGAGCCGCTACATGGCAGAGGTTCCCCTGAATCTCACCCCAGGAAAGCACAGCAGTTCTCTGGATGTTCGATCCTACTCCTCCTTGGTGACCCCCTGGTGCCCTGGGTCCACTTCTGAACCCAGGTCACAAGCGTGACGCGAGGTGTTGCGTCCAGCGCCTCAACCCTCAGTGCCACCAGGCAAGCTGAATTGAAAAGGTTGTTGACAATAACTCCAACATACTGTACAGTACGTACATTGCAAATCACAATTTTCAGTAAGTAACCAAATGGTGAAAATAGTTTTTTTCCAAACATTTTCCACACAAATACACAGGCTCGTGTCAAGAAACATGATAGTACTAATTTTGTGGTTACCATGGGAAAAGATTACTAAGAAGAAAAGGGAGTGGATTTGATAAAGCACCTTCATACAGACTATATCTTGAAAGGATTTACAACCCAGGAGATGGCTGGCACATGGCAGGATTCAAACAGTAGAGAGAGGTAGTAGAGAAGTGAATAAGTGGTAGTTGTGATTCAGGTCTCCTGGTTTACAGCCCAGTACTTTAACCACTATGCTAAACTGCTAAACTGCCACCCTGCTAAGTCATCATTTGACATGTGTCTTTATTCATTTTTCTTTATAAAAAGTATGCTTTCATTGCATCTATTTTGTGGTCAGCAATCAAAATATTTCTTGGCCTTATTATGGCAATTGCTGCTGCCATCCAATTTTGTGCATGATATTAATATGGTTCCTAGCTCATAAGCAGAGGTGTGTCTCGTGTTGTAAGTCAAAAAATGTAGCATGGAATCTATTCTGTAGTCATTACTACAATGTTTTTAAACTTTTGCTGACTGACCCCCAAAACGGACTTTCAAATTATTTATTTATTTATTTGCAATTTATATTATAGTGTGACCACAAATACTGTAGCATAGGCAGGATACAGGTGTTGTTTCCTGATGCTGATGTAGAAGGGGCAGCTGGTTTCAGATGGTATGGTATAAGCTCATCGGCACTGAACATTTGTGTGCTACAGGGCTGACTGTTCTCTAAAAGATACATTTAATTAACATAATTGGCTTACTTGTAGTATGCTACAGGGCTAACAAATTTAGCCCAACAGGCTACTGTACTTTTGTTATGCTACAGGGCTGATTTTAACATGAATAAATGTATGGAGCACAATTGACCATTGTACTTCTAGCTGGCTGTAGTGCTGATATTTCCCTAAATACATAACTTTATTTAGCAATACTGCCTATTGTAATTCTTTATTTTTTATTTAGTATGCTTTATGCCCCCTTGTACCCAACCGGCCCCCACATACAGTAGTTCTGCTGCTCTGCCCAAGCCTGCAACCACTATCTCTGGGACTTAGCTAAGTTCCTTGTTCCCCCATGCATGCCCTGCCCCCATGGGAAGGGCTACTGGAGATGGGCCTCAACTCCCCCTGACAGAGATTAAGTGCTGGTCCTGGAGCGGGAGCCCAGTCCGTAGTGTGGGAGCTGTGGAGGGTGGAGGCTGGTATCCTGCGTGGCTTGGAGTTTGCTTTTTCCTTCACAGGCCATGGACATCAGAAGGCCCTGAACTGATGCACAAATGCATGTAGAGCAAGCAATGTGCGTCCAAATGCCAAAGTCCCCTTGCCTTGGTCACTGGACCCAGCTTGCACAGCCACTTATGGTCACCCAGGAAAAAGTGTCACAGCAGTGTCCAGACACCCACACATGGCTGAGGTGAACATCCACTGGAATGCTCAACCATCCTCTTGTGGCTGGCATTCTGATGACCCATAGAAACATAGAAGTTGACAGCAGATAAGGACTGCAAGGCCCATCCAGTCTGCCCATTTCTTTTTCTACCTTATTAAAGTGCCATTGGCCTTTGCTCTGTCAGTGGCCTATCTATTCATACTCATCTGTATTGCTCCCTTATGCCTATCCCATGCCTGTTTGAAGCCCTGCACTGTATTCATAGCCACCACTTCCTGAGGTAGACTATTCCATGCATCCACCACCTTTTCTGTGAAAAAGAATTTCCTCACATTCCCCCTTAATCGGCCTCCCTCTAATCTCATGCTGTGTCCTCTTGTCCTGCTATTTTTCTTATATTTAAACATGTTAGACTCTTTCACCTTGTTAATGCCCTTAAAGTGTTTGAATGTTTTGATCATATCACCTCTCCCTCCTTTGCTCAAGGGTATACATATTGAGCTCCGTTAATCTGTACTCATATGTCTTCTGATGCAGTCCCTGCACCATTTTGGTTGCCCTTCTCTGGACTGCCTCAATTTGGTTAATGTCCTTGTGAAGGTGTGGCCTCCAGTACTGCATGTAGTACTCCAGATGGGGCCTAACCAGTGTCTTGTAAAGAGGGATTATTACCTCCTCTTATGACTTGTGATACCCCTACTAATACACCCTAACATCCCCCTAGCCTTACCTACTGCTTTAGAGGTCTGGTTGGATGATTTCAGGTCATCGGTGATGATGATGCCCAAGCCTCTTTCTTCCTTTGTGACTGCCAGCAACTCCCCTCCCAGCCTATAGGTGGCTTCAGGGTTTCTCTTCCCTATGTGCATGATCTTGTACTTCTTTGCATTAAATCCCAGTTGCCACTCTTCTGACCATTTTGCTAGTTTATCCAGATCTCTTCTCATTCTGCCCACCCCATCTGGATCATCTACTGTGTTGCAGATCTTGGTGCCATCTGCAAACAGACAAGCCTTACCCTCTAGTCCATCTGCAATGTTACTAATGAAGATATTGAAGAGGACTGGCCCCAGGACTGATCCCCGAGGTAACCCACTTGTGACTTGCCTCTTTTCTGACTGTATACCATTTACCACCACTCTCTATTTTCTGCCCATCAACCAGTTTGCCACCCAGTTGACCAACTTCTGACCCACCGAGCCTACCCAGCTTATTTATCAATCTTCTATGAACAGTGTCGAAATCTTTGCTGAAGTCAAGGTAGGCAACATCAACTGCTCCCCTTGGTCCACCACTCTGGTTACTCAGTCAAAGAAATCTATGAGATTAGTTTGACAGGACCTTTCTTTTGCAAACCCATGCTGTCTTGGATCCTGTGCCCCTATGGATTCCAGGTGTTGCACTATCCTTTCCTTAAGGAGTGCCTCCATAATCTTGTCCACTACTGAGGTAAGACTGACTGGTCTGTAGCTCCCTGCCTCCTCCCTGCTACCACTCTTGTGGAGCGGGATCACATGAGCCCTTCTCCTGTCTTCTGGGACCTCTCCTGTGCTCAGAGACTCACTAAACAGTTCTGCTAATGGCTCTGCTAGTTCCACCCTTAGCTCCTTAAGTTCCCTGGGATGTATGCCATCAGGTCCTGTTGCCTTGTCCACCCTGAGCTTAGCGAGCTCTTGTAGGGCCCTTTCTTTTGTGAAGGGTGTAGTGCTCACCTCCCTCCCCCCTGTGTCCATGGTGCTGAGCTGTGGGCCCTGCCCTACCTTCTCTTCAGTAAATACTGAGCAAAAGTATCTATTTAGGGTAGATGCTTTTACATTGTCCTCCTTCTCATACACCCCTTTTCTCCTTTGAGCTTAGCGATACCCCCTCTGGACTTTCTCCTTTCACTAATGTAGCTATAGAAAGTCTTGTCACCTTCTTTTACTGTTTGTGCTAGTGTTTCCTCAGTTTGGGACTTTGCCTGCCTTACTGCCTTCCCTGCTTCCCTTAGGGAAGTTTGGTATGCCTCCCTATCTTCCTCCTGCTGTGTTCCTTATATTTCCTGAAGGCCAGCCTTTGGCTCTGACCTTTCTGCTACTGTATTTGAGAACCAAAGTGGTTTCCTTCTTCTTTGCATTTCCTTTCTATCTAACACAATGGGATGTTGCATCAAGTATTGCATCCTTAATGCTTGCCCACTTTGCCTGTACCCTGCACCTGTGTTTCTTTTGCCAGGGCTAGCTTAACTTGTTGGCCATCTTATCAAAGTCAGCTTCTCTGAAGTCCCATATTGTTGCCTTGGAATGGGATGATTTAGATGTAGTGGCCAAATTGAACCATACCATGTGATGGTCACTGGCCCCAAGGTGACCTTCTACCTGGAGATCTATGATCCCTTCCCTGTTAGTCAGTACTAGATCTAGGATAGCCCTGTCACTTGTGGGTTGTTGTACCAGTTGTTTGAGGCCCTCCCCATGCAGGGAATCCACCATTTGTCTAGTTCTGGCAGATGTTCCTGCTGGTATTGACCAGTCTGTATCCGGCATGTTGAAGTCCCCCATTATCAGAACCTCCCCTTTAGCTGTCATGTTTTGTATATCTTCTAACAGTAATGTGTCTATGACCTCCTTCTGGTCTGGGGGCCTGTAGACAACCCCAGTTCTTATGGCTGTCCCATTTCCTGTTTCCAGAGTGACCCACAGTTCTTCTGGCTCCTTATGTGTATTCTGAATTTCTGTAGCTTTGATATTTTCATTGACATACAGGGCCACTCCACCCCCCTTTTTGCACCTTGGTCTCTTCTGAACAGTACACAGCCAGGTACTGAAGTCTCCCAAGTGTGGTTACTGGTAAACCATGTCTCACTAATTGCTACTATGTCCAGTTTAGCCTCTGACATTATTGCCTGCAAGTCTGGGATCTTATTTCCCAGGCTGTGAGCATTTGTGTACATGATTTTCCATTGGCCAGATTTCGGTGTGTTAGTTGTTGGGTGAGGTTTGGCATCTCCCCCTGTGTGTCGTATGGGGAGACACACCTTTTTTCTTATCTGGTGATGCAAATGAACTGCAAACATGCTGAACCCCTATTTGATCACTAGCTGGGAGGGGAGGGGTGTTCTTCCCATTCAACGTATGGGGTGCTGCACCCTTCTCCCCATTTGCTAGTTTAAATATTCTACAAAGACGTCAAACTTCTGCCCCAATGCACTGACTCCCTCCTTAGTCTGATGCAGTCCATCAAATTTAAAGAACTTTCGCTCCCAGAACTGTTGCCAGTTCCCCTACAAATCTGTGTCCTTTTTCCTGGCACCAGCCCTTGAGCCACATGTTTAGCTCCCCTATCTCCCCTTCTCTGACCTTCCGTCCATCTGCCCCACTCTCCCAGGCTGGCAGTATCTCGGAGAAGGAGATGTCAGATGAAATGGATGACAGTTTGTCACCCAGCCTGGTCAGGTGTTCCTTGGTCTCCACAACTGATCGGCTGGCGAGATCATTAATCCCTATGTGTACCAGGACGTCAATGTTTTCTCCTGCTCTCTGAACAATTTTAGCCCAGGCTTGTTCCTGAATCCCAGTTGCCTGCATTGCAAGCAGTACCACCACTACTACTTTGCTGGCGGACCAGCGGCTATTGTACTTCTAATGTGCTACAGGACAGTGTTTGTCCTATAACTGAACATTAGCACACCTGGCTACTGTACTTTTAGTGTACCACAGGGCTGTATGCCTAAAAAATTAACTGTGTGCAGCACAACTGGCCACTGTACTTCTTCGTCCCCATATTCAAAAGGTCAGCTTAGTACTAACCAGAGGTAGTACAATCAGATGGGTTGGGGCCATATTCAAAGTTCCCATGGTGTTTAGTGCTTCCTGGATAGCACAAACACGCAGAGTGTACAGCTGTGTCCATGTGTCCGTGCAAATGAAGGATCACACTTGCATACAGGACCCACCAGTATGGTCAGAGGTTCTGACAGCTCTAAACAGCCACAGTCACAGTGCTTTTTAATGTTATCAAAACCATTGTCTTATTACTGTGCAGAATGGTGCCTGACCCCCTGACATGAGTCAGCCAGGTAAGCCAACAGCAGGACCTGTCAGTCACTTCCAGCATCCCACCTCCAGCCCTGACCACTGATCAATCATTTACAAACCCCTTCCTTTGTGTCCAGTGGTCCCCTATCCCCAGATAGCTGATCCGTCATTATCAAACCCATCCCCTTGTGTCCAGTGGTCTCCCCCATCCGCTGATTGCTGATCCAGCCATTAGCATTCTGACAGAATAATTTCCAATGCCCAACTCCTGATGGTCCATCTGACCCCCTCTCCCATCCCCTTCCACCACTTCCACCTCTCCCCCGGCCTCAACTAATCCAAGATGACACCTGGCCCCATAGACAGCAACCAGCACAGCCCCTCTGATAGAAATTACAATAGTTATGCGCATGTTCCTTGTCATTCAGATTGCAGTCAAGGTGGTGAGGGAAGTGGCTTAGCCTGTCACTGCCTCCAGGGCCTGGAGTCGGCTTGGGTGAGTGGGTGTTGTGCTGGAGGGTTCTGAGCGGGGCAGATGGACGGGGGTCAGACAGACCATCAGGGACTGGGGATCAGGGAGGTGGGGGACCACTATTGGCATGCACTCCAGGCCGCACTTGATCTGCTGTGTAACACGCAAACAGCTAACTTCCAATATAGAGCTTGTTGAACAACTACAATTCAAGTGCTTGCTATATCAATTTTGAAGCTCAGGCAAATTGATAGGTTTATTTGTAGTACTGTTTTATTTGTTTTCTGTATGCTTAAATTTTATTTTTTATTTATTTATTGTTGACTGGGTAAGTGCATTGGACAAATTCTGCCTATTTTCAGGCATGACCTGGGGAGGGGATACAGATTAATGCCAACTGACCTTGAACCAGATTAAGCTGTTGGTGGTATTTTTTTTTATTAATGAATGGGGAAATTTGGCCAGGGCACTGGGAAAATTCCCTTACTCATCAGTAGGGGGACCCTTTTGGCCGTCGAAGGATGGCCGAGTGAGTTGTTGTGCTGCCGACTGAGGAGATGGACTTGCAGCAGGTTGAGGAGCTACGGCGCTGTTTGAGATGAATGCTCCTGCTGAAACTACTGTGTCTGTGCAAATTCTGGAGGCTGCCTGCTCGACAGCTTTGTCTGTTTTGGATTGCCCTGTTGTATCTGTATTGCCCACTGTGGAGTCTCCTGATGTTGAGCTGCAAAAGCTGTTGCAGTTGGAAGAACAATAGTATTTACTGAAACAAAAGGAACTTCTGGAGCGGTTTCATTCAAAATGCTCAGTGACTACGGCAGTGACTCATAGACTTGTTGTTGAGGCTAAGCAGTCAGTTTCCATGGTCACGGACCAAACAGAGGTTCGGACTTTGCCGAGCATAGTCTTTCACCGGTCGGGACAGGATCAAGCTGCCACTACTGTTTTTTCTTTCAACGCTGCTCCAGACAAACCTCGCAAGGAGCGGGTTACTCGTAAAGGGTGCCCCAGCAAACTTTGTTAGGTTGATGCTCCTGTTTTGGAAGGGGGTTCCTGGACCTTGGAAGACTCATTGAAGGCTGGGTGCGCTCCCCGATACTGGGACTTGGATTTTGGGCTTTTGCCATTAAATTACTGGGAGTCATGCTATCACCTTCTCCTTCTGCACGTACATAGCTGAGACTGCAAGTACTAACCCTGAGACTGTAGCTGATACTTTAACTGTTGGGGTTTCTCTACCTGCTTTACCTGTGCCCACTCCTGAGCAGGAGCCTCCTCCAGCTATGGACGATTTACAGCATTCTCCTGTCCACTTGCCCTTGGATTTGAAACTTTCTCAAACTCCTGTTTTACAGCCACTTAGTGTAACAAGGGCTAGTTTTCCCCTACGTGAGGTGGAGGCAGCTGAACTTAGTGACATTTCTGATTTTTCAGATATTCCTAGAAATATTCCAGCTGCTGTTAGGAATTGTCCACAGGTATGTCATGTGCGGAGGAGCAGCTCCCCCCCAACCCTCCTAAAACCCCTCGGCCTTTTGCCTCCCTTTTTAATAATGCTGCTCCTTCGGCTAAGCGCCATAATACTGTTCATCTCATATATAAAGGGGGTCTAGATAACTTTCCTGATAGGGTTTATGTGGGTCGTACATTATTGAAAAACAGTTTACATTTTAATGTTTCTGAATTGTATGCCCTAATTCATGTGTCAGGTGAGAATGTATTTGATGTCAGCTTTAAGCTGGGGAGTGGCCTTGATAAGTTCTGGGCACGTTATCACAAGGTGAAGACCACCCCTTTGTGGGCCCCTTTTGAGGTTCTTCCTCTTACCAGGCCTGCTCACAAAACCATTACAGTTCTCTTTCAAATGAAGGTGTCAGTGTTACCGATTTGCTGTTTTGGCTTAAACAACGCTGTACGTAACTGGTCATCCAGAAGCCATATTTGACTCTGAAGAAATCTAGAGTGGTGGGTGGAGAATTGGGGTGATTTTACACTCAGAGGATGGGGTCTCCACCATCTCCCTAATAGTTTTTTCTAGGTAGGGATAGAGGTGTTCTGTTTTATCCTGGTCAGCCCAGGACTTGTTATAAATGTGGGCTTCTAGGTCACATTAGTAGTGCTTGTGACCAGATTAAATTTTCCCTTTGTCACAAGACTGGTCATCTTAGTAGTCAATGTTCCAACTCGGATCGTTGTAACCTTTGTGGGAAAGAAGGACATGTTTATGTGGCCTGTCCTGAGGCTGCTCATAGGAAATCCTTTTCTGCTGATGGGGAGGAGCAACGTCTCTTGGTTACTTTAGCCCAGAGGGAATTTAATAAAGCATCTACAACACAGTTAGCAGAGGATGTTCCTCCTTCCAAGTTGCCTGTTCCTACTGCCCCAGACCTTCCACTCCCTAATGTGTCTGTGGCTTGTCCTGCTCCAGTTTTGCAGGGACTTCTCCTCCTCCATTTGTAGAACCACCAGAGACCTCCCTGTTTTGCAAGCTGTCTCAGTACCCACTAGTATTACTAAAGTCCTACCTGGCTCCCTGCCCCCCCCCATGAAGTTGAGAGTCCTCCTGAGAGGAGAATGTCGACCAGGAAAGGTCTACTGGGGCTCTGCCTACCCCTAAAATGCCTAAAACTTCACTGCATTATTCCTCCAATAGATTTTCAGTTTTTTTGGGATGCTGATCACTCCGACACTGATTCGGTGTGTTCCTCAGCATACTCTATCCTACCAAAGATGCCTCTGATTTGTTGATACCTGATGAAGGCGAACCCTCACAGCCCTCACATCGGAAAGGAAGCCCAGAAAGAAAAAGCATTGATTTAGTCTCCCTGTTTTGTTTTTTTTAAAACATGTCCTTTTCCCTCCATTCTTAATTTTGACTTCTAACGTCAATAGTATTAAGAATGCTGTTAAACGGAGTGCGGTGTTTTCCATTTTACAGACTTACCATCCTGGAGTCTTTCTTTTACAAGATACTAGGCTTCACACTACTCTAGAACTTACTCTTTCCACTAAGCATGGCTCTCGGGGATTTCATTTTGGTCGATTGGCCCAGAACGTTGCATATTCACCATATTCGGCCTACTATTGTTCTGGTGTTGGACCTCGTACCTGGTAGGGTATTGCTACTTGTCTTTATTTTGGACAAAGTCCTTTTTCGACTAATTAACACTTATGCACCTCAAATTAAAGCAGAGCGTACACTTCTTTTTCAACAAATCAGTCCCTTCCTGCACATTGCTCATTATGTCATTTGGGGTGGTGATTTTAATTGCAGATTGAATAAGTGGGATTGGGGTTCTGCCACTACGACAGAAAACATTTTTGGTGATATGACTGCATTAAATAAGGCTGTGCGAGATGCTCATCTTAGAGATGCTGTTTTTTCACATACAGGTGTGTGAGAGCGAACTTTTTTTAAAGGGGCATTATCTACCCGTATTGATTTTCTGTTCCTGTCTATTTCTTTGTTTCTCCAGACTGTCTCTGTGGAACCAACTGCTTATTCTGACCATAGGCTTTTGACGGTTTCCTTGGGCAAAGCTGTTGCTCCTATGGGATCCGGATACTGGAGATTAAATTCCAGACTTTTGCAGCAAGCTGATTTTTTACAGCACATCTCCACTTTTTTGGCCTGTAGGAAATCCTTGTATCCCTTATATGACAATCCAGTGGTTTGGTGGTTGGAAACCAAATCAGACCTGCGATCCGTACTCATTTCCCATAGCAGATACTTCAGGAAGGGAACTTATTTTTTGTATTTACAGGACAGAAAACAGCTACAACACTTGTATTCCCTCTCACAACTTACCCAACATGATTTTCAGCTCAGATTGCTCATTTTCAGAAGAAGATGATGCAAATTTCATTTGATGTCTGTAAATCTTCAGTCACACACTTTCATGGTACACAGGGATCATTTGCTACCACTTGTCCCTACTTAGCCATCAGAAGAAGGTACAGGCTAAAATTATTTCTGCTTTTATGACCAGCAGGGAGTGGTCCACACGAGCAGGAGAGTGTTCTCGCATTGCATCTGCCTATGCTGCTTCTTTATTTACTGCCCAACCAGTTCAGCCTCTAGATTTTGTTTCTTTTCTTGATCAAATTCAGGTTCCCAGGCACCTCAAGATCAGCTTTTAGGCTTGATGACTCCTTTTCAGGCCCAGGAAGTTGCTACTGCCATCCAATCTTTATCTAAGGTAAAGCCCTGGTCTGGATGGCCTCACCTCTGACCTTTACCATCTTTTACATGGTGAACTTTTGGAAGAACTTACCTCAGTTTACAATTCTATTTTACAAACTCAAAATGACCTTTTGACATGTCTACAGGAATCCTCATTTTATATCTTTAAGAATAAAGGTTATAAATTGGATTCTCTAATTAGAGGCCTATTAGCTTCTTGAACAATGATTTTAAAATTCTTTCCAAGCTTTTGAACACTGGGTTGCTAACAGTGGCAAAGTTCTTGATTTCTCCGGCACATCCTTGTACTGTGCCTGGGAACTCAATAACAGATAAACTACTTTTATTACGGGATCTATTTTTTCATGATTTTGTTTCTCCACTGGATGGTTATGTTCTTTCCCTAGACCAGAGGCAAGCCTTTGATAATGTGGTGCATGTCTTCTTATGGCATGTGCTACGCCGTTATGGTATCCCTGCCATTTTTATAGAATGGTTGCTGGCCCTTTATCGCACTGCCACTGTTCGCCCCTGTATTAATGGATTTCTAGGCCTTATGTTCATATTAAAAAAGGTGTTCGACAAGGGTGACCGATCAGTCCCCTTTTTTATGTATTTAGTATAGATCCTTTATTAAGGCTTCTCAGTTCCATGCCCAGTATAGCTCCAATTCAGATATCAAATTTTACGGTTCCTTATACTGCCTTGGCATATGTGGATGATGTGGTTCTTTTGGTTGAGAATACCCAGTCTGCTGAAATGGTGCTGACTGTTTGTACTACTTATGGTACATTCTCAGGAACCAGTTTGAACCTGTCAAAAGTACTGGGAAGCCCCTGGTAGTCAGGTTGTTCCCACTGATCTCATAGTCAGTCTCCTTTTACATTAGGTCCTTTAAAATCTTAGGTATGAATATGGGTCATCCCAAATGGATATTGCAAACTGGGACAAGAAATTATTGATTGGTACGTAAATGGTTCAGAACTGGAATAAGACCAAAATGAGTTATTACAACGTGTCTCTTTGATTAAGACTTACCTGATGCCTCTTTTTTGTTTCTTAGTTCTGTTTTTCCTGTTCCCAAGTCAAGGGAGGTTAAATTGTATAGTCTCTTTTCCAGTCCTTCTGGGAGTTGTCTGAATCCCATCAAAAGAAATGTATTATATTTACCTTGCAATCAAGGTGGACAACAAATGATTAACTCTGTGTTATTTTTTTTCTGTCAGTTTTTGCATGCTAATTTGAAACCTTTGTTTATTTCTCCTGATAAATACTGGTGTGTTTTTTTTATTCCAAACCATATTAACCACTGCACTTATCCTCCTGGGAACTGGTCTAGTATCTGTTAAATGTCACCCTTCGGCCAGTCCCACCACCCTCTCCTCCCCAATTAGTTCACCAGGCCCTGGTCCCCTCCCCCCCCCAGTTGGCTCTTCCCACCTGCTGGCACTTACTTCTGTTTGCATTGACTGAACCTGTTTTATAATTTTGTGCACTGTACAAATCTTATGCTAAATTGTTTCTATTGTTGTTAGCTACCTACTTCTGTTTGCATTGACTGAACTGTTATATAATTAGTGTGCACGGTACAAATTGTATGCCAAATCGCTTCTACAATTGTTAGCTACCTACTTTAGCTCTGTTAAGCTTGTCATTTTTCCGGATGTCAACCTCTGATATTGCCTGATATTTCCTTCTATGTAAACTCGACTTCCTCACTGTTCTTGTGTGACCTAGCTTGTAACCCTCCCGGGTCTCACCTGAAAATAGGCACTTGGCTGTCTAGTGTGACTTACCCGGTTAACAAAAGCAAATAAATAAATAAATAAATAAATATCACCCTGGTTTGTAGCTTGGGATCTGGGTTATACGCAACAAATTAAGCAGGTAACCACATCTCCATGGTATCTGCGCGAGGTCTTTGTTAAGCTTCGTTCCTGGGGGATCACTAGTAGACTTGTGATTTCAAAAACTAAAAAACAGTTATATGCATTTGTTATGGAGAATCATTTTAGTGAGTTGGACATCTTTCCAAAATGACCAGTAGCATATAGAGAGGCCTTATTGACCTTTCTGAATGAGACGAGAGTCCCACAAAAATTTAAAGATCATCACTGGCTTAATTGTCATAAAAACTAAATGTAAAAGCTAATCAAAAGCATAACCGGGTGGATGAACATATTTGTTCTAGACCTCTGTATATTAATCAACCAGAAACCCTTCTGCATTTGTATTTTACTTGTACTTACATTGTTGATTTTTGGAAATTCCTTTATGACAAGTCTCATCTTTCTTTTTTTCTACAACTTACGTATCCTGAGCTTATGTATGGCAGTTATCCTAGTAACTGGGATATTTGGGATGCAAGTACATTGACTGTAATTTTTGCTGTTATCAAATGGTTTACCTGGCATTCTAGATGTTTGTTCACTCTCCAACAGCATGAACTTTCCTATTATGATTTGTATGGTAATATTTTCAGATCCCTACAGGATGTTTATCTTTCTGAATCTAAAAGTCTCAGCAGGTATGCTTGCAGGCTATTTGGCAGAATTTGCCCTGGATTACTGACAATGACTTTCCAATTACTTGAGGACTTTCGTCTAGGCTTGTCCTTTCCTTTTTTATTGTATTGGTTTATTATGGTTAGTACAGGAACAGCTTGTATTTTTTTTTTTGCTATGTGTGATTTCGAGTTTTGTATTGTATGATTTCTTTAATAAAGTCTTCCCCTACTCTTTTCGAGAAGTACCATGGGATCTTTAACATCCACCTGAACTACCACCAGAACAGGCAGATGGGACCTTGGTTTAACGTCTCATCTGAAAGATGGCACCTCAGGACTGCAGCACCCCCTCATGCTGCACTACAGTGTCAGTATTGGGATTTAACACAAGTGGCTGGTGTGAGGATAAAACCCACAGCCTTCTGATCTCCCAGACTCAGAGGTGAGTGTACTACCTGCTGAGCTACTGACACTGACATTTACTTAGCACAACTAGACCTCAAGCAATAAGCCTGTTTAGATGTATGCCTCAGTGAATGCACACCATTTCAAACAGACCACCAAAAGCGGTGATGGGAATGCAACTGTATTTTAAAAAATAGTTATGTTGCTACAATATTGCAAAGCTATATACCTAATAAACAATCTGTTTATACAGTTGTAAGCTACACTGTTAGAACTATGCAACCTGAATTGTGTGTGTGGAATGAGATTGTCTTCTGATAAAGATATAAATGGGACTGAATTAAAAAAGTAATTAACCAGGAACTTATATAACACTATTAGGAGGGTTATTCTAATTATGCACTTGTATCCCTGTTTATTATATAGACATAAACTGCACTAAAATATATATTTCACAAGGGTTGTTCATTGCAATAGTGTTTTAATTGACAAAGTATTCATCATTCTTGATGCATATTTACTGCAAGCATTTGAAATAACTTGGCCTCTAAAGTTACGATTAGTGTTCAACATCTAGTCCAAGTTTCACTGTGCATTGAACATCTTTGCATGGTGTGGAATAATTAATAATAAGTGAAGAGAATAGTAATAGTATTGTAGCCATCATTGCTTAAGCAGCGGACATCCATCACATTCCAGTCTGAAGTGTAGTGCTAGTCTTGTACTTCTTCGCAGTTAATATCTCATATATCATTTCTACAACAAACTGCTAAATCATGCAATATTAGCAATTTAATAGCTTTTCATTACTTTATACTAGGACACTGAATCAGGTGTCCTTCTGAGATCTCTTTGAAAATGTGTACTGGATATTTTGAAGCTGATATCAAAAGAAAAACTAAATTTTTCATGGGTTTGTATATAACTGTTTGCCTGATATTATTGCTTATCTTTATATATTATTGTTCACCTTTATTCAGTCTGCTCAGTACAAAAGTAACATTCAGTTGAACACAGTTTGTGTATCACTGTTGTTGTTATAATTTATTACTAATTATACAATGGCAAGAAAATTTCCAGGGCTCTGATTGGTCAGTGTATACCTGAGACAGTGGTGCTATTACACAATAACATCACTGTAGTGGTTTGCCACAGCATTATTAGCTTTTCTCTTAAGAAACAAAAGATATACTGCCTCACTAAAAATCGATTAAAAACATTTTTTATTTATTTTTATTTTATTTTGTATAACATCGAGCCATTGTATAATTGCAATAAGGCACTCCAAGGTGTGTGTTATTGTGTAATAACGTCACTCCTGGGGTGGTGGAACCCACCCCAGGAGTGACATTCTACAATGACACACATATCGTGCTATTGGTTAAATATGTATAGTCATATAGTAACCTCTGGTTTAGACAGGTGGAATATTTGAACTATTTGAAGAAAAGTTTTTTATAGTTATTTTGCTTCAGCACCATAAAGGTAACAGAAACCTTGCAACGTTCCCAAATCATATTACATACCTCCATTAGCATTACGTACATATATTTTTTATTGTTTTCTGTCTTCTGTGCCTCTAACACCAGCTTTGTATGTAGCCCGGTGTTGTGCCATTATAAATGCTTGAACCTGTGATATCATCGGTGAGAATCAGCCAGTGGCTCCTATACTGATACTGCTACTTGTATGGGCTGCTACTCTGATACAGGATGAGAATGATAAGAAGTTGTTCCATTGTCATTATTGTGGCTGGCAATACCAATAATGATATTGGTATCAGAGGCCAGTGTTGACGAAAAATGCTACACCTTTCTTAGTATCTCTGGAAGGGATTATATGGGGTCAGTCACATAAGGATATTATCTACATATAGTAAGAATGTCTGTATACCCCCTGATGAATGTCATTCCTGACGGATGAAGCAAGGGCTATATGGCCAGAGAAAACAGCAGAGGCAAGTGGGCCTCCTTACCAAGTCCCCTCTGTAGTGGAATACTCTGCAAATCTTATTGCATTTGTAAGGACTGTAGCATATGATAGATACACCTTTGAAATAGGAGACTCCCAGTCTGAATCTTTGAACAGGACTACAATATCTAGTAGTAGGGCCTCAACCTAATCTTTCAGCAGTACTGTGAGCACCAATGCCTGATTTAGTCTGTGTAGCCTGCTGCCATTTACAAATCTCATTGGCCTGAACAGACAAGGATGATAATTCCACTGGTCACAAATGCAATACTGGTATTTGCATTTAAGTGACATAGGGCAATATGAAACATAATTTTGAATCTTTTCCCTTTTTTCAGTAGTACAATAGAGGCATAACAGGCACCTGAAAATGATCAAATCCCCCACATCATCATAAACATAAACGCATAGCCCTGTCTCTCCTCCTTTAGTAGGCGATTAAATTCATCTGGGAACCCATCTGCTGTTTCTGCCTTTCCATTGTTCAGTGAGCTGACAGCAGTGGCTTCCTTCTCAGCAGTGATTGCTGCTCTTTGTCACTAAGTGATAACTCCACTTTAGCTGGATTTACCCTTCATGTATCAAAGATAGTATGTGAATGCACACTGATGTTTGCCATGTGAAGTGATGCATTTGTTGCTCAACCAATGTACTGAGACCTAATACATTTGTAACAGCAGGGCTCGATATTCAAAATAGCGTAAAGCATAATGCATAGCATTGCACTGCATATGCGGTGCCTGGAGTCAAAGTGCTATAGTCAGTTGAAACAGCACACTGGCATTCAATGGAATAGCAGGCCATGTTGGCACCAATACTAAGCAAAGTAGCATTGCCCTGACATGGATCCCAAAGTACGCCACCAGAGTGGATAGCGCTGGAGTGCTATATACTATATTAAAAAGAACCCATGCAAATGAGCCCATTGAGCATGCAAGGCACTAAGGGGCCATTTGCATGCCCATTATGGGCTCATTTGCATAAGTAGCAAGGCAGGTTAGCATGGTGCTGCACCCCTAATTGCCCAGTCCCAGACCTGTGTAGTGATCCCTGATAGTAGTGGTCCCCCCCCCGATCGCCATCCCATAATGAAGAACCTGCATCCCTGGTGCTAGTGGTTCCCTCTCATGACTGTCAGCCTATAGTGAGGGTAAAACACCCCTGGTACTAGTGGTCCCCCAATTGCCGACCTGTAATGAAGTGGCAACATCCCACCAGTGCTAGCTGTCCCACCCCATATAATTGCCGGCCCATAATCAAGTGCCAACATCCCTGGTACTAGTGGTTCCCCCACCCCATCCTCAGATTGCCATCCTGTAATGAAGTGTCAACATCCCTGGTGCTAGTGGTCCCCCTCCTTCTGATCACCAGCCAGTAGTGAATTATAACTGCCCTGGTGCTAATGGTCCCCCCTTTCCCACCAATTGCCAGCCCATAGTACAACTAACAGCCTTCCCTGACATCTAATGACCTCCCCAGTATAGAACATCCACCCCATGTCACCTTACCAGTATCCTCAGTGCCATTGGTGTGCATATGGCAACTGGTGCAACCCTCCACACACCTCCTCGGCTTACCACCATATGTCCAGCCATGGAGAGTGTGTGTCTTATTTAGAGGACATGGTGCATCACCCTGTCCTATAAATAAGATGTGCACTTCCTGCCTGGACATACAGCGGCTGGTGGATGAGGTGTGTGGAGGGCTGTGCCAGTCACTGTATGCACACTTGTAGTGCTGAGGATATTGGCAAGGTGACTGGGGAGTGTTCAGTGCTGCAGGGAGTGCTTGACACCAGGGAGGGTTTTCAGTTGTCCTATGGGCCAGCAATCAGTGAGAGGAGGGACTACTATCACCAGGGCTGTTATAACTCTCATTAAGGATGGTGATCAGATGGAGGGGAACCACTAGGACCAAGGATGTTTTATCCTCATTACGGATGGATGATCGGAGGTAGTGGAGAACCACTAGCACCAGGGATGTTAGCACTTCATTATGGGCTGGTGAATGGAGGGGGAAATTACTAGCTCAAGGATGTTGGCACTTTATTACAAGCCATCAATCAGAGGAGGGGAACCACTGGCACCATGGATGTTATAACCTCATTATGGGCTGCCGATTTTAGGGATGGGGACCACTAGCACCATGGGTGTTATAACTTCATTTCAGGCTGGTGATTGGAGGTGGGGGACCTCTAGCACCAGGGATGTTATAATCTCATTATGGGCCTGCGATCAGAGGAGGGTGAACCACTAGCTCCAGGGAAGTGGTAATTCTAGCATGGAATGGTGATTGGAAGAGGGTGGGTGCCACATACCACAGGGGGCAGGTGAGCTCCTCCAGTGGACAACCCGGTTAGGTGGTGACATTACCTCTGGCAGCCACTAGGGTTGCCCAGAGTAAGTCGGAGTTGTGTTCGTCAGTATTTGCACTGCACAACAGGACCGCACTAAACCCTGTTGCACAGTGCAAAACCATTGAATATGGGGTAGCATACCTATTCATGGCCATGCCCCTCCCCTTGCCCACCCACATACATTATATGTTTTGCACGGGGGTTATCCCTCTTTGCCCATGCAAAGGCTCCTTTTGAATATAAGGATCCAGGGCAAACACCAGTTCACCTGGGCAAAGACCTGTTAGGGCTCGGGCAAACTTTTGAAAATCAGCCTCCTGATGTTACAACATGTTTCAAAATACTTTAGTGCATTTAGTTTTTCCAATTCAGAAACTTATTAAAATGAAGTTATTGATGTGCTACTAGTAATGTCTCATGAGTAGAAGCTAATATTGCTATTACATTATTAAATCATCTTTCCTTTCTTTATAGAGAAATTAGTTAGAAGACACAGATCCTGGCGTGTGCTTCTCTAAATATAGACATACCCATGGTTTCACAAAATGTAGATCCTGTCTTCTTTGAAGAGGTAATTAGGGAGGAGGTCGATAGGGCCAGATGGTGGATGTACTATATCTAAACTCAGCAAGACCTTTGACACTATACCGTTTAGAAAAACACAGAGGAAGTAGGGCAACATGGAGTCCACAAAAGTGCATAGGCGGTAGATAGAAAAGTGACTGACAGGAAGGAAGCATGGAAACGTGGTGGATGATTACTATTCAGACTGGAGGGATGATCTGAGTTGGAAAACCCCAGGGGTCGATGAAGGGTCCATTGATCTTTGCAGGGTTTTGCCAATAGTTCAGAGGGTAGTGGGTGACCCAGCCATGCTGCCCCTGCACATAATACTGCACATTTTCAAGTGTCATTTGGATACTCGGAATTTTCTTTGGCTTGACTGCTTGCTCTCTTCCAGCTTCCCTCCCTGCTCTCCCTTACCTCAGGACCATGCAGCTCCTCCTGGTGTCCCTTCTGGCAGGTTGGCAACATCTTTTCATGCCTGCCCATGAATGACCTTCTTATTGCTTTATCTGGCTTCTTCTGTGTTTGTTGGCTCTTCCTGTCGAGCGTTGCCAGCGCTACTCTCAGCTATGTGAACATATCATCATCATGACGCTCCCTCAGCCTGGCAACATGCTTTTATGGACCTGCTTGATGGTCTGTCCATTCCTGTTAGTACTAGCAGCACTTCAATTGCTGCTGCATGGTAGCTTGTTATTGGAGTCAGGATACACTATAGAGCTGCTTAACTCCTAGGTGCCTCCCATGAGAGACACGATGGAAATGCAAACCGGGCACACTGCACTGAGACCTACAAGAGACTCTTAACACATGTGGTGGTGTCAGTTCACAATTCCCTCATTGAGGGGGTAGTAGATCTGCAGTGTTCAACTCATGTACCCTTAATCCCTGCCACCTATGACTCCTCTTCAGTCAGTCAGATCAGCCTGTGTGCATTTTACCTTCTGCCGGTTGTCCTGTTTTCAGCACAAGCCTTTCAGCCTCACTGGATGACTTTATAACTAATAATTCTTCACTATACTTCTTCATGAAATTGACTGGCATGCATCCGCCATTTGTTTCAAATCTATGCCTTCAGTTTTAGGCATGTATTCAGTTGGTCTCAGCCCAGTTTCTGTTGGTGTGTCAAGCATCAGGCTTTGTTTGTCTCCAGTCAGTCATCCTGCTTACTACATTTCCTTTCTACCACATACTCCATGGCCATTAGGCTTTGTCACTAGGCTTCCAAATTCCTCATGGACACATGCCAATCTTGACTATACCATAGCTTCCAGGTCCCCCTGCCCTGAAGGCTGACAATCTTGCTCTGCTTCCAAGAAGTCTGCATCCTGAGGATAGGTCCCTTGATTTGGGCAGGATTCTTATCTTTCTGCCCTTTGGGTGAGAATGTCTTATGCTCTGGTGGAAATGTCAGCCATGCAGATTGACTCTTCAGTACCTCTTGATGCAGCATTTAAGATTTCAGCTAGGGTGGAGTCTCTATGTACTCGGTGGCTCATTTAGCTGTGCAAGGCACTTTATCAGCATCTTTGAAAGCTATTCATCCCTACAGCTAGCTAAAGTTCACCTGGTCCCAACTCACATCCTTATCTTACTCTCTCAAAGGTTGGCTTCATCTTAGGCCTCCCCTTGAGAGACCAGGTGAGTGCCTTTCAGCGGCCATTGCTCTCCTTCTTCCCACCTTGGGAGTTGGCCTCCTTTGCAGTGAATCTCCTTTGACTGCAGAGATTCACTTGTGTCCCCCTCACAGTGTTCCTGTTATATGGATGGAGAGAGAGAGAGGGCTCCTCCTCAAAATTCTTCCCCTGAATCAGGTTTCTAAATCACAGTACCTGAGCCATCACTAATTCTATCCCTAGCCTGGAGAGGTCATCTTGGATCCCCAAAGGTTTCTTCCTCATGGTTTTCCCCTATCTTCTGTGCCAATGGTCATAAATGTTAGGTAGTGTCTGAAGGAGTTGGAGTAGATTGCTAGTGCTCCTGGGTCTGGGTCTCAGTCTGGCTGCATCTCTCCTCCTTAGGGAACACTGTGCTTATCTGTCTTTCTTTTTCCTTCAAATGTTTCCCTAAGCTACCTTTGGTCCTTGTATCCAATCCTGTGACACCTCAAGGGTTGGAATCCTTCTCAGGGTTTTACGTCCTTCTGACACCTGGAGTGTAGCCAGCAGAGAGAGACAGTGTAAGTCACAGTTCAAAGTTACACGAGCACTACATACTACTCAGTCTTAATCAATCCTAACCTGCTTAAGAGCCTGCTGGCCCTTTTAATTGAAGGGGTTTGCCTGTAGTTTGGAGGGGTAGTGGGCAACCAGGCCACACCCCCTACTTGATTAAACTACGCATGTCCAAGTGTCCTTTTTGACATTTGGAATTTTCTTTGCCACCTTCCTCCTCCTCCTCCTCCTCTCCTCCTACTGCAGTGCCTCTGTCTCCTTGGAGCTGGGATTTCTTCCCTATGGTGCCTTTGGTAATGGGACCTTGTCCTTGCAACACCTCAAGGGGTTGGAACCCTTCTCAAGGTCCCATGTCCTTCTGACACCCGGAGTGTCAGTCCCCATAGCTGGCAGAGAGAAGTGTAAGTCAAAGTTCACAGTTACACAAGCACTACACTACTCAGTCTCAATCAATCCTAACCTACTTAAGGGCCCACTGACCCTTTGAATTATTTATTATTTTGTCAATTGTTTAACCAGAAGTGACACACTAAGCTGAAAGCTTGTTTACGAGTGCAACCTGGGGCACAGGGAAGTTAAGTGACTTGCTTAGGGTCACACAGTATGCAAGCAGAAGCTATGGGATTCAAACCCAGGTCTCAGATTTGCAGCTCAGAGCCTTAAACCACTGTGCTGTACAGCCTCCCTTATTAATAACCTGATGTAGTGGGTCAGTAGTAATCTGCTGAAGTCTGCTGATGACACTAAATTAAAATGAAGAGTGGGGAGATGTACTACAGGGGAACCTGCACAAATTGGCAGAATATGGGCCAGGATATGGAGGCTAAGCTTTAACATGGGGAAGTGCAAGGTAAAACACCTGGGGCAAAGAATATAGGCTGCTCATATATCCTGTGTGGTGGAACAGTAAGCAGCACAATTGAAGAAAAGAAGCTAGGGTTAACTTAGGGCAGTAAACTGAAGTCAGGCAAGTAATCTGCTGTCAGTTAAAACAGCAAATGTACTGTTGGGATACATCAGGAGAGGAGCTAAGGAGCAGGTCAGAGGAGGTGATCCCTGATTCTCTTGCTACACTAAATCTTGGTTTGACCACACCTGGAGTGCCGCATTCAGTTCTGGTCACCATAGTACTGAAAGAACATTACTGAGATTGAGAATGTTCAGCTCAAGGCCACCTTGCTGATTGGTAACTTAGAGGCTAATAACAATTAGGGGAGATCTGAGAACGGAAGACAGAGTGGGACAGGAGGCAGTGAAGTCTAGTACTAGAGCACCAGCAAGGGAACTGGGGGATCCCAGGTTCACACCCTACCAGAGCCAGACACTCACTCTGTGACCTTTTAGACTCTCAGTGCTGCAGTCCATGCAGCTGCAGAAATTGGTAGATGCATGAGCTCATACAAAATGAGAGGTTGCCTCTCTGCTGGGCTATCCTCAGTGAATACATTACACAAAATACTCACAGTGTTTTGAATACTGAAGGGATTAGTGTAAGGAGTAGATGTTTGAGCTGGTAGGTGAAAGCAAAACTTGAGGACGTAGGTATCACCCCAGCACAATGACATTCAACAGCGAACATCACCACAGTGACAAATCTCACCAGGTCGAGATTGTTCATGGTGGTGGTCAGCTGTCTACCGACACAGCGATTCCTGGTGTTGCACCCCCACCCTGAACCAACTCAGACTAGGAGTTGTTTATTTAGAAATGGGTGTGTGTGCGGGGGGCAAAGCTGCCTACAGAAAAAAACTTTCTCCTGTCGGGAACAATACCGACTATCAGCATTATTCCCGTTGCTGTCTGGGGTGTCAACAATGACACCATCAATATATTGATGTGTAACCGAGGACATGCACTTAAATTGAGGAGGAGTGCCAGGATGTGGTGACACATTATAAAGCATTTCTTCACATAGAGGATGGTTAACATGAGGAATAGCCTGCCTGGTGAGGTTGTAAAAAACCCATGACAATCAGCACCTGAGTGGCTCATTGCACTTATAAAATGTTTTTGTAAGCAATTTTTATGTTAAGCAGCCTTTACGTGCCAGACAGCATATTGCAGTAATGTGAATTTGGAGGAATTGTGGTCACTGTGGGCAAATGCAGAAGACACATCGGTAAGTGTCCCTCATTCCCCAATAAGCTAGCATGCAGGCGCTGACACCAGGCATACATAAAGTGGCCACCAGATCTAGCAAAAGTGCTGCTGCATGACAACCAAGCTCATCACGCGGCAGCACAATAACACACCTTCTGGCGTGCCTTTCTTGGTGAAGCAGTTCAATAAACATGGCGGCAGTGAGTGCTGCCACACAATGCTGACTTCAGGGTGTCAATCCCCATTGGCATGCCCGATCCACTACATTGCCGATGGGAGGCCACCCTGTCAGCATAATGCCCCAATTCCAACTGTGTACGAGGGTGCCCAATCCCTCTTGGCATCTTGCGCCCCCAACAGTCTTACTTTGCCAATGGGGGCCCAATCTCCATCGGCTTCAGTCCCCCTGCAAGTTCAAAATCTGCCGATGGGAGCCCTCCCCATTGGCATAATGTCCCCAACCCTAGATTTGTGCTGTGTGCCAAGGGGGTGCCCAATCCCCTCGGCATCATGTGCACCCTCAACCCCACTTCTGTGCTGACAGGGGACCAATCCCCATCGGCTGCAGTCCCCCTCCCCATAATGCAGGTGGTACACTGGGGAGCCCACCCCAGTGTACCAACACTACTAAAAGAAAATGGACCCCATTGTCTTTCCCCGTAAAACAAGAAAATGGTCCCTCGCGGTCGCCTCGCCCTCTCCCCAACCACACCCACCCTCTGCGTAACCTGCCTCCCCACAGACCTCATCACCCCACACTTACCTCCGAGCCCAGCGCGACAATCTTGGTGGACTGGGAACACGTCTGCAGTCTTCAAACCGACTGCGAACTGAAGAAATGCCGATAAGCTGTAAAATGGCATAAATAAGGTTTTTCAACTGTGCATATCATTGGGCATTTTGAGAATTTTGGCACCAAATTTTCAACATGGGGTTATTGGGACATCTCCTCATGAATGCAGTCACTGTCATGGCATTATTCCATCCTGAGAGGTGATTTCATGGTCACTGCACTGAATCACCTTTTGGGACCTATTAACAAAACGACAGTGCCACTGTTCATGAGATGGGCTCTCAAAAAGCCTATGTTGCATATTTGGAGAAAGAAATCCAAAAATAATGACTTTTTTATGAGTGTGCATTGTGCAGTTTCCACGCACGCTCGTAACTTCATGAATTTTTAATATTTTCACTCCAGAATTTCAACATTGTTATTTTTCCACAGCTGTCATTTTACATATTCTGGCCAAAATGTGTTTTTGCACTTCTGGCACAGAATAGTACGGTTGCTGTGGCAAATCAGTTTTAGGGACAGATTAAGAAATGACAGTGACACTGTTCATGAGCAGAGGTCCTAAAATGCGTATGTTGAAAATTTGGTGATGAAAGTCCATAGAAATGACTGTGTTACAGGCATGCATTGTGCAGTTTCCACGCACCCTTGTAACTTTGCAAATTTGTAATATTTACATGCCAGTTTTTCAACACTGGCATTTTTTCACACCTCCTTATGAATAGTACAGCTGTCATTTTTCACATCCTGCCCAAAATGTGTTTTTGCACCTGTGGTGCACAATGGCATGGTTGCTACAGGAAATAAACTTTTGGGACAGATTAACAAAATCACAGTGCAACTGTTCATGAGGGGAGGTTCCAAAATGCCTATGTTGAAAATGTGGTTAAATAAATCCCCCAAATAATTGGGTTACAGACTTGTGTTGCACAGTTTCTATGCATGCTCATGACTTCACCAATTTTTCATATTTTCACAACAAATTTTCAATGTTGCCATTTTTTACACCTCCTCATGAACAATACAGTTGTCATTTTTCACATCCTGCCCAAAATGTGTTTTCATGCCTGTGGCACCAAATGGCACAGTTGCTGTGCAAAACCACCTTTCAGCTAACAAACTGATAGTGCTGCTCTTCATGAGGTGGGGTCACAAAAAGCCCATGTTGAAAATTTGGAGTCAAAATACCAACAAACCCCTACAGCGTTAGGGTTTTCAACTGTAACACCCCATCCTGTAGAGACTGACAGGTGTCAAGGGTGTGAATTGGGATTATCAGCTGTAATGCTCATGCCATTCCACCCCACCCCACCCCACCCTTCAGCCAGTGACAGGCATCGAGGTGTACCTTAGAGTGCTTGGCCCCAAAGTTCACCCCATTCTCCTATACTGCACCCATCTCAGCGTATTTCCTTATGGAATGGAGTAAATATAAGGCTCAAAGACCCCAAAGCACACCACAACACTTGTCTGTCTCTATAAGGTAGGGTGAGGTGAATTGGCATGAGCATTATAGCTGATGACCCAAAGGCACACCCCAACACTTGTTAGTCTCTGCAGGGTGGGGGTGAGGTTGGCGTCAGTTCAGTACTTCACTGCCATTCCTATTATGCATCTCTAACTCCTGCACTGCCAATGCCAATGCCAGTGAGACAACATTCGGCATTGACAAATGCTTGTTTAAATATTAACAATATGTTTTGAATATTTTAAAATTAAAAAACTTAATAAAATGATAGGAAAGTGGATGGAAAGCAGTCCATCTATAACTGGGTTGCCACTAGAGGATGCTAGGAATACCTGCTACATGTATTAGCTGACATCACAGTGTAGCAAAACTAGCAGTATAGCCAAGAGGTTAGAGTAACAAGCTGTGAATGAGCTTGGTACATTCAACAGACCAGACCTAGTTTCATTCCAACAACCTCCACTTGCATACTCTGTGACTCTGAGCAGGTCACTTAATCTCCCAAGTCACCCCTGAAAACAGGCACCTGTGCCTAGTAGGCCTTACCTGGTTATGAAAGAATAAAATAAAAATAAAAAAAAACATAGTTCATTCTGTTTGTGGATACATTGTTGTAAAATCAAATGAAAATTGAGTTGCCATTTTACTGCAGAATTATATAGTTTGTGTAGAGATGGTTGTTGGTTAACAGTTGATGTTTGATATGGGAGATCAGGGTGCTCTGTTAAGTTAAGCAGGTAAGTAAACTCTGAACATTCTGCAAGTTGTTTTAAGAAAACTGTTGAGTTACAGTAGTTGTGTTCTGTTGCATTTCTGGCATAGCTGCCCCAGTGAGGTTTATTATGGTCTCTGTTCAAATGGAGTTTTGTGAGCAGCAGGCATGGTGTTAGTTAAATGGAGTGAGTAATGTATATTTAAAATCAGGTTGTCAACAGGTGGGCTGTATTTGAAGTTTGGATGCCAAGTGGTATCATAGCAAGTGGCTCAGCTGCATGTGAAGGAGCATGGTGTTCATTATAAAAAAAATCTTACTTTAGATGCAGGATATGTGTTTGTGGAAGACGAGGACAAAGTTAAGCAAGAGTGGAAGAAACAGTGGGGGACTGGAGGGGTGTAAAAGCAAATGGCATCAGGTATTTCTGCAGTAGGAGACAGAGCAGGAAAGCAACACTGTAGCTTCAGAGGCCTGTGCATATTGAGATGAAAAGAAGAAAACTAGGCAAGGAGGAGGGATGTGAGAGTGGAGCGAGTGAGGGGTCGAGGGTTATGAAATATGGTAAAAGTGTTGTTTTCAAGTGACGGCAAGTGAGGCTAGTATTTTGCTTTTACTATCCCAAAGTTCCTACCACAATTTGTTTCTCCAACATTTGTTGGATACATGGATGTTTCAGTGTGCTGTGCCCTGGTTGCTGAAAGAAGTCCAAAATCATTGATTGTCACTTCTTAAAACTAATGGCTTGGAATTCTTTTGAACAGTCAGGATGCAGAAGCTTCCCTAGTTATTGTATAAGTATTGATATGCTAATTGTTACAATGATATATTGTCTTTCTGTCAATAATAAGAATGCAATTTAGAATTAAAATATCCTTTGACTCATAAATTATAGTTATTTTTTGTATTAAGTTTATTGTTTATTGTTTGCTTAAAAAATAAGCCTTTACAAAACATTAATAACATATATACATTTTTAAAACTTCATATATTGCATTAATTTCTAAAAATAACCATACAATAGTCATACATTCTCTAGTCAAGTTCACATACCACTATAAAATCTCTACTGATATCTAGCTCTTAAAATTTCATTAAATTCATCAACAATAAACTGCAGTCAGTATATGTCTATACAAGACTTTTGTTATTTTAAAATACCTTTTTCCTGTTATCCTTTATCCTATAGGAACTAAGTTCTGGATGTGTATTTTTTACTCACAATTATGTTACAAAATTGTGCTATTGCCTCTAGATGGTGAGTATTTGATGTTTTCATTAAATAGTTATATTGGTATCAGGGCTCCATATTCAAAGTTTAAGGATGCCCCAGGATATTCATTCTCTCATACTTGTATTTAGGACAGAAAAAGCAAGTGGACTGGGTTATCCTCCTCCAAGTAACAAGCACACATTCCTGTATTGGTGGTGCCATACTTTAATCTTAAGTAATGACTGTTTATGTATCCGAATCTAAATCTTGTATAAGATTTTATCTGTACAGGATTTTTTATTTTGTTTAGATATTTTTCCATTCCAAAGTATCTTTTGGAATTTCTAGCAAGCCAATTGCTGAATTTATAGCTATTCAATTTTCTGATTTATTGAACATGGACATCTTTAACTCTACTTTTGATCTTAGTATATATTTCCATTAATGGATTAGTAAATATTTCTGATAAACATTCCAGTAAGCCAAAAGGTTTTATAATTTTTTCTACCATATAGAAACTTGGAAATAGGAAGCCCATCTTAGAATAAACAAGCATTTCTTCAAGACATATTCTTGGGTCTCTTATCTGACAT
Organism: Neoceratodus forsteri; assembly: GCA_016271365.2. NCBI lineage: Eukaryota > Metazoa > Chordata > Ceratodontiformes > Ceratodontidae > Neoceratodus > Neoceratodus forsteri. The sequence continues at coordinate 443,762,863 of CM028136.1, read as the reverse complement.
TTTATAAACTTTTGTCCAGTATAGCTTGTCTAGAATCAACATTATATTTTGTTGTAGTTTAGCTCAATTCCAGTCTTACAAGACCTGAGGCAGCACTATTAGGGAGCACCAGTAATTTCTTATATATTTTATTCATTACTGTCTCTATAGGGTCTAATGTTCCCTGCCCCCATATTTCCACCCCATACAGAATTTGATTTATAATTTTTGTGTTGAGTACCTTCATTGTGCCCAATACAGCTTGTCCCCCATATGTAAACGAGAACTTCTCTATAACTGCAGCTAATTTGTTGATCCTGTTAGATACTGAGTAAATGTGCTTTTGCCATTTTATATTGTAGATAAATTCCATCCCCAGTAAATAAAACTTTCTACATATTCTATAGTAAAATCACCACTTTTTAGAGTTGTTAGTTTTACCTTCTTAACCTTATTTCTGTTAAAAATCATAAATTTGGTTTTGCTAAAGTTGATATCCAAACTTGCCTTATTACATTCCTTATGGAATTTATCAGTATTTCTTTTAATTACTGTATAGCTAGTGGCAATCAAAACCACATCATCTGCGTAAGCTAGATATGGGCACCTTCCTGAGCCTAACTTTGGCATGTGCAGCTCTGGATCATTCTGGTCTCCAACACTGTATTTAGAAATACATTAAAAAGTATTGGGGAGAGCACACAACCCTGTCTCAAACCAATGTTTGATAAGAATTTAGATGTGCAATCTCCCTCTTTGTTATATCTAATCAAGGCATAGTTCTTACTATAGAGGATTTTCAGTAAATTGAGTAGTAATTTGTCTATTTTGTATTTTTCCAGGGCAACCCACAGTTTACCCTATCTATTTTGTCAAATGCAGCTCTCAAGTCTATGAATACGGAACAATTTCTGTCTTTAATATTAATGTATTTGTGGATGAAATGTGAGAGAACAAAACACTGGTCAACTGTTGAGTGCTCCGGTAAGAAACCTGCCTGGCTTCATTTATAATATTGAAGTCTGCAATCCAAGACATTATTCTAGAATGCAATATTTTTGTAAATAATTTTAAAGAAGTGTCCAATAAACTTATTGGTCTATAATTATGTGGATCCTTTTCCTCCTTTTTATAGATAGGTACTATTATATTTTCCCTCCAGGATTTTGGTACTTTCCGTCAACAGTACTTTATTGAATAATCCTTTTAAAACTGTTGTCCCCAAATCAGAATCATCTAAAAAAATGTCCACTGGGACACCATCAGGCCCAGGGGCCTTATGCATTTTTATATTATGCAAAGCCATTCTTATATCCTTCTCTGTAATTAAAACCTCTATAGGTTCCCATTCTTTGGTTAACTGGGTATCTTCCACTATTTTCTGATAATAAAATAGTCTTCTAAAGTGGGATTCCCATGTTTGAGGATCTATATGGTTCTCGAGTTTTTCTGGTATGTGGTCCCATCCATATACCACAAGTTTCCAAAATTTTTTTCATCCTTTTCTTTTACTGTTTTCTCGAATTGTTCGCAGATATTCTTCCTATAAGCATCCCTTTTGTTTTTTCGAAGCTTTTTATAATTTCTCCTCAGTTTGTTTAGTTTTAATTTTCCCTCATTTGTGTTTTTACTGTTTAATTTCCTTGCATATTTATTAATTATAGATTTATGCCTTTTTACATTCTGAATCAAACCATCTACTGCCTTTATCCTTAGTTTTTACCAGGGATACTTAAACAAGTAATGAGGACATTTCTTTCATGACTTCCTCAAATTCTTCTATCTAGTTATTAGCATTATCCCCTTTGCCTATTTCACAATTAGTTCTCTAATTTCACAATCTGTTAGAAGTTTAACTGATCTAAAGTTTTCAATTAATCCCCATCTTATTCCTTTTCTTGTACTAATGATTTCCACTTTATCATTTCTATTGTTTACACTAGTAGACCAAATCCCCATTTCTATTTCCAGGGGTTTATGTTCAGTTTCTGCTCTTGTGCCCAGTGAAAATCTCTAAAATCCAACAGTAAATCAAATGAAATCCAGCAGTGGTCTATAATTGAGGCCCCCCTTGATCCCATATATGTGAATTCACCCAGGGGGTCTCCATGAGACCTGCCATTTAGAATCAGTAGATTCTTGTTCCATATTTCCTTTGTAATTTGTTTGCCTCTTATGCATTCTTTTAGGTCCTTTGAGCACCTTGGTTCTTTGAGAAGCCTATGATCCAGAGCTACATATGCCTCTGCAACCTCTATTGGGGGGTCTAGACTGTTCCCCACCCTGGCGTTGAAATCCCCAACTAGAATCAGACCACTCGATGGCTCTTTGTGTCTGATTTCCTCTAGTGTATTTATAAGTTCCTCTATCACATTTGTATTCAGATTACCGGATCCTCTGGGGGGGCAAATATATGTTAAAGATAATAAGGTTTTTATATTTATTGTCAGGTGCACAGATAAAATATAATTAGAGTCTGTTATTACTTCTTCATATATATCTTTATCTTTTATCTTACACCAGGTTATCAGTCCTTCAGACATTCTACCAAAGTGTTTATTTTTCTTTGCTTTTATCGGAAACATTTTATACCCATCTAGGTCAATCTCTTCATTTGTCCAGGTTTCCTGCAGGCAGATACAATTAAATCATGTCAGATAATCCCTGGTGGAAGAATCTGCCAGCCTTTCTTTTATACCTGACACATTCCAGGACAATAACTTCCTACAACACTTTTGTTACTTGAATCTGACTTTCAGCTGTTTCCTTTATTTAACTGTCAATCACTTAAATCCTGTAATACCTGGAATATATTAGCTGTTTTTATGAGGTTTTCCATTGATTATTTCCTAAAATTGACTCTTGATTACTACAGTTCTAAATTCACCATACATATTTATGTCATATTTGTCCATTTTCTCTGCTTTTGTCAGTAAGTACCTATAATCTGTTATATTCCTCATCCATAGTGTCACTTGCCCATCTATCTCCCATCTCTTAACCCTTCCAATCCTGTTCTGTAGAGTGTTATCTTTGCTGAGACTTTGGAGTAGGTCCACTATTTTCCTTTTTAAATTATTCTTTGTCTCTGTCAGAAAAATATTTACCCCAAATATTGAGATTTGAAATTCCCACTTGTAGTTGTCCATTCACTAATCTCTCTATAATACTCTGGAAACAGTGTTCCTATAGTAACTACACTGTCCGTTTCAAATCCCAATTGCCTCATTTGTTCTTTTTGATTTTGGTTACCTTTTAGAGTATAATACTGATTTGACAGTAGCAACACTAATTCTTCATTTAGAAGTGGTCTTATTGCACTTATTTTACTTAATAAGTCTATTGTCTTTCATTCCTTGAAGAATTGAACCTAAAATTGTTTTAAATGCAGTTCAATTTTGTTTCTGTTTCTTCTGGCATTATAGGTACATTATACAATGGTAAAACAAAATATATTTCTAGGCTTCTTTTTAATATCGCCCTCAGGTTGTTTTCATTATTAATTTCTTCCTTCCTTTCTTTTGTGTCCAGAACTAGATCTTTTTCTTTTTCTTCCTCTAGCATTAAATCTCTTTTTATCTCTTTTTCCTCATATATCTTATCTGATTGTTCTAACTTTTTGCCTAATTTGAATTGCTTCCTTTTCGGTCTCCTTTTGTCCCTTCTTGCCAGCATTCTCCCTCACTTTGTCTTTCTTTCCTATATTCCTTTCTTTTCTTTTTCCCAAAGTTTGTAGGTATTTTTGTTATTTTGTCTTGATCTTTTAATAACACCTTTACCATTAACTTTCTTCAATTCCTTATTACTTCCTTTAATTAAAGATTTTCCATTTGAGTTAGAGATCTATCTCTTTCTCTCTTGTCCCCCCTTTCTTTTCTCTTCTGTTGTGTGGTATTTGATATTTGTTGATCCGGACCGCTTTGGTTCATCTTAATGCAGTCTTCCTTTATATATTTTGATTTTCCCTCTAATATATCCTTTTTATTTTTTTCCTTTGCTTGACCCCTTTATCCCATAATTCTGCATTTTTTGTTCTTAACTGATTTATTATGCTATCTTGTGACTCATATCCATCTGGTACCATTATCAATTCATTACTTGATACATTACTAAGATCCTGCTCATTTCTGAAATCCTGCTCAATGACTGTAGAATGAAAATGTCTCCTGTATTTTCTGAATGAGTCGTCTGAGTCCTTATCCTCTTCAGATTATCCTGTACTAAATTTTGATTTTTAAGTAGAGTGTCAAAACACTATCCTTTTTGATTGATTCTTCTGGTGTATCTTGATTTGTATATGAGCTGCGCAATCTGTTCTTATTCTCAGATGTTTTCCATTGCACCATGTTTTTCATTATGGATTCAGTCCTAGTTTTATTCTCAATACTACCCCTTAATAAAGGAGATGTCTTGTCTTAGCATTATCACCTGTTCGTATATCATTGTGTTGGTCAAAAAAGGGTTTTTAAAAGCTTTGATACATTCTCTTGTGAGGGTTTCCACAGTGATGTGTGTACTTGAGTCATGTGGGCTCATCCACTGAGTCCCATCCTGTATCTCTTCCTTACTCTGATCACTTAAGTTACTCATATCCATGTGTAATTTTTCCTTAGCATCCAATATATCTTCATTTCCTGCTATTTCTTTAGCATCGCAGAAAGAACTGCATCCATATCTCAATTTTTTTTATTTCTCTTATCTTTTTTTTCTATCCTGGTATTTGTGTTAATAGTTTCTCTTATGTCCTCTGTTGTTTTACACACCTCATTATTGACTAATTCCAAAAAACTTTCCTTTTGTAATGTATCTCTGTGCGCAAACACTGAGGCAAGGGTTACCCCAAAGGGCATTTGGCTGGGAAGCCAAGTTTCAAGAAAATACAAAATCACACATGCCCCCACAATGCAAAGCATCATGGGCTGCATATACAAATCACCACAGAATGTTATGCTGGTCCAACTTTAAGCAGAATTGCCTGGTGCCGAAAGGCCTCTCACACAGTTTGCAAAGGTTGCTAACAGAAGACATAGACACGTGTTTCATCCTACTAGGACTCATCAGTATGCCTCGTCTGTTTGACACCCCAGTGGAATGGACCAGCTACCCTTAAGGCAGTGTGCCTTGGCTATATTGTGGTGAGCCCATTAAAATAAAAAACTATTTAAAAGACAAAGAACCTCTGTGTGCAAACACTGAGGCAAGGATTACCCCAAAGGGCATTTGGCTGGGAAGCCAAGTTTCAGAAAATACAAAATCACACATGCCTCCACAATGCAAAGCATCATGGGCTGCATATGCAAATCACCACAGAATGTTATGCTGGTCCAACTTTAAGCAAATTGCATGGTGCCGAAAGGCCTCTCACACAGTTTGCAAAGGGTGCTAACAGAAGACATAGACCGTGTTTTGTCCTACCAGGACTCATCAGTATGCCTCGTCTGTTTGACACCCCAGTGGAATGGACCAGCTACCCTTAAGGCAGTATTACCTTGGATATATTGTGGTGAACCCATTAAAATAAATGGTGCCTTTCGGCACCGTGCAATTCTGCTTAAAGTTAGACCAGCATAACATTCTGTGGTGATTTGCATATGCAGCCCATGATGCTTTGCATTGTGGGGGCATGTGTGATTTTGTATTTGTATTTTCTTGAAACTTGGCTTCCCAGCCAAATGCCCTTTGGGGTAACCCTTGCCTCAGTGTTTGCACACAGAGGTTCTTTGTCTTTTAAATAGTTTTTTATTTTAATGGGTTCAACACAATATATCCAAGGCACACTGCCTTAAGGGTAGCTGGTCCATTCCACTGGGGTGTCAAACAGACGAGGCATACTGATGAGTCCTGGTAGGATGAAACATGTGTCTATGTCTTCTGTTAGCACCCTTTGCAAACTGTGTGAGAAGCCTTTCGGCACCATGCAATTCTGCTTAAAGTTGGACCAGCATAACATTCTGTGGTGATTTGCATATGCAGCCATGATGCTTTGCATTAATGGAAGCATGTGTGATTTTGTATTTTTAATGTATGCCTTTATCAGTTCCCCTCCAGCCTGGGAGTGTTTTGACTCAAATTAATACATGGATCATTATCGGTAGCCTTATCATTATTAACAAATGCCATATCCTGGGTGGTCCCATAATCTTTATTTTGTGAGTGTTCCTTTTTTTTTTACTCCACATCTCCCAAACAGAAAGTTGAATCATCTTTGTTTTAACTTTAGCTGTTTCTGACTATTTTGATTGTTAATACTAGTCCACTCTTTTGGTTCAAGGGGCTCCAGGTTGTTAAATCCCCTAAAACCTAGTTCAGCTGCCCTACCAGACTTCCTTTCTCTTCAGTCCTAACATTCTCCATTAGTGGGCCCTCCCACTTATTAGCATTCTCCATTAATTGCCCCTCCCACTCATTAGCCAATAAAAAGTTTTCACTCTGAGTTTTATTCATAATGCACTTTCCTTTTACTAGTGTTCTTTTTGCAGCTTTAGACATTTTTCTATTTGAATTCTTATTAACTTTCCTTGATAATATACCACTGTGTGTATTAACTGGCATTTATATGTCTATTTGTAGTGCTCTCAGTAATAAAATGTAATTTCACAATGTTAATAAATCACAGAAGGTAACAGATAATAATTAGATCTTATTGTGTCAGGCTGTTAATTCTGTTTTTAAGAATTAACAACCCTATCAATCAGCAGTCTAAAAAATTCAATTTAATATTGGTCATAATAAAACAGGCAGTAATTATATAACTTTGTGCATTTAGAGGATTTAAACAAAAACGTGTAATTCCAGTCTCTCAGCAAAATCACAAAGTCATAAAGTCCTTTGTAGTCTTAAAATATCTTCAGAAATGTCTAAACTTTTGCTCCAGTATTCAGCATTAAGTTAACTTTACTCCAATAGTGAAATCTTTTGTTCCTATACTTTTTTCTGGGTAAAGGCCGTAAGATGTAATTCTTCTGTATGATAGCACACACAATGTAATTTTCAAGCCAACAGCGTAATTTTCAAACAACAAAAAGATTATCCCTATTCCTAACAGTTGCAGATTCTCCACTACAAAATTCCAACTTTTATTTAGTCTCATTTAGATTTCCTTTACAAGAAAAAGGGAAAACTGTACCTTGTCTTGAAATATGGATTCTTGCAGCCAGGTGCCTCAAAATTGATTGAAAAAAGGAAGTATTAAGAGGGCAAAGTAGTCTTCTGTTCATTCCAGTCAGACCCCTTAATCTTACTTTTCCAAAACGACCACCAAGATGGGGAGTTGTAAGTGATTTCTTCCTAGTACCCAAAGGTCTCTCCGAATCCACTGTTGTAAAGAAGGTTAGAGTGTTTGCTAACTCCTGCTGCAGTCAAAACTCCAAATAGCTCAGTGTGTGTGATAGACATCCTCTCAGTCTCTCATCCACTTCCAACTGATCGCACAGTGTGTGTGTGTGTGTCTGTGTGTCCCACAGTGATATTCGATGCCTGCCTGCACTACAGCACACCTTGGCTAGGTGGACTCCATAAATGATAGAACCTCATGCTACACACTGGAAAGGTCAGATGCACACCTTTCTAGTACAAGCTTTTAGCTTGTGTGGTTTGAGTGCAATCATTCTGTAAAGTTGAAGCAATGTAAAGACAATATATAAAATTATAAAATGGGTAAAGTAAATTGTGCATCCTGATTGGTCAGAACCCATGTCCTGAAAAGGCAACAATCCTGCAGCTGACACTGTTCATGACAAGCAGGACGCAGCACAGCCCACACACCCATGCCTCTCAGAAACTTTTAAAAACATTTCTGGCAACCCCGCTAGGATGGTGAACTCATTACTTACTAAAACACATTAGAAAACATTTCTATGTATTAAAAAAAAAATCCCCAACCTGACTAATACAGCTAACAAATAAAACACATATAATAACATTAACTAACCAGTCTTTACATTTTATTTGTGCATTTCTTGTTTATAGACCTCAGATCTGCAGTTGCCAGCTAGCTGCACCATCCCCAGCTGCTCCTTTTCATGCTGGTGCTCATCTGTGACGGAGCCCCCACCTGCCCACCCTGCCCTGATGCCACTCCTGCTCCACTGCCACTCTCCTCCACATCTTCCTCCTACAAGTGCATGTATGGGATAATGCAATGCTGCTGGATATTTTTGTTTTGTTTAAGAAAAGAAACTGTTTACTTTCATGTGCAGGTGCTTCTCCATCTCATATTGGTGAAAGTGGAAGTTACTTAAATGTATTTTTTTCCAAGTTCTATAGTCTAAGTGCTGCAATCTCTCAACCATTCTGAATGGCAAAACAATAAATGGCTCCCCAAAAGCTTCACATATAGTTCATGGGGCTCCTTCACATTTAGAAAATAAATGTTTGCATCTTTTTTCCCATGTGCTGTAGGCCCCAAGTGCTGTAATTTCACCAACTGCTCCAAATGGCAAAACACTAACGGTTCCCAAGCTCCAGGTATAGTTTAAGGAGCTCTTTCACTTAAAAGAGGGACTCAAGCCAAAATTTCTGGCATCAATAAATTCAGAATTTGGATCAGCATATCCCCAATAAGCCTCATGCCAAAAATCATATCTCTTAGTTACTTTGTTTAGTTACAAGTCATTTTGTAACTCTTAATGTACTGCCTGTTCAAAAAAGCTAGTTTCAGAGAAGAGCTACTGATGATATAACCTGAACTTGCAACCTAGTCCTGCCTGCAAGCTGCTTTATATGACTTCTTTCTACTATGTTACTTAAAACTCTGGTCATAGTAAACATAAGAAAAAGAAAAACTAACACTGAGTGGGTCAGCACATGCACTTCCATAATGTGTAGATGCAAGGTACAGCACTTCAAAATGCAATGGAGTGTTGGAATGTAGCAGAAAACATGACTTGAGAATAACAAAATTGTGCAATTTTAGAATACTGCAGGTATGAGATTTTGAAATGTTACCAGGTTGCAATTGTGGAATGCAGCAATCATACAGTCTCAGAAAGTAGCTGGGACACATAATTTTGGAATGTGGCAGTGATGCACAATTTCAGAATGTGGTGGTGATGCACAATTTCAGAATGCAGCAGTGACACACAATTTCAGAATGTGCTAGTGATGCACAAGCGCATAGGCGGAATGCAACTTGATGATACACAATTTGGAATGTGGCAGTGACACACAATTTCGGAATGTGGTGGTGAAGCAGGTTTGGAATGTTTCAGGGATGCACAATTTTGGAATGTGGCAGGATGCATACTTTTAGAATGTTGATGGGATGTACAATGTTGGAATATGGTGGGGATGTGATACAAGTTTTGAAATATGGTTGATGAGTACAATGCTGGGGTGGGTGGCAAGATGGCTGCAAATGCTGCTCTGCTCGTAGACTCCCAAGCTTTCTCTGAAAGAAGTGTTCCTAACCTCTTCTGGAAGCTCTGGACTTATTATTTGTGTGTTTCATTCAACCGATGAATGAAACTTACCTTACTTCCATTTGGCTTGTCCCGCTGCTGGACGCCTTGTTTGTTATTTGGTGGTGTATTGGTTTGAGCACACTAGGTGCTTTTACTTTGCACTAAATGCTGATGGAGCAGGACTTGAAAAAAAGGAAGCTAGTGAGGGTCATCACACATACTGAAGCAATAAGAAATGGGTCTGGTGGTTTGCCGGAATAGTGCTGGAATAATGGAGTGGACTGATGATCCTCAGGACTAAGCTGCCACAGTAAGCTAGAGAGCACTGTTTCTGCTGAGAAGACTGAAACATTCTATGAAAAGGTATACTAACATTGCCTAAGGGTAGTAAAAGGCTTAAAAAATGAGTGGTAGAGTTACTACACTCAGTGGAGTGACTTCTTTTTTTTCCAGGCCTGGAGAACCTAATTGATGTTCAGGAAAAGCATTTTCTCAAGGGAAGGCTGAAAAGATGGAGAATGAGGTGCAGCTGTTGATTATAATTCAATATGGGGTATGTAGCTTGGTGCTTGTGTATACTTATGAGCTGACTGGTATATGCTTGGTGTTTATGACATGAGCTTTGGTGCTTCTCTGCATTCAACCCTCCATAGGATACTGGGTATGTGTAGACTTAAGGCCCAGTGGACAGGGAGAGACAGGAGTGCTGGAGTAGGAGAAGTAGGCAGGGGAGGATGGAGGGCACCACCAAAACACTCAAAGCAGAGTGAGAGGCAGCCTCATGTTTAAATAGGGGATGGGGAGGAGCTATTCCCTCTCATTGAACAGCAGGCTATAGCCTTCCAGTTCAATATGGGGTACATAGCTTGGTGCTTGTGTATACTTATGAACTGACTGATATATGCCTGGTGTTTATCACATGAGCTTTGGTTTCTTCGCATCCCACCCTCTGTAGGATATTGGGTAGGTGTAGACTTAAGGCCCAAAAAGAATTAGAGAAGTGACTACCTCCTCCAATTCCAGAGAGAGAGTGATCAGTAGTGCAGGAGAAGAAACTCCCCTTAGGGTGCAACCTCCAAGGACCCATGGCTGCAGACCTGCTCATCCTTGGGCATACTAAGAGGAGAATAATCCTAAATAGTGCTTAGGTTTAGCTGTGGTTATGTCCATGAGTTCAGTCCAGTGTTGCAGGTCGAGAGTCCTGTTCCAGGTCGAGATGAGCAGGAAGTCAATGTTGCAGATGAAGGTTTGAGCATATGGAATATCAAACTTGTAATATTTTCCAGATGCTATGACAATGGTTAATCTGAGTCTGAGGTAGATGACAGTTGTACATCCACACTTGCCTCTGAGTAATAGATAGTGCTCCATAGTGGGTCTGATTGTTGGGATGGCAGGAACCTGTTGTAGGTTCGCTATCACTGTATAATGACATAATCCGAGAGAAAGGGTGATAGCCATTGTTGGGATGGCGGAACCCTATTAGGCCTGCCATTGCAGAAGTATGGAATAATGCAGTGTGTGAAGGACAAGAGTCGCAGGGGGCTGACTGTAATGACATGAAAGTATCAGTAAGGCCCGTCATCAGGGCATGCATAAATGGGAGGCAGGATCACGTGGTCCACCATCTCCTTGAAGCTGTGAGGCATTGGAAGTGGAATGGAAGATGATGGATTATACCAGAAGACATTAATGAACTTGACGATAGTAGGCTTAGAAATATGCTAGCCAGGGACTAAATTCCCATGGAATTCCGATGAATGTAGTAGCCATGTTTGACTGACGGAAATTCTCAGGTGGCCAAACTGTAAGGAGAGACCCCTACGAGGCTCTGCCATAGTGCAAGTAGAAGTCTGTTTGAATAGAGAGGATAACTTCCTTTATCCTGAGGGGCAATATGAACTGCTGGGATGGTGAGACCTCCACGTGGGTTCACCATTGTGCTAGAATGATGTCTCTGAGGTGAGGGGGTGAAAGTCTACTGAAGAACGAATATGATGAATGCAGTTGAGGAAGGAGGGCCCCACAAGGGTGTTTTTGAGAAGGGATAGCGGAGGTTCCTGCATGGCCTGAATCACTGTGTAATCATAGTCCAGGATAAGTCAATGATCACTGTCCTGTTACAGAGTTCAAGGTGAAGAGGTCATGGAAATTGGACTGGAAGATGACAAGGCATATGAGAAAGGCTTTCAAAGGGATGTAGAAGAGGGATGGTGGGGTAGTAGCATAGTTAAAAATTAGGAGGTTGAGGCCTGAAGTAAGCCTATCTGCAGGAAAGGGGACTTGATGAAGCAAAGAATTGAATCCCTTCACCTAGATGTGAAATGGGATGGCAGGATGCTCTGTGGCCCATCATCGCCGTTGCAGGAGTTTTACTGGAAATGACATGTGGGACCTCTTGTCCCATGAGTAGTGCATAATTGGGAAGGTGAGACCCCACGTGGTTCGCCTTTGCCATGGTGAAGAATAGTGCATGATAGGGAAGGCAGGACCCCACATGGTCTGCCATCACCATGGTATATATACGATGGGTGTGATGAAGGGATACCCTCGTGAGCCAAAGTATGTGAAGTCCAAGATAAAGAGGGCTATACCCCCGCGTATGTATGTCTCAAGTAATTAGGCATACTGTCAAGCCATTGTAGGGCCCTTTCAAAGGCTGTATCTGTGTAAGCTGGTGGGACCCTGATCTCTGTTCCAATAGAGTAGTAAAAAATAGGGATGGCAGGACCCCATGTGGTCCGCCATCGCCGTATCTGAGTAATGTGATGAGTTCCATTGAGTAGTGAGTCTTAGAGATGACGTGACCTCATGTGGTCTGCCATAGCCATACCACATGACTGGGAAGGTGAGACTCTACATGGTTCACCTTCGCCACTTAAGCAATAGTGCATGATAGGGATGGCAGGACCCCACGTGGTCTGCCATCGCCATATCTATGTAATGCAATGGTTCCATTGAATAGTGCATGGTAGAGATGGCGGGACCCCAAATGGTCTGCCATCTCCATACCACAGGACAGGGAAGGTGAGACCCCACGTGGTTCACCTTCACCAAGTAAGCACTAGTGTGCCATAGCTGTAGAATAGCTTGAATGAGGTATGTATGCAGGGCATCGCTATAGTGTAGGGAAGGGTGTATTCAGATGATGGGACCCTTGCAGTCCACTTTTTGAGGTAACAGCATAATCTATAAAGGGGGGCAAGTCCAAGTGAAATAAGGTAGATGGGCATTGACAACTTGAATAAATGGAGAGGGGCATAGTATGCCACTTAAATTTTCAGACCAAGGCAGTAGCTGGGGCAGGAATTGTGAATGCCATGATAAAAAAAAAGTAGTCCCTTTGGCACCGTAACTAGCTGATTTCTGAACATGGCACTGTTCATTGAGATCTCAAATGCACTTAAGAAAGAAAGGAGGTAACCTGATGGTTCATGATTCCCATGCAAGAATGGAGATAAAACTCTGGATCTGAAGCTGAGCTGGGCTTGCAAGACAGTGGGGAAAATGCAAATATGACATTGGCCCTTTAAGACCGTGTATGCAATGCAGAGACCCAGGTGTGGCAGTATGACCAACTAAATGAAGAGAAGTTAAGAGACCATGAGAATGAACTTCCCTAATTGAGTAGCCTCAATGGTTACTGTATCAAAGCACTCATATGTTAATTAGTTTAGCAGACACAATTCAATTCCGTGTATGCAGTGAGTCTTAAGTCAGAAACTGACATCCCAAGAAATAATGGCTAGATGTGTCAGGGCAAGTTTGAACGCAACAGCTGTTATTGCCAGATACAGGAGAACTAGGCTTCAGTTTGTTATACAGTAGGTGAAGGTGGAGCAAGCTAGGAGGGAATGCAGCATCCTTGCAGCGGAGCGGGAGCACGAGAAAGCAGAAGTCAACAGCGTGAAGAGTTTTTGTTTTAAATGCAGCGATTTTCTGGGCCATATACCGTGCTGATCCCTTTGCTGTGCATATGCTATGTACGTCAACTGTCAAATCGGGCACAATGTTGCCTGGCCAGATGGGATGTTGTGAGGGAGAATCGCAGTTAACAGGAAAAGATGTCCAAAAGATTGATTGGTGTTCAATGGCAGTGGGCCGAAAGCCAAACCAGAAAGTCGCGGAGTGGCTATACAGTTCACGGAGAAGGACCAGGGAAGCAGCATTGGGGAGAAACCTGTAAAAGAAAAGCAAAATCCAAGGAGGACCAGGAGAGCTATCCAGAAGCATGAAAGTGGTGAGAGAACTGGATCAAGGTAGCATGGCAGCTGACCAGGAAGAAAAAGCCCAAAAGAAAACAGAGGCAAGAGAAGGTATGGGGAACAGAGATGGGGGAGAGGACTGAGGAGAGCACAATGAGGGGAAGGCACACGGGGGGGGGGACACAGTGTGGCATGAGGTGCTGGAGAAAGCAAACAGAAGAGTAAGGAGCAAAGGGGAAACAAGTGACATAGGGACACAGACAGAAGGATGAGAAGCAGGGGAGGAAGCCCACAGCCAGCCAGCCAGCCACGCAGCCAAAATGCTCGAAGCAGAGTGAAAGGCAGCCTGATATTTAAATAGGGGATGGTGGAGAAGCTATCCCCCCCCACATTGAACATCAGGCTATAGCCTTCTAATTGTGTACAGAAATGTGTATGGCTCTCTTATTCTGAAAATATAAACCGGGAGTCAAACTAAACCATCCCATAAATCATCTAGGAATGCTACTTAAGTGCTGGTGGAGGTAAAAACTTTTATTTTAAATTTTTCTGGAAGGTAAGGAAAATGGCCCTTCAGATGCTTTGTCTTTGTCCTCCTTGGTTACTTCAGTTAATTAATGTGCCTCACATGAGTACAGACACCTGAGGGTCTCTATAAGTATTTTAAAACAGCAGGACTCCTCACTCAGGAGCGCTGCATCATTTTGCTGCACCAAAAGTATATCACCTTTTCACTCTTGAAGGACTTTGGAGTGATCGCCTTCAGTGTGCATTTTGTCATGGCAGTTTGGAACTTTGCAAAAGACACTGCTGTTATGGGACTTTGTTTTCCTATAAAATACCTAGACATATAATCTAATATAAATGATAAAGTACAGTATATCTATGGCTCTCAATCTTCATAAATAGGCAGCCTTGGAGAACAGTTGGCTAACCCTATTTTCAATGGATGGACTCTTTAGAGTAAATGGAGCCTCATACCTTACATCTCTTACTGAAATAAATGGTTGGACTCCAAAGTTAAGAGGAAGCCATATAGTTTCCTTTTCTAGATTTAATGCATTTTTAAGTGCAAATAGAATATTATTGTATGTTTCATATACCCTGAAATTAAAGCTGATTTCTGATACTGGGTTAATTTTTGAATTAAATTGCCATCTTAGATAAGCTGAATTATAAGGAATAGTTGAATCTTTATGTTGGCCTTCAGTGTGGAAAGAAACAAGATCCCATAAAAGGTGGGAGATTGTATTCCTGAGATGTGCACTTTATTTGCCAGAATTTAGGTATTTATAATTGTTTGCTGCACATGCCGACTTATGGATCTATTTGCAATTGTTCATACATGCTGACTCACGGATTGCAGAGTTAAGGGAGCCTTGAATGTTCGCCTAAAATGCATGAACTCCTGATTATAGGGGAAACATAACTTTGCTCAGTTGAGATTTGTTTTTAATAATGTATGTAATAGTCAGCAGTTAAATTTGAGAAATGCCATAATTGTGGTAAGATATATTATTATAATTTTTACAGTTTGATTTCATGGTCATCTATTATCTGATGAAATCTCAGGAAAAATGTTTGTACAAATGTTCTAAGAAGGATCAAAATGTTATTTTTGTATGTTTTGCATGATTATGTACATTTTAACTGTTTATAGATTGTTAAATATTTTGTGCTGTTTCATAATGACTTCTAGTCGAACTAATAAAATTAACTACAAAAAGAGTACATTTCTGGAATGTGGCAGGGACAAACAATTTCAGAATAATATGGTATGTCCTGTCACATTCCTACAGCATGCATCCCACTATATTCCAAAATTGCCAGTCTCACCAAATTCCTCAGTGTGTCTCCTGCCACATTCCAAGATTGAGTGTCCCACCACATTTTGAGATGGCACATCCCTGTTACATTCTGAGATTGCATACCCGCCAACATTGTAAAATTGTGCACCACCTTGACATTCTCTACCTTGGTTCAATGCTGCATTCCAAAACCACCTCCTGACAAGTTTTAAAGTACAGTACCATGCACCTGAACATTTTGAAAATACAAGCACTGCAAGCCAACCCTGTGTCAGTTTTTTTTGTTTAATGATTACTATAGCTACACTTTCTTAAACTTTGGAGGAACAGGTCCTATAAGGTTGCTGACAGGGAGGACTAAACTGTGAGTTCAGGATATGACATCATCAGTGGCTCTTCACTGAAACTGGATTTTTACAGCTGCAGCAGGTGCATCCCTGCAGATGTTTTGCTTTGAGAAGGACTCCTTTCATAAATTACCTTCCAAACAACATGATAGAGTGTTAAAAATAGTGTCCTCTGCTGAGGCCTCATTACTACACTGCCGGTGTGTATATGGCAGCTGGAGAGCACTATTTTACCTCTGACAAAGAAGTTACTTGAGCCCTCCCCAGTACTGCCTTTTTTTGCAAGTTGAAATCTCCTCCATAGTGTTTTATGGGGCTTGTCTTTGTTTGTTAAGTTTCAGTGCTTAAGTTGTGCCCTCCTCAGTACTGCCTTTTGTTTTGCAAGTTGGAACCTCCTCCATGGTGTTTTATGGACCTTTCCTCTAGCTTGAGAGAAGTTAATTGAGCCTTAACCAGTACTGCCTTTTTTGCAAGTTGAAACCTCCTCCATAGGGTCTTAGGGGTCTTTTCTCTGACTTGAGAGAAGTTAACCTCCTCCATAGTGTTTTATGGGCCTTTTCTTTCTTTAAGTTTCAGTGCTTAGTTTACTACCATTTGCAAACTGAGAAACTTGTTTTGCTGGTATCTCCTTCCCCCACTCATCCAGAGATGTGCATTCCTTTGTTCACTAACCATGCTGGTTGATTTTACTTGCTTCCCTCATAGTAAGAATGTAAAACTAAACTTGTGTTATTTTATTTTAAATGATTGATAAAGTGACATGTCCAGTTTGCATCTTTTGGGGGATGAATCTGTATCCCTTTACCTGTATGGAGTAATTCACTTGCCACCAACTCTTAAGACCTCAGCTGTAAGATACCTATGTAGCCACACAAAGCCATATCTCTCTCGCTGTCACACACACACACTCAGAGAATCTGTCTCTCTCGCACATACACACACACTCTCAGAGAATCTCTCTCTCTCACTCAAAGAATCTCTCTCTCTCTCTCTGAGAATCACACACACACACTATCTCTCAGAAAATCTCTCAGAGAATCACACACACACACACACTCTGTCTCTTAGAGAATCACACACATTCTCAGAGAATCACACACACACTCTCTCTCAGAAAATCTATCTATCAGAGAATCACAAACACACTCTCACTCAAAGAATCTCTACAACACTTTAAATGATTACAGCTGCATTAGACTACAAATCCAGACCATGACACAATGTTCTCATGAACTGATTCAGCATTAAATTAATTGAGTTTATATTCTTTATGCTTCTCTTTTCTTTTATGTTACTATGATCCCTATTAGAGGTTGAAAATATTTGTTCTGGAGATCCCAGTCATCTCAGAAAAGATATAGACTGCGTGAAGGCAGTTCAGAAAAGGACAAACAAAATGATACATGGCCAGCACCAGAAGCACTATGGGGAAAGACTTTGGGAGTTAAATATGTACTCTCTAGAGGAAAAGAGGAAAGGGAGACATGATTAAGCATTCAAATACTTCAAAGGTATCAATAAGGTACAGGAAGGTTCAATTCTGCTGAGAAAGAGATGTTCAAGGCAAGGGCACAATATGTAGCTGGAAGGAGACTTTGAGGGATGTGAGAAATACTTCTTTACAGAGGGCAGTGGACACCTGGAACAGCCTGCCAGCAGAGGTGATGGGTACTGAAACAGTAACAGGTTTCAAACATGTATGGGATACATAATGGGACCTTGGTAACAGGGCTGATGCACGGGGGATCAGGCTAGAGATCAGTTATGGTCCATGGCAGCACAGATGGTAGGGAACTTAGAGCAGACTAGGTGGGCCAGGAGGTCCTTTTCTGCCAACAGCTCCATTACCAAAATGGAAGGCATTCACCTAATCTTCGAAATAGCAGTTGGACTATTTTCACCTTAGCAGTATTTTAGCATGACATTAGCATGGAATTGCCATTCAAACTGTTTTGCCATGTTAACAGTGAATTCTATTAGTAATGACCATCTTGATGAGCTTCACAGTCCAAAGTCTTACATTAGCCTGCCTATAGCATGAAATATGTAAATCGGAAGCCTAAGATAGTAATTTTCACAGCAGTCATGGCAGTCTGGATGATTGTCATGGACCGCTTTTAGCAGTGTACTTCTACTACTTATGAATGATTTGTATATATTTAAGGTTAAATGTTCAAGTTCAAGTTCAAGTTTATTGCAGGAAGACTCCATTGAGTAAGCTCATTCAAAGGAGGTCCTGAAGCATGTATACATGTAACCCTAGATGGCGTTATCCAGGGTACTACCCCTGCCTGATTTGCCACTAACAGGTTGAGGGGCCTGGATCCAATGGCGGGTGCCTCCACCCAGAGGTCAGGGTTTGCAATAGTTAAACTAACTTGGTCACAGCCCTCTGGGACACTGCAACCCCTTTCTTCCCACTAGTGGCCCACACAATATATCAGAATTACCTTCACAGTATACACTTACCCCAGGTCTGGTTCCGGCACTGGGACCTCCTGTGAAATAAGATACAGTGCAACAATCACAGTACAGTACTTTAACATAGACAAATACCTCAGGCAGTATAACTTTGCTGAAACAAGCAGCTCTGATTTATTTAGGGGATATAACAAGGACAGGGAAATCAGGTTAATTAACTTATCACTTTACTATCTACCTATGGCTCTGTGCACAGGCCTATCCCTACCAGTTACTGTCCCTAGGTACCCAAGCCCTAGTGGCTAGTCAAACCATGGCAGCTGGTAGGGGCCCTTTCACACAGTGAAAACAAAATTAGCTTAAACAGTCAGCAGTACAGTGATTCCATTTGGATTTAATGTGGCAATTCAACAGGGAGCGACCCTGAATTAGTACTCACGACCTCCAAACAAGATAGGGTCCTTCAACGTCAGCAGGGCTACTTTTGAGCTCCACGAGACTCTTCACACATTTATATGGTAAAAAAAAGTACTATACCAGGCAGGCTGCTTCTCTATCCCGATCTAATTACTGCACAATACCCGGGAGAACACAGCAGATTCAGTTCCTGACAGACCGAGTGCAATTCAACAATTTCTCCAGTCTTCTACAGGGTGAGCCTGGTTTCTACTCTTCAGAGATCCTTTGATTCTTTTCACAGGACGGATTCAGTCCTAACAAGCAGTTACACAAGCTGCAGTCCGGAACTCTGGGCCTTACACACGTTTTTTGACTGAAACTGTGCACAGAAGGAGCACAGGGTTTCTTTCCCCTTCACTGCCAAAGCTAAACTGAAACTCCAACAGACAAAACCGGGCACTTCCTTTGAGTTCCTCCCAGTTCTTGACTGGATTGGCTGTCACTCACAATAGACTGCTGCTGTTGGTCCAAAAGGCCTAAGTCTAAACTACATCTCCCAGAGTCACTGCCCATGCAATCCTCTTGTGGCTGGCTCAGATTATGAGTCCAAGTTCTGATTCGTCCAAGGCACCATTTTAGAGCTAGCTTACCCCACACTGATTGGTCCAGTTCAGAAGTTCAAAACCAGAATGGGGAACTAGGCAGACACAGTTCTGACTGCAAAGAAAGCAGGTTAGACAAACTGTATTTTCATTATTACTCTACATGATTTCTGGCAAACAGTTACATCTTTCAGATAGGTTCCTTTGCACTCCTAGTGACTGCAAAATAGAGTGAATTGGCAGCAGCTCGAGTGGTACTCAAACAGAGAAGCACACAGTCCCCCATACAACTAATTATGTCTGCAAGCAGACAGCTCTTAAAGAGACAGTACCAGAGGCTCTAAAAACACTCACTGATAAATGGCTTAAATGCCAAACACCATTCAGGCTTGGAGCATTCAAGCAAGCTCCTGGAAGTCTTTTGGGAACCCCCATTTGCAGGGGTTACACCCTTCCTGGTTTGGGAAAGCTTGACGTCCAAGGCAGGCACCCCCATAAGTTTTAACTGCAACCACATACATTTGCATTAGGCTCACACATGTAATCATCAGTCAATATATCATTTTACCAAGAACACATTTCTGAAACATTGCAGTACGTCACTCTTTACACAGTATTACATACACATTGTACCATAACTCAAGTTATTACCTCTTGTACATGAAACCTGAAGAGAGGGGGCCCTTTCCTATCAGTTACCTTGGGGCTGGACGGGGCAAGGGCACCATACTTAGAGGGCAACACAAGTAACTTGGAGTTAGCACTGACGCTCAGTTTGGGCAATGAGCTCGGGGACACATACACTCCTTTATGGACAACATTGAGAGGCAAGTCCACAGGCCTCCCAAGTGAATCATAACTGAGGTGCACCACAGGCTTTACAGCTCGACCAGTCTTTCTAGGGGGAACTGTTACAGCCTCTGCACTCTGAGCCTCATTTTCAGCATTGTCCTCACTTGTCAGGGGAGTCTCCATGGGGGTAGAGAGGCTAGAACTTGGGGCACTTTCAGCTCCAGGAGTTACAGTTTCTGAGTCCACAACATTTGGCTCGCATGGAGAGCTTTTGGACACTGGCAGTGGACTGTCAGGGCACTCAAAATACTCTTCTTGTTCTGGTGTATCACCAGTCTGACCCAATCCATCATTTTCCTCCCTGAAAGCTCAAACAGTTCAACCATGCACAATGATTCCATTTCATCTGATCTGATGCTTTGCACTTCACTTTCTGGGAGCATTGGCTCCAGGGATGAAGCTGGGGGCTTAGACAGTCCAGAAGGCCCAGCTTTGTCTCCAGTATTGACTAGGGATTGCCCGAAACAATTGACTCAGTTCGTAGAGGATAGTATTCAAAGTCACTCTCACTTTCTTCTGATATGGACTGACAGTCATGCTCAACTGGGACTTGTGCAGGGGAACACTTTAACTCTGCTTCTGTAGGTGCAGACTTCCTTGATCTTTTCTTAGCAGCTCTGGTCATTGGTCCAGAGGAATCTTCTGGGGCTCAGACTCAATCAGGATTTGTCCAATGGGCAGTAAATGAGTTTCTATGCATTGTTTTACATCTTTTGAATTGTTCTCAGGCCTTACTTTGTACACTGGCAGATCATCTAGTTTGCCCACTACAATGTGAGGGAGATGGTGCCATCTGTCAGCAATCTTGTGTTTGCCATGCAGTACCAGATTTCTTAGCAATACCCGATCTCCCTCCTGGAGTTCCTATGCTTTCACCTTTTATCATACCTTTCTTTGTTGGCCAGATTTCTTTTAGCCATGGTTTGAGCCAGTTGGTACGCATGAGTTAGCTGGGCCTTTAACTTTTGCACATACTGTAAATAGTTGTCAGCTTGAACCCCATCAGGAGAGACCCCAAAACACACATCTACCGGTAGTCGAGCTTCTTCCAAACATCAGGCGGTAGGGGAGAACCCAGTGGCATCACTTTTGGCGCAGTTATAAGTATGTACCAGGGTGCTAATTTGTTGGCTCCATCTAGGCTTGTCCTTTGGGTGCAGGGTGCCTAGCATATCCAGCAAAGTGCAGTTGAAACGTTCAGGCTGAGGGTCCCCTGGGGTGGTAAGGAGTGGTTCTGGACTTCGCGACTCCCACAGAGAAAGCATCTCTTTGATCAGACGACTCTCAAAGTCTCTCCCTTGATCAGAATGGATTTTGTGGAGCCCCATAGTGAACAAAAAGTTTTCTACAAGTACTTTGGCCACAGTGGATGCTTTCTGGTCTTTGGTGGGGAAAGCTTGGGCATATCTCGTGAAATGGTCAGACCACCAGCACATTACTGATATTTCTTTGATCTGACTCCAAACTCAGAAAATCAATACAGACCAGCTCCATGGGTGCACTGGTGGTGATGTTAACAAGGGGGGCAGCCCTCTGGGGCAAAGCTTTCCTCTGTAAGCAGCGACTACAAGTTCGAATGTGTTGCTCCACATCAGCCCCCATCTTAGGCCAATAGAATCTGGATCTCACCAAGTCAAGTGTTCTGTCTATACCAAGGTGCCCCATGTGGTTGTGCAAGGACATCAGTACTGAGTCTCGAAAGGCAGTAGGCAGCACTAGTTGTTTTGTCTACTTGTCCCCTCTGTCTACTGTTTCTCTGTATAACAGTTTATTGATCAGTTTCAACTTAGGACCTTCTTTGTATAACAGTGCAGTTCTCAAATCAGTGGAGCGTAATTTGGAAACATCTTTTCCTGCATAGAGGCTTCTAAAGCTGCTTTGATCATGGGATCGCTGGATTGAGCCCACCGAATACTGTCATTGTCCAGCTGAGGCAGTGCACCAATGTCTATTGCAGAAAAGTGGCAATAAGCAGCAGGTATGCAATTCTCAGAGGTCCCAAGCAATCCACCATGCAGTCCACTTGCGTCCGTGGACATTTGTTCCTCCCTGTCAAACTTCCGCAGAGTGCCCGAATGTCAGGTTCTGCCAATCGGACCCAATCATTCTGGGGAACAGGCCTCCGGGAGAGAGCATCAGCATCTATGTGGTTCAGACCTGCTCGGTATTCGAGAGCATAGTCATGTGTAGATAATGCAGAAAGCCACCTATGGCCAGTGGCATCCAACTTAGCTGAGGTCTGCACATAGGTCAACGGATTATTGTCAGTTTTTACTAGTATTTTAGCCCCATACAAGTACTCATGGAATTGGTCAACAATAGCCCACTTCAAAGCTAGGAACTCTAACTTATGTACAGGATAGTTCTTTTCGGATGGGGTCAGGCTTCTACTGGCAAAGGCCACTGGTCTCAGGCCATTCTCGTGCTCTTGGTACAACACAGCCCAACCCTTGCAAGCTAGCATTAGTGTGGGACGTAAGGTTTTCTTGGATCGGCATAGGCCAGCACTGGAGCATGGGTAAGTTGATATATGATCTCATGAAAAGCAGTCTCACAATCAGGAGTCCAGCGGGCCCCAAATACTTCACTCGGACGAAAATACACTCTTTCAGTCTTGAGGGACGCTGACTTTTGGTATTTTTTGTGGGTTGGGGGATACCCTTGAGTAAGGTTAAGTAAAGGACGGATCACTCTTGAATAGTCCTTGATGAAACGCCGATAATAACCACAGAATCCCAGGAATCTTTGCAGTTCTTTTAGATTTTTGGGCT
This sequence comes from Neoceratodus forsteri, assembly GCA_016271365.2. NCBI lineage: Eukaryota > Metazoa > Chordata > Ceratodontiformes > Ceratodontidae > Neoceratodus > Neoceratodus forsteri. The sequence goes on along the minus strand of CM028136.1, from coordinate 443,740,078 downwards.
GTGGCCAGGTGGTCAAGGCCTCAACTTTACTTGGGTCGGTCTCTATTCCTCGGTGGATACTATGTGTCCCATACTTTACTGATGTTTGAAAGAATTGAAACTTATCAATGGACAGTTTAAGGCCAAAGTCCTCCAGTCGGTCCAATACCTTAAATAATCTGCTCTCATGTTCCTCCAGTGAGCTGCAAACACAATAACATCATCTAGGTATACCAGGCACTCTAGTAAGTTCATGTCCCCACTGCACGCTCCATCAATCGTTGAAAAGTGGCTGGGGCACCTGAAATCCCTTGAGGCATCCTCATGAATTCATAGAAGCCAAGCGGACAGATAAAGGCTGTCTCACGGTCCTCTCGGGCCATCGGGATCTGTAGTACCCACTGCGGAGATCCAGCACAGAGAACTACTTGCTCCCGTTTAGGCAGTCCAAAGCATCCTGAATGCGGGGCATTGTGTACTGATCAGGGATAGTCCGACGGTTTAAGGTGCGATAATCCACACACATCCTTACTGTTCCATTCTTTTTCCTCACTACCACAATGGGGGAAGCATAAGGGCTTCTGGATTCTTGTATTACACCAGCAGCTAACATTTCTTGCAGATGCCGTCTCACATCATCTATGTCAGCAGGTGCCAGGTGTCAAGACCTCTCATGAAATGGTCTTCATGCATGCAGCGGATATTGTGCTCAGCTCCTTGCACGCATCCTACATCCCATTCCTTTAATGAAGACACCTGGTCTCTCTGGGCAAGCTTCTCACTGATCCTCACTTTCCATTCAGCTGGCAGCGGGGAGTCGCGAAATCAAACAAGTCAGGCGTTACTCTGTCATTCTTCCTTGAACTCTTGCTGCTGGGCAGCACTGCAGTGTCTACTATGCACATTAGCCAGGATGCAACTCTATTTACTCGAATGTCTCTTTCAGACACATTATGAACTTGGACCATTACCCTTCTGGCATAAGCATAGGCTCTAGCGGGCAAAATACTAGGCTTGACCAGCAGTCCCTCTGGCAATTTTCCATCACCTGGTGCATCCAACATTAATATTTTATTCTTAACATCCTTTCTGATACGGACCTTTCCTGTAAGGTACACTGGGAATTTGGCGCCAGGATCAGAGACTCAGGATCCTTCTTCCATACAATTCCGACCCGTTCCTCTGGTTCTATTTTTCAGCATCCTCTGTGCCTCATAGGCCTTCTTAATTAAAGCCAGAACTCTTAAAGCTCTACTAGTCTTTGACCCTGTTTTTATAACACAACTGTGCCAGCCTTCCGAACATATGAGCATTTGTTCCAATCAACAAAGGGACACCATCATACAGTCCAGTGGGGGACACACTAAGGCTAGGGTCTCTACTTGTTCGGCCACTCCAGCCATGGAGGTGGGAAAGACAGCCAAATTCGGATATACCGGAATAGGGTAGGCCTTCTCACTTAACCCCCATACATGCAGTCCTTCTAATGGTTGTAAGGGTACGTCTGACAAATGCTTCTGATACCAATGCTGGAACATAACTGTCACTTGGGAACCACTGTCTAATACAGCTCTTGTAGACACTCCATTCACCTTTACAGTGGTCTCCATGGAGGGACCCACTATTCTGGACCAGTCTGGAGAGGCGGTAGTGGGGGCCTGGGCAACTGACCTTGCCACAAAAGGACGTGAGTTAGCATTTTTGGCGCCCTCACTGGGATAATTTCATGCACCTCTTAACCACTGATTTGTTCTCCAAGCTCTCCTTGTAGCCTATATGCAGCTTTGTCAGTGTCTTTGGGACCGGCATTCCCTTTTCATGTGCCCATCTTTCCCACAATTATAGCAAAACATACTTTCTGGAGTTTGAGCTGGCCGAGGTGCCACACTGGGAGCCAGGGCAGGGGTATTACTAACTGGAAACCTTTGTGCCATCTCTGTCTGCGGCGTGATAAGCATTTGGAGACATCTCGTCAGTTTCTCCACTTCCATGGTCAAGGAATCGAGTTCGGAGCTGTTATCAGCAGGAGATACATGGGTGGGTATCCCCACCCCCATAGCAGATGCAGTCGGATATAGGTCAGGGCCCGTACTTGCAGGCGTGGCCTTCATAAAGGGACTGTTTTTGAATTCCCGGATCTCTCTCAACAGTTCGCCCCATTGTGGCATATCTTTTTCCTTATCAGAGCACTCATTGACTGCCAACCTCTGCCCCTGAACTTCACTTAATGGGCCACCCTCAGTCACTCGGGTCATAGCCGCAGCTATTGGTGCAGGTCCCTCCCGAGGTCGCCTTTTCTCAACTCCTCGAATTTCTCTCATTAACTCATCATAAGAGGGTGGGGATTCCAGTCAAATTGCCAGGCGTAACTGAAGCAACAGCAGTTCTGAGAAGGGGGCAGACTTAAGGATCCTGTCCAGCCTGGTTCGGTTCAGTTCAATCGCTGGCAAACTACCCTTTCTGAGGCATTCTTGCAACAATTTTTCCAGCCGAGATACATACACAGACAACAACTCCCCTTGGTACTGTTGTGCATCTCTTACTCTCCACCATAGGTCTTCATCAGAATCTGGGCTCCCATACACATTCTCCAAGGCCTCAAGATAGGCCTGTGCAGTCACTTCAGGGTTACTGGCCCGTTTAACACGGATGGTAGCCAGGGCAGGACCTCGGAGGCTCTCACTAACCCTCTTTCGCTTTTCGGCTTCCGAGCATTGCCATTCTAGCACTTGGGGGGCAACATAGTCTATCCAGGTCTCCCAGTCATCCTCCCCTTGGGGGGTGGGGAGGTGCCAGAGAAGATCCTCAACCTTGGTAAGAGTCGTGACTAATGGCAGGTGCAGAAATAGAGTCTGCATTGGTTTAGCCACCATTACGGGTACTGGAGCGGAGAGGGTGTTGGGGAGGAACACCCCAGGTGGCAAGAATAGTTTCTTCAAGTCCTCCACAGTTTTCCTTCCCCAGCAACCATTTGTAAATTTCTCCTCAAAGTTTCAGACAGTGGTGGGGGCTCATTCCCCGGGTCTTTACTGTGCTTAGTTATCACTCTCCAGGCAGTGAGGGCTCCTCTGGGGTAATGGTCTGTGGCACTTTGGAGCTATCTATGGGATCCTTAAACTCTACTAGGGCCAGGAAAGTGTGGGTGAGCAGATTAGCATGCCGACCCACCACCACAGGGTTTTGTAAACCTTCCACCTTGGAAAGTACTCCTGTACAGTGTCCATATTGATACCCAGGGGATGTCCAGGATAAGCATAGCATTTGGGGTCAGTCTCCTCCCCAGTACACCACTCCACCAGCGGTGCACAGCCACTTCTGTCGGGTACCCATTTTTTTCTTAACAGTGGTTCGTAAATATGGCCACTAGAGGACACACAATCCCAGCGGTGAGCCTCAAGATGTAACCCCTAGATGGCGTTATCCCAGGGCTACTACCCTGCCTGATTTGCCACTAACAGGTTGAGGGCCTGGATCCAATGGCGGGTGCCTCCACCCAGAGGTCAGGGTTTGCAATAGTTAAACTAACTTGGTCACAGCCCTCTGGGACACTGCAACCCCTTCTTCCCACTAGTGGCCCACACAATATATCAGAATTACCTTCACAGTATACACTTACCCCAGGTCTGGTTCCGCACTGGGACCTCCTGTGAAATAAGATACAGTGCAACAATCACAGTACAGTACTTTAACATAGACAAATACCTCAGGCAGTATAACTTTGCTGAAACAAGCAGCTCTGATTTATTTAGGGGGATATAACAAGGACAGGGGAAATCAGGTTAATTAACTTATCACTTTACTATCTACCTATGGCTCTGTGCACAGGCCTATCCCTACCAGTTACTGTCCCTGGGTACCCAAGCCCTAGTGGCTAGTCCAAACCGTGGCAGCTGGTAGGGGCCCTTTCACACAGTGAAAACAAAATTAGCTAAACAGTCAGCAGTACAGTGATTCCATTTGGATTTAATGTGGCAATTCAACAGGAGCGACCCTGAATTAGTACTCACGACCTCCAAACAAGATAGGGTCCTTCAACGTCAGCAGGGCTACTTTTGAGCTCCAGAGACTCTTCACACATTTATATGGTAAAAAAGTACTATGCCAGGCAGGCTGCTTCTCTATCCCGATCACAATTACTGCACAATACCAGGAGAACACACAGCAGATTCAGTTCCTGACAGACCGAGTGCAATTCAACAATTTCTCCAGTCTTCTACAGGGTGAGCCTGGTTTCTACTCTTCAGAGATCCTTTGATTCTTTTCACAGGACGGATTCAGTCCTAACAAGCAGTTACACAAGCTGCAGTCTGGAACTCTGGGCCTTACACACGTTTTTTGACTGAAACTGTGCACTGAAGGAGCACAGGGTTTCTTTCCCCTTCACTTCCAAAGCTAAACTGAAACTCCAACAGACAAAACCGGGCACTTCCTTTGAGTTCCTCCCAGTTCTTGACTGGATTGGCTGTCACTCACAATAGACTGCTGCTGTTGGTCCAAAAAGGCGCCTAAGTCTAAACTACATCTCCCAGAGTCACTGCCCATACAATCCTCTTGTGGCTGGCTCAGATTATGAGTCAAGTTCTGATTCGTCCAAGGCACCATTTTAGAGCTAGCTTACCCCACACTGATTGGTCCAGTTCAGAAGTTCAAAACAAGAATGGGAACTAGGCAGACACAGTTCTGACTGCAAAGAAAGCAGGTTAGACAAACTGTATTTTCATTATTACTCTACATGATTTCTGGCAAACAGTTACATCTTTCAGATAGGTTCCCTTTGCACTCCTAGTGACTGCAAAAATAGAGTGAATTGGCAGCAGCTCAGTGGTACTCAAACAGAAGCACACAGTCCCCCCATACAAACTAATTATGTCTGCAAGCAGACAGCTCTTAAGAGACAGTACCAGAGGCTCTAAAAACACTCACTGATAAATGGCTTAAATGCCAAACACCATTCAGGCTTGGAGCATTCAAGCAAGCTCCTGAAGTCTTTTGGGAACCCCCATTTGCAGGGGTTACATACAGAACAGAGGACATTACTTAATACTGCAACATTGATTACAAGTATTCAGAATGCACACATAGTTCAGGAAAGGTGTTACATAGAGAGATACATCATTGTAAAAAAGTGTACAGTGGAGGAACATTTAGTACATAGTGTGCAAGCAGCACAAGGTAGGGTTTATAAATTTAACACTGGTATATGCAGTAAATAAGCTTCATATAATGATCATAGACAGGAAAGACAGGATTCATAGGGTAGGCAGGGTTAAGGGAAAGGGGATGGTTAGCAAGAGTAAGAGGGAGTAAATATATAGATAGGTGGCCAAAGAGGGGGAAGGGTAGGGGAGCAGGTAAGGAAAACTTGTAGTTTTAGTCACGGAATGCATTTTGCAAGCTAAGAGGTTTCAGTTCAGACAAGGACAAGTACCAGTAAAGACGATAAGCACAGGGAACACATAGGGGTAGTAGAAGAGCTTAAAAACAGTTACAAATATCTTTTACTTTAGTTGCAATTAGCACTTTAAAGAGGTTAACTGAGACAATGCTAGTTAATTTGAGTACAGATTGGAGATGGTTCCATATTGTAGGAAGAGTATGCGAGATAGCTCTTTTACCAAAGGAGGTATGAGTCCTGGGTACATCAAGCAGGATGAAGTCTGATTTCCTGAGAGAATACGCACTGTGGGAAGTGCAGATAAGAGATGTTAGGTAACTCAGTAGTTTATGCAGAAGCAAGTTAAGGGTCCAGATACTGGCATGGAGCAGGCGTCTGTTGGTGAGAGATGTCCTGCCAACAGCTGCATACAGATCACAATGGTGCCTATGGTAGGGTGAGTTGGTAATGAACCATAATGCATGGTGATAGAGGACATCCAGCTTGCTTAGGCTTGAGATTGTAGAGGAAGAGTAAATTAAATCACCGTAATCAAGTAAGGAAGGAATGTGGCCTGGATGAGCCTGGTTTGAGTCTCAAGGGAAAAGACCTATTTCTAAAAAAGAATCCTAGCCTGACATTGAGCCTCCTGATACTTTTCTTCCTTGTATATTATTGCTTTTTGTATACCTGCTTCTGTACTGTACTTTGATGTATTCATGACCAGGTCCACCTTGCAAATGAGCCTTGCTCAATGGTGCCCGCCTGGATAAATAAAGATTTTGACTGATTGATTGATAAGTCCTCGATGTGTTCATTAAAAAGAGCTTAATATCTATCCAGATACCCAGGTATTTAAATTTGGTAACAAATTCAATGGTTCACTAGAGAGGTCACAATAAAGTCTTTTGGTAGGACAGGGAGGTGCCAGAGGAGGTACTATGAGAGAAAAGCATTGCTTTAGTTTTCTTGGCATTAAGGAGAAGCTTGGCTTTTATTAGATTATTTTGAGCTGAGCAAAGTCAGCTTGTAGCACATCCTGACTTCAGATAAAGTTGAGCCAGAGGTATACAGTACTGTGTCATCAGCAAGAAGTGCAGGTTGGAGCTAGTTATGTTAGAATCAAGGTCATTAATGTACAGCGAGAACAGGATTGGGCCTAGAATGGAGCCTTGGGGACTCCTCTGACAATCGGCAAAGAGGAAGAGAATAGACCATCTGCTTTGACTTTCTGGGTTCTCCTGTTAGATAACTGGTGAACCACTGTGTAGTGGAGGAAGTGGCACCTAGGTTAGTAAGGCAAGTGATTAGAGGTCATGGATAACAGTCTCAAATGCTTTACTAAGATCCAAGAAGACTGTGCCAGTAATTTTCGTAGCATCAGAGCAGAGACCCAGTCATCAGTTACTTTAGCCAATGCAGTGATGGTGCTTTGATTTACCCAGAAACTGGATTGTGCTGGTTAAGGAGTGAAAAGGTTTCCATATGAATTTTTAATTGGTTATAGATCAGTTTTTCAAAAACTCTAGAAAGGATGGGCAAGATGGTGATTGGCCTATAATTATTCAAATTGCATGGGTCCCCCTATTTGAATAGGGGGAGGATATGGGCGGATTTCCAACAGGACAGAACTGTAGCAGAAGTGATGGAGAGATTGAAGATGTGAAGAATGGGGGCAGTGAGATGGGCATGGCCTAGTCTTAGGAAGAAAGGTTCAAGACTGTTGTCTCCACCTTTTCCTGGTATCCAGGTTAAGAAGTGAATCTTCAACTTCTTTATAGCTGAGCGTACACAGTTGAAAGGACAAGATGAAGTGCAGTTGATGGGAGGAGCTAGGTTGACTCTTTGCATGGCTAGTGTATGGTGATGAGTCAATAGCTAGGCCAGCGGTGACAAAATGGGAGTTAAGTTCTTCGAGATTTGAGATACTTTCTACCACCTGCCATTGTTGAATATCTTAGTTGGAATGGAGGGCAATAGGCCATCCTTCAATAGATTTAAGTGTTCTCCATATTTTGTGAGAGTTCCCATTTGCCTGTTCAAAGGTAGAGATGTAATGAGTTTGCTTTGGCAGAAGCTGAATGCTTTTACACAGGCATTCCTGGCTGCTCTGAAGGCCTGCCAATCTGCAGGACTCTTGGATTGCCTAGCTTCAGTAGCTTGCACCCAGATTTTGTCCCGGCTAGTAAGAGCTGCCTTAAGATCAAGAGTGAACCGGGGTGGGAGTTGTTGCGCACCCGGACTTTGATAAGGGGGGCATGCTTATTTGCCAGAATGGCAAGGTTGTCATTAAGAACAGGGACAGCCTCATTGACATTTTTGGCAAGGTAAAGATCTTGCCATTTGACCTTACCTAAGTCAGAAAGGAAATTTGCTGCATTGAACTTACGAAAAGACCATTTAGTTATGAATTTGGGCTGTTGACAGGCCTTAGTTTGAATCTTATGCATACAACAACCCCATGGTCCTCATGTCATTGTGGAAACTGCTGAATGAGAAATATTATGAGGATGATTGGTTAAGATAACACCTAAGAGGGAACTATTGGCAATATTTAAGGTATTGTTCCTTGTGGGTTCGCTAACTAATTGTACAAGGCCAAGCTCATCACAGAGAGAGATTTAAGGCAGTGTGATTTGGGGGTAAACCAATCCATACTGAGATCCCCTAGGAATATTGTTTCTGTGTTTGCAGCAGAGATTAGGGATTTCAGTATATTAAGGATTTTGGTGCCACCAGACGGAGGCCTATAGCCACCTATAATGGTAACACATTCCGAAGAAGGAAGGTGAAGCTTCATTGAAACAATCTCAAGGTCATTGGGTATAGTTTTACAACTGATGTCAGTGATTGAGTACTTGGTTTTGGCATAGATGACCACACCCCCACCCTTAGATTCCCTATCTGCCCTGAATTGTTTATAAACCGGGAGGGTAATTTGTTGGTTGGTATTAGGCTTTTAAGCCAAGACTACATAATAATGATAAGATCCAGGTTAGTATGCATGATCCATGCTTGTAGTTGGACAAATTGTTTGGTCAGGCTTAGTATATTTACCATCATCATTTTTAGACTTGGTGCATCTGCTAATTCTGATGGTGAGGTAAGCTGCAATGGAGGCTGGGATTTAACTCCACATTGGCCAAGCAGAGGAGGAGGAGCAACAATAGCATTTTCTTTAGAGGTCTCATCAGCAGGAGATGGCTTTTCCTCTGAAACCACCCATGATGCATTGCTAGTGATGCATGATTGGTGCAGGAAGAGGAGGCGCTAATTTGACAGTTTAATGTGATAAGAGAATAGTCATGGGTGATGGTAGTAGGAAGAGGAGGGGGGCATAATGGAGGTATGGGCGAGGGTAGGGTGGGTCAACAAAAAAAGGGAGGTGCAGTGGGTAAGGGCAGCATAGGATGTAATATTGGGGTCCAGGACTGGATTAGATCATGGTACTTCATGGGGTAATAATTCATAAAGTACACTGTTTTTCTAGAAGCAGCAGGATAGCGATGAAGCATGCCATAATTCCAAAAGGGTGGGGACTAGATGCAAATAAGGGTTGGATGCTTTTGCTGAGTGGGGACAGGAACAAATACAGGTGCCTCAGGATTTGAAATGGAAGTGATTAGAGTTGTGGGAGAGAGAAAATTAAAGGAGAAAATAGCAGGATAGGAGCTACAATGCTTTTCCATAGCGTAAAGGTTAATTGGCTCTGCTCCCTAGCAGTATCTGAAGGGTAACAGGCCAGAGACCAATGGGATAGCAGAGGAACCAGGGAGGCAGAGCAGAATTCTATTAAGGAGGCCTGGGAGGGGTGGGGAGGAAGAAAAATTCGTACAAGTTAGGAAGACAGCAGCACTGCAGGAATTGCCATTAAAGTCAATGGGGACAGGCGCACCAATCGGTGAGAAGCTGGAAAGCAGGCAAACCAATCAGTGTCCACCTGCAAGTGCATCACACCAATCAGGTTCAGCCTACCGTGCTGGCTCCAGGAGAAAGATCAGAGGTCGTACCTGCAGTCGGATCCATGTCCAGTGATCTGAAATCCGGCGAGGGCTGGAGTGAAGGGTCAGGTGGTGGCCGAAAGGATGGCTGGTGCTGGCTGCCTTGATTCAGGAGTGCTGCCCAAGCATGAGACCCTAAGGGGAAAAAAGTAAAAAGAAGTACTGCTACTGAATGGGTATGTAAGGTTAAAAATACTACTTAGGACTGTAAAGTGAATGGCAATGTTACAATTCACTTAACAGTCACATCCCAGTCTGAAACAGTATTTTTAACCTTAAAACCAGTTCATGCAATTGTCCAGGCTGTGTGTGGGTGTTGATGTGCAATATGGCCACCACTACATACTCAGTCACTTCACTACCAGTCAAGCATTGCTTGTAAAGCGCTTTGGGATACATTGTGTATGAAAAACGCTATAGAAATGCTGATTCTTTTTCTTAAATATGTAAGAGTCATTTATAGGCTGGAAAAGTATGGAGTAACATTTTACTTTAATCTTATTTTGTACACAAATAGTGTCTGAAAACCTGTTTTGTGACACAGCCTTATCTTGTGACATGTGGCCTAATATATAAATAATGCATCACTAATACATCAAAGTGTTTGCCCAGTCTCAGAACCCTGATATCAGGTCATGTGAGCAATGGCATTATATATAGCTACAGTGCCAACTTTTGCACCAGAATTTTTCATTGAGCAAGGAAGTGCTGTTATCAGGCAGTAACCCACATATCAAAGTGGCCATGCTTCTTCCCAGAAAGTTGCCAGTATTAAGAAAATAACGGAACTCATCTCCTGTGTCAGAGTCACGGAAAGTCCAGATGCATAAATTCTAGGATTTCATACCTTTCTCAGTGTGCTTGAAGGATGTTAAATGTTTTCTTCAAGGGAGGTATGGCAGACCTTGATCTGCCAAAATGGATGAGTGTCAATAAGGGAAGGACCAAACTATAACACTTTTTAGAACTAAACTGAGAACAGCTTTATATGGTCAGTCTGAAACTCCTATCTGCATAGAAACTGTTATCATTCCTGCACCTTACTTAAAATTTAAACAAGTTGATATAGAGCCCATAGTATCCTGCTTAACAGTACATTTTTCTTATTACTGTATGTAAATGATTACAAAATGTACATCAAGCCTTTGTTGAAGAGCAATGATATTGGCGTTCCAGACCTCCCATCATGTTTCAGTCATTGTGCATTGGGCTTCTACTTTGTTTTCCTGAGACTGGGGTTTGGAGGTTGGGAGAGGGCAGGTGACTGCATTACAGTCATCTTGCCATCAGGCTTTTGTGCTCATTTAAGACTAGGTTTGTAAAGGCGATACATAGCACCTCTTTAGGTTCCATTTACCACTGTCACAAACTTCTAGTATTTCCATTGCCCCTACATGCAGGGTGGACCCCTTTTATTAGCATGGACAGTGGTTTGTGTTAGTGCTCAGACACTAAGAGGTTTAACCTGCACTACAAGGGACTCTGAATATAGACCCCACCCACAAAACAGGTGCAAAATTCAGCTAGCACAAGCTAACACCCCTTAGCATCTGCACTGAATTGTGAATGTAGCCCCTGATCTGGGGTTCTCCAGCAGAACTTGTGGGGAGGAACCCTGAAGCTTAGTGTGATCAGCACTTATAAAGTAAGCAAGATCATGTGTTCTTCCACAGAAATACAATCTAAGCAATTTTGTCAGTACACAGAGGTGCCCTATGGCTCAGTCCATCAGTTGCATCAGAGGGTTAGCTGTGGGGGACACTGGGACATGTAGTAGGTAAACATTACAGGCAGAGGGTTGTAGGCAGAGGGTCACAGGATCAACCAGATAAAAAAATTAGTAAGTACATAAAAAAATTCCTTTCACTGTGGTTTCCTTATTGGGACCTATAGGCTCTGCAACATTACTGTAGGGGAGGTGAGGATTCACCTTTAAAGTTGGTTTATAAACTTATAAGATGTTACATAAGTTGGGTCTTGGTTACCCATTACATGTCCTCCACCCTTATGTGCAGTCATCCTCTCTTTACTCCACTGAAGACCAAGATGAAAACCTTGGGAGACTGGGCCTTTGAGGTAGCAGGCCCAGTCTTACTGAATTAGCTCCCAAGGGTCCTCAGACAGGCCCCCATAGTGACAGCCTTTGAAGATGTGTCCGAGGACCTTTTTCTTCAATTTCAATCAAACCATTGGGGATCAATCTATTTTCTCCTTTAGCCCCCTTCCAGCACAGTTTTATTAGGAATTATATGTGTTTGATCTGCTGATGTATGATAATTGCATGCTTGTTTATTTATTTATTAATTGACTGTAATTTTTGCACTTTTATGAAGCATCTTAGGCCTCTGGGGAAAGGGTGCTGCTAGAAATGAAACCTATTACTTTTCCCAGAGGGTGGAGAACCTAAGGAACAGCCTAGAAGTACAGAAAGTACTCATGAATACTGTATATACTGATGTAGATCAGTATGCATTCCTGCTGTGGGACTGTATTCATATCTATATTCTCCGATAGAGCATATTGTTTACCCAATGAGGAACTTTGTTTTGTTTCTTTATAAACTTTACTGCAGGAAAAAAAAACAGTAGGTATAAAACAATACAGGCCTTCAAGGCACTTTAAGCCTGAAGAAATGTCATATTTCTGAGGAACTCACAGGGTACCATGGGTTGTGGGGTTACTCAGATTTCGGATGACAAATACAGAATCATTGGACTCCAATCCATTGATTTTGATATTACGACAAAGAAAAAAATATCCGGGAACCATTTTTGGATGCAGAATCAAAATCCAATTTCACATCTGAATGTAGTTCTGTTAAAAAAAAAAAAAAGAAACTGCCCCTTCTTCATAACCTTATAGAGCTGGTGCTGCTGGATGCCAGATGGGAGAGTTTTGGGGCTATTGGTGGAGTGGCCTTTGGACAGGCTGGAGACTTGAGGTGATCATTTTTTTTTGGACTGGATTCTAGCTGGCAGTATCACTGATGGATTAGGACAACAAATGGGACAGGAGTGGACAGAGTGGACTGCTAGCCAAGCAATCTCTATGCTGCCTCAGCCCCCAGGGACCTCAGCCAGCTGGTAAGGGGAGGGTTTTGGTGAGAGTTACTGGGTCGGAAGAGATTTTACTTTATGGTTAAATAGTGTCAGATGCAGAATCAGAACTTCAGATTCCACCTCAGATTTCATTACTGTGCATTAACTGGAGGCAAAACAGAATCAGACTCCGAGTTGAAAATTCTGAAAATCTGAGGTCCTGGCAGAATCGATTCCATAAAATTCAAGCACCCCTACTGTGTAGTGTCACAAACACACCTCACAGGTCATGCCCTCTACTCCCACAGTGCCAACCTCAGAGTGCAATAGTGTGAACAAGTAACACACAGGGTAACCCTCCTGTCTGTTTTGGGTATGAATCACCTTCTAGCCTCAAGTTCTGGAGGGATTTAACTGCAAACCTTATGCAAGCATACCCAATTAACAAGCTCAGATAATATTCTCTTCTGGGGGATGCAATATAATCTTTCACCCAAGGGCATCCAGCCAGGTATCCAAAATGAACCCTTACAACTCTATAAGAGACCTAGGTATTTCTTACCTTTTAAGCAAGCTCAGTAACACAATAAAGCTTTTAACAGCTGTCAGACTTAAACGCAGGTTCAGCATCACATGCAAAGGAAAACTGAGAAGACACACAGGCAGTATTTCAAAGAAAAGGTTGTTTACTACAAGTGGTAAAAACAGGTAAAATCAAACACAGAACAATTATATCACAAATCTTAGTCATATAAAAAATGAGAAGTTACAGAATATAAACTACTACCACAAATACTTCAAGTATTTCTTATTCTAGATGCTATCCTTTAAGTGCTTTCAAAAGTTCAGAGAAATCTTTCTCTCTTTGAGTCCAGGAATAATATGTCACTGTTTCCCTCTGTTAGCTGTTCATTTGAAACACCATCTCCCCTCCCCTTTCGTGAGGTCAGCTAGATCGTCCCTTAGAGTTAATTCTTAACAAAATTATGTACAAGGATGCATTTTAAATAATGTGAACAGCAGCAAAAAGCCATTTCCCAAATGTGACAGTCTGGGATCAAACATTTCTCTTTGAATTTAGCAATCCCACACTCTGTCACTACTTCTCAGCTATGTACTAAAAATGAGAGGAACCAGCCAAATTACTTTTCTTCCTGCCAGGTCATAAAGACTTACATGACAATCAACTTCAAAGGCATGCACAGGATTTAAATGGTAATACAATGTCCCCCTGGAAGGATGTCTTAATTGATGGTTCCTCTGATCAGTTTAATGACATCCTCACTGACACCTTGAAAGTTAAAGGCCAAGTCTCTCACACTGCTAACTGGTGTGAGACAATTTCATACACAGACCACTCATTTATAATACCAATATCATACAGATAACCATAAGCAGAGGACAGAGCGTCACATGTAGTACTGTGGGTAGGGAACTCTTTAAAATACACATTTTCACATCATACTTATTCATCTCTGCTAATGAAACAATAGTTACAGGGATATGATGAACCTAAAGTTCCTTATAACCTTAAATTAAATTATACACACACATAACCCAAATTCACCAAAATCAAACTCTACTTACCAAATAGGTAAGGCATTATGTTTGTCAAGACCTGTAAAGGGTCACCCTTTGTATGAGCAGAATGGTTTGAGGATCAACAAAAGCAGTACAAGTAGGGCCTGTGGAAGAAATCCCCACATTATAGTTCACCCCAATTTAGAAATGGCAGTAATTTAAGGTAGTGCTTACCTGCTTCTGTGTGAACTTAGGGAAGGGATACAGAAAACATACTGTAGATGGGGCACCTGTAAAATAAGAATAAAGAGAGTGGTGAGAAAGGATCCATAGTTCTTGAGAAAGATAAGACTACAGATGAGTCAGGAGGAAAAAAGTAAGTAATACTTACATGATGGATTGTAGGGGGCTCTGTAGACCTGTTAAAAAAAAAAGAGCACAAGACAGAAATGTATTAGTACAAGTGAAAAGTTCCAGAGAGCAGGAAAATTGGATATGAAGTGATATCATAGCTGCCGCCATTGTTGAGGGGGGTACAGACCACCATTGTGGGCATACCTCTCAACCTGCTAGGACCAAAATCTGGGACACTCCCCCTCAAAAATCAGGGAGAAAAGACCAAAATTAGGGACACCATATTTTACGAAGCGTGGCACAGTGTCATCGCATGACATGTACATCACGCAATGTAGTACTATACAAATGTAAAGTACCTTTAGTTTATGCTTTTTAAATATCTAATTCAGTCGCATACTATCAAATGGCATACTAAAACACAGTCAAATGTTCTGCATGTTTATGCTGTAATTTCTCTTAATTTATATAAATGAAACTAAAGTGGAACATAGGCACTTCTAAAGAAATATATTTTTTAGGATCCAGTGTTAAGTTAATTTCCAGGCTTTTTAAGGATTCATTGTTATTACTTTCCAGACTAAGAAGAGAACTACACTGAATCTATAGGTCATTTTCCCCCAGTAAAAGCTGTTTTCTAAATACTGCATCAAACTGTGTTATTGCTCTAGCTATCCAAGCTTTTCAACTATCCTACTGGGTATTTCTGATTTACATGCTGCTGGTAAAAAACACTTTAGAATTGTATGATGTAGTTTATGTCCCTGTTCTACTCTTCTACTGTTGGCACAATGCATTTGTGTTCTACTACAGAACTCTGTGGCTGAGAGGGACATAAACTACATCATACAGTTCTAAACTGACAATACCAGAGTGTAGAGCAGAAACACCCACTGAGGTTCCTAAAAGGCCTGTATAGATAGAACAATGTCATGTCACTTAAAAGCAGCTCCAATACTTTTCTGATGTGCAAGATAAATTCCAATAATAGTGATCCAAAGAAACCAGTACTGATAAATGATCCAAGATAAAGACAATATTTAGTCTTGTGGCAACTCCTTGTAAATACAAGTCCAACACACCATGCCTGTTACAGCAGCCAAGAGTTCAACCCACTAGTGGCCACATGATAGACTGGATTACTATACATGGAACAACAACAGAAATTTAACTAGTACTTAAAAAAACAGCTTCTATTGGGAAAAATGACTTATAGGCTCAGTGCATTTCTCCTAAACAGAAGTATACTGTATTGGAATGCAATGTGTGTGTGTGTGTGTGTGTGTGTGTGTGTGTGTCTCTCTCTCTCTCAGTTTCATTTCAGAAACTAAGCCTGTGGAATGCAGGGGAGGGGGAAGGAGAGGGCTGCCTCCTTCAGACTGCTATCTGCTTAGTTTAACCTGTGTTGCCGGGGGGCAGATTAAAAGAATAAAATCTGCATGCCCTCCTACTGAATATTATGCATTTTAAATGTTTTTATTTTATACTGTAATTTATTTTACCTAGGATAGATCTCATTTCTAGTGTGATCCTGCTTCTAAACATGAATTCCTATAGCTGGGTGGACTACAGGTTATGCAATTGGCTTCAGTATAAAACAATAAATAAAAAAGGACACTATAAAACTAACAGTTCATAAAAAGCATAAAATCCATGTCATACATTGGTGGTGTAGACTGTTCTCTTTCATAAAATATTATTCACACAACGCCACAACAATTTCTTCAACTAATTTTAATCAATCCCAAGTTTGCAATATGCTGTATCCAGCAGCATTACAAATACTGCATTTAAATGCAAACCAGCTCCTCCCCAACATATTAACACATGCTGTAATATCTAGTGCTTTAAAATAACTGTAGTTACAAATGTCTTAGTCTGAAAGGCCATTTTCTGTTAGATGAAACTTTAAAATGCAGTAAAAACCAAAAATGCACTAATCAAACATATTTACAGCAAGTAATGAAGAATAAATGAAATCGGACCCATAACAGCAGGAAGCTAGTTACAAAACATAATGTATTTAAGCTGAAGACTCTCTCTGCAACTCTTTGTAGATTACTAAACTCTTTTCTGAGTTAAAGTTTTACAAAACTATAGGAAAATACCTGAAAATCTTTGCAGAATCTCTCTGAACAGACCCTCTAACAAAACTTATCCAGCTCAAATCACAAACCAGTTCCAACTTGCCTAGCCTGTTTTTAGAGTAGCAATGAACTAGGATGTGAATCACACTGGCAGTGTCATATCCTGCCAAGAAGCCAAGGGTTATGGGAAATACTTCTTTTAGATTTTAAGGCAACAGACAATTTGCAATCTGTTAGTTTTTCAAGATGTTCCAAATTATTTATAAAAAAGGGGGTCATAAGGATGATTACATGAGGGTGCATCTTAGAGGACTGACTTTATTTAACCATTTACAAAAACACACACGAGGGCTCGCACAAGGAGGGGGTGCAATTGGTAATTCAAGAATTCAAACACTGTTATAACCAGGCACTCACCCACCACCAGTAAAGATCACTGACACTGCAGTAAAATAGAAAAACATTTATTTTAAAATACCAAAACTGTCTGACGTGTTTCTGGTCGCCATGACCCTTTCTCAAAGACTAAATTACAATGAAACATTACATCAATAAATACATTGAGACTTAATGGCCTTCTAATTGCAGATTAATAACAGACCAATAAGAAACAGAATATAATTAAAACATTCAATCCATTAAATACACAGACAATCGATTTTGAAGGAGACTTATAAATGACTTAAAAAGCCAGCACGAGAATGAAAGGAAAAAGGATTAAAGCAAGAAGGGGGTTGGGGGTAATTAATTTAGACAAAATGTTTCAACTGAAATCAGCTGAAGTATAAAACAACCTCCACACAATAGGTAATTACAAGCATAGCAATGTATATGTTCTAAAAAACATTTATCTCAAAACAAAAGGGGAAGAATGGATTAGTGTTAACATCATTTTACAGCATGTTATATAAATACAGAACTGTCATCCTAACCAGCGTTTATAAATATTCTATGCCAAAGAAAAGGAAAAGGGGGTTATGATATTTCTCTCTCAGAAAATATTTTTTCTAAAAAGCAAAGAAATCCGTTCAATAGATGTTCAAATTCTACTTCCTAAAGGCTTCATAAAGTGAAGATTTTTCATTTCAGGCAAGTGCTGATATCCTAGAACAACTTTGATAAAAAGGGGTTACAGTAAAAACAATATAAAACAAGCCAGGTCAAATGTTCAGAAAATAGATAGGATTACACTTTTAATGAATAACATAAAGGATAAAAGAGATGAGGGAGGAAGGATAAATGTGGTAACAACATTTTCTGCGCATGCATCAGCTTTTCTAAATTATCCTTAAACAGTAGAGTGTTTTAGCAGCAGAAGAAAATCTTCAGCAGGTTGCAACACAGTTGCCAAGATTTTCATATAAAAGGGCAAGCAGTCTCAAGGATACCTTGGTACATAGCCATTTTATAGACAAAAATGAACAACAGACATGGTTAACAAGACCAGTTGGGTGTTTTAAATGCCAGAAGTGTTTATACTGTCCTGTTGTCATCACAAATAAAACTTTCTCTTCGCAAAATAACAAAAGAGAATTCATTATTAGAAAAATGATGAATTGTAACATAACAGGTGTGATTTTATTTGGCAACCTGCAAATGTGGGGCTTTTTATGTGGGGGAAACAGAAAGAAGTTTTAAGATAAGAGTTGGGGAGCATCATAGGGCAATAGTAAACAAAGATATGACCTATGCTACTGCAGCACATATTGTATCAGAGCAATCTGGAAGTGGTGAACATAGTTTTAAGTACCGTGGCAATAGAAAAAGTATGCCCTAATCCAAGAGGTGGAGATTTTAGAAATCTTATCTTGCGAAGGGAAACTTTTTGGATTCTCAAGTTAAAAGCTCACGTAAATCCAGGATTAAATTGCGGTTTTGTTATAAAACCATTTTGGTGAAAAGACATTGAAGCTTTTATGAAGTAGAATTTGAACGTCTATTGAATTGATTTATTTGCTTTTTTAGAATAAATATTTTCTGAGAGAAAAATTATAACCCTCCCCCCCCCTTTTTCCCCTTTGTTTGGCATATAGAATATTTGTAAGCACTGGTTAGGATGACAGTTCTGTATTTGTATAACATGTTGTAAAATGATATTAACACTAATCCATTCCTCCCCTTTTGTTTTGAGATAAATGTTTTTTAGAACATGTACATTGCTAGGCTTGTAATTACCTATTGTGTGGAGGTTATTTTACACTTCAACTGATTTCAGCTGAAACATTTTGTCTAAATTAATTACCCCCATTCCCTTCTTGCTTTAATCCTTTTTCCTTTCATTCTTGTGCTGGCTTTTTACGTCATTTATATGTCTCCTTCAAAATCGATTGTCTGTGTATTTAACGGATTGAATGTTTTAATTATATTCTGTTTCTTATTGGTCTGTTATTAATCTGCAATTAGAGGGCCATTAGGTCTCAATGTATTTACTGATGTGATGTTTCATTGTAATTTAGTCTTTGAGAAAGGGTCATGGCGACCAGAAACGCATCAAAGAGTTTTGTTATTTTAAAATAAATGTTTTTCTATTTTACTGCAGCGTCAGTGATTTTACTGGTGGTGGGTGAGTGCCTGGTTACAACAGTGTTTGAATTTAACCATTTACTTACCTAGGGTTGTCAATGAAGATGAAGGTTCTTGTTTTCAGTGAAGTCCTGCTTTTTCTGCTCAATTCTTCAGAAGATGAATAGACCCTAGTGAGATCAAATATGATTACAGATGAACAAGAAGCTACTGTGGCAGACCTGAAATATTTAAGCAATAAGGAATGAACAAGGGTTACATTAATTATATGTAAATCACACCCTTGGGGTGTAATGTGCCACAAAGGTGAAGTCAAGTGCCACATGCCCTTAGGGGGTGATTAACATATGGATAATGCAACCCCTGGGAGTACCTTATTACTTTTTTAGCAATGTGAATAAAAAAAAATATTCTAAGTGGCTGTTTAATTTTTTTTTTAATTATACCTGATTTTATATTCAGATGGTCCTTTCTTCAGCTGAGCATAGTTCACAGTCAGTTTATATTTCAGTTCAGCTTGCAGACATTCAAAGACATCTGTGCTGCTGCATAGCTATAAGAGCACATCAAGATGGCTGTGCAATTGCAAAAATGTATGTCAGTTTGTGACTTCATGCTGACCTCAGTACTGGCTAGCCAGCAAGTTTATCCAACTGGGAAAAAACATTAGTTTAGTGTCAATGCATGGATAAGGATAATGACCTAGATGCTAATCTTGAGCCATAAATCATAATGATTGAGTAAACATGCCATCATGAGGTGACATTTGTGTTAAGAGAGTAAGACAGGGATGATGACAACATTATTTCTATGATGATTGTCATGGCAACAAGTCATGGGTTTTAGTGAGTTATTTTTCACTCTGTATGCTCTACCCCCCACAACACCACCCTCCCATCTTAGTCAACTACAGCCCTGCAGCTGGACTAGCCTCCTTACCACCATCCCAGTAGCTGAACCACCACTCTACAGCTCAACCACCCTCTACCCCCAAAGCTCCCTGCAACTGGACCAGCCCTAAGTCCAGCATCCCTCTAGCTGACCACTCTCTCAGTAGCCAGAACTGTCCCATCCAACTACCCTTCTGCCACTGCATTCCCCTTCCAGGCCCCTTACCAGGCTCTCTGTGCAAACCTCTCTTGGTTCATATCACTGGTGGAACTGCATTTTCTGGTGGTATGTGTGGTGGGAGATTCTGGAGACATTGAGGGTGTTGGAGGGGACTAAAAAGGAACTGATGATGCTGGGAAAACTGTAGGGTGAGGGGGCTGGAGAAAGAATGTGGTGAGGGGAGTTAGTGTTGGGTTGTGGATGGAGGGGTCACTCTGGAGGGAGCCGTGGGGGAATGTGGAGGAAGGGCGGGTGCAAGACTAAAAAAAATCAGTAACGCTGAGTTCTGAACCCAGGTCTGGATGGAGCAACCCTTCACAAATCTGGCGACTCTAATCTCTAGGCTACAGAGCCAGTATGGCTTTCTTCCAGACTCTGACAACTACATTACCCCCTACCTGCACTCCCTACAGTGCTAAACAACACTATCATCGCTCAAACAAACAGGCACTATTAACACAAGGTCACCAAAATAACATTCACTATTTGTGAAGTGCTCTTGTTCCCTCGATGGTTTGTGCTTACTCTTTACATGGGATACCTGTACCTTTTACTTTTGCAATGCCCAAAAAGTGTGAATGCTTACCTTCCACTTTACAGAGTCAAGCTGATAATGCATGCTACCTTTTCACTCTCTACCGCCCCAAAGACTTCTCTGTCATGGGAGAAAAGAGAATGCTGTCATCTTTGTTGCCCAGACCAGATTCCATTTTTGGCACAGACCCCAGATCCCTGCAAGGGACTCAGCCCCACTCCATGCCATCCCGTCATGCCCATGCTTATCCCTCTGGGTGGGGTGTTCCCTCCCAACAGATAAAAAGGGCAAGCCCTGTATTACCCCCAGGGTAGGACCATGGGAGTGGGACCCCCCCCAGTGGGCAAGAAAGGACAATGGGAACAACAGCGGAGTGGGGGCATCATGTCTGGGTAATGTATTTTTGTTGCAGTATTCCCCTGGAGGTGGGATGTGCAATGACATCCATGGGACAAGCCCATCTGTTCCTTCTCCTGCACGTCTATGTGCCAGTTGCAGTAGATCCCCCAGCCTCCACCAGCGGTATCTGCTACACCAGACACTAGCCTCCTCATCCCCTTGAGAAGGAAAGCCATCCCTTGGATGTTAAATCCCTCTCCATCCAGCCAGCCCTCCAACACCTGAGTCTGTTCCCGAACCTAGGATGTTGGCATTGCATGTGGACACCTTCCCACTGCACCAGTGGGCTGGTGCCCCACACCAGCTTCTTCAGAGCTTGATACTTACCTAGGTAGGTCACTGCACATCCTCCATTTGCAGCAGAACTGTCTCCAGTGATGTCACCCTCCCTCAAAGCTCCACCACAGTGTTCCAGCATCAGTTCTGCAGTAGTAAGTTGTAGCGAGCTGCTAATCAAGTATCCATTACAGGGGTCAGTGTCTCAGGAGTGAACAGTGCCTGCTGCCTCCCAAGGGGAGAGCAGTCTTTGGGATGCTCAGCTTTCTCCACACACCCTCACCCAGTCTTCCAATGGCCTGAGTTCAGTACTGACCCCATATCATCAGTGTTGCAAGTAGTCACTAAGACTGCGCCGACATGCAGCCCACATTGTTAAACTTTGTAAAGTAGTTCAATCTTATTATAATGTTGCATGTTTGCCTCTGCCAGGGGTTTCTGTTGTGCCAGACACTAGCCCCTTCCCGTGAAGAAGGAGAGCTGTCCCTTGAATGCTCTATCCTTCTCCACCCAGTTGGCCCTCTGATATGTGTGTCCATTCCCAAACCTGGGATGTCGGCATTGCATGAGGACACCTTGCTGCTGTTTCAGCGGGCCAGCCCCTGGATCAGCTTCTTCAGAGCCTGACGGTGACCTAGAAAGGTCACCGGCCCATCCTCTATCTGCAGCAGACCTGTCTCCAGTGATGTCACCCTGCCTCGAAGCTCCACCACAGTGTTCCAGCATCAGTTCTGCAATGGTACGTTGTAGAGAGCCACTAGTCAGGTATCCATTACCATGGGTCAGTGTCGACTGGGTGCCAGTACCTGCTGCACTCCAGAGAAGGAGAGAAGTCTTTGGGATGCTCATCCTTCTCCACACACCCTCACCCAGCCTTACAAATTCCTGAGTTCAGTACCAAACCCATATCGTCAGTGTTGCAAGCAGTCACTACCACTGCACCAGCATGCTGGCCCGCATTGTTAAACTTTGTAAAGTAGTTTAATCTTATTATTTTTGGGGGGAGTCCTACCTGACCCACATAGATTGTCCTGCTACCCCATCAAGCATCCCACCAGTTCCCCCTTCTGCCTGAGCACCCCAGCCCCCCCCGGGGTGGGGCAGCTGACTCCCCAGCAGAACTGCTACTATGGTACTGGGCAGAGGGGGAGGTTTCCAACAAACCCTCTTACCCCCCCAGGGCAGGGCTGCCAGTTTCCTGGCGGGACTTAAGCAGTATCTGAGGTGAGAATCGGGGGATGTGCGACAAGGTCCAGGTGACTTCATTTAGTCAGTGAACTATTTTTGCTGCTATGCTCCCCGAGGTGGAGGGACATGCAATGACATCACAGGCTGATACTGATGTTTGTTCCAGCCCCCTGAATTATGTAATTGCCCACTGCATCCATCTTCCTGGCCTCCACCAGAGGACAGCAAGCGCCGGTCATGTTACCCCACCTTACACCCAGAGAAGGAGAGCTGTCCTGATGATGCTCCATCATTCTCCCACCCGGCCAGCCCTCCGACATCCCGGGTCCATTCCCGAACCCAGGTTGACAGTGTCACAGACAGTCACCATGCCTCTGCGCTGGTGGGCCAGCATATTCAGTTTTATTATAATGTTTGCATTTAATCATTTAAAGATGACAAAACATGCTGTTAATCTGCTCTATATCAAATGATATGGGGTGTACATTTATATTGTTATGTGTTGCTCTATTGTGGTTTGTCTGACTGTGATGTAATTCTGTTTTATGTCTGGGTCAATCCTGTAAAAGGGCCATGTGGCCAAGTGCTTTTAACCTGGTTAATAACGTTTTAAATAAATTAAAAAAAAAAATGTTTTGAATTATTCTTAAGCATGGCAAAAAAGTAATCTGATAAAATGTTTAAATAAGCATTTCAGCAACTTTTATTGATCTTTCAGCTGTGTTCTACACAGGTGTTCATGGAGTATGCTAGGTATTTTCCAGTTCTGTGAAACTCTTTCAACATGGCTATCAATAAATTGTTTACTTAATGAAAACAAGGTTCTTGTAAAAATATTTGTGTTTTACAGTTCAATTGAAGATTTTGTGGAGTCGTGTCATGATATTTGTATTTATTTTAGGTTGCTGTCCATTGCACTGCTACTGTTGTTCTGTGTAATCTTTATACTGCTTCTGATTGCTAATGACTGTAAACAACAGTAAACATGTTAGCAGTATTTAACATTAGTTCAGGTCAGAATGACTGCTAAATTGAATGCTAAACTGATTGTCTGCTTTTACACTGCAAAGGAACTCTATTTTCGCAGTTAGAAGGCCATCAGCAAGCTAACACCTGTTAATGCAGTCTGTTGGGGTAAGGAGCTTCTGTGTTCAGCATTAAACTAATTGACTTTATATCCTTTATGCCTCTCTTTTCTTGATGTTACTATGACCCTATTTGCTGTTGCTGCTGCAATCATTTGTTCTGGAGGTCCCAGCCATTTCAGAAAATATATAGATTGGGTGAAAGGCAGTACAGAAGGAGCAACCAAATGGTGCATGGCCTACACCAGAAGCAGTGTGGGGAAAGACTCAAGGAGTTAAATATGTACCCTCTAGAGGCAAGGAGCATTTAAATACTTCAAAGGTATCAATAAAGTACAAGAAGGTTCAATTCTGCTGAGAAAGAGATGTTCAAGATGAGGGCATGATATGTTGGTGGAAGGGAAGACCTAGAGGGATGTGAGAATACTTCTTTACAGAGAGGCGGTGGACACCTGGGACAGCTTGCCAGCAGAGGTACGTATGGGTACTGAAATGATGACAGGTTTCACACATGCATGGGATACATAAGGAAACCTTGGTAACAGGGCTGGTGCGTGGGGAGGGGGTAGGATGGAGATCAGTTATGGTCCATGGTAGCACAGTAGGTAGAGACCTTAGGGCAGACTAGGTGGGCCAGGAGATCCTTTTCTGCCAACAGCTTCTATGTTCAACATTAAACTAATTGACTTTATATTCTTTATGCTTCTCTTTTCTTGATGTTACTATGACCTCTATTTGCTGTTGCTTTTGCAAACATTTGTTCTGGAGGTCCCAGCCATCTTAGAAAAGATATAGATTGTGTGAAGGCCGTACAGAAAAAGAACCAAAATGGTGCATGGCCTGCACCAGAAGCACTATGAGGAGAGATTCAGGGAGCCGATCGCAGCAGCGCCTGGACTGCACTTGCTCCCT
Source organism: Neoceratodus forsteri (assembly GCA_016271365.2). Lineage (NCBI taxonomy): Eukaryota > Metazoa > Chordata > Ceratodontiformes > Ceratodontidae > Neoceratodus > Neoceratodus forsteri. The sequence continues at coordinate 443,715,696 of CM028136.1, read as the reverse complement.
CAAGGAGCCGAACTGTCAGCTACCAGAAGCTCCAAAGGCCCTGAGGTGAAAACCTTACCCCCCCCAAAGCACACTGCCAATCACGGCAGCGCCTGGACTGCACTCGCTCCCTCAAGGAGCCGAACTCTCAGCTACCACAAAGCTCCAAAGGCCCTGAGGCCTTACCCCCCCAAAGCACACTGCCGATCGTGGCAGCACCTGGACTGCACTCACTCCCTCAAGGAACCGAACTCTCAGCTACCAGAAGCTCCAAAGGCCCTGAGGTAAAGGTTACCTCTGCTCTTCTGCTGGACTCCTGTTGTGGGGTGCTAGCCCGACGACACTGCGCATTGTCTGCCCCGCCCACCTCAACCACCCACCCAGGGGCGGCCCTCAATTTATTGGCCCACCCCCATGACATCACTTCCTGCCTGCCAAAATTCTAAGTCCCCACTTTCCCATTTGCAGGTTATACCTGATAGCCACTAGAGGCCTCTGTGTTTTCTGCTGTTAAATGTCATTGCCCAGATAGCCCTTCTCTCTATCTCTGTTTCACCACTACCCACCTATCCCACTCTCTCCTCTCCTATCCATCTACCCTATTCTTTCCTCTCCTATCCCATGGGCTCCACTATCCTGCACCCACCTCTTTCTCTCCCTACCCTGTATCCTCCACGCACAAGTAACCCCACTACCTCATACTAGCCTATAGCTATTTGGTCACTAGGAGTCGCTATTTAGCACCCCAGTTTCGGGCCCTTACACTGCCGGTGGTCAGCACCTGGATCGTGGATCATGGCTCCCACCCTGGGCCATCTCCTAATATCCCGGGAGAGTTTTGAACCTGGAACCTTGTACACCAGAGGCGGGGTCACTACCACTGAACCAAAGTGGCACTAACATTTACTGGTAGGCATTTTATCCACTTCTTTCTACTTCTTTTCTACCTGCCTGCAGAGCTCCGTAGTAAAATGCTTGCCCACCTCCTATTGACTTGCCTCTCTCTCCTCCTCTTCCTGAGGACACCGTCCGATCCAGGTGTCACTATGTCACTGCAGCCACACCAATCCGATGCCCCACTTGCACTCTTACTACCCTCCTCCTGTGTCCTGAGTTGCCACCTTCCTCCCTACTCTCACTATGTGCTCTAGCTTACCACACCCACCCCAAGTCCCCCCACAGCTCTCCCCTGCTCCTATTGGCGACTTATCGTTCTAGCCTTCCCAGCTTGTGCCACCCTACCTACCCCCTGTGCCCTGAAGCTACTCTACTCTTCGTATCATATCCGCCGCAAACACACTTTCCACCGCCCCCTGTCCAGGGTGGTACTTATCCTACTACTCCTGTCAGGTAATATAGACCCCAACCCTGGCCCGGCCCACAACAGTTCATCAGCTGAATCTCCTGGGCTTCACGTTGCGTCTATGAATATCTGTAGCCTTCTGAAAAAATTTGATTCACTCCAAGGTTGGGTCACAGTCCATAAACCTGACATTATTTCTCTAGTTGAAACCTGGCTGTCAGAATCTACCTCTGACTCCCTTGTCTCCCTCCCAGGTTACTCCCTTTTTGGGAGGACGTGTGGAGAAGACGGTGGGACTGTGCTATCTATATCAAAGATTCTCTCACAGGACTAGCCTCTCAGCCCAGGCCCTTGACTTCAGGGCACAGACTCTAACCCTAAAACTGACTCCTGATCCTCTAGGGGTCCCTCTATCTAACTACTGCCTACATACCCCCAAAATCAGCGCTGGCTCTGGTCCTGCTAACTGAGTATCTTACCTCTCTACCCCACTCTTCTGACCAAATCCTTGTGGGTGATCTAAACATTAACTGGCTTAGCCCCACATCTTCTGCTACCTGTGACTCCTTTGCAGCAATTGATCTGACTCAACTCATTGCCCAACCAACGAGAGTGAATCCTAGGATGGGCTCAAGCACACTTCTTGACGTGGTCCTCACCAACCGTCCTAACCAAATCTGCAATATCCAAGTCCTTCTTGATGGACTTAGTGACCACTCCCCTATACTTTTCTGCTGGTCAACCTCCTTATCCAAACCCACAGCACAGCCCACCCTATGGCAGCAGCTAAGACCAGGTGGGCTGAAAAGCCTTAAGCAACTCCTAGCCCAAATTGATTGGTCTCCCATACAGTATGCCCCTGATATTGACATGGCTCTAACCTTTTTCACCCAAACGTTTAACAAAGCTTGTGACATTTTCACACCTCTAACTGTATTCCGTTCCAAAGTGCAGCATGCTCCCTTGGTTACCCCTTCCCTGCTCCAACTTCTTAAGCACAGGGATAACTTATGGCACCTTGCCACTGAAACTGGCCACCCTGCAGACAGGCAGGCTTATGCAGCTGCACGAAACAAATGTACCTGGGCCATCCGAAAGGCTAAGGCTGATCACTATCAGGCCTCACTCACCTCTTCCTGGGGAATGCCAGAACCTTCTGGGACAATATCAAACAACTACAGGGGAGCACACATCTTCCCCCACCCTCCCAGATCAACATTGATGGCCTCTATCTCCACCGACCCAGCCCACATTGCCAACTTCCTCAATACATCCTTCACAGACCTTAGCCCTGTCCTCCCAAGCAACTTTTGACCCCCTCCCTACCTCACCCTGATCTCACATGCCCTTGGTTCCATTTACATCGGGTTACTGCCCAAGAAGTCAGACCCTACCTAATCAAGGCCTTAAAGAGCAATACTACTGGCAATGACTCCCTGGACCCCTGTCTCCTCCGCCAGGTACTGGATCTGGTTATCGCCCCAATCACTAGTCTCTTCAATAAATCTCTCTGCCTGGGGCAATTTCCCTCAGCCTGGAAAACTACCACAGTCACAACCATACACAAGTGTGATGATAGGTCCCTAGCTGGTAATTATCGGCCAATCTCTATTCTCTCACCTCTCTCAAAAGCCTTAGAAAAAGTAGTGTCCACACAAATTACAGAATATCTAACCAAATACAGTATCCTCTACCCTGAACAGCACGGCTTCCGTGCAGGCCACAGTACCAGCACTGCCCTCCTTGAGTTTTCAAATTTTCTACACTCTTCTCTGGACTCTGGCTCTCTGGTTGGTGCAGTGTTCATTGACTTATCAAAAGCCTTCGATACTGTTTCCCATCCCCTCCTGCTGGATGCCCTCAGCCATACAGGCTTTGCTGCTGGGCCTGTCTCCTGGTGCTCCAGCTACCTGTCTGCCCACTCTCAGTGTGTTAGAATTAATGGGACACTGTCCAGCTGCTATCCACTCTGGTGTTCCCCGAGCTTCATTCTTGGACCCTTGCTCTTTCCTATATCTCAATACCCTGCCAGGTGCATGTACTGGTAACTCTTACTTTATGCAGATGATGCCATTATCTTTGCCTCTGACCGTAACCCTATCACCCTCCAGGACTCCTGCAACTATCTTATAATGACGCTGAAGCCTGGTTCAAAGAGCATAGACTTGTAATAAATGTTAAAAAAACAAAAAACATGCTCTTTGCCCACCCCCAAAACAAAGCTAGCAACTTTCCACTTCAGGTCCTCGCCAGCACCAAGTTTCCACTCAAGCAAGGCTACTCGTACAAGTACCTTGGGATATCTTTCGACCCTGCCCTCACATTCCATGCCCACATCGCTGCCCTAGCCTCAGCCTCCAGTATTCAGCTGAGTATCTTATACCACCACAAAAATTGTCTCCCCCCTGACACCCTCCATCTCGCGGTCATGTCTTCTATACTATCCCTAGTAGATTATGGTTTGCCAGTTTATGGTGCTGCTGACCAGAACTCCCTAAATAAAATCTGCCTCACTTTAAATAAGGCATGTAGGCTAATCACAGGGGCTCCCAGACTAACACATACCTGCCATTTATATGCTCAGGCTTTGCTGCTCAACCTAGATGAATGTCTTAGATATCAAACCTGCCTCATAACAAAAAAAACTCTCCTTGAACTATCCCCACCTGGGTTGACAGCCACTATCCACCAAGCAAACTCACTAGTGCAAACTCGAACCTCCTGCAAAACCACACTGTTAGTACCGAGGGCAAGGACCACACAAGGACAAAGGGCCAATTGCTACAGAGCCCCATCCTGGTATAACACCCTCCTCACCACTATCGCTGGTGCTTCCACGATCTCCTGTTTCAAAACCTCCCTTCGTAATCACCTACTTACTATGCACAACTGTGGCTGCTACTAAGTTTACTTTTGCTCAATTGCTCTGACAAAGCTCCCCTGAGTGGCTGCACCCAACCTACTACCAACCACTGCCTATGGTCCTATTTCTTATTTCATCTCCTCCTGTCTCTACTATGCTCAGTCTGTATATTCCTACCACTGTTTGTCCGATGTACAAATCATTCTGAACCTACTTATGCTCTGCCAATCCTGTAACCTTAAAATTGTATCCAATATATGTCTTCATGTTCCACCAAATTTTGTACTCTGTTATGTTGTAACAAGTTTGTTTGTACCGTTTTTGTCCTCTCTGTGACGAGATACCTTTGTAAATGAGCCTCTGGCTCAAAGGTTGTAAACTGATGCATGATAAATAAAATAAATAAATAATTATGTACTCTCTAGAGGAAAGGAGGGATAGGGGAGACATGATAGAAGCATTCAAATACCTCAAAGGTATCAATAAGATACAGGAAGGTTCAATTTTACTGAGAAAGAGATGTTCAAGGACAAGGAGCATGATATGTAACTGGAAGAAGGGAGACTTAGAGGGAATGTGAAGAAATACTTCTTTACAGAGAGGGCGGTGGACACCTGGAACAGCCTACCAGCAGAGGAAATGGCTGATGGGTACCGAAATGATAACAGGTTTCAAACATGCATGGAATTCCCATAAGGGGACCTTGGTAACAGGGCTGGTGCCGGGGGGGGGGTTAAGGCTGGAGATCAGTTATGGTCCATGGCAGCACAGATGGTAGGGACCTTAGGGCAGGCTAGGTGGGTCAGGGGGTCCTTTTCTGCCAACAGTTTCTATGTTTCTATGTTAGTAAATAGCTGGAACATGAGCATTATACATTCACGTTGACATCAATTTTAAGATGTTAAATATAAAGCCTATGGTACCAATAACACAATGCCATTAACAAGTACTGCTCAAATATTCAAAATCCATGGATCACACTGTTGTCAATTTAAATCAAAATATGTATCTCTATAGAAGTCAGGACCATAAAGAAAAAGACAGAAAAAAGGAAACAAACACAGCAGAAAAAGTGTGCGTAACATAAGTCAGCGGGGGGTAATATGTATAAAGCAAGTGAGCAGCACTGAAATGCAATTTTGTTATACTTGTGAAAGGATGAAAGCTCAAGTAAAATATAGGTCCTAAATATAGAAAACAGTTGAAAGGATAAAAAGGAAGGGAAAGGGTCCTAGATGCAGTAGAAAAGAACAAAAAAACAAAACAAAAAACCAAAACAAAGAAACTGACTGGCATAAAATTCAAAACAACAAAACAGTGAATGACATTTGGCATATTATCATTTGCAATAGTTTACATTAAAAGGATCAAGATATATAACAACAAATGATAACAAGCAAGATGGCTAAATGAGGATGTGAAGAAAGTTACTCCAACAAAAAAAAGCTAAACATGCAATACAATATCTGAAAACAAAAGCCATGCCATTACCACATGGTCAGAATACTAAACATTTTAAAAGAAACATAAACACAAAAATAACCATTTCAAAAAGAAAAATGGGGCTCAAACGTGCAATAGATGCAGACAAAAGCAACAGCAAGCAATTGTGCAGTTACATCAATAGCCTAAAAAAAATAAGAATATAAGTAATATTAATATTAAATGGGAAATCCAGTGGAGATAGCAAACCAATGTAATTAATATTTGTGTTCCTTATTCAAACCCAATCACAACTCCATCCCCTGCCCCTGCACATTACCAGGAATGCCAACAGAAATAATATAAGACAACGTATTGCAAAAAATTCAGAATAAAAAAAAGTTTCCACTGAAATGCTGAAATTAAATATTGTGATGATCTATAACCAGGCACCCCCTCAAAATATGTTTTTAAAAAATAATATGCAGTTTCCAGATAAAATTCTACAATCACTACTTAAAGATATAAGTTAGCCACATGTCTAACAGTGATTTCAGTGACAAAGAGCAGCAGGGATTCACAAAGGGACAATCATGTACCACAAATGTAATCTGTCTCTATGAAAACGTGACAATTCTTGGATAACAATATCTCATAGATGTAATTTATGTGATACCTTTGCAAAGCATCTGCCACTGTACCACATTTGGCAGTCATTGAAAAAATGTCTTCCCTAACTATTCATCCATGTATTATGAACAATAAAACCCAAACCAGTCGAACCATATGAAGATTTATCTCTGTAAGCCTTGTGTATTATGCAGACTGTGATACATAACACTTGTAGGGTAAGTTAGTGCAGCTGAACTTATTTGCTGCACATGCATCTCAGTTGCTATAAGGTCCTGACTATGTTCACCCTTTCTCAAGCCAAGCTAGCTACATTATGTCTTATAACTCCTAGTAGGTGACATCATTTTAGTTTATGTATTACTGTGGCAAGCTGCTATTTTCAACAAGAAGTTAACATTTTAAAAAGACAGTGATGTGGACTGAGAAGCAGCTTGTGCAGGTGAATCATCATGCAAGCCTAGATATTTCCAGGTTGCATTCAGTTAGCCTAACCAGTGGGAGCAGTAGGGAGAGGATACAGATCTAAAATAGAACCATTTAATCCATTTGTGATTTAAAGTTACATTACGGAAATGTGGCCTCCAGAACTGGACACCATATTCCAAATGAGGGCCTCACCAGTGATCTGCACAGTGGCATCACCACCTCTTCCTTCCTGCTGGTGATACCTCTCCCTATGCCTCAGCATCCACTGGCTCTCCCTATAGCCTTAGTACATTGTTTTCCCACCTTTAGGTCCTCCAATATGATTACCCCCGAATTCCTTTCCTGTTTGGTGACCATCCATTTCCCCCCCTCCCTCCTGTAATCCTCCCCTGGGTCTCTGCAACACAAATGCATGATTTGGCACTTTTTGGCATTGAATTTCAACTGTCACACTTCGGATCATTCCGCCAGTTTACCTATGTCCCTCCTCATTTTTTCCACCCTTCCCGGAGTGTCCACCTTGTTGCAGGTCTTAGTGTCATTCTCAAAGAGGGACACTTTCCCCTCCAGCACCTCCATAATTTCACTTATGGAGACATTAAACAGGATCGGTCCCAGGACTGATCCCTGTGGCACCCTGCTGGTCACACTCCTTTCCTTAGATTGAGCAGCATTTACCATGACTCTCTATCTTCTGTCATTCAACCAGTTCCTAACCCAGTTTACCACGTTGTGACCCACTCTCAGGCTGCCCAGCTTGTTCACAAGTCATATGTGGAATGGTATAGTCAGCCTTACTAAATGCAGTTCACGTTTATGTTTAAGCCCATGAAACACCCTTATCTAGCTAACGCATTTGCAGCTGTATTGGCCTTGCCAGACTTGTTTGAATAGATAATGAAATCAGGGTTACAAAATAGCTCATAACTTTAAAATGAGGTAACACTGAAACCAAATTTTTGGTATGAGATTTACTGGGGGTATGCTTATGCGTATTCTAAATCTGCAATGTAGCACTTTTTGCTGGAGTCCCGCTTTATAAAAAACAAAACAAAAAAAAAAAACCTTTACTAATGCTTGTACAACTGGGGAACAAAACATATATAAATTGTTTGAAACTTATATTTACAGTGAATAAACTGGCCCCAGTAGATTAAATTACTCCTTTGTCTATCTTGTACTGTATGCTAAAATATTATTATTACCATTATTTTAATATTATTTTTGAGAAAGTAGAAGCAGTAGTATTTATTTATATCTGACACCCTTCCCAAGAGGCTCAGGGTGCCATTACAGCATAACACAATACAAACAAATCAAATAAAAACAATCACAATAAATAATGCAAGCATATAGCCAGACTTAACTAACTAATTATTAATAAAAATACTGCAAATAATTAAATGCATAAATAGTTATTTCCAAATATTAGCTGGGACATAACCATATGGGGAGAATTAGTCCCAAGCACCTGGGTGAACAGAAGGTTTTACAACCCTGCTTAAAGGCTCCACAGAGGACCCCCTCAAAACTCTTGGCAAGGAGTTTCAGAGGATTGTCCCACCAGTTCAAATGCCGGTCACCAGAGGTTTTTAATCTCACCCTTGGAAGTACGAGGAGGCCTTCCTCAGTAGAGTAGAGAGACCACGAGGGTACATGAGGGTGCAAGAGCTCAGACAGGTAGCCTGGACCCAACCCATGTAGAGTCATACAAGTTAGATACCAGTTTTAAAGGAGATATGCTACTTAGCTGGCAGCCAGTGCAGGTTATCCAGCACCAAGAAGACACGACACATCCTCTTAAGTCTGGTCAGCAACCTAGCAGCTGAGTTCTGCACTAACTGCAGGCATTGCAGCATTCCTCCATTGACCCCAAGAGACAGAGCATTTCAGTAGTCAAGCCCTGAAGTCACAAATGTATTCACCAGTGTAGCCAGATCACCCAGGGGGATAAGGGATTTAATCCAGCTGATGTTCCACAGATAGTAAAAGCCATTCTGGACTAGTACCAATGCCTAGCCTCGCATGTCAGCCCCCCATTCAGTATGACTCCAAGATTTTTAACCTTCATGGCAGCCAAGAGCGCAGAGGAACCAAGCCAAAGTCCCATCTCCCACTTGGTAGCTGCCACTTCCTCCCACATACTGGCTCATCCACCAATACTTCAGTCCTCTCTGAGTTACTTTTTTTACCAGGAGAGACACACTAAACTAAAAGCTTGTTTACAGGTGCGACCTGGAGAACAAGGAAGTCAAGTGACTTGCTCAGGATCACACAGTATGCAAGTGGGGGCTATGGGATTCAAACCCAGGTCTCCAGGTTTATAACTCAGAGGCTTAAACCACTGCACAATACTGCCTCAATGACATCCAGTCTTGAATTTCAATCAGGCACCTATTAAGCACATCGACTGCACACAGAGTCCTAGGTACAAAAGACATGTAGAGCTGGGTATCATCTGCTTAGCAGTGAAATCTCAGCCCATATTTCCTAATGATCTTACCCAGGGGTAGCATTTACACCACAAAAAGCATGGGAGAAAGACCTGAGCAGTGGGTACACCACAGGACACAACTTTCAGGAGTGAGGAAAACCTTCCAAACACTACCCTCTTGGTCCTGTCACTGAGATAGGATTCAAACAAGCAGATGACTTTGCCAGAACACAATGGTCCACAGTGTCAAACACTGAACAGAGATAAAAAAGAAAGAAAATTGACCATTCTCCTCTGTCTCTCACCCTGAGTAGATCATTGAGCACCCTAACTAGTGTAGTCTCTGTGCTATGCCTAGCTCTAAACCCAAACTGAGAAGCTCATAGATGTCAAAGCAAAACAGCAGGTTAGAGATATGTTGGTACAGTAATTTGCCAAGACATCTGGATCCTAAGATGACTTCACCAGTGCACTTTTTTGCAACACTGGGAACACCCCCTCTGACAAAGAGCATTGGACAATCTCAGAGAGTATCAAGCCCAGGTTCCCTACACAACTCATGTATGTGTGACTGGCCTGGGTCCAGATTACAAAATGTTGGCCACAGCTCAGAAATCACCCCACTTACCTCTTCCATCATCACTGGATACAACTCTCCCTAAGAACACTGAATGCATTCTAAACTCATAGGGTCAACTCTTCTGCGCTAAGACGGCCAACTTGGAGGGATTCTGACCCAAATATATTGGGCATCCTGTGAGAGAAGAACCAAGCAAACTACTCACATTTCATGGGTGTAAATACTCTCATGGTCTCCAGAGAGGCTGAACGAGATAGCCTGTCCACAGTCTGGAAAAGCTTAGCTGGTCAGTTACTTCCAGCAGCAATCTCCCTAGACAGACATTCTGCCTTTTTCTGAGTGATCACTCTCTGATACTCACCACAGTGAGACTTCAAAGCCAGACTGTCCTCCTGGGACCTGGAGCTCTCCTCCAGTAATTCTCTATCCTCCACCCCTTTGCTTTCAACTTTCTAATCGAGCTATCAAACCATCATGAGCAAAGGCACAAAATCAGTGTGCATACACAAACTGGCACTATGAGACCAAAACACACCACAGCAGCCCTGTTATAGGCTGCTACAGCTTCTTCTGGTCCCTCAGTGGATGCTGCCAACACATCTAAGGTGTCCAGAACCACCAGGAGTCCCTCTTGCTGAAGCTCTTGCAAAGGGCAGAACTGGACAACCTCCACAGGGGGGTTGACTACAAGGGTGGACCCTGAAAGTGAACCTGATGGCACAGTGATCCAACCAACTGACTGGCTCAGTCTCAAGGTTCCCAGTCTCGTGTCCCAGATAAACTATCAAGTTCAAGGCATGGCTGTGTTGATGGATCACAGAAGTAATCACTTGTGCATAGCCAAGGAATTCCATACCCCCGGAAGAAATCTTGACCAAAGTGCAAGAGTTCTTTGTTGACCCAAGCATTAAAGTCACCAAGAATAAGCCATCTTGGCAACTCCAACACTCTGTCAGTGATGAAGTCCACAGTTTCCTGCATAAATTTCTCCTTATGCCCCGGAGGTCAGTACATGAGGAGGATTCTGCAACCAGCACCTGGACCTCATGCACAGTCATGTATTCAAATGATGAAAGGTATCTCCCACTGGGTGCACAAAAGATGGCAATAGGATAGCAAGGAAGGCTACAGGGATACAGAACTGAGAACTGTGGAAGAGTTTAAGGAAACAGACAATTAAGGAAAAAGAAAATTAAAGAAGGAATAGTCAGACTGAGTAAAGGTGAGAATAAGGTGGAATAAGATAGCAGAAAAGCAGTTATCCTTAATGAATATATTTGTTCAGCCTTTACAGTTGAGAAAAGATTGCAACTCCCAAAGTGTGAGGTTCATGACCTAGAAGTGAAGGGACATATGTTGGATGTGGGGTTACTATTTGAGGAGTGCATGCTCAAGTGATTCAAGACCCAAAAGTGAATAAATCATCAGGCATGAATCCTAGAGTGCTATGAAGTGTCAGACTCTGGTGGCACTATTGGATGATCTAGTTAGTTGTTCTCTAGCAACAGGGGTGATGATACAAGACTGGAGGGTGGTTAATGTAAAGTGGAAACTGAAATGATCAATAGCAACTACAGGCCAATTTGTCTGACCTCTGATTTCTATCATAGGGAAGCTGCTGGAGATCATCATAAAGGAGCACCAAGCAGAATTTCTGGAGCTACAGCTAGGAGGCAGCATGGGTTTCTGGCTGTCAGATCATAGCAAAATAACATGATCCACTTTTTGACTGGATTACAAATGCAGTGGACAGAGGCCAGGCGGTTGATGGGTTGTACCTGGCTTTTAGCAAGACCTTTGATTCTGCACTATACAGAAGGCTGGATAAAAAGCTTGGAAAAATGCTTGAGGACCTGGGTGTGGGGGAAAAACTCATCAGATGGATAGAAACTGGTTGGGATTAGGACTCAGAGGGTGGTAGTTAACAGTGAATTCTCTGGAATTGGGGAAGTTATGAGTGGGGTGCTGTAGCACTTGGTCCTGGGATCTGTGTCATTCAATGTTTACATCTGTGACATAGGGGAGGCTATCCAGAGTAAGAACTGTCTCTTTGTAGATTACACCATGGTTTGTGGGAAAGGGACCCAGAGAAGGAATAAAGGGGCATGAAAAGGCCACTGAAAACTGAAGAGGTAGTCAAAAAATGGCAGCTTAAATTTAAAGCCAAAAGTGTAAGGGTATGTATATTGTCCAATGAAATCCTAGCACAAACTACTGTATGAGGGAGTAAAGTTGGTTGAAACCTCTGAGGAAAGGGACCTGGGAGTCATTAGCAAAGACAACCTAAAGTGTACGGCCCACTATAATAAGGCATATGGGAAGTCAACTAGGATACTGGTGTATAAAGGTAGGGCATTAACTAGCAGAAGGAAATAATAATAATAATAATAATAATTTTATTTATGTAGCACCTTTCAATGTATCAAGGCGCTGAACATATTAAAACCAAACATCAAATACCAATTAATAAAACATATAAATAAAAACATTTCATAGCAACATCAAATATTAAAATAAAAAAAATGAAATATTCCATAAAATCATTCCCAGTATTTCAATTCAAATTACTGAATCCTCTAAGAAGGCCATTTGCCATAGGTACATTTTAAATTCTTCTTAAATAACCTCCACGGAGGTGCACTCCTTTAACAGCATGGTAGAGAATTCCAAGAGTGGGTGCAGCATGAAAATGCTCTGCTGCCAGAGGATTTTAAACTCACTCTTGGAATCTCTAACAACCCCTTGTCAGCCAAGCGGAGCGATCGGCAGGGGCAGTAAGGCACCAGAACATCTTTCAGATAGGTCAGACCCTGATCGTGAAGGGCTTTAAAAGTCAATAAAATGACTTTAAAGGTGATCCGCCACCGTATAGAAAGCCAGTGCAGTTCGCGCAGCACCAGGGTAATATGACAGGACGTCCTTGTCCCAGTCAAAACCCGGGCTGCAGCATTCTGCACCAGCTGTAGGTGATGGATTTCAACCCCAGAAAGCCCAAAGAAAAGGGCGTTGCAGTAGTCCAAGGGCGAGGACACAAAGGTGTGGACCAGCGTTGGCAAAGAGTCAGACGGAACAAGGTGCCTCACCCTGGCAATATTCCTAAGATGATAAAAGGAAGTCTTGACAACGGCCGACACTTGCGATTGTAAGGTCAGCCTGTCGTCCAAGACAATCCCATGGCTATGCACACATTCAGAGGTCAGAAGTGACACGCCGCCAAGAAAGATTCCAGAGGGTGAGCCATCATGCAACCTCTCTATCTGACCACCCGGGTCCACCACCAAAACCTCTGTCTTCTCTGAGTTCAACTTTAACCAACTAGAATCCATCCAACTTTGGATTTCTTCCAGACAGTTATTAAACACCGAGAGAGTTCCATCCTGGTCGGGTGCAAAAGACAGGTATAGCTGGGTATCATCTACATAGCAGTGAAACCTCAGCCCATACCGTCTTATATGTCTACAAGGGGCAGCATGTACACTGTGAATAACATGGGTGACAGCACAGAACCCTGAGGCACCCCACACAACAAAGAAGTTGGGCCGGAGAAATAGACCCCGACACAACTCTTTATGATCTCCCAGTGAGGAATGAAGTGAACCATTGTAAAACAGTTCCGACATTCCACAAATGAACCTCAGGCATGCTAACAACACCAGGTGATCCACAGTGTCAAAAGCTGACGAGAGATCAAGGAGAACCAGAATGGAGCATCTCTTTTGATCCCTTGCCCTCAGAAGATCATTAAGCACCCGAACCAGTGCAGTCTCGGTGCTGTGTCTTTTACAAAAACCAGACTGGAAGGATTCGTAGATATTATGGATGGTTAAATGGTCCTCCAATTGGGCTGCCACTACTTCACAATAACCTTGCCAATAAAGGGAAGGTTAGAGATAGGTCTGTAGTTTGAGAAACAGTCTGGTTCTAGAGTGGCTTTCTTCAACAGAGGTGTCATCACCACCTCTTTCAGGGAGTTAGGAAACTCACCTGACACTAAGGAGCACCAGACTTTTTGCACCAGGACTGGACCGATAGTTTCAAGACAACCCAAAATTAGGGAAGTCAGTCCAGGGTCTAAACCACAGCTTGTGGGTTGCACACTATGGATGATTCTCATAATATCCACGAACTCAGGTCGGCAAAAGGAATTCCAAGAGAATTGAGGTATTGTGAACTCACACTGTTCTATGACGTCACCCTTAGAGATTGCCGGACACAAGTCCACCCTGATGTTGGCCACTTTAGTTGCAAAGTAACGAGCGAGCTCCTTGCACTCTAACTGCGAAAAAGCTTTTCGAACTTGCAGACAGGCTCGGTTGCACAGTCTGTCTACAGTCCGAAACAGCTGAGCCGATGAATTCCGGGCAACTGCAATCTCCCTGAACAGGAATTCTGCCTTCTTATGGGTGATTGCAGATTGATCTATAGAATAATGTTCTATCAATCTAAGGCAGTTGGCATCAAGGGCGGTCTTGCACCAGCAATGCTCTAACCTTCACCCCTGTCTCCACAACTCCCTCAGTATCCCATCAAACCAAGGAGACCTGGGGTGAAGGGGGGGTGATCACGAACAGGAGCAATAAGATCCAGGGCCACCGTAATTGCCATATTATAGGCCGACACCTGCGCCTCTAGATTACTACTTGCCAACACAGGGGTGATAGGTCTAGGACCGCCGCAAGGCCTTGTGAAGTAATATTCCATAATGGGCGGTACCTGACCATCTCCACAGGGGAAGGCCTTCTCAGGGGGGTGCAAAAATTGAATCTCATGGTGTAGTGGTCAGACCAGGTGACTGGTTCCACCCCCACGTCGGATGAATCAATCCCTAAGAGGAAGACTAAGTCCAGAGAGTGCCCAGATTGATGTCTAGCAGTGGAAACTACCTGTATAAGGTCCAAAGAAGACATAAATTGGAGGAAGTGATACTGTCACTGTGCAGGTTTGTGGTGAGTTGCTATCTGGAGTATGGTGCATATTCTGGAGTCCCACAGTCTCTCAGCAGCTCGGCTAATGCAGTCTCCATCAAGGAACAATATGGATGCTGTGTTGAGGCTAAATCACATTTTATTGTTTAAAACTCCAGCAGTCAGATACTGGAAGTACACTCCCGTAGCAGCCAAATGTTTTTGTGCTCTCCCAGCACTTTTTCAAGGCTGATTACTTACCGTGGTCAGGGTTTAAAAAGGCACCTGTTTAAAGGGCCAGTACAAAGTGAAAAATATACATTAGTATTGAAATCACCCCAAAGCCACATAAACCTAGGCAGCAATAATATCTTTTTGGCAAAAAACTACATAAATGCAGACATTAGGGTTGTAGAATGTAAAGTGTAAAAAGAAGAGAAATGAAAAACATTAGGGATTTGGATCTCTGGAGTATTGGCAAATCAGTGGTGATGTCTTACTTGGGGTTGTCCACCCCTAATGCTCACCCCCTTCCCACAGCCTGTACCTCCTGTCTGAAGCTGAAGATACAGTTCCAACCTAGTGCCTCATAGTGACACATCATGGCCAACATAATATGTCAGAGCTTTGGGCCCTGTGTGAAGACATCACATTTGACTTTATCTGATCAGGGTAGGGGGTGGGCATTAGGGTGGACAACCCCTTGCTAATCTGTGCCAGAGGGACAAGCTCTGGATTCGCTACAAACAAACTGGCCTACAGTCAGATCTTATTGTCTATCATGAACTAAGGAATAGATGTAAGAGACAAGTTAGAGCTGCTAAAAGCAAATACTGCAAGGACCTTCTACAAAACTTAGCCTGCGACACGAGGAAATTCTGGGCCCATGTCAAAACATTTCTGGGTACCTCACAGTTGGTCACTCCTGATGAAATGATCATAAATGGGGCACATTGTAATGACCCTAGGACCATCTCAAACAGTTTTAACAATCTTTTCTCTGATCTGTCACACTATACCTTGGCTTTACAACCTAGTGGATTGCACTCCAATTTACCTACCACACTACCATCAGACAACCATACTACCCTATTGTATGATGCTCCTCCAGTGCCACCATTCTATTTCAAGGCTATATCAAGAGCGGAAGTTCTGAAATTACTGAGATCCATATCTGCCAATACCAGCTCTGGTTCTGACTCACTTGAATCTCATCTTCTTAAGCTGGCTGCTCCACTCATTGCCTCTCCGATTACCAGAATCTACACTTTATCCCTTATCAATAGCACTGTGCCAGACCTATGGAAATCTGCAAGAGTAATGCCTGTCTTTAAAAAAAGGTGACCCAAAGAACATGGCCAATTACAGACCTATAGCAATTCTCTCTGTCCTTAGCAAGATCCTAGAGAAAATAGTTGCATCACAGGACATTGACTACCTTACATGCTACAATCTCCTCTCAGACACCCAGCATGGTTTCAGAAAAGGTCATAGCACCACCACGGATCTTCTTCAACTAACTACTGATATTCTGTCCAACATGGATTCTGGAAAACTCATAGGTGCCATCTTCATTGACCTCACTAAGGCCTTCAACCTTGTAGACCATCCTCTGCTTCTCTCCACTCTCCATAAATTCCATTTCTCTACCCCTGTTGTGGACTGGTTCTGTAGCTACCTGTCAAACAGGTCACAAGCTGTCAAAATTTAACTCCTCCCTGTCCAACATGTCTACTATCAACCTTGGGGTCCCCCAGTGCTCTATCCTTGGGCCCCTTCTGTTCTCAATTTTTATCAACAATGCAGCTGAGGTCCTGGAATCCTGCTCAGCTATTCTCTACACTGATGACCTGATCATCTATACTAGTTCTTCTAGTATTGCCTGCATAAACACATCACTAACTTCAGACTTCAATAAGGTCTTAGACTGGTTACTAGACCATAAGCTTGTACTAAATGTAAAGAAAATGAAAGCCATGATCCTAGGTTCCGCACCAAAGATTAAGGCCTGTTCTAGTTTGCTGGAGGTTCTTCACCCAGGAGGATGTCCACTTGAAAATGTTACTTCCTTCAAGTACCTTGGGATCCTGCTGGACCAGTCCCTGGATTTTAATCTTCACATTCAGTCCTCATGCAAAGCTGTAAACTCGAAACTGGGCGTAGCTTACAAAATGAGCTACATACACACCTCTTGGCCAAACTAGTTAAATTGCCCAAGGTATTCTGTCTAACCCCTTACTTATGGTGCCTCTATTCTTACCTCTGCCCATAAAACCTCCCTATTAAAATGGGACATAACATATAACAATATATGCCGATTTGTCTCTTCGTCGCCTCAATTCAAACATCACTGCCTTCCCTTTATAAGGATCTGAATTGGCTCTCACCCTCTACCAGTAGATGATACTACCTTGGATCACTAATGGACTCAGTCATCCGGAAAAAAAAAAATCCCAGCTGGCGGCGTTGCTGGTCCCTCAACCATCTTCCTATGGCCTGCGATCAGCTGACAAATCCTTGCTCTATGTTCTGAGATGTCTGATGACTAAAGGCACAGGGGCCTTCCAATTCTCTGCTCCCAGGCTATGGAATGCTCTTCCACTCAACCTCCAGCTGTCTCAGTCTCACTTTGGGTATAAAAGTGAATATTGTCATTATCTATCCTTAGCTGATGCTTGTACATTCTTTGACCCAACCTGAAGCTCCTGAGACTTACGGTAATGTCACCCTGCTCTAATCCAGCTCCAAGACTGTCTCCTCTTCCCTCCCATATTTTTCCATCTCTTTGTAAATAATCTTGACTACTAGATATCTTCCTTCTCGAACCTTGTTGCTGACCATCCACTGTTGTTTGCCAATTACCACTTCTGACCTTCCTTCTGTCAGTCTTTCTTGTTATGTTTGAACATTCCTCAGATGTCTCTATATAACCTTATTATCTTATTAACCCTTTCCTCCACAGGTCGGGTCCATGGTTTCTGCACTTATTATATATCTTACTGTCATTATCTGTATAATGCTTGCCATTATTTTTTGTTGTTTCTACCCGTTGTATTTTTGTAGCACTGCTGTACTGTTCCTCTATTTGTGTTACTGTACCCATGTAGCTGTTGTTCAACTGTTCTCTTTTTGTTGTACTCTCCCGGGTCGTGCCTGAAAATAGTCATTTTATGACTAGTGCACCTACCCAGTTAACAAAAACTAAATAAATAAATAAAAAGACTCCACCACTGATTTACCAATTCTCCAGAGACCCAAATACCTAATGTTTTTCATTTCCCTTCTTTCTGTGCTTTGTGTTCTACAACCCTAATGTCTGCATTAACATAGTTTTTTGCAAAAAATTTCCCTTCTTTTTGTGATAGTGGAATGGTATCCTCATTGAGGGACCTGTGCAAAATGAGAGAAATACAATATTGGAGACAGTACTGACCCAGTGTATGGGCCCAGCAGGCCCCAGCACACATGTCAATACCTTGTGACTGAGGTTCCCTGACCCACTATAGGGTGTGGTGTCTGCACCAAAACACGGCTCCATCCCCTAACCAGGCCAGGGCTGGTGTTGCATGCTGCAGCACCTTTCCCATCAGCCTTGTCCCAGTGAACTGTCTCACTGAGTTTATACCTGAACTTAGCTCACTGGCATGGTAAGGCAGTGTGTTCCCCAGTGGTGCAATGGAAATCCCTGCAAACAACATTACTTAATAAATACTTTTTTTTATTAATATATTGACCCCAAACTTTAAACATAGTCTTCTTATAACCCCACCTCATAAACCCCATAGGTGGAAATTTTCAAATCTGTGCCAAAGTGCCATTCCATGCTACAGGTGCAAAAAAAACACATTTCAGACAGGACTTGAACAATTACAGCTGTACTGTTCATGAGGTGGTGTGACAAAAATGGTTATGTTGAGAATTTGGTGTCAAAATATTGAAAATTATCAGAGTTATGCATGAGCATACAACAGTTTCCACGAATGCATGTAACCTGGCAATTTTTAGGAATTTTTTCACCAAATTTTCAACATAACCTTTTTGGACTCCACCTCATGAACACTGTTAGTGAAATTTCAGTAATCAGCCCTGAAAAGTGATTTTGCACAGCTACCACAAAATCACCTTCCAGGCCTGATTACCAAAATAGCAGTTGCAGTGTTTATGAGGTAGTGTCCCAAAGACCATGTTGAAAATCTGGTGAAAAAATTCACTGAAACACAATATACAGCACTTTACTCCTCAGTTCACAGTTCAGCTTTGAAGAGTGCAGATGTGTCTTGGCCCACATAAGATGACAGCATACAACCTCTGGAGGTAAGTATAGGGTAAGGGTGGTGTAGGGTGGTGGGTGCTCAGTGAGATGGTCAGGATGGGAGGAGTAGGACCTCAGTGATGATGAGGGATTGTTTTCTTTTTTTCAGGTTAAAAAAAGGACAGATGTCGGGGGACTTTTTTTTTTCAGGAAATATAATTATTTCAGGACACTGGGGGTGAGCTCCCCAGTGTCCCACACTGCTGGATGGGACTTCTGAATGCTGACTCAGGGATTCTGCCCTCCAATGTCAGCACCCATTATTAAAACTATGGACTTGTGGGGGATATCGGACACCTGGGGTGGGCATGCCAGTGTCAGATTATACAAATATTAATAATTAAACTATTTGGAGACACTGGGGGTGGGCTTCCCAGTGTTCCACACTGCTGGTGGGTTGTAAATACTGACATGGGGACTGGAACCCCTGATGTCGGCACTGTTCATGAAAGAACGGGGTTGCATGGTGGGACATCCAACACCGGTTGTGGGCATTCTGGTGTTGGATTATATCAAATAAATAAATTTAAAATATATATATATATAAATAAATACACTGACACCAGGGATTGATGCCCCTGGTGTGCAGATAACATTTTTAAGGCACAGGACAGTCAGGATGGTGGGTCTGCAATTACACTAGCCCCGTCCCTGACATGTGAGTCATGAAAACAGCAGGGGTTGCACTATATGACACAGCTGTTCTTTGTTAATGACAGCTGCGTCATAGAGTGCAACCAAATGTTTTCTCAAAAATTCAGTTATCCATGGAACGTTGAATTTTTGAATTGTGCATGCTCAGAAATGGAACATTTTCCTTTAAAGGGATACTGTCAACACTGTTAGACCTCAAAGTCCCTAGTTTAAAAAAGATATGTTATGAAAGTTCACATTCTGTAAAGACTACTGATGTAACTGATTGATTCAGATTCTTTTTTTTTATTTTAAAAAGTGAAAAATGGACTGCCCACCATACTGGTGTTACGACACAAAGACATGTTTGTGTACATTCTTTGATAAACTGCCACTACAACTTTTCTAGACTTGGAAAAAAACCAACACAGTCTACCCATGCATTATGCAGTGGAGTTTATGAGAGCTATTGCATCATGAGTGACTGCAATGTGTGGATGTGTTTCTAACATTCAGGAAGTATTCAATAAGAACAGATTCAAGATTTGAAACAAAACAATGTTGTTTATATCTACACATTACATGCATTTCAGTTCTACTAAGCAAGGAGGCTGACAAAACAACCAGCAACATCAATTACTTTTAGAGAAGGTAAGCAATCATAAAATGTGGATTTTTAACTATAAATAATAAGATGCAAACTAGGCTAGCAGTGTCCCTTTAATATTTTAAAAACTACTTAACAGCTGGACCTTAAAAACACATATCCTGTACCTTTGACCAAGCTTTATCAAACCTGAAAATGTCAGGTTTCAAAGTCTCCTATTTTGTTAGTTATCTGATGGCAAAAAAAGTCTTAACATTTTCAAAAATGGAGACATTTATATTTTTGCACCTCTGTAACTTGCCCCACTGAACTAATTTACATGAAATTTACAGGATCAAGAGAGCCTGGCACAGAGGATGTGCTTTGCAAAATCAATTGAAAGGAGGCAAGTTATTAAGGTGCAAAAATTTGAAGTTAACATAGAGTGCTTACTCAACCTAATATACAGGCACAGCCATGTCTGTATAATTAATATATCTATATATATTAGAGGCAAAATCTCCATTTAATGCATTAGTTAGGGTTGTTCCACAGCAACAAAAGTGAGGAAATTCGGTGTTAGGGTGAAAACCCCCTTGGACCCCCTACCCACCCCAACTGGCATTGGGGTGTGCATTGGGGTCGTCAGCTAACTCACCCATCACATGTGTAAAACAGCGAAGTATAGGAGAATGGGGTGAGTTGGGACCGGCGACCAATGCACGCTCACGATTGAAAGTGATGAAGGCAAGGCAGTACTTTCAGCCTCACTGAAACTCTCACTATCAGCAATGAACAACTAATATACGTCAATCAGACTTTACCTCTAATTCCTTCTTTTAGAATGATAATGAAATAATGAATGTAATGCAGCGGCGAATACGGGGCTCTCTGGGACCCCCGCTCCTGCCACGTGATGTCTTGAGGCATAGTAACAGGAACAGCAATGCAAACAGAAGTGCTAACAGTGGTGCACATGGTAACACAAGCGCGAATGAGAACAGAAAGGGTAACGCACACAGTGGCGTAAATGGGAACAGTCTGCCACGTAATGTGTTGTCACATAGTAACATGCTGCCTGCAAACAGAAATGTCAATCGGCATGGTGACACAAAGTGAAACAGAAGAGAAACAGTACTGTAGGCACAAATGGCAAAAATAACAGAAGCATAGCGCAAATGAAAAGCATGAGGATACGCACATGGTGGCGTGAAGCGTCAATGGTAAGTGAAGCAGTACGGAACCACAAGCGGAAAGGAGCAATGGTAACAGTAATGTAAGTGCACAGGCTGGTTTTCCCAAAACCTGCATAAAGAAAGACAGTGAGTACAAAGATGTATGCATAATAATGGGTATCGGGCAGAAAATGAGGACTTGGAATACTAAATAGGTTATATCTCAGGAACCGTCTGACGTGAAAAAAATTTAAAGTCATATGATTTATGACTGTCATGGCTAGTTTGCATAGCCCCCAGTAGGGGCTGCGTCTTTTCTACGAAAAGTCCGTATCTCGCACCGTTTCCGAGATACGGGCCCTGAAAGGCGAGGCGAATGCCGTAATGTTATCCTATGGGAAAAAAAGAGAAGTTCGGCGTCATAACTTTGCCTCCCTGTAATATTTTTTCACCAAACCACTGAAAGACACATCTGTGGGCTGTTGGCTGTCTTCCCTCCAAATTTCAGGAAAAAAGACCAAACCGTTATTTTGCAGCAGGGTGCCAAAGGATTCCTGTAATGCGTCGGGTGCCGTAATGTTATCCTATGGGGAAAACCGTCAACTTTGGAGTGTTGTAACTTTGCTGCCATGTGATATTTTTCAACACAACACTGAAAGGCACATCTGTGAGATGTCGGCTGTGTTCTCTCCAAATTTCAGCCCAAAACTCCCAACTGTTCTTTTGCAGTGCAGTGGCAAAGAATTGTTGTCATTTTCCCACCGACTAGAAAACTACTGTCGCAATTTGCGAAAGCTTTCGCAAAAATTTGCGACACTTTCATGAGCACAAAAGTACTTTGCAAAAGTACTTTTTCCAGAAATTTGAAAAACATTTTTCTGTGGTGTTTTACCCCAAAATAAAGACATGGCTAGCATCCTCAGGGTCCGACTAGGTGAATACAAAAAGAATTAGGTTGCTAGAGGGTCCCAAATTTAAATGCCAAGCATTTTTATGATCACTAACTGAAAACAAAATGCGGATTTGCGAAAGTAACAGGACCATTTGCGAAAGTAAATATGCATTTGCGACACTGTCAAACTTTTTGTTAACTTTCCCATTGACTTATAATGGGAAATTGTTTTTTTAATAACTTTTGAACTGTTTAATATTTTTTCACCAAATCTTTGAAAGGCACATCAGGGACCCTGGCAGCACATTCCCTGAAGATTTCGGCCAGTCGGCGCGAACCACAGCACCTGTAACGCCGCCAATCGTGAATCTGGTGAAAAGCGTGAACGCTGCAGCAGATCATGCTTAATAACTCCACAGCCGTGTATCCAACCAATATGAAACTTGGCAGATCCCAAGGCCTATGGTTCCTGATCATGTATTCCAAATTTCAGCCAAATCCGTCAAGTGGTTGCAAAGTTATTAAGGTGCTAAATTATGGGTTTAACATAGAAATAGCTCCTCAACCCTAACTATGGTAGCACTACCGTGCTACCATAATATAATATATATATATAATGTGTGTGTGTGTATATGTATAATGAAAACATATGTCCGACATCAATATGTATTATAGATGACAATAACTGATAAAAAAGGGAGAAAGGGGACAAGAACACAAAAGAATAATAGTTTGATAGATGAAAAGAAGTGGGGGTAACTGATGGAAAGAACAGATAGAATGATAAGTAAAAAGCAGAGCATAGAAAATTCAGAAACTGTGCAAAATACATGTTGCAAATACTGAAGCTAAAAAATTCAACTATAAATAGAGCAATATGTATGATAAATAATCTGGACAATATTTTTGAATTCATAAAAGGGCCAAACTGAAAATGATTGTTTAGTCCCTGAGAGTAAAATGATTTGATCTGAAATTGCCAATACAAGATCCCTTTGTAACAGTAACATATTGTTCTATTTTGAGTTGATTTTTTAGCTTCAATATTTGCAACATGTATTTTGCGTAAGTTTGTACTATGATAACTTTGCCATTTGCTAAGAAGTTGATCTGAATTTTCTATACTCTGCTTTTTGTTTATCATTCTGTTTCTTTCCATCACTTGTTCCAGTTCATTTGTGGACTCATTATTTTTTCATGAAGGAGATATGAATCCATGTCTAAATGCCAACACAGCAATTAGTCTTGTTACACTGTTTACATCTAATGACTGTTCCATTGATAGTACAGTAGATATGAAGACTACCTTTATACAGTTGGAGCACATAGCACTTAAAGCCAGATGTCTTTGCTGGCAAAGTCTCATTAACAGCTTATTTATCAGTCAGTGGCATCCTGAAGGGACCCAGATTTACAAAACAACCAACATTTGGAAATGAACGTGATGACTTTTTAGCAAGGTGGCAAACCTATTTGTTAGAATCTTCAGTCTGTCTCATAAAGTATATTCTTAAAGACGCAGAAAAAGTTGAACAAGATAATCAAAAAAGAAGCAGTGGTATAGACATTTTCTAAAGATTTTGAATAAAATACATTTTGCAAACAACTAGATGAGACCATACAGAAATGTGATGAATGTATAAAATGAATAAATTCAGAAGAGACAGAAAAGACTGCCAAAGGCCATATCTTTGACTAGAAGAAACTGGACTAAACCACATAAATCTACTATTAAAAAAATCATATGCAGTTCAACAGAACTCTGCAACACCGAGAGACACCCATAAAAGTGATTTGGACTGTAAGAACAATTCCAGTTTTTTTTAGATTTCAGCCAAGAGGAGCTTCCACTGAACCAGGATGCTCTGGCAGTTCAGAGACAAGCACAGACTATCAGTACAACCCCCACCGAGTCACCTTACAAGCTTACTCGTCCAACAGCTCCCCCCACACACACACATATTTCTCAGACTATAATGCTACCAGAATATACTGTGAGAAGAAGCCCAAAAATAGAAAGGTTTCAGGACAATGTACCAGAAGGGGCATTAGTGGAAAGGGGATAAGAGGACAGATACGGCAAAGGAGATGGGATGAATAACAAATATTGCAACAGGAGGGGAATTGCAATCACGATGTCTACAGCAATCAAAGCAATTATTGGAACAAATGAATGAATAGACATTGACAGAGATAAATATTGTGGTGAACATATCTGATTACCATCTTATAGACACTGAACATCAAGTAATTCAGAAAGGACTGACATTTGTGTCTATAAATAAACTAGATAATTTTCAAACTATAGTAGATTTCTAAAAATTCAATAGAAAACTACGCCTTAAAGCTTTCTTCTATACAGAGATGAGCAAACCTGCAGATAATTCAAATAGTGAACTCTAAGATAGATTTTCTGAAATGATGTGTGTTAACATGATTAAACCTAAGTCCTCATTTATACCACCATCTAACACTACGATTTCTGTATTTGAAAAAGTATGTGTGCAGGAGTTAGTGAACCTTTTTTCTAATATGGAACCAGCAAGGTATCATAATTGTACTGCTATAGAAAAAATAGCTATTCTGAGTTTAAAAAATAATTCCCATATAATGATAAAACCTGCAGACAAGGGGGGATATGCTGTGATTTGGGAGAAGGGGACTATGAACAAAAAATGCTAAGGCAACCTTCTGATGTAACATGTTATGCACCCCTTGATAAAGATCCCACTTGCGCTTTCAAAAAAATATCAGCACTGTATTATATGAAGCACTTATGGATACCATCATCACAAAGGAAATGTTTAATTTCTTAAAAGTAGGTCATCCTGTCCATGCTGTTTATTGTGGGCTCCCTAAAATACATAAAAGTATGGAGCAACCACCAGCTAAACCCATCATTTCTAGAATAGGGTCATATGACAGAACCCCCAGCACAGTTTATTGATGGTCATAGAAACATAGAATCTGATGGCAGATAAGGACCGATTGGCCCACCTAGTCTGCCCATTTTCCTACCTAATGGATAAGCTGAAGATCCTAGTTAACCAACAGCTTACTTCCTCCTACCCCCACTAGAATTGCCTTATGTCTGTCCCATGCATTCTTGAATATCCCATTGTTTTTGACTCTATGGCCTCCTCAGGAAGGCTGTTCCATGCATCTACAACCCTCTCTGTGAAGAAATACTTCCTCACATTACCTCTGAACCACCCCCCTCTCTATCTTCAGATTGTGCCCCTTTGTTCTTGCACATCTATTTTTCTGAAAGATGCTACCCTCTTGGACTTTGTTGATTCCCTTGAGGTATTTTGAAAGTTTCTATCATGTCCCCCCTCTCCCTCCTTCCCTCAAGGCTATACATCTTAAGCTCCTTTAGTCTTTCTTCATATGTCTTCTGATGCAGACCCTGCACCATTGTGGTTGCTCTCCTCTGGACAGCCTCCACCCTGTCTGTGTCTTTGCAGAGATGGGGTCTCCAGAACTGTACACAGTACTCCAGATGTGGTCTTACCAACTGTCTGTACAGAGGGCCAACAACGTCTTGTTTTCTACTGGTGATACCTCTCCCTATGCATCCCAGTATACCCCCAGCCCTCCTTAATGCCTTCTCCATTGCTGGCCCACTTTAGGTCATCTGATATGACTACTCTATTTTTGTTGCTGTCAGTATCTCACCCCCATTGTGTACTCTTCCCCTGGGTTTTTGTTTCCCAGGTGCATTACTTTGCACTTCTTTGCGTTGAATCTAAGCTGCCTTATATTTAACCATTCCTCCAACCTTTCCAAGTCCCTTCTCATCCTTTCCACCCCACCTTGCATATCAACCCTGTTGCAGATCTTTGTGTCATCTGCAAAGAGACATACTTTTCCTTCCAGTCCCTCTGCAATGTCACTTATAAAGACATTAAAAAGGACCGGGCCCCAATATTGAACCATGTGGTACCCCACTAGTAACTCCCCTTTCATCACTGTGGACTCTGTTTACTATTACCCTCTGTGTCCTGTTGTCCAGCCAGTGTTTTACCCAGGCTACCACCCTGGGACCCACTCCCAGGCTGGCTAAATTGTTTATTAATCTTTTGTGTGGGACTGTGTCAAATGCCTTGCTAAAGTCTAGGGAGGCCATGTCCACAGCCCCTCCCTGGTCTACTAGTTTGGTCACCCAGACAAAGAAATAAATTAGATTTGTCTAACATGACCTTCCTGCTGTGAATCCATGCTGCCTTGGGTTCTGTGCCCCACTGGGCTTCTAGGTACTCAACAATTCTTTCCTTCAGAAGTGATTCCATCATTTTCCCTACCATATAAAACAATTAGCTCAGAACAGAAGATTATAATCGAGAAACACAACATAGTTGATTAATATCTTAGAAGATATAGAATTGCAGCCAGTTTTTTTTGTTACATTATATGTCTGTGCTTTATATATCAACATCCCCCATGAGGGGGGATTAGAATACCTGTGTGAATTTTTATACAATGAAACAAAATATTCTGCTCCATTCATTGAACTGTTGTTGACACTTGCTGAGAAAGTCCTGACATACAATTGTTTTTTATTTAAAGATAAAATGTACCTTCAGAAAAAAGGGACAGCAATGGGGTCAGGTATGACCCTCAATTATACTAATATATACATATCCCACTGGGAAAAAGAAGTTATCTATGGGAGTCAAATCCATTCTTAACCAAAATAGATTTTTACAAATGATATATCGATGACCTTTTTTTGATATGGAAAGGAAGAGGGGGAATTGCACCAGTTCATTAAGAATTTGGAATCTACAAATATGACCTAAAATTTTCAGTGACCTCTGACCTCCATTTAGTGAACTTCTTAGACATTACAATAACAAAAGATTTAGAAGCTGACATAATCACTCATTTGTATAGAAAAGAAACTGAGAGGAATTTCCTGTTACACTTTAACAGTTACCATCTGGGTCATGTTACCAAAAACATACCATTGGGTCAATCTATGCATATTGAATGCAATTGCACAAATGAATCAGATTATCATACTCAAATAGAGACACTTACCCATAGATTTTTACAAAGGGGTTACGATAGAGACACGTTGGAGTAGGCTAGGGTGAGAGTAGATGCCATTAATAGGAAGGAACTATTAGGCTCCTCTAACAGTAATATAAAGAAAAATATAAACAAGAAAAATGTTGCCTATGGGCAACATAAAAATCATGCACCTGATTTTGTCACCACTTTCAGTCCACAAAGCACATTACGTGAAGGACATCTTAATGTGTAACTGACACATTTTGTCTATGGAAAAAAGTAACAACATACAGTACAAAATATACCAAAAATTGTTTTCAGAAGAGATACGAACTTAAGAGACCATTTACTTTATAGCACATATCGGGATAAAAAATAAAATCATAATAGGAATCAATATCTCCCCACTGGAAACCACAGATGTGAGAATTGCCAATTTTGTCAGCATTTACATAAAGGAGCAGAGTTTGTACATTCCATGTTTGGCAGAAAATATGTTATTTTTGGATTTTATCACGTGTAATACCACCAATGTGATTTATTTGGATTTATGTAGGGGATGCCTTTTTTAATTTTTTATTTATTGAGTTCTTGGATTACACCAATGAGCAGTTGCTCATTTATGGGTTCCACGTCAGTTACAAGGACAAAGGTACCGTACATCAAAACAGTAGTACATGTTTTAGACAGGATAACAGTAAGATACAGTAGTACATTTTTAGCCAGAGTTGTTATAGTGAACACATCAAATTTAGGATCATAGGCAGCAAGTAATTTGCATAAAGTTAAAGTTAGGGCACCCTACTGGGTTGCATGAGAGGAGAATATAGTAAGACGATGGTGGTAAGGGTGCCCGAGGGTGGGTAGGGAGTGGGGGGAGTATACAGAATGGATGGGGTAGAGGTGGCAAAGGTTGTGAGGTAGGGTGGTGACCTGAAGTACTAAGGATAGGTCACATCAGATGAGTAGGTTAGATATGAGATAAGAGTGCTAGGGTGCCCTTGAGGTACAGGAGGAGTGTTAGTGGAGGTAGCCACAGCTGCTGGTTGAGATAAGGTGCCGTCATAGTTTCTATTTGAAAACACAAATAGCTGCAGCAGCGGAAATGTCAGGTGGTAAGACATTGGTCCAGTGAGGAGCACAGTAACAGAATGTGCATTGTGCCAAGGCAGTGCAGAGTCTAGGAATTTTGTAGATCTGGGTGTCAGAATTCCTTGTGAAACGGGAGCATGTCTGCATGGTTAGGAGTTTCTGGACTCCTGCCAGTAGTAGATTGAGAGAGCATTTCTTTGCAAGGAGACAAGATTGGTATCTTATTCTTTTCATTAGTTGGAGCCAACTGGCCTGTGAGTAGAGGTCACAGGTGTGTGTGAGTCTTGCAGCACCTGTGAGAAGGTGACACACCTTATTAAGCATGACGGAAATGCGTTGTAGGGTGGTGTTGGTTGCCGATCCATAGATAGCCAGTCCATAATCGACAAGGGACACTATTGAGCTGTTGATGGCCAGATTCAATGCCTCATAGGTTAAGCAGTGCTCGTGGCAATAAAGAATCCCTATTCTTGTACTGATGGCCATTGCAGTGTTATCAGTGTGTTGGACATAAGACAGAGTGGAGTCTATTGTGATACCCAGGTATCTCAAAAACTGGACGTGCTTCAGGGTGTCACCGCTTTCATATCTGATTGCAAGGGGTAATGCTTTGAACTTACTATGGGTACTGGAGTACAACACTGTCTTTGTAGTTTTACAGTTCATGATTAGTCTATGCTCCTTAAACCATTTCTCTGCAGATAAGAATCCCCTTTGGTGTTCTGCTGTTAGTTGTTCCAGATAGGGGTTTCTGGTGAAGATAATCACATTGTCTGCATAAAGGAGCATCCGGGTTGGACAGAAAGCTGGCAGTTGGTTTAGGAAAAGACTAAATAGTAGGGGCCCCAGAATTAACCCCTGTGGGACCCCAGAGCGGACAGGTCTGCTAACAGAGGTGGTGTCTTCTAGCCTGACCTTTTGCGATCAGTTGTGAAGGTAGCTGCTGAACCATGAAATGGATTCTGGAGAGAGCCCAGTATCAGACAACTGATTCAGAAGGCGCTCATGGTGCACTGTATCAAAAGCTTTTGATAGGTCAATAAATGTTGCTCCTACCAGAAGGCCTTTGTCTAGGGAGTGGTGGATGTAACCTGTGAATTTCAGTAATGCTGTGATGGTACTGTGACCTGTTCGAAAGCCATGTTGTTCAGGACAGCGGAGTTGGTACTGGTTCAGATACTTGACAAGCTGATCTGCTACAATCCACTCTACAGCTTTGGAGTGGGGTAGGGGGAGTATGGAAATAGGTTTGTAGTTGTTGTGCAGAGTTCGATCACCTCCTTTGTGCACAGGGGTTACTGATGCCAATTTTCTTCACAGGGAGAACTTGGAGTGGCAGAGGGAGAGGTTGATAATCTTAGTGAGAGGGCCCGAGGACTTCCTCCAGTGCCATACTGATGAATTTAAGGTCCAGGGTAACTCCGCTGTGTCTTGATTTTCCCAGAGCTTGCATGAGGTAATTTCTTGCTTCAGATTTGGAGATTACCTTGAAACAGAAGAGCAGTCTTTTGGAGGGTGGTTGCTGGACTGTGTTAGGATTAGCTGGGATTAAGGGATTAAAGTAATCTGCTGGTAGTATACTGCTGAGGTCCAAGAATGCATCATTAAGTGCATTGGCAATTCGCTGTTGGTTCAAGGATAGTGCGCCGTCAACCATGAGAATTGATGTGGCATTTTTGGGTTCTTTGTCACTTATGTCATTGAGATTATCCCAGAATGACTTGCTGTTGTTCCAGGAGCTGGAGAGGGCTTCCTTGTAGAATGCAGTTTTGGCATGTCGGATGGCTTTTGTGCACTTATTTCAGGCTTGTTTGTACCTGTTGATGTTAGTGGTGGTACCATGCACTTTCTGATCTGCCAGAGGAGATCTCTGGCATTGAGTTGATCCAGTAGGTCCGGGGTGATCCAGGGATTGCAATGCCCTTTTAGTTTCCTTGTCTTTACTGGGGCATGCTTGTCACAGACAGTGTTGAATGTCTTCATGAAGTGGTCAAGGACCATGTCTATGTCATTGGCCTCATTGAGGTCAGTCCAGTCAATGCCCTGAAGCTCCACTTTTAGCAGTGCAAGGTGACCTTTTAGTAGATCAAAGTTTGTAATCATTCTAGGAGGTGGCTTGCAGTAGTGTAGGACAAAGTACAGGTAACAGGGGAGTGGTCTCTCAGTGTATCAGGGAGAACAGCAGTACTGGTAATGTGGGCAGGTCGATTGGTGAGAACCCAGTCCAGGAGTGTGCTGGTCCCAGTTTTGTAGTGAATTCTGGTTGATGTCTTGACCATTTGAGAGAAGTGGACCACAGATAAAGTGTCCTTGATTGAGGCAGCAAAGGGGGAGAGCTAGTTGATATTAAAATCTCCCAGCATCATGATTTTTGTGTTTAGGCTGAGGGTGCCCACATGGTCAATCAGGTCACTGATGCCAACAATGATTAGTTTAGGCAGGATGTAGACAGAGAGAACCATCAGTGTCCTGTTATGGGGTCCTTGCAGAAGTTTTACGGTCAGAACATGGATGTTGTCGGCACTGGTAGGTGCGGAAAGTATGTAACCTTGAAGGGGATCCCTAATGTATAGGACACAGCCCCCACCTCTTTCTGAGAGTTGGTCCTGTCTGAACAGGGTGTATCCAGGCAGAGTGATAACAGAGGCCAGTATCTTGAGGGAGAGCCAAGACTCTACTATAGAGAGTATGTCTCGGTTATGCTGAGTGACCCATACTTTCAAGCTGTCCATCTTTGGGAGTAAACTGCAGATATTTATGGAGGGCAAGAGTGAGTCCGCTATGTTGTGGGCCTGGTTTACACTGTGTGGTGGTGGGTCTGGGTTCGGGTGCATATTTTCTGAGAGCAGGAGAAAGAGCAGCACCAGGCGAGTGAGATGGTTTAATAAGAGCTTGTATTCTGACCCCTTTTTCTGTTGCTGGGTACTGGCACTTTCATGGTGCTAAAGTGCATCACAAAACCTGGGAAAAATGCCAGCAGGGCTGGAAATCTTTGGTCCATAGTATATAATCCCTGTGCATAGTGAAGGCACATTTGTTACATGATGTGATGGTGCCATATATGTTTAGCACTGTCGTCTCGAAGTTGGGCTGTGCTGGTTGTGGGAACAGTCTGCTGGAAGGGCCTGCGAGTGATATTAGGGCAAGTAGGAAGATGCCCCTACAGTCCCAAGTATCAAGTGGGACATAGTTGCAATGGCTATGGAGTCAGAATGGGTTAGTTCAGGGCAGAGTATTCTGGATAGTAGTAGGAGTCAAGCAGCTGGGCGGGGGCTGGCGGCAGCAGCTAATCAGCGGGACACTGGGGCCAGAAAGACAATAGGGGGATTAGGCAAATGAGAGAGTGAGGTCAGTTAGAGAGAGCAGGGAGGGGTTGTGAAAGGGACTGGGTATAAATCAGCACCACTTTTCAAGAGGCAGAGGCCTGATCAGTTGAGAAGGGTCAGAGTGAGCACAGGTTCAGGCAGGGTGAGCGATAGAGACTTAGAAGCAGTCAAAGGTTAGAGCAGAGGGAAAAGTGCCTTTTATATTGGTAAACTAAAACAGAAATTCAAAGAAAGGATGGGTCAACACATTAGAAGTATTCAAAAATTTGATGGCATTAGTGCCCTAGCACAACACCAACAAGACAAAGGAAAAATCATTATTTTCATTTTAAAGCAATAGAAAAAGTTCATGTGTCTGTTAGAGGTGGAGATATAGACAGGACACTTTTACAAAGGGAGGCTTTTTAGCAATTTCAGATGAAATTATTTTACCCACCATGGTTAAATGACATTTTCAACTCAGCCTCTTTTTATGAATTCAAAAATATTGCCCAGATTATTTATCATGCATATTGTTCTATTTAGAGTTGACTTTTTAGCTTCAATATTTGTAACATGTATTTTGCAGTTTTTACTATGATAACTTTTGCCATTTGCTAAGAAGTCGATCTGAATATTCTGTGCACTGCTTTTTACTTATCATTCTATCTGTTTCTTTCCATCACTTCCCCCCAATACTTCTTTTCCTCTGCTGAACTGTTATTCTACTGTGTCCTTACCCCTTTTTTGTATTTATCAGTTTTGTTATCTGTTCATAATGTATCTTGATAGTTCTTGAAAGTTGATATATGTTTTCATTGTATATACTGTATATGCAGTTTTATTGTCACCTGGGTTTACATGGTTTTGGGTTGATATCAATACTAATGTATGTTTTTCACTTTGTACTGGCCCTTTAACCAGGTGCCTTTTTAAACCATGACCACCTGTAAGTAATCAGCCTTGACAAAGTCCTGGGAGAGTTTGAAACCATTTGGTGGCTACAGGAGAGTGCTTCCAGTATCTGACGGCTGGAGTTTTAAAGAATTAAATGTGATTTAACCTCAACACAGCGTCAGTGGTGTTCCTTGGATGTGGGGACTGCAGGAGCTGAGCTGCTGAGAGACTTTGTATGTATTACTTTTGCTTGTGGCCCAAGTCTGGAGCAGTTTCATGGCCACCTCATAGCTGATTGTTGATATACTGGAGTCCCCACCTAAAGAAAGACAAGGATCACTTGGAGAAGGTCCAGAGGAGGGCTACAAAAATTATTCAGAAACAGCAACAAACATGTGAGTGAAAAGACTGGAGTAGCTCAGCATGTACTTACTGAAGGCAAGGAGAGGGGGTGAGGAGACATGATTTATTTAGTTATTAATTGAAATAGTTTCACCAGGAAAGGCACACTGAGCAACAAGATGCTCGTCTCCCGGTGCGACCTGGGGGGAGGGGGTACAAGGGGGTTGGATAACACACAGGTTATTAAATAGAGGCAAGTAGCAGCATATGGAAACAATTGCATTAAACAACAAGCAACAACACATGGAGTACATTGGATATTGTATGGAGCATATAACAATTACTTGACATATAGCAGCAATACAAGGGAAAATTTAGCACACAGTAATATGAAGGTATAAGCAACAGGAGACATGGAACACATGATGGTGCAGATGATAGAGACTTACAAGTTTTTGGGGGGAATAGACATGGCAGACTACAGTCATCTGCATGAAATACAAAAGCACCATAATTGGGGGATAGATGAAAACTGGTAGTGGGGAAATTTAAAAGGGATGCAAAGAAATTATTTTTCATGGAGTGGGTGGTGGTTGAATGGAATATTTACCCAAGGAGATTGTTGAAACCAAAGTCAGTGATGGGATTCAGGCATCAATGGGACAGATACAAGGGGAAAGTAAGGTCTATGTGATGGAGGGAGAATAGATAGCTTGTGATAGGAATTATTGAGATGCAATTAGGGCAATCAGCTCAGTTTATCCAGTCTGGCATTACACTGGACATGGATTCAGGCAAGTAATGGGCAGACTTGATGGACTACTGGATCTGGGAGAAAAGGGTCAAGTGTCTGTAAAGAGGTTTAGGATTAAGCAAGCAGCTGGATCTGGTTGCTCAAATCAATGAACAGGGGCAGACATTACCAAACATATCAAATTCTGAGTAAGCCAATGGTGAATGGTTGCAAAGCAAAGCAAACTTTATTTGTAAAATGCGCCTTTCTAACAATCAAGGCACTTGTACAATATAAGAAATAAAACATATCAATCAATAAATACATCAGTTTAAACTTCAGTAAATAGGCCAGTGGCTTAATAACCAGAGTAAGCTAGACTAAATAAATAAGTTTTAAGAGCAGCGTTAAAACTCTGGACGGTCAGGTAATCTCGTACCCGACGAGGTAGAGAATTCCATAGGGTTGGGGCCATAAAACTAAATGACCGGGCCCCAGATGTCTTCAAACAGATCCTGGGAATCTCTAGCAATCCCTTGTTGGTGGATTGGAGAGAGTGGGAGGGACAATAAGGGTGAAAAAGATCTTGCAGGTAACCAGGTCCCTGATCATGTAGGGCCTTATAGGTCAGCAAACTGACCTTGAAGGTGATCCGCCACTGTACTGGCAGCTAGTGCAGTCCGTGGAGCACAGGTATTATATGACTGGACCTAGAGGTACCAGTCAACAGCCTGGCTGCCGCGTTCTGCACTAGCTGCAGACAGCAGATATCAACCCCCGGTAGCCCTAGGTAAAGACATTGCAGTAGTCAAGGCAAGAGCTAGCAAAGGAATGGACCAATGTTGGGTGATCATCTGGAGGAACCAGATGTTTTATTTTTTATTTTTTTATTTTAGTCTTTTGTAACCGGGTAAGGCCCACTAGGCACAAGTGCCTGTTTTCAGGGGTGACCTGGGAGCACTTGGCAGTTAAGTGATATGCTTAGAGTCACACAGTATGCAAGTGGAGGTTGTGAGAATCAAAGTCAGGTCTGGTCTGCTGGATGTATCAAGCTCATTCACACCTCATTCATCTAACCTCTAGGCAATACTGCCAGCCCGCCCATGTTTCACCTAGGCGATATTCCTCAGATGGTAAAAAGAGGTTTTGACAACTGCTGACACCTGAGATTTAAGGGTCAAACAGTCATCAAAAATAACACCCAGGTTCTGCACCCAGTCTGAGGCAGCTAGCTGAACATCCCCAAGCCATAAACCGGAGGGTAGTCCTGCCAACAAGCCCACCTCCCAAAGAACTGGGTCCATAACCAACACCTCAGTTTTATCTGGGTTTAACCATAGCCAACTCACATTCATCCAATCCTGGATCTCGACCAGACAGTTGTTAAAGACAGAGACTGCATTATCTTGACTGGGCACAAAAGACATGTATAGCAGAGTATCATCTGCATAGCAGTGAAAACTCAAGCCATACCACCTAATTATCACTCCCAATGGCAGCATATACACTGCAAACAACATGGGTGACAAGATGGAGCCCTGCGGCACCCTGCAGGATAGGAGGAGTGGTGCTGAGGAAAAAATCCCGGACACCACTCTCTGAGTCCTACCCTGTTGCAGCAACAAACTTGCGCAAAGCAATTAATAGTGGGTTGAGTGGGAGTTGCACTGAGTTGGAGAGCAATAGGAGACTAACAACTTGTTATTTAAAAGTATGGTAGAGCTTGATCTTGGCTGTACATCTGGTGCATTGCAGGGAGTTGTAATAGGTATACTTTCATGGTTATGGCCATCATTGGGTTGTTCTATGACCACTACAAGCTGGTTGTAGCACTAGGGACCGGAGTTGGCATGCTTTAGGGGCAGCCAGCAGTGGTACAGGATGTAGGGTGGTAGTGTCACTGGGCTGACACACAGTCAAAGGGGTGACAGACATTGGTTGGGATGGTAGAGGATGACCACACAGTGACTTGGATCACTGCTGGAGGCTCAAGTCAGAGGAGTTCCATAGTACAGAAGTCTCTGAGGAGAATTAGTATGTACAGATGCTTTGCCAACAACTCTATCCTGGTAAATGACTATGATGCTATTTACTAATCAAAGACATTTTAACCATGTATGTTTATATGTAAATTGCAATACTATATTGGATTTGATGTATTTTTCTATTTTTATAATTTTTAATTAAAAGACTTGTAATGATTCGATCAATAAACTTAACTTACTACTGAAGTGTATGAGGAGGGCAGCAAGGTAAAGTAGCAGGACCATAGTAGACATAGGGGACTCTTCAGGGAGGGATGTAAACAAGGTCAGTGGAGTGCCATTAACAAGATTGGTGATGTGCTGAGACACTGGAGTCATGCAGACTGTTCAGTCACTTACCTGTTACACAGTGCATGGGTTGCAGACATCAATACCTCTTTCTAATCCAAACTTTCTGTGTTCTAGGTATGTGTCTAGATCTAGTCAGAAGGAGTGGATGTTTATCTTTTAAAGTTTTTCATTCTATTTAACTACACACAACCATACAACAAGCACAAAGATCACCCTAGGTCAACAATGCAATAATTAGTGAAGACTGTCACTGTTTCAATACAAAAAAAAGCCCACTCAATTATCCCTCAGGTGTTTGCCATCTGTAAATTTAGCCTTCATTAGAGCTCCCTGGAAAAGAAGAGTTAATTTAAATCACAGCTCTACTGCGGTAAACTTCACAAAAAAAAGCTCTTGTTAAACAGTTCATTGGTGAAGTCTGCTACATAAAGTATAGTGATCTGCCTAGCTGTATAAAAATAATAAAAATGTTCCTTCCCCAACCCACTTAGCATGCACCTATGACTCTCCTCCTCCCACTTTGGATGCTCTGACACTTCCTGGGAAAGCACTGGCTAATGTCAGACATGTTAACTTACTAGCATTTGCTGTGTAGTAGTTAGAGATGTTTCAAAATAAAATTTCACTAGTGAAATTGACATGAAATCTGCAATTTTACCACACAAAATATTTTGGGAAATTCGTGCATTTCGAGAAATATTTTGCAGATGCGAAATTCGAAAGTTCACCTGAAAATTACAAAATTTCACATTTTGTGGTGACATTTCTCTGCTTTCAGGTGAAAGTTTGCAATTTTCAGGGGAAAGTTTGCAATTCTTGGGCAAAATTTCACATTTTGCATCCGCAAAATATTTTGTGAAATGCACGAATTATGCAAAATATTTTGTGTAGTGAAATTTCTCTCAATTTGGCACACTAGTAGTAGTTGTGTATAGATAGCGTAATAGTGAAAATTAACAAATTAATAACACAAGTCATAACTGTGACAGTATCATGACTGTAAAATGAAAAGGTTCACACAAAAGTGTGTTGTTTTCTTAGTTTGCGACCCTGAATTGTCAAGATAGCATTTTTATTACCTCAACATATGAATATGGCAGGTGTCATTTATCAAATGCCAAGCAGTATGGCTAAATAATCAGTCCAGAAGGCAAAACAAATGGGTAGAAGGAAGTAACATCAAAGACTAGGCAGAACTTAATATAGATTATGGGAATACACTAATAATTCAGGTTAGATGCATCGTTACAGGTACAATGAAAGACAGTGTCAGATATTGCCTGAAATTTTTGTGATAACTCTAGAGAAATGCCATGCCTGCCTGAAGTACCACCAGAGAGATTCTCATTCAGTATATCACAAAATATCTTGAAATATCGGAAAGTATTTATGCTGCAGCTGTGTATAGGCTAGGGAAGTAAGCTAATATCACAGGTTAGATGCAACATTATACAGGCTAAGGGAGTAAGCTAACATCACAGGTTAGATGCAACATTGCATGACAGTTGTGACATTATAATAATAGTAACTGTTCATTGCTATTTTTGTTTTAAACTCAGATTGTGGGCTTTTAGTGACACTGTAATTTCTTTGCTGTCTTTACTTAGAATTGTTTTTGGGCTGTTGAAAATCTAGTTTGGTGTGCTTGTAGTGGTGGTCTCTTCCTTTGCTGTCTTTAATTGATGCAAATTTTCACCCCCCCCTTCCTGCCCCCAACTCTAAAATTATATGCCCTGTTAAATCTGATTGACAGGAGCTAAGCACAGGGGATAGTAAGGGTTGTGGAGTAGGAGGG
The DNA here is from genome assembly GCA_016271365.2 of Neoceratodus forsteri. Taxonomy (NCBI): domain Eukaryota; kingdom Metazoa; phylum Chordata; order Ceratodontiformes; family Ceratodontidae; genus Neoceratodus; species Neoceratodus forsteri. The sequence continues at coordinate 443,678,038 of CM028136.1, read as the reverse complement.
GCATAAGGTTGAAGAAGCCCGCCCTCAACACGATAAGTGTTTTGACTCATTTTATTTATTTATTTTTTTTTCCTTTTTAAGGAAAAGTATCTGAGGATCAGTGGCAGGATTTTTAGGACAGTAAATTAATAAAAAGGGAACTAGGAGAGCTTCAGTAACAGACAGTAAGTACTGGAATAGCAGTATAAGTGCAGTGTAATGTTGGGAGTGGTGCAATGCAGTGGCTGTGGGGCAGCCATATTCAGGCAGACCTTCTTGACACTGAGGTGCTGCCCTATCTGCATGCATCCCTCTGGACTGCAGGATGAGGTAGCCAGATTCAGAGCAAAAGTAAACTGAGTCAGGAGTACCATCACCCCTATCCAGAGACCACCCAGTCCAATGCTGCTGCCTCAAAGAATGCTGAGAATGAGGAGCACTTGGATGACAGTGGGCTCAGGGAAGGTTAGGGCGGTCAGACAGAGGCACATCCCAGATCCTATTCCACTCAAGAACTCATATGCCACACTGGCAAATGGGGACTACCAAATAGAGGTGCCCAGAGTAGTGGAAGGAAAGGATGTGGAGGTCAGCCAAGGAGGTGACCTCAGTGGGGAGAGCAGTGGACCCCAGATAAGGAGGAGGAAGTGAATCTTTGTGGGGGATTCCATCATAAGAGGGATCCAGCTAGGAACACAGGAGGAGGAGGACAAGGAGGGGAGGTGAGGTGCCTACCAGGTGCCATGGCATGGAGGGATGGAAGGAAGATCCTGGAGATCACTGGGAAGGCAAGATGGGAGGGTGAGCTGGATGTCATTATCCACCTAGGTACTAATGACCTGGCAAATGGGGAGCCAAAGGAAGTTCAGGAAGAGTTTAGGAAATTTGGGAGGGGTCTCAAGCAAGTAGCTACTTCTGTGACCTTCTCGGATATACTACCTGCGAGAGGCATGGGAGAGCATAGGGGTGCATGCACCAGGAACTTTAACTCATGGTTGAAGAACTGGTGCTGTGAGGAAGGGTTTGGATTCATTGGTGACTGGGAACCCACCTGGAGGGATGGAGGCTTGTTCAAGCCTGATGGCCTGCATCCATCCTGGAGGGGAATCCAAGCACTCAATGATAAGTTTAAATGCTACATTGACAAGCATTTAAACTAGCCAAGAGAGGGGTGGCAGACAAGCAAGGAGGATACCTAATTGCCCCCCCCCCCACAGCTAGCAGTGGAACCAGTGAACCGGAGGAGTGGATATCTCTACAAAGCACTGTGCAAAAGATGGAGATAGGCACCCAAGAGGTGGATAGGCAGAAAAGGGGCAAAATTCAATGGAAAGGCAGACAGCAATGAGAACCAGGGATAAATGACAACCAGGGAAGGGGCTGGAGTAGAACAGCTAAACAGTCTAGGGAGGTCAAATCATGGAGAGCCATGTGAGCCAAAGCCAGGAGCCTTAGCTACAAGATGGAGGATCTGGACGCTGTCATGGTGCAGTTAGACCTGGACATTGTGGTCATCACAGAAACCTGGTGTAATGATAACCATGACTGGGAGATGGCCATACCTGGCTACAACATATTCGGAAGAGACAGGGCAGGTAGGAAGGGAGGTGGAGTTGCACTGCATGTGAAAATGACATAAGGGCCACAGAGATCCAGGAGTGACAAAATTGGGGAGAGATACTGTGGGTCAAGCTGGAAAGGAAAATGGGGCCAGCCATCCGCACAGGTGTGGTCTATAGATCACCAGTCCAGGAGGATGAAACAGATATGGAGCTGATGCCAGCCATCCAAAGGATGGCAGACAAGGGTGAGATAGTGTGGTTGGTTACCTCAATACTGCAGACATGGACTAGAGCATCCCAGCAGCAGCATCAATTAGGAGCAGATTTATTCTGGACTCCCTTCAGGGTGCCTTCCTCGAGCAACTGGTCATGGTACCAATTTGGCAGAAGGCAATACTGGACCTAGTGCTCACATACAGGGACAGTGTGATGGGGTAACAGTGGGGGAGCACCTGGGGAACAGTGACCATCAGTCATTGTGGTTTGAATTCACAGAAGGAGCAGGACCAAACCACACAAAAACACATGTCCTGGATTTTAGGGGGGCAGAACTTAGGGAAAATGGGGAGATGCTTGAAAGAGGCATTGAGGGGAATGGGGAAGGAATCAGGGGTTGAGGAGCAGTGGGCAGTATTTAAAACAGGGATTACAAGAGCAACAGAATTATGCATTAAGCAGGTAAGCAAGAAGAAAAGGAAGAGGAAGCCATTATGGTTTTCCAAGGAGGTAGCAGAGAAAGTGAAAGCCACAAAGATTGCATTCAGGCAATATAAAAAGACACAGGCAGAAGGGGATAGTGAGAAGTACCAGGAGAAGCAAAGGGAGGCAGGGAGGTCAGTAAGGGAAGCCAAAGCTCACACAGAAGAGCACATTGCAAAATCAATAGGTAGAAGAAGAGAAAGCCTTTTACAGGTACATAAGTGAAAAAGAAAGGCAAAGGGAGGGATAGTGAGACTGAAGGGGGGGAGGATGGGGGCCACGTGGAGGATGATAACAGTAAAGCTGACATATTGAACAAGTATTTCTGCTCAGTCTTTACAGAGGAAGAGGAGGGTAATAGGTCTGAAGGGAGTACAATGGGTGGGAATGGTGCAGAAAGGGACACAAGTCTCTTTAGACAAGAAATGGTCCTGAAGGAACTGGAAGTAATAAGAGTTGATAAAGCAATGGGGCCAGATGGGGTGCACCCCAGGGTCCTTAAAGAACTAAGAGAGGTGGTGGCTGAACCTCTGGCAATCCTGTTTAGCCAATCACTGGAAACAGGGGAAGTGCCCAAAGACTGGAGGACAGCAGATGTAGTCCCCTTATACAAAAGTGAGAACAAAGAGGAAGCGGGGAACTACAAACCAGTCAGCCTCACCTTGATAGTGGGGAAGATCATGGAAGCAATACTGAAGGAGAGATTGGTGGAACATCTGGTTGTCAAAGGACTACAGGACCCAAGGCAGCATGGTTTCACCAAGGGGAGGTCATGTCAGACCAACCTCGTTGAATTTTTCAACTGGGTGACTAGGGAGATGGATCAGAGGAGGGCAATGGACATGGCCTATCTGGACTTCAGCAAGGCCTTTGACATGGTGCCACATAGAAGACTATTATGCAAACTGGGGAATATGGGTGTGGGCAGGACAGTAGTGTGGTGGGTAGGTAACTGGCTGGGTGGCAGGACACAGAGGGTGGTGGTAAATGGCTGTCACTCCACAGAGGAAAGAGTGACCAGTGGGGTACCACAGGGATCAGTGTTGGGAATGGTCATATTCAACATCTTCATCAGTGACATTGCGTAGGACCTAGAAGGCAGAATTTCCCTGTTCGCTGATGACACAAAGCTCTGTAACAGAGTAGACGCACCAGAGGGTATAGACAGAATGAGAAGGGACCTGCAAAAACTTGAAGAATGGTCAGGGGTTTGGCAGTTGAAATTCAATGCAAAGAGGTGCAAGATAATGCTTATGGAGCACAAAAACCCTGGCACAATATATTAGTTGGGGAGGGAGGATATAGCATGCACCAAGCAGGAAAGGAATCTTGAGGTTATCATCTCTGATGACTTCAAGGTAGGGAAACAGTGTGACAATGCAGCAGGTAAAGCAAATAGGATGCTGGGATGCATAGGCAGGGGCATCACCAGCAGGAAAAGGGAGGTCATAATTCCACTATACAAGACACTAGTGAGGCCCCACCAGGAGTACAGTGTACAGTTCTGGAGACCTTACGTAAGGACATAGACAAGGTAGAGAAGGTTCAGAGGAGGGCAACAAAGATGGTACATGGATTGCATCACAAGTCCTATGAGGACAGGTTGAAGAAATTGAATATGTACTCCCTGGAGGAGAGGGGGGAGAGAGAGGGGATATAATAGACATACAAGTATCTTACAGGGAGGAACAGGGTGCAGGAATACACTATTTTTAAGTGAAAAAGATGTTCCAGGACTGGAGGGCATGGGATGAAGTTAGAGGGAGGACAATTCAGAGGAAATGTGAGGAAGAATTTCTTCATAGAATGGATGGTGGACAAGTAGAACACCCTGCCAGAGGAAGTGGTGGGGGCTGAAACAATCACGGGATTTAAGAATGCATGGGATAGACATAAAGGAATTCTGGAGGTCAGAGTTAAGGGGCAACAGACTTCTAGGAAAACATAAAGTGAACTTACAAGCACAAATCGGCAGACTGGGTGGGCCATAGGCCCTTATCTGCTGACATTGTCTATGTATCTATGTATCTATATAGGCTAGCGAAGTAAGCTAAAACTACAGGTTAGATGCAAGATTATATAGGCTAGCAAACTGTACTACATACTAGAGGAAGACAACAGTACAGGATGGGTTGTAGAAATACAAATGTTATGGGGAATTATACATGGAGCTTACAATGAGATTTGGCATTAGTAGCAGCCACAGAGCAGAGGGATGTGGGGGAGTAGGGATTTGTGCAGCATGGCATGCAAACTGACACCAACTACAACACCCTCCCATTATGGCCCACATGTCAGGGACCCCTACAATGGAGCTGCATTGAAATTAGGCTAGGTCCCACCATCTCTGCAGTCCAATTGGTTGCAACAGAAGTTCAGGAATGAATTTTAGCGAAGACAAATGTCGTGTAATGCACTTTGGTAGACAAAATCCAAAGAAAGAATATAATTTGGGCAATCACATCCTAAGCAGTGAAGAGCAGGAAAGAGGTCTAGGGGTTATTATATAGCCTAATCTGTCATTTTCAATTAACAACAAACAAATTAGTAATAAAGCGCTTAGGATTCTAGGTACCATAAAAAAATTGTGGTACTGTAGGCATAGAGATGTTATCATGCCCTTGTATAGATCTTTGGTAGGACCATACTTGGATTATTGCTCTCAGTTTTGGGCACCCACTCTAAAGAGACAAATCCAAACATTAAAAAAGTACAAAGGAGATTCACTAAGTGCACACATAGTCTAGAGGGGCAGGATTGTAAAACAAGACTGGATTTTCTAGGGTTATATAGTTTGGAAAAATGGAGAAATAGAGGTGATTTATTACTACTTTACAATATACATAGAGACAAAAAACTGTGTGCAGAAATGGGATTAGTGTTCAAAGATTGTACTCAAAATATTACAGGCCACTCGCTACCTGCAGCTACAAGGGAGAAGGTATAGAACGAATATCAGGGGATCATATTTTACACAGAGAGTGGTTAGTTAGTGGAATGCTTTGCCAAGTGAAATTGTCCAAGCAAAGGACATTGATAGTTTTAAAAGGCTATTAGATAGTTACATGTGGAAGGTATCCGAGCAATCTACTGAGCAGTGGGGAATAGGCATGAAGGATCACTTAAGTCTGTTCCTGTTCCTGTATTTATTGTTAGGTTTAAAAATTTTTGTATTGATTTGTATTTATATGTGAATTTATATTTTTCTTTTAAAATATGTTTGTTTAAATGCTTGTATGGCGCCCAGAGCCTCCGGGATTGGGCGTCTTTTAAATAAATTTTGCCTTGCCTTGCCTTGCCTTCCTGATTAACCTTATTAGTCTTAGTAACAGAGAAGTCATGCAGTCTAATTAGCTGCTGCAGCTGCACGTGATCAGACTACACTCTGGGGTCAATGAATGGTATCCTGTGCTGTGGGGAAGGGTGGATGGGGCTGTTGGTAAGCTCAGGACAGCCCTCCAGTCACTGTCTGGGTAACAGTAAAGTTCTGAATGTGAACTGGTCTGCTGGAGCAGCAGCAGTGTTTCCACTTGCGATGCCGATGCCATGGGTTTGGGAATGGACCGAAGGAGATGGAAGGCTGGCTGGGGAAAGAGAATTGAGAGTCCCATAGACTGCTCTCCTGCTCTGGGGGGAGGGTGGGTTAGCATCTGGCATGTGACTGACCTCTGGCAGTGAATGTTTGTGTTTAAACACCCTACGTCATTGCATGTCACGCCTCCCATGAGGGAAAAATTGCAAAAAATGCTGGATGCCAAATGATGCCCCACCTCATGAGTCCTACACCACCGCCTGTGGCACTCAGCTGGTGACCTGCAGCCTCGCCCTGGGAGGTAAGCTAGGGAGGAACACCAACAGAGGTGTCTGCTGGGAACCGAGCTTCAGCTCCACTGGGACGTGCCTACTCCATGGCTCCACCCTGGGGGGCAAGCCTGGGAGGAACACCACTGGAAGGTAAGTCCCAGGAGGGTGAGTTCTGGGTTTGGGGTGGGTGGAGGCTAAGCTAATCTGAGTTGTGGTCCAGCACACAAAAAAATGTTCTGAATGTGATACTTTCCCAATTAACAAGAGGGGTATTTGCACTAAATGGATTTGTATGAATTAAAGAAGAAATGTCTTCATACTTACCACAATTTCCTTTTCTGTTAGCTCCTACATTGTCAGTAGGTAGTCATTAAAAATGGGTGATGAGCACCCCTACTAGGGGAAATGGCACAGCTCAAAAGCCTGAATAAGCCTAGACTGTTGGGCATATGAACATTCTGGACAGCAGCAACCCTCCAGTCACTAGTGTCCACGCAGTGCCTCTAAACATGGAAAAAATGTCATACCAGTCTACAACACAAGAGTACTCAAATCAGCTGTCTACACAAATCAGGCTTTAGACAAAATAAAATACAATAAACAGTTGCCTACCTGTTCAGATGATGGAGGTAAGGGATCAAGGCGCATCTTCCAATTCTCTAACTCCTGTAAGGTCCTGCATCATTGAATCAACTAGTACAGACGTCCAAAGAATTAATGTAAACAACGATCACAGGGAAAAATACTGCATACAGTGTAAGTACTCACCTGAAACAAAGTAGGCACCCTTGGTTAACACCAATTCGATCCTGTTAAATCTGCATAAAAGCAACCAACATTGTAATGTGGAACTGCTCTCTTTTTTTTTTGTTTACATATCTATATAAATGCAAGCACAGCAGGCAGACAGTAGAGGAATGTCCAAATAGATTCACAATCAAAGTTTATAACAGAACAATGGACATCCCAGCTCTAGCATACCAGACAATATTCTCCTGCAGGAGCAAAGCTTCCGGGTGGGTCCCATTGACGATGTAAGAGCTAACAGGAAAGGAAATTACGGTAAGTATGAAGAAATTTCTTCTTTCTGTAGTGCTCCACGTTGTCATTGGGTAGTCATTACAAATGGGTTCTAAAAAGCATTACCCATGAAAAAAAACGGGTAGGGGAGAATATCGTTCCATATGTCAACCACATATGAGAAATGAATTTACTTGCTAACTTCCATCTGCAGAATTCTGCAACTGAAGGTCACATAAGCAGAACTTTGAAATTCCAATTTGTAGTGCTTAGTGAAAGTATGAATGGAGGATCACATAGCTCACTTGCACAATTCTAAAACGGATGCCTCACCTCTCTCTGCCCAGGAGGTGACCATAGCCCTGGTGGAATGAGCCATGCTGAGGGCTAGAGGCCTCTTTTTTTTCTGCAACATAAGCCTTGGCAATGCAGGCTTTCAGGTATCCCGTGAGGTGGGACCATGGGGAGGGGCAGCGTCCATAACAGCTACTCATTCCTGGCGCAATCCCTCACAGCGATGGGAGGGTAGGGTGACTGGATGAGGGGATGGGCGAACTTGGTGACAGGATGTCGCTATGTGTAAGCACGCAGGGGGGCAAGCACGGTGAGTGTGGCCTGTGAGGGGGCAGAGGAGCTCTGGGGTGTGGTGCTCTGGTGGAATGCTGAGCTGCGTTGTGGCATCGAGGGTTGGCTTGTGGTCGGGGTGGGTGAGGTACCAGGTTTGGGTCTGGGTGCTGGTGTGATTTTATTGCGCCCAGCCCAAACCTTCATTTTTTAATGCTTTCACCCCCCCCAATATGCACCCCCCTGGAGCTGAGAATCCTTTAGTAGGTGGGTGTGAGGGGTGAAGTCCCTGCATGGGGAGGGGTGGGGGGCACTGCCCCCCCTCACAGAAAACATTAAAATACATGTCCTGGTTCCATTGTCCTGTGCACCGAGGGTGTCAGAGTGCTGAAAATGTTTTCGGCACTCTGACTGCGTGATAACAGTGATCACCTTTAGGCTTTTGCTCTTATCACATAGAACCAGGCTTTCACCCACCTACCCAGGGTGACCTTGGAGGCTTTTCATCCCTGCTTGGTCACTCCAAAAAGAATGAACATCCTATCCAACTTCCAGAAGTCGGCAGTCCTTCTAAGGTATATCCTAACGGCATGTCGCAAATCTAACTTGTGCAGCTCATTTGGGCAAGAAGGTTGTGGACAGAAAGATAGGAGAAAGATTTCCTGGTTCACATGGAAGGCTATGGGGAGCTTCATAAAGAAAGGCAGGACTGTTCTGAGCACCACCCTGTTCTTATGGATGACAAGGTATGGTTCTTTGTGGGACAAAGCCTGGAGCTCACCAGTCCTCCTGGCTGAGCACATGGCAACTAAAAAACACACCTTGTAAGACAGCACATCAAACAGTACCAACGAAAGTGGTTCAAAAGGTGCCTTGCAAAGAGAATTCAGAACCAGATTCAGATCCCTTGGAGGGATAGGGGATCAGAACAGAGGTTGACGCCTGCTGACAACCCGCAGAAAACTAATACCCTCCTGGTTGCTCTCTAGGGATAACCCCAAGAAGGCTTCAAGGTCTGACATCTCACCTCTCAGGGTGCTCTAGGCCAAACCTTTTTCCACTCCATCCTGCAGGAAATCCAAAATCTGCAGAACTGTGGATTTAGAAGGCCATATATTCTTTTCCTTGGCCAAAATGAAAAGTGGTCCATATGCAAGAAGAAGCTACGGATGTGCAATTCTTCCTGGCAGCCATCAGGGTGTCCACCACCTTCTGAGAGAAATCCTGTTTTAGGAGTCTCCTTTTCTTAGGAGCCAGGCTTTGAACTGTATCAGTCCTGAATTTGGATGCACAATGGGGCCTTGTGAGAGAAGATCCCCCTACATGGGAAGGTGAAATGGACTGCATTGAGCTAGGTTCACTAAGTCCAAGAACCACGGTCTTCTGGGCCACTACAGAGCAATTAGATAAAAAACTTCCTCTTGAGTGCCTTATTTTGTGTATGACCATGGGGAGGAGTGGCAGAAGAGAGAAGGCATATGCTCTGCTGAAATTCCATGCTTGTGACAGGGCGTCCACTGCCACCACCTGTGGGCACTGGTAGAAGCTGAGGAGTTGTTGAACTTGAGCATTCTGACTGGAGGCAAGCATGTCTATCTGAGGATGACTGAACCTTTGACACAGAAGTTTGAACACCTCAGGATTCAACATCCACTCCCCTAGATGGACATTTTTGTGGCTTAGCCAGTTGGCTTGAATGTTCAACTCCCCCACCAAGTTAACTGCTGTGAGAGAGAGAGAGAGAGAGAGAGAGAGAGAGAGAGAGACAGTAGATTCTCTTCTGCCCTCAACTGGAGATTGGTGGTTTCTTTTAGCATTTCCCTGCTCTTTGTGCCCCTTTGATTGTTTATGTATGCCACCATGACAGCATTGTCTGACCTTATCTTCATGGCTTTTGACTGCACCTGACTTTAAAAATGAAGGAGAGTGAGGCGCACAGCCCTCATCTCCAGAACATATGTGTAGGTACTGTTCCTGTGCTGACCAAGTCCGCTGAATGGGAATGTGGTCCAGGACTGCCCCCCCCAACCTGACAGGCTGGCATCGGATGTCAGAATCAACTCTGGGGGAACTTCCAAGGGAGGCTTATTGCTCAGATTCTCAAACTCATCCACCAACTCAGAGACTGATGCAGGAGAGATGAAATTGGGATCCTGGCCTAATAATCCTCTGACGTTGGATCCCAGGCTGACAGGAACTCAATCTATAGGGGCTGCATGTGAAGATGAGCCCATGGAACTATTTCTATCATTGCTGTCATGAGGCCCAGAATCCACAGAAGGCTGTGAGCTGAAGCTGACTTTTGGCTCCTCAGCCACTGAACCTCTCTCAGCAGAGTCTCCTTCCTGGCTGGCAAGAGGAAGACCTTCCTCTTGTCCATTCTGAACACTGCTCCTAGGTGCTCAGGTCTGTGATGGCTCAAGAGAGCAAGACCAACTCTATATGCTTAAGTGTTTCCATAGCAGTACTCTTGCATGTTAGGCATACCTTGCTCAGTCACCAGCTCATTTTAATGAACAATTATCTACAAACATAAAATACAATATTATTATATTGACAATTATGTTTAATGTTAGTGTACCTGCCAAATGTGGTTACTAAAGCTGCGTCACTCCTAGGAGAATTTCACAGCAAAGGTGCTTGTATCTCATGTTTGCTTGGTGTATTGGTAAGTCAGATATTGTTTTTTTAACATCTTCTTAGTCTTGCTCTGAACTTTGGAGAGGTCTGTCATGCTTCTTTACGCAACGCAAATATTGCTTGATATAGTGATTTGCACATAGCTATAATTTTTAAATGGGACATGTTTTACTTGTTTTGATATATTTCCTGTGGGTATAAATAGCCTATGTATAGGCACTTCAATTAAATAAGATTACTCTGTTTTTAGAAATTGCCTGGTTATTGACACCACCATGGAAAAAGTACATGTTAGATTGTTGTTAACATTTGAGGGATTAGTCCTTTTGGTTGCTGGAGCATTTCATGTTCATATTGTGACATATAAACAAAATGGATTAACTGAGTTATTCTGCTTTCCTAATCTTCTGGTTATGTTTTGTAATGTAACTGATGATGGTTTGACTATCTTGGGATGTTTGCTTAAACAAGCTGTAGTCAACTTGGGAAGTGTATATTATATTAAAAGGGCAAAACTCCCATGCAGGGTTTTATAGAACAGGTACATTTTCTCCCATGATTACCAGATTTCTACTATTTATATCCGGGGATGTGGAGCCCAGTCCTGGGCCTACTGATTTTACACATGGCAATGTTCACTATTGGAGCTTAGCTGGGCTGAGACTTGCTCATTATAGCATTAGGAGTTTCTTCAATAAAAAGCTGAAGTAGAGGCCTGGATCGGATTCCACAAACCAGATGTGCTCAGTATAACTAAGACTTGGTTAAAACCCACAATTTCTGATGGTTTATGTTTCATAGAGGGTTATAATGTATTTAGGAAAGATAGGATTGGCAAAAAGGTGGGGGGATAATGTTTTTTTTTCTTAAAGAGAAGTTTGAAGTAGTGTCTATAGATGCTGCTTTCCAACATTCCACTACTTGTGAATGGTTACATTTAGAATTGCAATTAGCCACGTGTTTTAAGTTAGGGCTTTGCACAGTGTATAACCCCCTAAAGCTGGTAAAAAGGGTTTAGCTGGGTTCTTAGACTATTTTCAGCAATTTGTTTTAATTAAGCATATTCTGGGGAGTCACGTGATGCAGAGCGCGGAGTAGCTGCTTTCCCCGCGAGCTCCGGCTACCCGTTCTCGTTTTGGTCTCTTTTCCCCAATTTGAGAATCTCAAAGTACTCACTTTGTCTTGCATTGGAGAGATAAACACATATTTATACCTCGCATGGAGGCAGAAATGAGAAACACGCCATCAAAACATACACCTCCGGCGAACCCGGAGAAGGCTGCTAAGAAATCCAAGGCCTCGGCATCTCAGTTGGTGCAGGGCTCCGGTGAGGGAAGCTCGGCGGACAAGCCCCTTACTTTATCTAGATTTCTCGAAGAATTTCGTCCATTCAAAGCCAATATGAATGACATGGCGAGTGAGATAAAGAATATTACTACAGCATTAGAGGATTTGACCCGGAAAGCTGCTGATAATGAAGCGAGAATCAAATCCCTAGAAGGGAATAAAGAGCGATTGGATTCGGCCCTGACCTTATTGAAGCATAAAATCAGCAAGATGGAACTGAAACTCGAGGATTTGGAAGGCAGAAGTCGCAGAAATAATGTGGTAGTCATCGGGCTACCTGAAAAAGCGGAGGGTCCAGATGCTATTAAATTTACTCAGAAGTTGGTGGAAAAAGTGGCTGGACCCTCTCCATTCAGGTCCACTTACACTATTGAAAGGGATCATCGACCTTTACGCCCTTTACCCCCTCCTAACGGGCCACCAAGGACTTTCATTTTTCGATTTCTGAATTTTCAGGAACATCAGCTCTTTATTGCGAAGGCCAAGGACAGTAAATAACTGTATTGGGAGGGTACTAAATTCAGAGTGGCGCAAGACCTCCCATTTTCAGTCAGGCAGAAAAGGGCGGCTTTCCATCCTTTGGTTAAAAGGCTGATATCAAATTCCAAATGGTCTACCCCGCGAAGCTTCAGGTTTTTATCCGGGATGAATGGAAAGCATTTGATTCTCTTGAATCCGCTACATCTGCATTGCAGGCGGCCTACCCTATCTTATTCAAGGTTCCCTGAATGGTCGGCAGAGAAGAAGGAGTGTTTGACCAATTTAAAGAAGCATCTGGGACTTTGTCTCTGGGACTATGGCTTTGGACTATTATTAATGCATCATGTCTCCTTCTATGCGCTTTAAACGTTATGGTTCTTTTGGGCTGTCTGCCCCGGACACTATGTTATGGCTTTTGGTGATGCCACGGGATTTGCATCGTGGCCTTTTATTTTAGTTTGTTCTGCGTTAATCTGGACATTGCTTTAGACCCCACTTATGTTGGTGTTATATACAATTCTGAAAATAGGGGTCTGCCTGATGTTTTATATACTGGCCACAAGAGGGTGCCAGTGAGCCGTATAATTTTTATTACCTCGGGAAGGAGCATGTATTTTCTTATCTAATCTAGATTGGGTCTTTATATTTCAATGTTTTTTGGTGGAGTTATAGGCAATGGGGGTTTTCCCCAGACGGAGTATCTCTCCTTTTCCGCATACAAGGGTATGGTGTATATCTTTTATATGGGAGCAAATCTTGATAGATTGTTCACAGGTTCCTTTGCCTCTCCCTTTTCTTGTTTTCCCTTTCCTCTGCTGTACTAACCAGGGAAATCAAGTAATCAGACTCTGGTATTGGGGTATTATTTTATCTGAAAGCCAAGTTATTGGATTTACTAATTGATGGGCTAACTTAATATTGGCTTGTTTTGTAAGGCCTGAGGGACAGGTGGGGGAGGCTGGGGAGTGTGCTGAGTGTCCTGTTGTCATGGGCCATGAGGATAGAAAGGTTTGGGGGGGGGGATGGAGGAATTCTCGGTTTTCTTCTGGGATTGGTACGGGGACGGTTGGTATTTGGGGGTTTCAAAGGGTGGGAATCTAAACTCCGAGGCACTACGAGGGGTAGATTACTGGGTGTTAGGTCTAGAGATTTTTTCTTTTTATATCGTAATAGGGTGCTCATGTTATATTCTGGTTCTTGTCAATAAAAATGGGGACTGACATATTGGTTAAATTCCTTACTTGGAATGTCAAGGGGCTGACTCAAAGCCAAACAGTATAGGATTCTGAAACATATTGAAGTTTTCAAGGCAAAGTTGTGTTTTACAGGAAACACATTTACTTCAACTGGAGGCCAGTGCCATGAGAAGACTACAAATTGGGGAGGTTTTTTCCTCTCAGGGTAGTACACAGAGTAGAGGTGTAATGTTATTAGTACATAGATCAATACCCTTTACCCCAATACAAGTGGTTCAGGATAAGGAGGGCAGATATGTTTTAGTTAAAGGGAAGTTGCAGAATACTGAAATTTTGATTGGCTCGGTATACAGTCCCAATGTGGACAGTCAGGATTTTCTGGTAAACCTGTTGAAGGCTCTCTTACCATTTAACCAGCTCCATATGATTCTGGGTGGAGACTTTAATTTAACTTTGGATCCCTTGATGGATAGATCCGTCAGATCTCATATATACCACACTCCCGCTTCCCAAGCTATGGGGGAACTGCTAGATCGGCTGGGATTAGCTAATTTCTGGAGAGTCCTCCACCCAAAGTCTAGGGAATACACCTTCATTTCCCCAGTCCATGGGACTGCGTCTCGTCTCGATTATGTATTCCTTTCCCGATCTCTTCTCAGAGGGGTTCTTGACTTGGATATAGTAGCAGGCCCTATTTCTGACCATGCAGCGCTGGCTGTAACTATCTCCTTTCCATCTCTCATGAAAAGAGGGAATAGGTGGAAGATGAACAATCAGATTTTAAGAGCACCCAAACTGGCTAAATTCATATCGAGCAGATAGAAAATTTACCCTAAACAACCTAGATGATAATGTCTGTCCAGACATTTTCTGAGAGCATTTAAAGCTTACCTAAGGGGAATACTAATTAGTTTAGCCGTTAAAAAGAAGAGAGAAAAGGAGCGTACCATGATTGACTTATTGACATGCATTAGGTCTTTAGAATCTAATATTTCCATGCATCCACGAGAGGAAGATAAGGAGGAGTTGGTTAAGGTGAGAGATGCTTATCTTAGAATTTTAGGAGAACAGGCAGAATTAGCTTTAATCAAGACCAGAGCCAATTATGTAGACCAAGGTGAAAAATCCGGGAAGCTCTTGGCTAGACGTATTGCACAACTTGAATCCTCTCGACTGATTGAGGGGATCCTATCTAAAGATGGAGGTTGTGTCAAGACTTCTCCGGATGAAATGGTTCAGGTCTTCCGTCAATACTTTGAAACTTTATATAGAGATATGGAGTTCCCACCCACTAGTTTACAGATCTCATCTTTCCTGGAAGGTTTGGACCTCCCTACATTGGATGAATCTGACCGGATATTTCTCACAGCGGATATAACCCAAGAGGAAATAGAGTTAGCCATTAGGAATCTTCCCGCAGATAAAACACGGGTCTAGACGGGTTTTCATCTAACTTCTATAAAAAATTCTCTCAGAAATTGGCTCCTGTGCTTCTTAGACTATTTCAGTATATTCTTTCCGGCCAGGAGGTGGATAGGTCATTTTCAGAGGCACTTATAGTTCTAATTCTTAAGTCGAATAGACCTCCTGTAGATCCGGCCAGTTATAGGCCCATTTCATTGTTAAATTATGATATAAAGATTCTGGCTAAACTGTTGGCAGATCGAATTAACAGAATATTACCTAAGTTAATAGGTAATGAACAAATGGGATTTATGAAGGGCAGGTCCTCGGCGATCATTTCAGGACACTGAGCATGTCTTCTCGGTCTCGAGAAGACCAACCTCCCGATGGCGCTGGTCTCCTTGGACGCCGAGAAGGCCTTTGATAGGGTTTATTGGGGATTTTTATTTGTGGCTATGAGGAAGTTTGGCTTCCCTGAAATGTTTTTAGACTGGGTCAGAGCACTCTACTCCAATCCTTCGGCTAGGGTCACTTGTAATGGGGCTATTTCTAATCCTTTTAAGTTATACGTTGGGACTAGACAGGGATGCCCTTTATCCCCCCTTCTATTTAATTTATATTTAGAGCCTCTTATAAGAAGTATAGTCTGTTGCAAAGAGATAGAAGGTATTAAAATATTGAGCCAATCCATAAAAGTTACTGCATATGCAGATGATCTCCTGGTCTATGTTTCTAGGCCTACTAAGTCCACTCCAAATTTGTTAAAATTAATAAATAATTTTAGTCTTGTAGCCAATTATAAATTAAATCAAGACAAAACGGTGGTTTATCCCCTTAATAATAAGCTATTTAAACAGGAAGTTACAGAACTAGGCTTAGGGTGGAATTCTGACTCTCTCAAATATTTGGGTCTCTCTTTGATGAGGAGTTCTATCTGGATGCGTCAATTAAATTTAGATTCTCTGGTTCACACCATTGAGTTAGATCTCAAAAGGTGGGCGCAACTCCCATTCTCACTTTGGGGGAGGATAAATATAATCAAAATGAATATATTCCCTAGACTTTTTTACCCTTTGAGTATGTTAAATATTTGGCTTCCTATATCGTGGTTTAAAAAGCTCCACGGCATGATAGCTGATTTTGTTTGGGGTTATAAAAGGCCAGAATAGCCTACCAAAAGATTAATGACCCCCAAGTCATTTGGCGGGTTAAGGTTACCCATTTGGCCTCTATTTTTGGTCAGCGCAGCTGGCAAAGTATGGCAGATGGGCCTTATAAAGACCCACGTCAACATCATGCTATGTTCCTTTATGGGTGAATTTAGAAATGAACCTTATTAAAAATTTCGTATTACCCCGAAGCTCTTTTTATTTAACTCCCAAAACACTTCCCCTTGCGAAAAATCCCCAATAGGGGTAGCGTTAAAAATTCATAATCAGCTTTGTGGCTTTATTAAATACGATCAAGTCAAAGACTGGGATCAGCCGATTTGGGGTAATCCACGGTTCTTGATGGGTAACAATACCATTAGATCTGACTGGTTGAAGCTGCGGATAGCTGCTCTCTCAGGGACCTTCTTAGCGAAGAAGGGGATTTAATTCCTGCTTTGGGAATGATAGATAGATTCAACCTAACTACTAAAGATATTTTCAAAATATATCAGCTTCGTCATGTGCTGCTTCAGAAGTTCGGGGGGGGATGGTGCAGCCCCCACGGGTTTCGTTCCTGACGGATATACGTCCATTGATAGGAATCCCACAGACAATTTCAAAGATTTATTCAGTTCTCTTCCATTGGGCCTACTCGGTAAATCTTGCCCCTTGTTCTTACTGGGCCACTGTATTTCCTGACATCACTTTAGATTGGACTGGGATTTGGCTTACATGTCACAGGTTTATTAGGCATGACCAACTGAGGCTTATACAGTTTAAAATATTACATAACATTTACTACTCCCCTCAGAAACTGACTGATCTGAATTTGTTAAAAGATCCTAAATGTTACAGATGTAATGCTGGTATAGGGGACCTCCTACATATTTTTTGGGAATGCCCTAAAGTTGCTCCCCTATGGTTAGAAATCAAGAGTAAGCTTGATCCCTTACTGGGTCTGGAAGATATGTTTAGACCTGAGGTTTGTCTGCTGGGGGATATGTCTGCTTTCCCAGTCAGGAATAGAAAATGTCACATGGCCTTGATCTCAGTCATAGTTAAGAAGTTAGTTCTCCGCCATTGGAAAGATAAGGTTGTACTTTCTTACTCTGAATGGTTATCAGAACTTCTCGTTTCTCTCAGGATTGAGAAAATGATAGCTACCCTGCATAATCAATTACCCCATTTGAGAAGATGGGCCCTGTTTTATGCTATCTATTCAGTGTGAACTCTGATTTCACCCTGTCTGGTGATAAAATGGTTCGTGTGCCTCGTAGGGGAGGGAGGGTGATAGATATGGGGGGCAGAGGTGGGAGTTTTGGGGTTTTATAGGTATCTTTAGGATTGGGGGGGTTTAGCAGAGAAAATGTTCTACCTTGTTTGTAATGAGATATTGTTATGTTTTATTCATATTCTGTAATGTTTTTCTCTCAGATATGCTGTCTCTGCTTAAAATTGAATAAAATGTTAATGGAAAAAAAAATAATTAAGCATATTCTGGTAATGGGGGATTTTCATTTAAATTGGGTGGGGGAGACTTATAAAGAACTTGAACTGATGATTTCTAATGCAGGGCTTACTCAATTGGTTTCAGATTTTACTCGGATGAACTATCGTAGTAATCAACACTTAGTGATTGATTGGATATTAACAAGGACAGCAGAAAAAGTAATAAAATGTGGAACATTTTCTGATAACATTAGCGATCACATGCCTATTTATTGTACTTGCAAACATCTTAAATTAAAAACGCCACCTAAAATTATTACTTATAGGAATTATGACAATTTTGATTGTAATGCCTTGCATGCCGAGTTAAGTATGATAGATTGGTAATTTTTGGATGTCATCCCTGGTCCCATTGCAGCTGTGGATTTCTTTTTAAGCACATTGTTAGATATACAAGAAAAATACTTCCCCCTAATGAAAAGAAGGGTAAAAGGCAAAAACAATAAATGGATTACATCTGAGTTGTTTAAATTAATGAGGGAAAGAGGCAATGGAAAATTTATAAGAATACTCACAATGAGGCTCTAAATAATTACCGTGTGCTTAGAAATAAATGCGAATTACTTGTACGCAAAAACAAATCTGACTATTTTTAAAGACAACAAATTTAATTCTTTAGGCAATTCAAAAAAATTATGGGGATCAATTAAAAAGTTGACAGATCCAGTACAATATATAGGTGTTGGGACTATTAATTTAAATGGTGTTGCAATAACTAATTCTAAAGAGATCTGTAATCTCTTCTTGAAAAAATGTACTGATTTTTCTAATTATTTAACTAGTTTCAGTTCATCTTGCACTTTAAATAGTACAGTATTTGATCTTCCACATGACTCTAATCATTCTTTTTATTCGTATCATTAGACCGCAGCAAGTATTTAAACTCTTAAGACAAATGTCTATTAAGAAAAGTGTGGGATTTGACAGTCTTGAAGCCTGGTTCATAAGACTTATTTCTAATTTCAAATACAGGGTCTTTAACACAAATTTATAATTTATATTTGATCACTGGAGAATTTCCTGAAGTTTGGAAGCAAACAATTATTAAGCCTATACCTAAATCTGGCCTGTCTCATGATTTGGATTATTCTCTCCAATTTCTATTCTTTCCTCTTTAAGTAAAATTTTTGAAAAAAATAATTAATGGTCAATTGATTGAATATTTAGAGGCCAAAGGACTTTGCTCTCTGGAGCAGCATGGCTTTCAAAAGCTTTATAGTACTGGTACTGCACTGGCACATTTTACAGACCATACTTTAAGATCACTGGATATGGGAATGTTGACAGGTGCAGTATTTATCGATTTATCAAAGGCTTTCGATCTGGTTAATCATGCCATGCTGCTCCTGAGATTGAAGGACTTTGGACTGATGGATAGGTCTTGCAAATGGTTTCAAAGTTATTTAACTAACCATCCTATACAAGTAAATCAGGGAGGGACTGATTCATTGACATGTGTGCTTCAACAGGGAGTCCCACGGGGTCCATATTGGGACCCCTGTTGTTCTCCCTATTTATCAATCCTATCTCTAAGGTTTCTAATACCCCTAGAACACTGCATTATGCAGATAATATTATTTTGTTTACTAGTTCTGCAAAAGTGGCTGAAATAAATGTCTCCATAAATCAAGATTTCACTGTGTTAAATAAGTGGTTGTTGAAACATTATTTACTATTAAACACTAAAAATCACAATGTATTTTATTTGGTTCTACACCTAAATTGAGTAACGCTAAACCTTTATTAATTTACAATTTGGCGTGGAATTTGATACAACAGGTTTCAGAAACTAAATATCTTGGGGTATTACTTGATCCTCATCTTACTAATTTGACATATATTAGGGAGACAGTAAAGTGTGTGAATCAAAAAATTGGTGCCTTGTATCAAATTAAAGATTGTTTAACAAGAGAAGCTAGGGGAACCATATCTAAAAGTGTGTTATTGTCCACATTGTATTATAACTCATTTTTGCTCACAAAATTAATGAAAAAGGACTTGGATCAAGTCAACTGAACTTTTAACTCTACCTGTAGATTTATTTTGGCTAAACCATTTACGACACATCATTGAACTTTATACGATGCCCTTGGTTGGTTGCCTCCCAGGTTGACTTATCATTACAACCTGGGTTGCATGATTAATAGTGCACTTGTTCAAGGTCATAAATCTTCTTTGTCTGGTTTATTAAAAATTAAGGATGAACCTAGATGCTTCGCTCCTCCAATGTATCATATTTGTTATTGCCTAGTTTTTCTACTTGCATGGGAGAGAAGGCTTTTTCTGTACAATGTTCAAATTTTTGGAACTCCTTGCTACTAGCTGTGTAAATGTCCCTGTACATGAAATATTTAAGAAAATGTTGTACTGCCACTTGCAATCTCTTGCTTTGTGTAATTGTTTTTAGACACGTGCATTTACATTTGTATTGTTTTATACTGTATATGTGCTTGTATTTTGTGCGTATCATCTTAGTGTCCATGCTTTGTTTGAAGCTCCAGGTCAATCCAGAAAATGGGCCTTGGCCCAGTGTTCTTATACAGTAAATAAAGTGAATTTAATTGAATTTTCACCTTCTGCCTTCTATGCCATTAAAGAGCATGTGTTTACTTCTAATGAATAGGCACTTTTATGTTGTTATTTCAACATGTTACTAATTACTTTCTGCCTTTATAATAAAATATTCTGCATTTATAATAAAATATCTGTTTGTGCAATGAATCGTTGGAGGTTACTTTTACTTTCAAACTGCTAGTAAAAGGAATTCTATAGAATTCTGGTATTTTAAGAACATCCAAACTGCTTAAGAAACCAGTGTACTGTATTTCAATGAGGCAAGTGTGGTTACTTACTATAACAGTTGATCTTTGAAAGAATCCCCTCATTGTTGAACCACATCATTGAAACTGTGACTTGCTGGCATCAGGACCACTCAGAATGTTTGCCAACCTGGGTCACCCACACTGATGTATGTTGATGCTGCCTATATGGGTCTGGTACATTTTTTTGACATGTAAATCACCCACGCTTATTATCCCATTGCTGAAATTCCAACTTCAACTACACCATCTGGCTATATTTACCAACAGTCGAAATTCTGGCAATAGAGCTGCATGTTGCTGTATAACAGGCTGTCACAAGTATTTTAAAATAACTTTGCAAATGCACAGTTGTTGTCTGTTGCAAGCCTGTTGCTAGCTAGAGTTCACTGACACTCCGGCAGTTTCGTTCGTGTGTGTGTGTTTCTCTCGCTACCCTCTCTCACTACCCAGCTCCATGCTCCCATCCTGCACAGTTATAGCCTGTAGTTTTGTTTTCTAATATAAAAACCAATGTGTCTCTCTTGCTATCTATTTGCTATGCATTTGGTTTGCTTCAATATTTGCTCTTGTCGGGATTTCGTGTGTCAGCGATTATTTTGACAGGATCGCACACCTGACAGGATGTCAGAGTTGGGCAAATTTATGCTGGGCATACAAGTGCCAGGAAATCATACAGATCCCTGCCTATATAACATGAATGGCCCCATCATTCCTAAGTTCCCCACCAGAAACAAGCTCGGAGTATTATCGAATTGGTAGGGACTGGGAAAACCAGAACCAAAACCAGGCATATAGGAGATGGGATGGAACGGGATAATGTAGCCCTAATAGGGCAAACAAAGAGTACAGGATGTACAAGATCAAGCAGGGCTTCCAGTAAATACCACCTAAAATAGAAAAGGGTATAGGTGGGAGGATGAACTGTGGCTCAATGGAGGAGATTCTCTAAAAAATCTGCTATTACGGTAAGCAACTGCACTATCTTATTTTTCAAGAACATCTCTTACCATGGAACCACACCCATGGAATGATTCTCAGTCAGTACAGCAGGCACTGTGGGAGGCAGGAAGGCTCAGTCTGACCAAAGTACAAAAGGCCTTACAAAACAGTGAGGACAAAGCCAGCACATCTACGAGAGAATGTCCAGACTACAGTGTATAGTGAATGTATGAACAGTACTCCAAGTGACTGTAGAGCAGATGTCAGCAGCTGACACAAGGGGCATTAAGCACAGTCTGCTCAACATCAGTGGCAAAGTCAGACACCCTTAACCAGGGGTAGTGCCAGAAGCAAAAGCCAGAAGCAGCAGGACAGGTGGAAGCATCACATGTGCTATAGACAGAATGCAAAAGATGCTTCCCAGAATTAAGGCATTGGGCAACAGTTTGCTGGACCTCCATTTTACTGGATTCATCAGGTAGCTTCTTGGCCTCGGCCAAGATGGATTTTCAGAGGCTGTTCTGGATATTTGATCATATAAGCCTGATGATTAGCAATCCTAAGGCCATGGGACATTGAGGCATAGGTTCACTTGCCTGGGACGAGGTGAGCTATCTCTTTCGGGCAGACTGGATGGGCTGAATGGTCCTTTTCTGCCAGCAGCATTCTATGATTCTATGATTACTGCCAATCTATGGGAATCTTTGTGAGGAGAAAGGGAAATTATGTGGCATATTGCTTTGGACACGTCATGGGCTGCCATAATAATCCCAGAATCAGTCTTAGGTTGAGATGAGTAGAAGGATTTAGCGGTCAGAGCTAGAAACTGCTAGTCTGCCTTGCAAGGCACAGCAAGGAGGACACTAGGTCTGCACCATCTAGCCATAGTGGCATCCTTCAGACCAGGGTATATGGGAGGAATAATCACTGTAGGCACCATAAGAACCTCCAGAAACTCATACAGGTTCCTTTTGGAGGAATTATTTTTCTAAGCAGAAAAGCCAAGGGAATCCTGTATCAATTTGAGGAGCATCTGAAATAAGGCACCCTTAGGTGGGGAATGTAGAGTATAAATCACATTTTTCTTATTATTGGACGAGAGAATAGAGCTGGAGCCAACGTCTTCAGCCAGCGGCAGGTACCCTTCTTTCTCATCATAGACTTTTTCCATATGCTGGAAGTCAGGATTATACTCCTCATCATCATCAGGGTGAGGAGGCTGTAAAGGCTTACTATTGGGAGCCAGCATTGATGACAACTGTTTAGATGAAGGGGCATTGGGTAGATGATGAGAGCCAAACCTGCAGCTCCCAAAGGCAGTGTTGACAACATCAACTGACTGACCTGAATCATCGACAGTGCTATGGGCATCAGTGGCAGGAACTGAGGCAGGAACTGCATGAACAAAAATGATATGGTTTGTAACACAGCATGCACATTGACAATACCCATATTAAGGGTTGATGAGAAACCCATCAACAGACTGAATCCTAATGGTGGTATTGGTTTGGATCTGCTATTAGCAGCAGAGCCAGTGGTAGACCCCAAACTTGATGTCTCAAAGGCAGTCAGGAGGAGTGTAGAACCTAAGGTTGCAGCTACAACCTGGGCCTGAGAGGTCTTACTTTTGTCTCCAGATTTTACAGGAGATCTGGAATAGACAAGATAATCCATTCACCAGTACTCTATGTTTCCCCTGATGAAAATGCCTCTCCTTTTCAGCAGATTTTTTTTCTTTTGGCTGCTTCTTTGGCTTCAGCATCCATGGTGTAGATTTCTTAGCCATCGATGAACCCCGTGTCAACTAGCTGGATGCTGAAAACAGATAGTCTGGAAGTGGGTAGGTGAAACCAGTGTTGAAGCCAGTGTCAAAAGCTATGCACTCTTGTGTCTAGTAACATCATCGAGGGAGATGGTAGGTTGAAGCAGTGCTACACTCTTCCCAACCAAAAACAGCATCCCTAACAGCATGGCCCACATACGTTAAGAGTGCCAACGATGGGTTTTTAGCTGCTGCAGTAACTCTGAGACTGGTGAGTTCAAAAAATGACAAGCCATAGCCAGGCAGTCACTTGATGATGGGGCTGTCAGATGAAACTGTACCATGCACTCCTGGCTCCAGTGCGACCTCCTCCCCATGTCCTGAGGGAACTGAGCAAGGTGATTAGGTCACAAATGAATGATTGCTGGCAGAATTGGAGGCATTTAGAAGAGAAACACAGGCTGCACTCAGTTCTATGAAAGCAGATGTTGTTCAGCACAAATGGGAAATGGGAAACCTCTCAATGGCAACCATGTGAATGTACAGACCACATGGGGGACCTGCTCCTACATTTACACCATTGCCAACAGCAGTTTGAAAACAAATGTGTGGACTTAGAAAGCTGACTTTGCAGAAAAAAATCTGTGAATCTACTGGGTACCAGAAGGTGAGGAGGGAACAGATATTCCTGTGTTTGTGAAGAAATGTTAAAATGGCCTTAACTTCACCACCTGACCTCTCCCTTGACATTGAGAGAATGCACAGGGTGTTAGGCCTAAAACCTGGCCTGGCTGACAGACTTAGGTTGAGCGTCATGAATTTTTTAAACTTTCAATTCAAAGAACAAGTCTTATTGTAAGCCTAGCTATAGAGGAAGGTGATGAGGGGGACAAACACATTTTTTTAATGTTTTTGCACCAGTGGTACAGCAGAAATGCTGGGCATATGCCCCACACCTCCAAGCCCTCCAGAAATCGGGACTAAAATTTCAGACTCCTTATCCTGCCAGGCTTTCTGTGTCATTTCCAGAGGGGGATATTCTGTATCACATGCCAGATTAAGCAAAGCAGAATTTAACACGTAAAGGCCTGGAATTACCTAAGGCACCCAGGATCACAAATTGGCCAGGGAGTCCTCATGGTAGGTGACAGCCAGGAGGATTGGGTGATCCACAGTATCGAGATGAGGGTACTGATACAATGCCACAACACTCCCAAGCTACTGCAAACACCATCAAAGAGCTTTCAAAGCAATTCCAGAGACAACCTAAATAACTGCACATGCATTTGAGATTACAACATTGGCTTTGGATTAGTGACTGGTGGAATTTCATGCTCACAGAGTTTCCTCTTTGCACCTGATAAACTGTGGCAGTAGGTGGATGGATCAGCCATTGGATGCCAACTATTCATGCAGGTAAGGGGTTGGGGAGCTTGCTTGGCTCATGGGGGGTTTGCCTTCTGGGTGTGGGGTGATGCCACAGTTTTTCTTAATAATGTACTGGAGTTTATGTAGTGTAATGCTTGGGTTATGGGGGGGTGGACAGAAAGGCCACTGATATGGAGTTGCAGCCAGACAGGCTCACAGCCTTAAACAGGGCACTGGGTAATCAATAGCATCACAAAGTGACAGTGGAAGCATAGCTTCCAGCTGTGGGTGGACCAGGTATGTATTCCCCTATTATCGGATAGCAATAAAGCACAGCATAGGTCCCTGGGGCCATGTGGCTTGATACTTCAGCAGTGGGGCTGGCAGGTGGTGCCATCCTAGGTGCCTTCACAGAGGACAATCTGTATAGCTCATGGGAGTACACCCTCACACTATAAGGTTCAATTTCCAGGCTTCCGCCAAAGGCCTGCCCCTATGGAGATGGTACGGTACCGCCCTTTAAGGGGGTTTGACTCCAGATGGCCTGGTCGCGGTGCTAGAACTATTGGGTCTACTGAATGCAAGCAGTGATCCAGATACCCTGGTACAGGTCTGTAATAGGGCTATGTCTGAGGCTCTGGATTCAGTCGCTCCTGTCTGGGTTCATCCCCTCACCCAGCACCCTCAGTCCCCTTGGTTTGATGAGACTTTGAGGGAGCTGAGGAGAGAGGGACAAAGGATGGAGCGTCACTGGTGGAAATCGGGCCTTGAAGCCAACAGACTTAGCTTGATGGCCCATCACAAGGACTATCAACTGGCTATCTCCTATAAGAAGGCAGAGTTCCTGTCCAGGGAGAGTGCCACTGCACAGAATCAACCAGCTCAGCTCTTTCAGACTCTGGACAGACTGTGCAATCCAGCCTGACTGCAGACTCAGAGAGCATTGTCACGAGAAATGTAATGAATTTGCTCAATTCTTTGTGGATAAGGTTGCCTGCATCAGGTCCGAGATCTGTGCAGCTCACTCCAGTGGGGATAGCGGTGTTCGGTGGGAGGTTGCAGCTCCATGGTTTGTCTGGTTTGACTTCAGCCAGCCGGCAATCGAGGATGTCATGGGGATCATCCAGAGCTTGCAGCCAACCTGCTGTAGTTTGGACCTGGGCCCAACACACCTCCTTGTGGGATGCATTGAGGTCATTGGCCCAGTCCTAGCTGAGATTGTCTGGTGTTTGTTAGAGTCAGGTGTGTTTCCGGACATCCTGAACGAGGTAGTGGTGACACCCCTCCTTAAGAAACCCTCTCTCGACCCAGACTGTCTTGTTAACTACAGACCCATCTCTAACTTTCCCTTTGTGGGTAAGGTTATTGAGAAGGTGGTTGAGCTGCAGCTGGAGGATCACCTTACCATCCATGACATCTACGATCCTCTCCAGTCTGGATTTTGGAAAAGGCATAGCACTGTGATGGCCCTTGTTCAGGTCCTCAAT
Source organism: Neoceratodus forsteri (assembly GCA_016271365.2). Classification (NCBI taxonomy): domain Eukaryota; kingdom Metazoa; phylum Chordata; order Ceratodontiformes; family Ceratodontidae; genus Neoceratodus; species Neoceratodus forsteri. The sequence continues at coordinate 443,652,305 of CM028136.1, read as the reverse complement.
GATCTCCTAATAGCGAGAGATCAGAAGAGCCATTCCATTTTTGTCCTTTTTGACCTCTCCATGACTTTTGACACCATGGACCATGGTGTGTTGCTCGACCACCTGTGACTGATGTGTGGACTGTCTCGTACGGTCCTCAGATGGTTTTAGTCCTTCCTCACCGACAGGTTTCAGAGGGTTGTTTTGGGGGTGTATTCCTCTGACAAGTTCTCTCTGTCGTGTGGGGTGCCACAGGGCTTGGTGCTATTACCCATGTCGTTCGTGGTGTATATGCTGCCGTTGGGAGACATTGTAAGGCAATATGGGCTGAGTTTTCACTGCTAAGCAGATGGCACTCAGCTCTACATGTCCTTTGTGCCTAAACAGGGGGCAGCTTTCTCGATTTTTAACAACTGCCTTTCTGAGATTCAAGACTGGATGAGTACTAACTGGCTGAAGTTAAACTCAGATAAGACCAAGGTTCTGGTTATGGACCCAGGTCGCCAGGTAGAGGGGTCACCGACAGGACAGCCATCTGGGCTTTGGCTTGGTGGCTGCCAGCTGATGGCCTCTGAATGGGTGCAAGATCTAGGCGTTATTCTTGATGAGGGACTGATGCTTAAATTCTAGTTGTCGTCCGTGGTCAAGATTGCCTTTTACCATATGAGGGACATCGCTCGGATCAAGCAACTAGTTCCGTCTGATGACCTTCCAACTCTGGTTCACATCTTTGTGACCTCTCACCTTGACTACTGTAATTCCCTATACCTAGGGCTATTGGGGGTTGATATGTGCCACTTGCAGCTAGTGCAGAATGCGGCAGCTAGGCTGTTGACTGGGCTACCTCAGGTTTGCCATGTCATACCTGTGCTATGCGACCTGCACTGGTTGCCTATTCAGTGGTGGATCACCTTCATGGTTGGCTTGGTGACCTATAAGGCCTCACACTGACAGGAGCCAAGCTATCTGCAAGAGCTTCTTCGCCCCTACCACCCCCTCCACCCACTCCATTCCTCTGAAGAGGGATTGCTAGAGATTCCCAAGGTTCATTTGATGACTTCTGTTGCCTGAGCATTTGAATTTGTAGCCCCTACTCTGTGGAATTCTCTACTTTGGCAGATAAGAGAATGTGTCATAGTGGAGAGCTTCAAATCTGCTTTGAAAATATATTTGTTCCATGTTACCTTTTTATGTGTAATTTTAATGCTATTTAATAATTGTAATAATTTTATTTTTATAGATTTTTAGCTGTTGTTTTATTACTTACTGTACTAGCACTATGGTCCTTGTGTGAGTAGTGCTATTTTATAAATAAAGTTGCTTACACATGGTCCTCGTCATATACAGTAAATCTAGCAACCTCCTGTTTAGACCTTGCACTGCAAAACTGAATGGAGCCTTGAACCAAAGTCTCCTTTGAGGATAGTCAGGTTTGACACTAGTAACAATAAATGTTAGGTGGCCCGGTTCTCACCTGCCTTGCCATGTTGGGTTGGTAAAATAGATCTCTCTTTGTGTCATCAATGGGTTGTGGGGTACTATTTCCCCTTCTTTCTTGCAATTTATGATATGGCAGTGCTGCCCTGACTTGGGGGGTGTACCCAAGGGTGGGACCCTTGCACCCACCCCTGCCATGGATGCTGTTGCTCTGAAATACCATCAATCTTTTGGATGCTGAAACCTTAAATTACTGAACTGATGGTTTTGAATTGTAGCTTCCCACCTGGCTTACTACAGGCTCATTAGGGGCAGTGCTTTAAATGTTCTAGATGGATTTGAATGCCTGCCATGCATGTGATGCACAATGGCAGATATGTGGAGATATCACAAGAGCTGATGCCCATCACTATACTGCACTTTGGAAAAGTATTCAGGTCCTTTTCATTCTTATTTAGACTATTTTGATTTACAATGACTGAGGGTCAGTGGCAGGGTGAGGGTGGTCATTCCTTTCACTCACTGATGAAATCAGATTCTACCAGGTTCTCCTGTATTGAGTCTTTGCTGTACTGCACTTTCCCTCACAGACCCTTACAGAAATATAAAGTGTGCTGTATACATACAGACTGCATGCCACATGCTTAATTGTGCAATGTCTGCATGCAGTTCACATACATAAAGTGAACCAGGTCTAAAAAGCAAATCAGGTTCACATGCTGCAAGCTTGACGTGTGTGCAGCAGGTAATCTGGTGTGAACATCTTCTAAAAGTAACATCAGGTTTGCATGTTGCACACTTCACGTGAGTGCAACAGTTAAGCTGGCATGAACATCATTTAAAAATCACATCAGGTTCACATGTTGCATGCTTACCATGTGTGCAGCAACTAAGCTGGTGCAAATTTTGTCTAGAAAACACATCAGTTTCTATTTATCATACTACTGCTAGCAATTAGAGCCATTAAAATACATTTTTCATTGATTTCCCATTAAAATTAAGTAAACTCATTAATTCAGATCCTTTTGCAAGTTGTTTAACGGCTTTTGATTTTTGTCATTAAATTGTCATTAATTTATAAAGTATTGTTTGCTTACTGCATTAAATGCCTAGGATATAGTCAACTAACATCCCCCATTCCAGATGTGTGAAGAGGGGCCTCTGTGTTGTGAAGCCTGACCTTTTTGTTTTGGGCTATGCAAATCCCCTTATGCATATTTAGTGCTACAAATGTGTTTCTCCATGACTGTTTTGACTCACTTACTTTCCCTTTGTCATTCTGTATGGAGCATATACACTATGGCCGTGCTTAGCACTCTTTGTAATGAGTAGGGTCTTGGAAGCATGTACCATATCTCACATTTTGTCACTGAAATGAGGGACATGGACACTCAAAATGAGGGACAATGGATGAAACTAACCCTCATGAATACCAGGATACATCCTGAAACATGGAGGTACAGTACCTCAGAACAAAGTGGAAACCATTGTATTTACTTGTACAAATGTTAGCACCTGAGAATACATTTCTACCATAAAACAGGGATGCCAATTAGGTAGGGCAAAGGGGCAGTCCCCCCCCCCCACATTTGTGCCTAGGTTGTTCTTATGGTGTGGAAATAATGGCACTAAATTTGGATTTAATCTTTTGCACAATAAATGGCCCCCTGGCCTGTGTGCACTCATGCTGCAGGTGCACTTCTGAATCAACTGTGTCTGTATTGTGTTGTCCACTCTCTCACCTATTAGCAGCAGTGCCATCATGCATGACATGGAGAAGCTCCAGTCAAGCGAGAGCACATGATTCATGCGAGTGCAACACTATATTTCCCCCCACAGAGCAGACAAGTTGCACACTACAGTCTGGAGGAGTCAGTGTGCACTGAACTCTCAATAGTAGTGTTGTGGTGGCATATTTTTGCTGGTCTACTCTTAGTGGGTCTCCATCTCCCCTGGTGGCTGAAGGGGCAGAGGGTGAGATAGAAACTAACTTGAGACAAGCCTACCTACTTACTCTACTATGGTTGCCTTGCAAAACAAAACAGCACAGGCCCCCCGTGGCAGCAAGCTAGGCCTAGCAGCAGTGATGATAGCAGTGTGGGCTGCCTAAAAAGGTCTCAATCAGTGCATTTCAGCAGCAGCCAAGCAAGAAGCAGACAACACAGGTTGGGTGGGTTCGGTTGGTGAGATGACTTGGGCGCGGATCACGATGGGGACCTGGGATGGTCAGTTCTAGCATCCAGCTTCTGGCAGAAAGATAGAGGAGGAGTGGACTGAAAACTGGTCTGATAGCACACTGTGCCAGGCTGCAGGTTCTGGCCAGATAGCCGGGTAAGTAAAAGTAAATAATTGTTTCTACAGGGGGTTTGGGGAAGGAGGAAGGACTGAAATATTGATGTGTTTTTCACATTTCTGCATCTTTGGGTGGCTTCATAACCCATATGGGATGGGTATTAAATGGAATGGAGTCAGGAAGAGCAATCAGGACAATTCTTTTTTGGGGGGGGGGCAGAACTTTAGCTAGGAAAAATTGGTTAGTAACTGGTGGGTTTAAGCCCAAATCTGATGCACTGCTCCGGGGTATAGACAGATGAATCTTATACATTGGAAATTTTTCCTGATTTGCATATCACTTTTCAGTCACAACAAGTATGTTTTACCTTTTAGAGATGTTCCAGACATTCTAGAGTTTGGCACCAAGGAGCTAACTAGCACCTGGCCTCCACTGGTTGTTGGCTCCCCCCTGCTGAAATCTGAAATGGCACCCCTGCCATAAAGTCTAAATTTATAGGACTTCCTCTGTGTAAGCAGCATGTTTTCCATGAGGGATGGATGAGGAGCAGAGCAGTTTTAAGGGGTAAAATGAGGGTTGTCCCTTGCATATATGGACAGTTGAGCGGTGTGATATGCACAGACTATTAAAACCCCACTATAGTCAGACTTATGCCCCCTCCACCAGTGAAGCTGACGTCCACATCCCCACACCCAGGCACATTATGACATAGGGAAAGGGAGACTGCAGGTGCATGCACCATTGAAATGAATGGGGTTATTCTTTTATTACTATTTTATACATTATTAATGGTGAGTTGGAGATTAATGAAGGCTACCACTCAACTAACAAGGGCCTTGTTAGTAGAACAGTAGCCTTCATTTTTTTTCAACTGGCCATCATAATGTATAAAATAGTAATAAAAAATAACTCAGTTTATTTCAAGGGGCTATGCCCCAGCGTTCTGACCCATGGACATCATCTCTTAAAGACTCCTGCCTCTGGCTCCCTAGTACTCAGGTAAGAGACTCTCAACTTATAACTATACTTGGTGGGTTGTCTGTAGCAGCATTGCTGCACCTGCTACATTGTGTGTGCATGGAGGGAGGGGACTGGCCATGTTGGTGGGGGGTGTCAAGTTATTGCTACTTTTGTGTTTGTCCCTTAATGTCTGTTTGCATGGAAGCATTCAAAACCATGGAGAGAAAATAGTAGAATTCCAGGCCAGACAGAAGTAAGTAAGTAGTTTTGTGAGTCATTGTGTGTATTGGGGATTGGAAAATCATGTGGGTTTCCATTGGTATGTGTGTTACAGTTCAGATGTGCAGTTGAGATGAGGGGAGACAAGAAAACTAAAAAGTAGATCAGTGGCTATAAGCATGCCACATGCATGCAGATGTATGCAGATGTGTATTGAAGTATAAGCAAGCCATATGTATGGAGGCAGTGTAGCTTAGTGGTTAAAAGCACTGAACTGTAAACCAGGAAACTTGGAGACCTAAAGACCTGGGTTTGAATCTCATCAACCCACACTTGTAAATGGTGTGATCCTGAGCAAGTCACTTAACTTTTACTTGTGCAGTTATCAGTGACCACTTGCTTTTTGCATGCATGCTACATGCATGCCGTCTGTTCAATTTAACATAAAAAGCATGCCTTCCACACTTGCTTGCTGCTCCGCATGCATGCAATCAGTTCCAATTTAACATTTAAATCATGCTTGCAGCATGCATATCACATGGGTAGATTTATGTGTGCAGCATAAAAGCGTTTCATATAATTATTTCTGTAAGGGGAAGGTCTGTTCCATCTAACCCGCCTTGGGGTACAGCAAGGTGCTCTTCCCCTACCTAGAATGTATACCATGCATGATTTGGGCCCTGTTGGCCACCATTGTTTATGATGTTGGTTAGTTGCTGGTTATTCATGTTTCTTTTTTAATTGTTTTAACAAGTATGAGCTTCTGCTAATGCATAAGTCTAGGAAGGGTTTGAAAATGTTTACCACTCTTACTAGAATGGTTTGTTCCTCTCAGAATATGAGTTTCAAAGCTGCCCCTTTCTTCCCCCATGGTGTATAGTATGGCAGTTGCCCTGGTAACATTTTTATCATTTGATATAAATGGGAAGCAGAACCCGAAGCGGTATACTAGGATAATGTAAAATATTAAGAAAGATACCCCAGGTGTAATCATTTTACAAGAGGCACACATATTCTTGGAAGAACAGACAAAACTTAAGAAATATAGTTTTTCATGGTACATGCCTTTTCCTATCACCAGAGAAGGAGAAGGAGGAGGGGGTGGCAATACTTATACCAGGTTCCACAAGGTTTCATCTTCAGGACTCTTTCTTGGACTCAGAGGGCTGGTATGTAATATTAGTGGGAGTACTATATGAAACTCTAGTTGCATTAGTACATGTTTATCTGCCCCCACAATCTGAGAAGAGGGTCATGCAAACTTTTTTCAATAAGATTTTATCCTTATTGCAGGGGCAATTAATTATGGGAGGGGATATTAATCTTACATTGTCCCCATACCTGGATACCACGTATCTCAGCCAATTCAGACTAACATCTGCTCCAAAATGCTTTAAAACCACCCTTCACCAGTTGAGCATGGTTAGCGGGTGTTGTGCTCTTTTCTCTAGGGGCAGACAATATACATGTTTTTCAGCTCACCACTGCAGTCATGCCTGGCTGGATTGCTTTTTTACTGCAATGAAACAGGTTTTGTCCAGGATATTACACATGGACATGGGAAAGCCTAAAAATTAATCAACCTGGAGACTTAATGGGCTTGGATTTCAAAGGTCAGAAAATGACGCAAGTTGCTTGCATCAGAAAAGAATGACACAAGAAGCAAGCTGTGTCAAAACTTGTCTCAGTTCCAATTTTCTAATGCTGCTTGTGCCAAAAGTGGAACTGCCTGCACCAAAGTGGCTTGTGTCAGGCTTGCATCATAAAAATGTGTGTGCCATGTTGCAATAGGGCTTGCATCAAAATATCATGCACCATCCCCTGTTTTTGGATTTTCAAAAGTGGAAGTAGTTGACACTGCACTGAAGAGGCATGCTGCTGTTAGACCAGCCAGAGCTGGTCTGAGTGACACTGCAGCTTATAAAGGAGAGGGTAACTCCTGTAGAGATTTAGGTAAAGAACCAATATTCCTTTTTGGGACCAGTTTAGAGCAATTTGAGGTCTTAACATGCCATTGTCTCAGCCTTCTCACCCACTGTATTTTTTGACTCAGCTTGAATCATTCTCATCCCGTGCATCATCTTTTTGATACAGCTTGCATCATTCTCGCTCTGTGCATCAAATGTTTTTTTGACTCAGCTTGAATCATTCTCATCCCATACATTTTTTGACTCAGCTTGCATCATTCTCTCCTCATGCATCATATTTTTAATGCAGCAGACCTCTTGCATCATTTTGTAGGACTTTGCCACAGAGAATGCTTTTCTTACAAAATAGGGTGCACAGTATTTGGCACACCTGGATTTGACACAAGGTGGTTGTTTGATGCACCATATGTTGGTCTAGGGCCCTTTGAAAATCAAGCCACAGCTCTTGACTCATGACTGAACCCTTTAAGAATTAACGAGAGAGACAGTGCAGCAGTTTTTGACCATGAATGAAACCAGGGAGGTCTCAGACCCCATGTTATGGGATTCTCTTAAAGTTGTACTCTGTGGTGAGATTATTTCTAATTTAGCAAAATGGGCTTAGGGCCTGGAGTCACAGTTTAAAGAGTTGATTGCTGCACTTCATACCTTACAGCAGCTTGTGGGCAAAGGGGATAAGGGGGTGGCACTGCAGATCTGGCATGTCAAACAAAAAATACAGTGGGTTCTGGATTAGAAGGCAGAGCAGGATTTGTGTAACTTAAAACAATATTATTATGAGGGGACACTGGAGGGCTCCATAGATTGGCATGGCAACTTCAAGCTAAATGCAGAAATGCCTGAATTGTTCATCTGCAAGACCCTACCACTGGTAAAATCCCTCATTCCATATCTCAAATAAAGATCATATTGAGAGATTATCAGAAGTTATAGGCAGTACCTGCACCTGAGGTCCCTTCCCCCTCCCAATATCTCTTGCAATTGGCTCTTCCACATTTGCAAAAAACATAAAGAAAATCACTTTTGGCTCTGATTAATGGGAAAGAGATTTTGATGGCTCTAAAAGCAGTGAAAACAGCAAAATGCCCAGCGCTGGACAGATTTATTATTGAATTTATAAACTTTTTGCACTTCTTATTCTCCCTTTGTTAAGCCCATGTATTTAGGGAAATACAAGATGGTACAACCCTTCTCCCATCATGGAATTGGGCTGTAATATCAGCAATCCTGAAACCTGGTAAGGACCTCATTCAGCTGGTCTCTTCTAGGTCTATCTTCATATTGAATGTCTATTATAAGTTATTCGTGGTGGTGTGGGTTGCACGGTTGGATGCTATACTGCCAACTACCATCAAAAATATCAAGCTGGGTTAATTAAAACTAAACAAAGCTTTGATAATATTAGGTAGATTCAGCTTATGGAGTATGTTGCTTAGAGGGCCTTACCAGCAATTGTGGTCAGCTTGGATGTGGAGAAGACATTCAACAGGGTATCCTTGCCTTTTTTTATGGGACAACCTGTCAAACTCTGATTTTCTGGCACCCTTTGTAACTATGCTGCAAAACCTGCATCAGGTTCCACAGGCTTGGGTCCATATTAATGGCTTATTATTCCACCAATAAAGTTAGAGAAAAAGGATTCAGCAGTGATGCCCTCTGTTCCTATTGCTATTTGCATTACAAATAAAGCCACTAGTAGAAGCTATTAGAAGGACTGGGGCAATAGAAGGCATGCCTGTAGGTGGGGCGGAATTTAAACTCACACTGTACGCAGATGACATTCTGCTTACTCTCTTGTCTTCTGAGCACTCCCTCCCGGCACTGGGAGGAATTTTAGTTTTGGTAAGGAAGTGGGATTTAAATTGAATATACAAAAACTGAAATGTTACGATTTCACTGCCAGCCTTGGGGGAGCTGAAGTCTTGGTTTCAATTTAAATGGAATAGAATGTCAATTAAGTACCTAGTTGTTATTCTGCCACTGGATTTGACACATTTGGAACTATCAAATTTTGAACCTATAACTCAAAAAGTAACAGCATATTTGGAAGTTTCAGCAAACATGTCTAGCGGGCTGTTTTCCAGAATCCACACAGTTAAGATTAATTTACTGCCTCAGCTACTATATTCGCTGCAGATATTGCTCCTGATGCCTGCACATTATTATTTTCAATCCTGAAATAAACTAATATCGCAGTTCAGTTGGAATGGGAATTCTCCTAGGATATGTGTTTTCATTTTAAAGCTTTCTAAGAAGAAAGGGGGGCCGGGCTTAATTTGCCAAATTTAAAATTATATGTTGTGGCCTCCCACCTATGAACTTTTTATTATTATTGGCTATCCAATTCCCACAAGCCTTTTTGGAAACATATAGAATTTCATTTGAATGATCTGTACAGTATTTCTAAATATCTATTTGCACACCTATTGCCTCTTCCCCTATTGAAGGACTTCATTATTAGTACAGTGAATACGCTTCAGGTGTGGAAGAAACTGGGAGTGCTGCACCTTCAAAACTGTTTTTTTTTTCTGTTGTGACTTGGCCCATGATGCTAATTTTACTCCTTCTAATACTGATTATATCTTTCTTTGATGGGGATAGATGGGATTGGGGCACATATATCAATTTCTATATGAAAATGGCGTTCTTCCATTTGGGGAGCTTCAGAGCAAGTATGATCTAACTAACTGGTAACATTTTAGACACCTACAGGTCTGGTCATACCTATTAAAACTAAGAAGGGACTTAGCCAGACTACCAAATGCCCTGAATCTCTTAAAAATATTTTGATGGGAGCCATCTGCGAAGACAGATGAGGTCACTTGATTGGCAATTTCTGTAAAGGTCTCCTAGAGCTGGATAAGGCAGACACTCACTTCCTGGTACACAGGTAGAGCCAAGATTTGCAACTAGATATTAGCGGTAGTAGTAGTAGTAGTAGTTTAATTTATTTAGCCCCAATCACAGAGGCTGTGGGCACTGTGCAACATAACAAGAATATTATAGTATTGGCTATCTGGATTGGACTAAGACTTCATTATTGACAGTAAAGATAACAGCCTCTAAATTTTGTAAAGAGTTTTCATTGAAATGTCATAATTGCTACTTTCAAATGCCAGCGGTATAGGCATCATGTATGCGGGAACATTGGGAAAACTGTTGGAAGCAGTGTGGAGAACATAAAGCAGATCATGCTCACATTTTCTGCTCATGCTCCAGAGATGCTGAGTATTGTAGTAGTAGTACTAGTAGTAGTCTATATTTTATGTGATGCCCTTTCCCAGAGGCTCAGGGCACCATTACAATATCAAGTAGTAGCAGCAAGTTACATAAAACATCTCAAAAGACTTAAAACAAATCCTCAAGAAATAAAATTGTTTAAAATATTACTGCATTCTCAATAAATGCATAAATAAATTACTCAGTACTTAAAAACTGGTATGACACAGCTGTATGTAAGGTTAAACCCCAAAGGCCTGAGCAAATACAAAGGTGTTCAGACCCTGCTGAAAGGACTCCACTGAGGGGGCCTCCCACAGAGTTCTCAGAAAGGAATTCCAGAGGACCAGACCTGCTACTTCAAAGGGCCAGTCCCCCGAGGTCTTCAGCCTTGCCCTTGGAACTACCAGGAGGCCCTCTTCAGCAGAACAGAGAGGTTGCAAAGGTACATGAGGGTGCAAGAACTCAGCCATGTAGCCCAGACACAGTCCATGCAGGGCCTTATATGTTAGAAGTCCAACTTTAATGGAGATATGCTACTGGACTGGAAGCCACTGCAGATCACACAGCACTGGGGAGACATGACATGATTTTTGGGAGGCCAGTCAGCAACCAAGCAACTGTGTCCTGCACCAACTGCAGGTGCCACAGCACACCCCCATTGACCCCAAGGTATGGAGCATTGCAGTAATCAAGCCTCAAAGTTATGAGTGCATGCACCTGTGTGGCCAGATCACCAGGTGGGATAAGGAATTTAATCTGGCTGATGTTCCACAGATGGTAAAAGCCATTCCCAACTACTGCATACACCTGAGCCACAAATACTGTATCAGCTCCTCATTCAGAATGTTCCCAGATTTTTCACCTTAGTGGCAGCCAAGAGTCTAGAAGGGCCAAGCCAAAGCCCCATCTCCCTCTTGGTAGCTGCTACTCCCCCCATGTCCTAGCTCAGACACCAGTGCTTCAGTTTTCTCTGGGTTCAGTCTCTACCAGCTCAATGACATCTAGTCTCGGATATCGGCCACATGCCTATTTAGCACATCAACTGCACCCAGTGGTTCAGGCACAAAGGACATGTATAGCTGGGTATCATCAGCATAGCAGTGAAACCCAAGCCCATACTGCCTAACGATATTACTCAGGGGTAGCATGTACAACGCGAACAACATGGGCAACAGAGCTGAACCCTGGGTACACCACAGGACAGAACCTTCAGGAGCGAGGAAACCTTCCCAACACTACCATCTGAGTCCTGTCACTGAGATAGGACTCAGACCAGAAGATGACTTTTCCAAGTCCTACATACTCCCTGAGCTGGTCCAATAATAGCCCATGGTCCACAGTGTCAAATGTTGAAGACAGATTGAGGAGGATGAGAACTGACCATTTTCCTATATCTCTCTCTCCCTGGCCTGATCATTGTGCACCCTAGCTAGTGTGGTCTGTGTGCTAGGCCTGGACTTAAAACCAGACTGGAGAGGCTCATAGATGTCAAAGTCATTGAGGTATACCTCAGGCTGAAGTGTAACAACCTTCTCAATAAACTTTCCCAAAAAGGGAAGGCTAGAGACAGATCACCAATTCACCAGGACATCTGGGTCTAAAGATGTTTTTTTCAGGAGATGTTTCACCAATGCACTTATAAGTGCCACTGGGAACACCCCCTCTGGCAGGGAGCACTGGACAATGGGACCATTTGTCCAACACAGCTCACAAGTAGACGTATTGGGCCTGGATCCAGATTACAAAATGTTGGCAGCAGCTCAAAGATCACTCTTCTGTTCCACTATCTCTAGTCAGAACTCTCCCCAAGACCAATGAATGTCTCTCAGACTCACAACCATGACCTTTATGGGCTGTGATGGCCCACTTGGAGTGATCTTGGCCCTAATATTGGACACCCTGTCCAAGAAGAACTGAGCAAATTCCTCACATTTTGCGAGTGAATATGCTCTTACGGATTCCAGACATGTCAAATGGAGAAGCCTATCCACAGTCCAGTAGAGCTGAGTCAATCAGTTCCTCTCAGCAGTATTCTCCTTAAATAAAAATTTTGCCCTCTGATACTCACCATAGTGAGACATCAGAGCCAGTTTGACTTCCTGGGCTCTGGATCTCCTCCAACAACAGTCCAATCTCCACTACTTAGTTTTCAGCTCCCTCAGCTTGCCATCAAACCATGGTGAGCTGAGGCACAAAGTCAGCAGGTGTACATGTGCTGGTGCCACAGGATTGAAGACTGCTATCATAGCTCTATTCTAGGCTGCTGAAGCTACCTTCAGCCCCCTAGTGCATGCTGTCAACACAACCAAGGTGTCCAGAACTGCCAAATGTCCCTTTGACCAAAGCCCTCTCAAAGGGCAAACTGTACTACCTCTACAGGGGTGGACTAGAAGGGGGGTCCTGAAAGTGAATCTAATGGCCTACTGAACAGATATAGGATTCCACAAACAGTAGCCTTTTGCTCAGATGCCTCCCCTCTTGGCAAGCCTGATGCTCCTTTTTATTCCTCCGAAAGGGTTTAGAATATAGGGCATTACATAAAACATTTTTATTTATGTTATTAGTAATCACCTGTAAAATGATCGCTAGACAAGGGTTATGGAAAGAACCTCCATAACTGAAGCACTGGTTGGATATAGTGAATAAATTATATCCTATATATAGGAGGCTTGAGGGGACTCGGGATTAAAAATAGGGGACTGTGGAATAACTGAGCTGATTGTTTTTCTCAGTTCAGGGGTAATCCCACCCACCGCAGGGCTTGTCCTCCTTTTATAGGGCATGGATCTGACATATAGTACATCTTCCTGCCTCCTACCAGGAAGTACTAGTCCAAAGAAGGGGAGGAGGAGGAGGGAAGGCAAAAGAGGAAGAGAAAAGACAAAACAACAAAATCTTAAGCAAATCAAACTGAAAGCCTAATAATAGCAGCAGAAGGGTTTCAATAGTATTAAAGGAGGGAATACAGACAGATTAAAAGGAGATGATGCAAGGAGTGGTGCAGAGCAGCAGTCTTCAGGAGAATGTTCTGGGTACTCTGGTGCTGCCCATATGCAGGCACCTCTCTGGGCTGAGGGTGGAGGTGGCCAGTCTTCGGGTTGAACTGGCAGGAGTACTGTCAACCTTCATCCCCACTCAAAGGCCACCATGTCACCAACCATTGCCACAACAGCTGCCCAGGCAGATGACAAAATGGACTACTGTGGGCTGAGGAAGGTTCAGGGAAGGGAGGCAGAGACACATCTCCCATCCGGTCATGCTTAAGAACTCCTACATTGTCTTGGAGGAGTGGGAAAGTCCTGCAAGGAAACCCAAAGATGCAACTAGGGAGGATGTAAGGGTCCTCAGAAGGGAGACCCAATGGGGGAGGAAAAGGACCCCAGAGGAAGAAGAAATTACTCCTGAAGGGGAACTCAATTGTCCAGGGAATGGATCTGGGACAAGGACAGCAGGGAGGAAAGGGAGGTTAAGTGCCTCCCAGGAGGCACAGTTCTGAAGGAGGGGGAGTGGATCCAGAGGATCACTAAGGCAGTGGCAAGGAGGGGGGGTGGAGGTTATTGTCCACCTGGGAACAAATAATTTATCCAAGGCCTGGACAAGCATGAAGTAGGTGCAGGAGGATTTCAAAGAGTTGGGAGGGTACCTGAGGAAGGTGGCAAGCTCCATGAAATTTTCTGAGGTGCTGCTGGTCCACAGCAGGGAGAAGGACTGAAACCTCTGTATCAGAAGCTTCAGCACATGGTTGAAGGGCTGGTGCAGTGAGAAAGGGTATAGCTTCATTGGGGACTGGGGACCCACCTGGAAAAATGTGGCCCTGTACTCAAGTGACAGGCTGCATCTGTCCAGGAAGGGGAAAGCAGTCCTAAATGAACAGTTTAATTGCTTCCTTGCTAGGCATTTAAACTAGCCGGGGGGGGGGCAATGGGAACAGGGAGACTCTAGAAACCCACCTCCACAAGAAAGAGCAGCCAGAAATGAGGCACAGGAAGGCAAAATGCGGACAGTATCACCTAAATCAGACAAAGAGGGAAAGACAGAGGTAGGCATTACACATTGTGCTCTACGCTGATGATGACATCATCTCTGTATCCAGCAAGAAAGAGTCCTCAATCACCTCCAAGCTGCAAGCTAACTTCCACAGGCTTTAATCATGGTTTACCATGAAAAAGCTAATGCTCAACTATAAAAAGACAAAGAGCATACTTTTCACTGTACCACAGAACAAGAAGGAGTTTGGACCTCTGCAGGTGCTGAGCCATGAAAGAAACACATTGGAACAAGTCTGTACCTTTAAATATTTAGGTGTACACCTAGATGACACCCTCACCTTCTCAGCACATGTCAACCATGTTGCCAAAACTGTTAACGCTAAACTGGGTGTCCCCTATCGCCATCGACACGCCATGACCTCTGACACCTTAAAGCTTGTCACGTGTTGCTTGGTGTTATCTACCATAGGCTATGACCTTTTGATCTACGGGTCCGGCATGGATACTGCTCTAAAAAGAGTTAAAACATTACTCAACAAAGGCTTGCCATTTGGTCCTGGGGGCCGAACATCTGACCCACACATGTGCCCTCTACAATGAGACAGGATAGTTTCCTCTCCACCTCAGGGCACAATACCAGACTTGTCTGCTAGTTAATAAATCTATGTTAGGGCTTACCCCCTGCTCTACCTCATGTCTATTCAAAACTGCTCAACCTATCATCAACACTTGAGGTGCGGGAAATGGGGGCTTATGGGTGCCATTTAAGCGCACAGCATTAGCCCAGATATCCCTCTTCTGCTGGGGTCGTAGGTGGATCAATGACCTACCTACTGCACTAAACAAGCCTAATAAGATCAGCCACCTCAAATCAGGTCTCCGCTCCTACCTAGCCCTTGCAAATGTCTGTGGGTGCTCTCATAATTCTACTCTGGCCTTATCTTAAAGCACTTGGCTTTCTTCCTCTCCACCTCTTCTACCACCTCCTCACCCTCTTGCCCTACCCCCACCCCACTTCACCACTGACTTCACCCCTGACAAAGCCTTCTCTGGCTGCCTCTCTCCCTGATACCCAGCTGCCTGGATCTTTCTGCCCTTCAGGTGTTTACTAAGCGATACATCACACTCAAGAAGTGCTGTCATGATTACGTATTCCTTACTGTTACAGTGTTTTTTTTCCTATCGGATAGTCTTCCTTGTATGCTGATTTGCTACTGTAACGAATGTAATGTCATACTTCCTATGTAACCTATGAAATGTTATCCCTTGTCTTGAATCTGACTTGGAACCTTTGTAAACGAGTCTTTGACTCAAAGGTATTAATCCTAAACTGAAATAAATAAATAAAAATAAAACAAAAAGGCAAAATGGGGGGATGGAAGAAAGCAGAGGAGCAAATGTGTGAGTAAACAGCAGATAGGCAGCAAAACATGGAAGGCCATGGCTATAAATGCTGGCAGCCTGGGGAATAAAATCCCAGACCTGGAAGCATTGTTAGTGGCGGAAGACCTGGACATAGCAGCAATAACAGAGACCTGGTACACCACAAATCATGATTAGGATATTAATGTACCAGATATGCACTGTTCAGGAGGGACAGGAGGGGTAGAAAAGGGGGAGGGGAGGCCATGTATGTTAGAGAGGATATAAAGGCAATGGAGGTACTGAGTAGCTAGGGCAGGCCGAAGCACTGTGGGTTACCCTTGAGCCAGGCAATGACACAGCAATCCAAGCAGGGGTGATCTACAGGCCTCGAGCACAGAGGGAAGAGTTGAATAAGGATCCAGGGGATCAACTTCATGCGATGGTAGCAAAAGGTGAGGTATTACTTCTAGGTGATTTCAATATCACAGACATGGACTGGGCCATCCCAGCAGCTGCTTCAACCAGGAGCAGAGACATCCTGGATTTCCTACATGGGGCAGGCCTAAGACAGCTAGAGACTGATCCCACCTGAGAAGGGGTGATTCTGGACCTATTACTGACCATTGAGAATAGAATTGCAGACATCCAGGTGGAAGGTCAACTGGGGTCCAGTGACCATCACATAGTGTGGTTTAGCATAATGACCGAGACACAGTCTAGTCACACGAAGGCAAAGGTCTTAGATTTTAGGAGGGTGGATTTTGCTAAAATGGAGAGTTATATCAAAGAGGCATTGGTGAGAAGACAGACAGGAGGGGAGTTGAGGAGCAGTGGGAACAACTAAAAGGAGCCATAGAGGAGGTCACAAGTCAATGCATCAGGTTGGTAAATAAGGATAAGAGAAGAAGGAAACCACTGTGGTTCTCAAGAGAGGTGGCACACAAGGTAAGGGCCAAAAGAGCAGGTTTCAGGAAATATAAGTAGACTCAAAGGGAGGAGGAGGAGGAGGACAGGGAGGTGCACCAAGTAATCTAATGGAAGCAGGTAAGGCTGTTAGGAGAGCAAAGGCACAGACTGAAGAAAGATTAGCGCAGACAGTGAAGAAAGGGGACAAGGCATTCTGTAGGTACATTAGTGAAAGAAGGAAGACTGGAGGGGTGCTGTAAGGCTCAAAGGGGATACAGGGGAGTGTATAAGGAGGGAGACATAGAAAAGGCAGAAATACTGTACAAATATGTCTGTTTGGTGTTCACTAAAGAATGGCAAGGTCAGGAACCACAGCTGGGTAACAGACACGAAGGTCAGGGAGAGACAAACACAAGTCCATTCACAGTGGAGGATTCCTGGAGAAGCTCACAAAACTGAAGGTGGACAAAACAATGGGGCCATAGGGCATACACGCAAGGATAGTAGGAGAGTTGCAAAGAGAGCTAGCAGCACCTCTAGCAGCACTGTTCATGGAGTCACTCAACACAGGAGTGGTTCCAGAGGACTGGAAGAGGGCACATGTAGACCCTCTATAAACAAAAGTGGTAGTAGGGAGGAGGCAGGGAACTATAGGCTGGTCAGCCTCATCAGCCAAGATCATAGAGGCACTGTTTAAAGAAAGAATAGTGGCACACTTGGAATCCAGCGGTGCCCAGGATCTGAGGCAACATGGATTCACAGCAGAAAAGTTGTGTCAGATGACTCTGATAAATTCTTTTGTCCGGATGACAAGAGAAGTAAATTGGGTGGTGTAGACATCGCCTACCTTAATTTCAGCAAAGCCTTCGACACTGTCCAGCATAAAGAGCTGGTCAACAAAATGAGTAGTCTGGGTATGGGGCACAAGGTGGTAAACTGGGTTAGGAACTGGCTAACAGACAGGAAGCAGAGGGTGGTGGTAAATGGGATCCAATCAGGGGAGAAAGGGGTGACTAGCGGGGTACCTCAGAGATCAGTCTTTGGGCCAGTGCTGTTTAATGTCTTCATTAGTGACATTGCAGTAGAACTGGAGGGAAAGGTCTGCCTGTTTGCAGATGACATCAAAATTTGCAACAGGGTAGATGCTCCGGATGGGGTGGAGAGAATAAGAAGGGACCTAGAGAAGCTTGAAAAATGGTCTAAAGTGTGGAAACTAAGCTTCAATTCCAAGAAGTGCAAAATAACGCACCTGGGAAGAGGGAACCCTGTGAGAGCTACAGGCATGGGGCTGGAGTTGCTGACTTAACAAAGAGGAAAGGGACCTGGGGGTTATAATTCCTGATGACCTGAAGGTGTCTAAGTAGAGTACAAAGGCTGCAGGGAGGGCCAGTGGCATGCTGGGGTGCATAGACAGAGATGTCACTAGCAGAAGGCGGGAGGTGGTGATGCTATTGTACAAAATGGTAGTGAGGCCTCACCTAGATTACTATGTGCAGTTCTGGAGGCTGCATCTTCGTAGGGACATTGACAGGGTGGAGGCATTCCAGAGAAGGGCTTGCACCAGAAAACATATGAGGAGAGACTAAAGGACCTCAATATGTACTTACTGGAGGAGAGGAGGGATCGGGGGTACATGATAGAAACATTTAAGTACCTTAAGGGCATTAACAAGGTTCAGGAGACATCTTTCAATATAAGAGGTGTGCAAGAACAAGGTGGCATGATATGAAATTGAAAGGTGACAGGTTGAAGGGAAATGTGAGGACATTTTTCTTAACAGAGGTGGACACGTGGAATAGATTGCCACAAGAGGTGGTGGGGGTGAGCACAGTGGAGGGTTTTAAACATGCATGGGACAGGCATAAGAGTACCTTAGAGGTGGGAAGAAGGAATGAAAAGCCAATGCTAGGTAGGGTCAGAGGCCACAAACTAGTGTAGGGCTTTCGGGCAGACTGGATGGGCCTGGTGATCCTTGTCAATTTCTGTGTTTCTATGTGTCCGTTATATCACATGTAAAGAGTGACTTTTGCACTCCAGGAGAGCTCTGATAAATTTATGGAGATCTGTCAACCATGGATATTGCATATTATGCTCTTAGGGCCCCATAGTCAGAGCCGGCCAGATGTGCACACAAATCAATGTACTGCAAAAACAAATTTTGCTAGCCGGAACAGACCACACAATCTGTTTGAATATCAGACCCTGGATGTGCAGCACACAGCAAGTGGCTGCCATGCATGGTGAGGTGCATCCAGGATGTGGGACTGAAGACTGACCATAGGATAATGCATGGCACATATGTGAATGAGCTATGTCCCCCATGGGCGATATTCAGCCCACATATACAGATGAGCCCATTGAGCATGCAAGGTGCAATGGGGCCATTTCTGTGCCCATTATGGGTTCATCTGCATGACTGCACCACTGAGATGTGTGCCAGGCCAGCCCACCACAGCCCCAATCCCAGTATACTAAAGTGAAATCCCCCAGCTCCTTTCCATAGTTTAGTGTCCCACCTTTTTGCCCCAGCCTTCTAAATAATAATAATGAAAATCCTTGTAGACCCTGGCAGTCTAGTGGTTCCTACTCCCTAGCTCTGATCCACAAATAAAAAAGAATGCTGTCACTCCTGTAGACCCTGGGAGTCTAGTGGTTCCCCTCCCCAATCTGCTGAATATTAAAATTTAAATCCCCATGGACCATGGTAGTCTAGTGCCCCGGTCCCAATCTGCTGAATATTAAACTGAAATTCCCGGTATCCCTGGTAGTCAAGTGGACCCCACCATCCCATTAGAAATGCCCCACCATCCCGCCCCAACCCAACGGAGCTGGTGACTGGCACAGCCATCCTTATACCACCACGGCCAGCCGCTAACTGAACTGTCAATGAGCGAGTACAGTACACAATATGTGCCCATTGGTTAAAAAACACTAGCAAAGATAATGACGAGTTTCAGCATTAATTCTCTGCAATCAGACAAGCGGTTGGTGGCAGAATAAAGGACTTGGGAATGATTGGCCACCTACATTATATAGGGGGCATGGATGTAAGTCAACATGGGCATTCCCACTTGGCAAAAGTTTCTGAGTGGTCTTGACACGAACAGCTTACAGTTGTGGTTCAGTCGAGGGAGATGTTCTTGAAGATGACCTATAGATTTATTTACATTTTTATTTTAAATGAAATAGGCACTTCTGCTAGCAAAAATGTTTACTTTTCATATGTTTGTCATATTATGGTCCAGCATCATGATGTTACGATTTTCTTAAAAAGTAAATTGCTTCTGTTTCTTCTTCGTAAGTAAAATCTAGTTAGGAAGAATCGATCGCCCGCTAAGTCACAACCAAAGCTTACAGATTTTTCATAAACCCATATTTGTATTAAATCTACAACACTGTAGTGGAACAAGGCTTTATTTCTCTAAAACATCTGCAGATTTGCAGTTTCCCATTGAAATACACTGCTTGTTTTGCCAGTAAAGATGTTCTGACTTCTCAATACGAGGATTATGTTTACTAGTAGTTGGTAACATAAAAGGAAAACCGTGAAAAAAGGTACAGTAAGTAAAGATACAAACAAATGCATTCAAGTTATTACAAAGGCATCAAAAAGCCTCAAACCATGTTACTGCCCACTATGGAGACCTTTCCTCTGCCAAATATATCCCCTTTTACATAAATCTAAGGAACTATTTAAAACATGGTCTGCCCCCACCCGCTCTCAGTTATAGGTAGAATAAATGTACTTGAAATGCCAAATTTTACCTAGACTTCTATATCTTTTTCCAAGCGCTGCCAAGTCTGGTGCCATTCTTCTTTTTAAAATGGCTTAGAAACTGTTGTAGTGCTTGGATATGGGACAAAGAAACACCTAGGCTTCATTTTGCCAAAATCATGCTTCCCACTGGGAGGGGTGGATTGGGAGTCCCCAGTTTTGAAAAATATTATAAGGTGACCCAATTATCAGGTTTGAGAGAATGGGTTTCTCATTCTCAGTATCCCTTTGAGAAAGCCTCTCGTTTGAAACTTGTGGTCGTGGTGATGTCCTGCTATTTATACACCTTGGTATTGTATCTGTATCTTTTTACATGTGTTAAATTAAAGTTTGGAGTTTTAGACTGAAACCTGGTGCCAGTATCTCTCTTCTGCTCTATTTTATTACAATAACAAATGGTGCAGAATCCCCGTCTGACAGATCTGCTGTATCGCTCTTCTGTCATGCAATTAACAGTAGCCAGGGAGAACCTTGTTGCAGATTATTTGCTTCTGCTTTGGCACAGGACTCATTATTTATTGGGTTCTGGGGTGCAATATGTAAGCATTAATCACTGACAGAGGAGGGCTCTACCGGTGGATTAATGCCCTGCTGGGTTATGCATAAGTCGGGCCTAGTGCTTCCAACCACCCAGCTGGCATTAATCCCCGTAGAGTCCGACGCTGAGGTGATTAATGCGCTTGCAACATGGCAAGTGTGAGGCACATATTGTGGAGGTAGTAGTGCACTTTAACATAGAGAGCGCTTGTCCACACTGATAATGTTTCTCTGTGAACCATGGTACATTTGCTTCTTTCAACTCACTGTCTTGATGTGACAACGTCTGCGGTCACGCTGCACGCTACACATTCTTTTAGATAGTGTCAGCTATTTTCAACTCGACAGCAGCAGAGGATTACTGTGTGGCAGATACAATTGCAGTCTAATTTTTGAATTGCTGCCGGCCGTTTGCACGCTGTGTCATTCGATGTTGTGTAGCGATTGCGAATCACAGCAGTGCACTGTGGGGAAAAATATCGAGTGATGCTGGAACATGTTGAGAGACTGATGATACATTTCCTGCTGTTATGTACGTTTTCTGCTATGACAGCTCACTGTTCTATATTTATTTCTCTTGCTGCCGCACTAGAACAGCTGCTGTACTGTGTGACCCGTGCACCGAGTCGGTCGGTAGCTCCGCGAGACTGTACCGGCTATGTCATCCCCGCTTCCTCAACATCGCGATGTAGTCACTAGAGGGCATAGCTACTGGTGCTGTGTGTGAGTGCTCCCGGCATGCCCCCACTTCTGTCCATCCCTTACCTGAGCGCGATGTTATAGTGGGCTGTGATGGTAGTGCACCAGCGGGCTCTAATGATTACATATTATTCCCGTCCCAGTGCTGCACCATGTGGCTGCTTGTGGTGGGGCGCCAGTGAGCTCTACTGGTGGATTAGCACTCTGGACACTTCAGGTACTACACAAGCGGGCTCTAATGGTACATTACCACTCTGGACACTTTAGGTACTACACAAGTAGGCTCTACTGGTGGCTTAATCACCACTCGTTTTTGGTCACATGATGCATGTGCACCAATCTCGAGTCTGCATTTGCCTCCTATCTTTAGGAGCCATGTTACAAACCAGTCTTATGCCACTGTGGAATAATCTCTTACTCCCTGACTTCCTTAGAGACCCTGGGTTCAAAATTTAGAGGACTAGAGGAATTATAGTGCTAGGCCATCTGTATTACCAGGCAAGTTTTGGGATTTTAAGGCTTTATATCAGAAATATAATTTACTTCAGGTACATAGTTTCAAATATAATCAACTTCAGCATTTTTCAGCACTACTGTATCTCCATCTTTACAACTACAGGCTCCTTCAGAGCTTGTCCACATCCAAGATGGTTCCAAAGATACTAAAGGTGTAATTTCTCGGTTATATAACCATATTTTAATAATGGCTCAACCTCATGTGATCGACTGTGGAGGGAGATCGAAGGGTGTGCTGGGTATGTCTATCTTGGAGGTGGACTGGTCTGCTAAATTGGCAGACAGATGGTATATTCCCATGCAAAGTAAGTAAGTTTTATTCAATATTTTACAACCCACATGGCTTACTGCACCCTGGAGAGATTACAAACAAATTCACAGCAATATAATGGCCTGTTCCTAGAAGTCAAAGTAAGACAGGTACATTACATTATATGATGTTTTCCTATTTTGAATTGGGACAATTTTGGGAACAGATAGGTTTTTAAGTGCTATTACTCAGACTCATATAAAATTCAAGGTTCAGATGGTGCTTTTGGAGAACTTGCCTCCACTTCGAGAAGGGCTTAGGAAATTAGTCTATTTAGCAATTTTTTTTTTAAACAGGAGAGACACACTCAGCTGAAAGCTTGTTTACAGGTGCAAACTGGGAGCACAAGAAAGTTAAGTGACTTGCTCAAGGTCACACAATATACAAGTAGGGGCTGTGGGATTCAAATCCAGGTCTTCAGGTTTGCAGCTTAGAGCCTTAAACCACTGTACTATACTGCCTCCTTGATAATAGCTAATTGGAGATACTCCTGCAATGGAAAAATGAGGACCCCCATGATTACAAATTCTCGTTATTCAAACTATCTGACTGTGTATGGATGGGAAAAAATCATATATAAAGGCAGGAATAGGTTAGAGCTCTATGACAAATGGTGGTTGGTCCTGGATGAGCATCTAAGGCCCTGTCCACACTACACAGCAAAATGTTGTAAAGTTTCAACACGTTACAAACAGTAGCCAGTACAATGTGTCACACTGCCGGCAAACCATCCCGTTAACAGCTTGGGACCATAACAGCTCGTCCACATTGTGGGTGCCCTGCGACCGTTATGGTCAATGCCCTATCCCACAATGCAGTGCGCACTGCACTATGGGCACTGATGGGGCGACACGCTCAAGCGTCCACACTACTGCTGGTAAAGGTACAGAGGCAGTACAGGTTCTGTAACCATTGTTGAAACCACCTCATAGGTGGTTTCGACAACAGTTACCGAAACGCCTCCTGTAATGTTACAGGTGTAAACGCAAACCATTGCAGTAACGGTTTGGACCCCCTGTAACTTTACAGAGGGGTGTTATCGGTGTAGTGTGGACAGGGCCATTGGATATGTACACACTACTGAACTGTTTTTGAAACCATTTTTAAAACCAGTTTAGCTAAACCCTGTCAGTGCATCCACACTACTCAGTAACCATTTTTGATAATGGTTTAGTGTGTTCACACTGCTAGTGTTAAACTTGTTCTCCTTGTAACTATTTTGTGTTAAGTACAACACACAGAACTGTGCTTGCCTGTACATACTGCAGCAAGAACTGCTTTAGTTAAACCATTACAGCTTAAAACGTTTTTACACCTGTCCAGACCTGTGAGTAAAACCATGCTAGCTGTAAACTGTTTGTAACCCTGGCACCCTTGCTTATACATCCACATCAATAATTCTGACATTGTAAATAATGAACAGTCTTTCAAGATGTCATTGCTCCTGGACTGGGGGGATTTGGGTTTTAATCAGTCTGGCAGGCAGCAGGCAACTACTCTGAGCCCCCTTTGGTGATCGACTACTGAGGAGGCTACCCCCCTCCCTTCTCTGTCTAAGGGCAAGGGCACCAGCTTGACTAAGCAGCACAAATAGCAGGGTTTTTGCACAGTACCTTTACTTTTGTAGATTTTGGGATTTCCCTGTTGACAGCTGGATCTTCATGGAGGCACAGGCAGATGACTCTCTTCCTCCCTTCACAACTGGTGGCTACACACATTGCAACTTTGTGGAAACATTTGGTATGGAAAAACGGCACACACTCTGCAGGACACCAAAAGATTCTGGACCAGGCAGGAATCAAATGCAATCAGTGTGACAGGGTAATTCCTGTCATGGTGGACACCCCTGGGATAAATTGAAACCCCTTCCCCAAGCAGTTTATATGTTTTGTATAATATCCAGCATGCTGGTTGGCTGGTTATAAACTAAGTGATGAAGTGCTTATAATACTTTCTGTGTATATTAACCTAAAAACAAAACTAAGAGTACAGTTACAAAATGAAAGGGCAGTTTTAATATAAGAATAATAAAAGTTTGTGTCTGCTTTTTCCTAGATGTTAGCAGCCCTCTTCTAAGACGTATTTTGCAGCAGACATCATGTGGCAATATGACCCTGCAAGAGAGTTTAGGAGAGCACAGAATGTTCTGATCTCAGCTCTGATCTTTAACAATGTTGTAAACAAGTTATGTAATGGGCTCCAGGTACCAAATGACTGTCCTCTGTGGTGCAACAGTGGCCCCTAGTGGCTAGTTTTATGTTATGTTTGCTGTCAATCAAAAGGCTGGGGAAATTGTTTTTCCAGCTTCTAGTCAGCTTATAAAAAGCCCTACCTCAGTGTTGAGAGAGGAGCGATAGAAAGGTGAAAGGCAACCTTGTAGTGTGTGCTTTCACACTGTTAGGCTGAAGAAAAGCCTTGGAAACTGTTGAAGCTCAACAGTTATCTGGCTTAACATTTTATTTTCTATATATTTTACTTGATAAAAATTAAACGATAAACGCACTTGTGTGTTTTTTATGCACATGACTTGTGGTCTGCCTGAAATTGTGTTATCCTAAACCCATGCCCGGTGACAATCAGGCATTTTTATTTTGTACCAAAAGTTCAAGCAGAACATCAAAACTGCATTGAGGAGTGCACAACATTCATTGTTACAGTTCCACACATTCTCTACGACAAAGTGCCATAGCACAGTCACTTAGGGGACCAGGGTTTTGAACCTGGATCCTCAAACAACACATCCCTTGCATGTCGAGCCATAGGGGGCTCTGAATTTTTTTAGAACACTCACAGTATTACCATGTCTTCTCCCTCTTCTCAATCCCTGCCAGTGGGAGTGGGGTGCACTCCCACACTGAAACTTACACTGTCCTCAGAATGGGGGGGGGGTTCTTTCTCCCAGAGCATAGTCCTTGTAACAGGGGAGCAGGCTGCCTGCTGATCCTAGGGCAGGGTTGCACAGACAGAACACCCCATAAACTACCTCCTCAGGAATTTTCCACACAGCTTCCGACACTTCTGGAGGTAGAACATGAAGGCAAGGGGCAGTGCTGCGTGGCAGCCACCTCACAATTCCTCCATCCCAAATAGAGCCAAGCGGCCCCACACCAGCTTCTATCTCTTCCCTCTGGCTGCAGGCTTCCTCCCATACCCATGATGGCATGTGGGTTTAGATGCTGGAGGCCATTGGCAATCTCCCACCATGGCCCCGGGCCTACCTGGCCCCGACTGCAGGCCCTCCCCTCAGGCCTTCAAGCTGGCACCAGCCGCTCCACACTCCTCGATGACTCCTCGACCTCTCTCCCAAATGACAAACCCCATGCCAGTTGGTGCTTGAAAAATATCCACATGCTCACCAAGCCCTGCCCCTTGGCAGGCCTGGCAGTGTGAACACTCCTCCTGATGCCAACAGGGCATCATTATTTAGTAGCCCCCCTAATTTGGCATGGGGTTACACTTTTCCCCCACAAAAATGCTTCACCTCCTGGGGAAGGGGTTTCCATCACTGGCCAACCATGGCTGCTGTGCTTCATGGGGTAATGCGCACTCTCCCACATGCCACCACATCCAGGCTGTACTAGTCTGACTGCATGGCAGCAGTCAACTGAGAACTAGGTGGACATACCCACCTACCTACAGTTCCTGGCTCCACTCAGGGCATGGCAACTCGACCTGGCTCCAACAAGTGGCTGGTCCATCGAACTGACGTGCCACCCAAACTCACCACCCTAGGGACACCATATTCTAACTATTCTGGCTCCAAACTATCCCATTGGACCTTGTTCAGTACCCAAATAGGCATATTTGGCACCCCAAAACATTTTCAAAACACATTTTTTCCCAAAACACTTTCTCTTTGCAACACAACATTTCTATCTATCTACTACTAGCAATTCTTAGACTATCTAACACCACCAGGGAGTGGTGGGCTAACCTATACACTTCTAACTTCGATCTGCACTGGCTGCCTATACAGTGGCGGATCACCTTTAAAGTAGGTCTTTTGACCTTCAAAGCCCTGCACGGACTCGGCCCTGATTACTTGAAAGAGCTTCTGGTTCCTTACCGCCCTTTGCGACAGCTCCGTTCAGCCGACGAGGGGTTGCTAGAGGTTCCAAGGGTTATATTGAAGTCCTCTGGGCTAGGGCCTTTGGCTTTGTGGCCCCACCCTTGGAACTCTGCCTCGCCGGCTTAGAGAATGCACACCGTGGAAGTTTTTAAGCTGGACTTTAAGACTTTCCTATGGAAAAAGGCTTTTATTGATTGAAGTTTGTTTGTTTTGTCGATTTTATTTGTATATTTTGATTTTATGTTCTGTTTGTACAGCGCCTTGGTTTCTGAAAGGCGCTAAATAAATAAAGTTATTATTATTATTATTATTAACTAGTAAACTACATTTTACTGCTATCAATCAATCAATCAATCTTTATTTATCCAGGCGAAACACCATTGAGATAGCTCATTTACAAGGTGGACCTGGGTCAGGTACAGCTATATAACATACAAAAGTTAAATGAATATATGGTACAAGGCACAATTAGTACAATCTTACAAATAGGTTATAGTTTGTACATCATATACAAAAATACAAGTATGTACATCATTTACATAACAAGCATTTGTCAATGCCGAACGTTGCTTGTAGGTATTTGCAGTGGTGTTTGGCATGTATGGTGCTTTACCCTAATGCCCATGTGATTGCTGGTATTTGCACAACAAATGGTCAGCATGACCTTTTGTTACCCCCCATTGTGCGCCATATAGGCGGAAACACGCTTTGTGCAGGAGTGAAAATGACAGCTGTACTGCTCATAAGGAATTGTGGTAAAATGCCAATGTTGAAAATCTGCCTCCTTTCCCAGTCACCCTGTCCCTACGAAATAACCTGTACCCTGGTACAGACAGGTCCCAGTCATTATATTGGGTGGCCCATGTTTCCGTGATGGCTGCAATGTCCACCTCTCCTCTGCCATGAGAACCTGCAACTCTGCAGTTTTCCTCCCAAGGCTCCTAGCATTAAGGGTAACCACCTTCCACCCTTTTCCCTCCTCCCATCCTGCCCTCCTTTCCTAGCATCACCAATAGTACTTGCCATTTGTCCTTTGTCACTGTTATGGGGGTAGCTCATATGATTTCCCAACCTGTGGTCCCTGCATATCTCTTCCCCAACTGCCACCCCCACTCCTAGTTTAAACTCCAAACTTCTCTTATATTCTTCCATCCTCTGCTTCAACACTTTCTTTCCTTCCTCACTCAGTGTAGTCTGTCCTTGGCATAGAGACTACTGTCCTCCCAGGTCCCTCCCCACCCCCCAACAGCCCATACCCTTTAGCACAACACCAGGTTCTTAGCCATCTGTTAAATTCCTCTATTCTCAGCTTTCTTGTTGTGCTTGCCTTTGGCACTGGAAGTATCTCGGAAAAAGTTACTGATCTTCCTGCCCCCTCACATAATTGTGCTAGTTCCTCAAACCTCCTCTGGACTATATCCACTGTCTTGTCAGCCAGGTCGTTTGTCCCAAGATGTATAATTAAATGAGGCTTGTCCCTACCCCTTCTAGCATATTTCAGAACAGACTGTCCCACCCTTTCCGCTGTCATTCCTGGCAAGGCCTCCACCCAAATGCGACTATGCCCTCTGCCTTGCTACCCCACCTAACTCCTCTAAGTATTGAGTCCCCAGCACTAAGATTCCACCCTCTTACTCCCTGCTTGCTTTCTTTCATCTCCTCCTCATTTCCAGCTCCTCTTCTTCCTCCTGCACCTTATTATGCCCTTTTACCCCTGTTGCAGTTCTCCCAGCAGAACTTCCCCGCTCCAGTTTGGTCCAGGCATTTATCAATTACTCCTCTACTTTCGCTTCCTCCTCCACCTTTCTTCCTCTCTAGCAGTGCAAAACTATTTTCTGAAGATCCTTCACAAATGCCCGCTCCCTCTCTCTGCATAGTAACCTGTTCTCTCCTTTCCACTCCATGACTTTTGCCACTTCTTCTCCCCTCACAAGTCCCTATTGCCTCCTTCCATTTGACTTTTGTCTCCTGACCTGGTTTCCCCGGCAATCGCTCTTCCTGTCCTGGGCCCTTTGTCTCTGCTTCCTTCTTCTAGCCTCTCTCACCACTGTTGGCTTAAATTGCCTCCCTCATCTCCCCTTCCTCCTCCCTCCAGTATTGGGCTAAACCCACCCCAATCTGCCTTGCCTGTCTTAGTTCCTCCTGCAGACCCTCAATTCCTTTCTAAGTTTTTCTATGTGGTTGCACACTCAACATCCTCCTACTCTCCAGGCAATGTTTAGAAAGATTGGTGCACCGCAGTTGTTGCAGCCTAACACCCTACCCATTGCTGTCGTTGCCCACCAGCGACCCCCACCCTTCCAGATGCAGGATACCAAACACCCCCAAGTCCCTCTCTCCCCTCTATCAGTGCAAAACATTCTTTATGTCCCTTACCTCCTTTGTTGCACATGTTTAGATATGTTGAGCAACTGCTTTGTATATTCCTATCCACACTCAAAATACTTTAAGTAGCCATTGCACACCTTCTTCAACTCCTACTCCCCTTTACCCAATGCAATAACTATGTGAAGTAGTAATAATGAAAGCACCTAGATTTGCATTTACTTCCTTCCACTGAGAGAGCGTCACCTCTTCACTTGCTGCAGTTCCTTTCCTGGATGTCTGCTTCTGTTATGACAGGTGCAAATCCTTTGCCTGTTTGAGGAAGTGATGTCAGAACCCCTAGTACAAAGGGAATAATTGACCAGGGTGGGTGGGTGAGGGGTTTGGGTGGTGGACCAGCCCAAGTCCTCTGGAAACAATCAGGTAGCTGAGGCCTCTAGTCAGACAATTAGCACCCTTCCCCCACTCAAAACTTTGCAGCTAGTGAAGCCAGCAACAATGAATAAATTCTACCCAAAGAAACAGGACACCAATTCAAACAGCTTCACCAACAATACATCAAAATAGGTTTGGAATTATAAGATATAGGTCTCCAATTCAAAGAAACAGACCAGTTAAATTACACCAATTATGTTTAAAAGAGAAGAAATAGGCCTCTACAAATGCAGCCTGCCACACCGTAAACCAAACAAATGAGCCCACTTTAGCTACCAAAACAGGTTTCAAAATTCCAACAGCCCCAAACAATACCCTGCTAGCCCTTAGTAGTAAGAAAGAAAATAAACATTCTACCAAGTAGAATCCATGAAAACAATGTAAACAAGAAGCTACTGTACTGTAGATCTGATCCTGTCCCCTTCCAGTTCCTTCTGAGAAGCCAAAGCACTGACTCCACACCTGATTCAGCTCTGCCTCCCTGCTGAGTGAGACCTGGCCAGACAAATTAGCACCCTTCCCCACTCAAAACTTTGCAGCTATTGAAGCCAGCAACAATGAATAAATTCTACCCAAAGAAACAGGACACCAATTCAAACAGCTTCACCAACAATACATCAAAATAGGTTTGGAATTATAAGATATAGGTCTCCAATTCAAAGAAACAGACCAGTTAAATTACACCAATTATGTTTAAAAGAGAAGAAATAGGCCTCTACAAATGCAGCCTGCCACACCGTAAACCAAACAAATGAGCCCACTTTTAGCTACCAAAACAGGTTTCAAAATTCCAACAGCCCCAAACAATACCCTGCTAGCCCCTTAGTAGTAAGAAAGAAAATAAACATTCTACCAAGTAGAATCCATGAAAAACAATGTAAAACAAGAAGCTACTGTACTGTAGATCTGATCCTGTCCCCCTTCCAGTTCCTTCATTGAATAGGGCATTGAATAGGGCCATGCTCCACAGTCGGTTGCTCAAGGCATCATTGGGATATCTTGGGTCAGCTCCCAGGAGCAACTCCAAAGGAGATTTTGATGGTGCATATCCTAGGGTATGTGACATTATTCTATGGATACCATGCCAGAATGGTGCGATCTTTGCACACGTTAGGGTCATGTGGAGAAAATCACCTACACCCACTCTATATTTGGGACACACCTCAGATCTGGAGCTATCCATTAAGTGTAGTTTGGCAGGGGTGACAGTGACATAAGCTCTGTGCAAGAAATTCAACTGTATTAACCTCAACCTGTTGCCGTAGGAGCAATGTACATAAAGGGAACATGACAGTTTCCAGGTGTGTGAATCCATTTCGAGACCAAGGTTATCCACCCATTCCATTCTGCTCAGCTGCGGCGTCTCCACGGATTTTTCCAGAATAGTGTGATAGTAGGTCACGAAGGGCCTGCTGCCCAGTTGAGTTCTATAAAACTCCTCCTCAAAGGGGAGGGAGGTGCCCAGCACCCAGTGATGGAAATGGTGGGCCGCAGATCTGTCACATTCTAAGATAAAGAAATCACCTGGCTTAATCCCTCAGGTATCACATAAATCTCAAAAGTATGGATTGTCCCTCCCTGAAAGAGCTATGTCACATTGAAAGAGACCTGCCCTGTTCCAAGAACTTAATCTCTGTATGAGCAGTACCAATTAGGGCCCCTCAGTCTCACCACACCATGCAAGTTTAAGTATGGTGAGAGTCCTCCCTGCCAGCCAATATACTGGTGCACTCTTCCAGACCATCAACGTGTTTGCTGTAATGGGTTAGGTGACATGTTCACATATTGGTGAGCCAGAGGGAGAGACTACCACTTAATAGATCATATTTAAAATTACCCAGTGTCATCTCCTCCTCCAGTCTCATCCAGGCCAATGTGTCCCTCCCACTACCTTGCTGTATATAGGCTAATTGAGCAGCCCAATAGTAGGCCCTGAAGTCTGGCAGTCTCACCCCACCTCTGTCAGCAGGCTGGAACAGTGTGGCTCTACAAATACGAGTCCCTCCACCCCTCCATAAAAATGTATGCAAAATTGCATTAGGCACCTAAAATGACTCTGAGGCACTCTGATAGGGAGAGATTGATATAGATATAAATACCTTGGAAGTGCCATCATGTTTAAGGTGCCAACTGTACCTAACAACAAGATGGGAAGGGTGCACCAATGCTTACAGTCCTCTGTTACTCTGGACATCAAAGGTTTATAATTTAGAGCATATAGGCGACTTACAGCCGCTAATATGATTATCCCTAGATATTTTATTTGATTTACTATCTGTAGTCCACCCAGGTTTGCAATCAGTTGTGCTCTATTGCAATAGAATATGGGCATTAACTCACTTTTAGTCCAGTTTACTTTATGGCCTGAGATGGCACCAAAATCTCTCATTAGAGTATGCATGGCTGGGAGGCCTCTTGCAGGATTTTGTAAATATAGCAGTTGGTCGTCTGAGTACATGGAGATTTTTTGTGTAGCCCCACCTCCCTTGACCCCCTCAATGTCTGGATGAGCCTGCAGGACTGCTGCCAGCAGCTCCAGGGTTAAAACATAGAGCAGGGGAGACAGTGGGCATCCCTGACACATGCCCCGTTCTAAACTAAAAGGTTTGGAGAGACTTCCATTAATGGCAATTTGTGCTGATGGATTATTGTAGAGAGTACGCACCCACTGGCAGAATGTTGTGCCCAACCCCATTCTTCCCAGGACGTCAAACAGGTATCCCCATTCCATGTGGTCAAATGCTTTTTTTGCATCTAACACAACTACTGCTGCACCATGAGACCTGTCACTGAGACCACCTATAGATCACATTCAGGGTTATTCTAATATTGTGTTTACCTTGTCTGCCCTTCACAAACCCCGACTGGCCTGATGGATCAATTTGGGAAGCATGGGTTCCAGGCACGTGGTCATCACCTTTGCTATAATTTTGTAGTCTGCAGTAAGCAGAGATGGAAGCGATAAGAGGCACACTTTGTCAAGTTTTCCCAGATTTAGCGACCACACTGATAACTGCCATTCTCGTGGGATGGGCAAAATATCTGCCTGCAGTCCCTACACTAGCATATCATATAGAGGATCCAATTTTTGCGGGCAGAAAATTTTCATAAAGGGATATTGTCTGGGCCAAGAGCTTTGCCACCTTTCAGGGCCATTATTGCTGTCTGAACTTCCTGCCTAGATAGGGGGAATCCCAGCCTCCTTGTGTCCTCCACCCCTAGTGTCTCCAACGATGCCTTACTATAAAAGGAGGATAACTCTCCCTCAGAACGATGGCATTCAGATGTATATAATTCCTTGTAGCAGTTAACAAATGCCTTCCCAATACTACCAGTGTCATATAGCACACCTCTACTGGGATCTGTGATCCCACCCACTCTCCTTTCAGCCTCCCTCCATTTAATCTGCCAGGCAAGGAATTTATCCCACCCCAGTCACCATCAAAATAGGCCCCCTGCATCTGCGAGCAATGTAGTGCATTCTAGTCTAGCACTATTCAGCACATTGAATTTGTATTTCAGACATTGAATAACGCTGTATAGCTCATGTGTAGGCTTAGCTTTGTGGGCAGTTTCACAGACTGCAATTTTAGTTCTAAGGGAGGCCAGCTCTAAATCTCCTTCTTTCTTGTGATGGGCTGCATAGGAAATGGTTTGACCCCTTATAAATGCTTTCAGCGCTTCCCACCTAATACCATGTGAAGTATCCCCCCTGATGTTATGGGTCATAAATTCCTTAAACTTGTCATTTATCAGCTCCACATAACCAGGGTCCTTCAGAAGGAGCAGATCCAGCCTCCACGTGCATGGGGAGCAGCTGTCCCCATGATGTCCAAGGAAAGAGAGTAAGGGACATGATCAGGCACCAGCATGGGCAGGTATTTAACCTCACCAGTCATTGCCAACAGTGCTGGTGGGACCAACAGCTGGTCGATCCTAGCATAGGACTAATGGGCATGAAAGAAAAAGCAATACTCCCTGTCTGAGGGATGACAGAGACGCCAAGCATCCACAAGTCCCATTTCATTTTGAATCTTCTCCAAGGCCCTGGCATTTCAGGTCATAGGTACCACAGTAGGCCTAGACTGATCCAAGGCAGTGTCTAGCACACAGTTGAAGTCTCCCCCAAGTATTCAGGGGACCCTCCCATCTGGCCATATCCACAGCTAATTTTGGAAAAAAAAACTGGGTTTTCTATATTAGGGGCATAAACTGACCCCATCAAGAACACCTCTCCCCCAGATAAGTGGAGGTTTGCGAGGGCATACTGCCCCGCAAGGTCCACAAATGAGTCAAGCACCTAAACTGCATTACCCCATGGCAACCAAATCGAGGCACCCCTGGCCTTCAATGAAATTGTAGACAAAACCAATGTTCCCCCCCCATAAAGGCAGCAGTCCTGTGGACCTCATCCACAGAGAAGTGAGTTTCTTGTAAAACCATTATTTGTCCTTTCAATCGGTGTGTCTCTGCATGTACTTTCCTGCTTTTAATAATGGATTTCAAACCATTTGTATTCCACGTGACTATCTTGGTTTCAGAAGACATAGTCAAAACTTGAATCATCATTGCCTGGCCCTGCTATAAAGTACATACATCCTGAACCAACAGTTTTAACATATTTAACATTTAAAATAGAACCAAACCACTGAAAACACCCCTCCACCCTCCCCAGCCTACTAAACCCCAATCTAGCATCCAAAAGATGAGCCACCAGAGGCAGCCAGATAGCAACCCAAGCCTCTCATGTGGAAAGAATGACACAGCAAGATATGTCTCTCCCAGATTGGCTCCATGGGCCTCACCCACTCCAATTAAAGCAGTAACCTCCTTTTGGACCCCCCATGTTCCAGCCACCCTGTACCTCATCCTCCAATCTGCACAGGGCAAATTATCAATCATCCTCCTGCACATCGTCCTCCCTACCCATTCCAACCCCAATTCACCCCCCCATGAGTACTAACAAGCTCGCTATAATTCCCCCATACAATAATAATCAGCAGAATTTAAATGTGTTCATAGCGTTTTTCATGAGGGCAAAATTATTGTAACAACAAACACTGCAATCAAGCTGTAAGTTCAAATATAGGAACAATGATAACACTACTTAGTCAATCAAAGTATGAAACTGAAACTTCATGTGCCAATAAACTAATCCAAGTGCACTTAGCATCCACAGAGAAAGTGATGAACTTGAATATTGCATAGCATAAGCCCGTTGTTACCCATGTTCCCTGACACGGTTGGACGTTTAAAGTTCAGGAAGAACATAGGTAGAACTATATGTCAGTTAAATCATCCTGTGGAGTAAAGTATTCCTTGTGAAAGCATTCCCTGGGAGGCCCCTAATGATTCCAGCCAAAAGACAGAAAAACTTAGGCTGAGTTAGTAAGGACAGGACGTCAGGGAAATAAGAGCTCCAGGGGAATTGGGGCCAGGATTTTAATTAACATATAGATATTAGTGTCAGGTACCCACTGCCTGGGCCCTCTCCCACCTGGCCTCCTCCTCAATGATACACTTTTCAGCTTCTAGGACACACAAAGAAGCAAGAGGCCTGCCTGGACATTCAATCTGTGGGCAAGTCAGATATCTAAATGCGAAAGTCCAGCCAAGACTATGTAATTTAGCCTTGATTTGCGAGAAGGTCTGCCTCTTAGTCTGTAGGTTCTTATTAAAATCTTGATAAATGTGCATTTTAGTGTTCTCGTAAGTAATCAGGCCCATCTGCTTGGCTTTCTGCAACATTCTTTCTTTATCCTGAAAGTGGAGATACCTTATTAGGCAATGTCTGACTCTTTCCCCAGGATTAGGTGGCGTCCCACTCAATGTACTCATTCTATTTCAAAGTTCTCATAGTCACTGGAAAGGCCCATCTGTGCCACCAACCATCTCTGCAGGCCTCCTGCCACATCCCAACCTTCAGTACCCTCAGGCAGACCTATTATGTGAATATTTGGCGTTGTGACCTACTTTCCTGATCGTCAAGTTTGCCATTAGCTCCTCTATAGATCGTTCATTGTATTTCTGTCTGCCGTTGCCTAGGAAAGTGTATCCTCCAGAGTGTTCACCCTGCATTCTAGTTCAGCGATCTGTATAGCATGTGCAGCCAAGGTCTCAGAAAGCCCCATCACCATGCCCTGCAGGTGAGTGAGTTCAGCCATGAGGTTCACAAATCCAGCTTTCATTTCTTGCTGCATCCACAACAGTGTCACAGGTATTCCAGCAAGGCATTGCGTGAGAGTGTTAAGTTAAGGTCTGGCTATGCCATTCGGCCCTTCCTTGTGGATGGCCTGTTGCACCAGGGATGTCTAGCTATGTCTCCCAGACCGCGGTGGTTTAGCAGCATCAAAATGTATCTTCCCATGGTGATTTTTCTGTTTGGAAGATGCCATGAATTAGAACAGCTCGTTAAAGTTGCTACTGTGGTAAAAATAGTAAGTTAACAGATTTTTAGGTGAATTATTTAATCTTTTGCCCGAGGAGCCAGCTAACACACATCTGCCATTGTTGATAGCTAGCCATGTCCCTCGAGAACTACATCACAGTAGTCAAACATTATTAAGATATTACATGTTTCTCCAAACATGTCTGAATATATAATTTTAGGGCACAGAACTAATTTGTGCCCAGGATAGGGACTTTGCAAGCAGAAGACTGAGAGCTTTGAATATAGACCTCATCATCCCTTAGTATACAACAATTTAATACAATTATTACAAAACTATTATCAAGGCATAAAACTAGAAAAGATACTTTTTATTTATTGAAAGAATAAACTAATATCTTCTGACAGTACTTTGTATTTATTCTTGAATTACAACAGCAGCGTTAAATCTAGAATGCCTTGATGTTAACAATACTTATATTTATTATACATACTATATTTATAAATGTATAAGAAGTTGTTTTGAACAACTGCTTACATAAAATAAGAAATATTTTAAAAAAATATGTTATTGAATTACAACAGCAATGTAACAGAGTAATATATTAAGTCTGGAATGCCTTGATGATAATAACATTAATTATGTTTATTATTACATATACTGTATCTACAAAAGTAAAATAAGTTGTTTTGAATATGTGCTTACATAAAATCAGAAAAATTAAAACAAAGTATACAAGCCATCAGTATTTCATAAAGATTCAGCTACTTACAAATTCCTGCTTTGTTTAAAACATTATATGGGTACATGTCATACTACCATGGATTTATCATATAATGTATTTGAAATTAAATCATAATACATTTATTTTGCAACATTCTCCTTTCTATTCTTTAGATGTCATCTGAGAGTGTTGTCCTCATTTCTTAATGCACTCCAGTGTTACAGACAATTTATTTTCTAGTAATACATTTTTACAAAGATACCTTGCAATGGCTTGCACCTGTTTATTATAATAAACTAAATCTATTGACAGAATATATTCTCTCATTGTCCTTGTCAATATACTTTTACATCTGCTTCTCAAAACACATAATTATATACTGTGCATTTTTGTCCTCACTGCAAATACTACTCTATTTAATATATTGATACAATTACTTTTCAGCATATAATTTAAGTTAAGATAGTGGGATTTAATAAGTGTGCAAATCATTTTGAGTGTACATTTATTCAAAATATTTAATTTGTATGTTTTATTAATATATCAACTTAGCTGACTTCAAGCCTTCATTTAAAAACATGTAGTGCCTATCACTAATTGTATAGAATTTAGCTAAATCTAAAGACATTTTATTTCAAACCATCTAATTTTTGAACCATTAGGCCTAAATCTTTGTTTGTTAGGGGAAGGTTTGGAGTAAGGTCAATATTGACACAGTTTCTATGTGTCAATACACATCAATACTATTCGAATGCACTTTTTGGATGCATTACCTATATAATTTTATTGTTGTGACACAGGCAAAACAATGTTTAACACATAGTAATGATACCATTTTTAGTGCTCACAGATTGTATCCAAACTATTTTTTGTGTCAATATATAAAATCACATGAAATATAAAAAAGATTTTTAGAAACACTTAACATTTTCAGATTTTATTTTTCTAAGTGTTGGATTCAGACTTCTAACCTTTAATGTGGAATGCTTTATGGAATCACAAACATTAAACTGTCTCCTATAGCAACCCATGTTCTTCCTTGTTTTCACCTGCAAATGCATCAGAAGATAATAATAGATGCATATTATATTTATTTTATTTGTTTGTTAATCAGGTGAGCACACTGAACCAGGACCCATTTTTAGTCAGCAGATAACAAAGCATACTAAATGTGATACAATCTATTACACTACAGTGAACAGCAGGAAAACTAAAATATTTTTGCACAA
Organism: Neoceratodus forsteri; assembly: GCA_016271365.2. Taxonomy (NCBI): domain Eukaryota; kingdom Metazoa; phylum Chordata; order Ceratodontiformes; family Ceratodontidae; genus Neoceratodus; species Neoceratodus forsteri. The sequence continues at coordinate 443,614,999 of CM028136.1, read as the reverse complement.
CAAAATGCATATAGGGACCAGCCCCATACATGAGTGTGGGGCCCTTGCTGCTGTCTGTTCCCTTTTAAGAAGCACATGTTAAAAAAGGCATGCTGACCCATTCTTTTCAATGCAGACTGAACAGTAAGCAGAGACACATCTGTAGACCTTAATCTTCTAAGGAAAAGCTTAGGAGTCAAAAGGTTATTTATAAGGAATCCAAGTTTAGTCTATGACACTTCTCTAGCAGACAACTTAATTTATAGTGGCTGCTAGCTTCAGGGACAACCACCCCAACTGTGCACAAAATGCACAATGGTGAGTTTTGTAAAGCACATTGGACCCCATGCATGAATGGATGGAAAGGATGTGCTGGAGGCACATATCCTGCCTGCATAGATCCATGCCTGTGGATAGGAGTGCACCCAGGGTATACACAACAGATGTGCACCTGTCTGTAGGCCCTCCCCGCAAGCAGGAATCTGCAGGGTGGTCATGAGTGGAGTTGTAGTGCCGGTGGGCATCCAATTGGATGCCCAACTAGGGCTGAAAGTGGATCTGTTGCATGGTGTGAGTGGGTCTGGGTGTAAATGCTCACCCCAGGCAGCCAGACCACATGCCAATGCCTCTGTGCCAGACCACAGAGGACCCCTCCTGCCACACAGCTGACCCACACATTGGACAGGCATGCAAGCTGCCCCCAAGATGTCCCTGTATGTGGTTGCCCATACCCTATCTCAGTACCCCAGTGATTGGAACCACCGGTGCCCACCGGTGTCCACCCATGTCCCCCTTCACTGCAAAACCACACCCCTCTGGTGCCCATACCTGTGATACAGTGCTGCTCCAAAGATGGCCAGTGTCACTGCCAACTATACACGGCCATGGCCACTGGTCATATGACATACATTGGTGAACATTGGCTGTGTGCCCCTGCATATGTCAGACAGCTGGCAACCATGGCAGTGAGTGGAGGGCAGTGCCACTGGTAATCTCAGGAGCAGCACCAGCACACAGGTATCAGTGCTGGGGGTGGTTGCGTGGTGCCACCAGAGGGGTCTGCAGGATGTCATGGCAAGTCGGACATTACACAGGGGTCTGCGGGCATTTGATGCATGAGTTGAAGAGGGAGACAGCCAATGGAGGCAAGTGTACAGCCGTGTGCTGGGGTGGTGGCAGAGGGTGACCATCGGGATGGCTGCAATGGACCCAGGGATGGCTGTGTAGACTATCTGCCCAAACCAGGAGGCACCACTGTGCATGCATGGGGTGCATAAGTGGCTGATAGGGTTCTCCCTGATATACTCTGCACCCCCTCCACACTTCTGCAGCCAACACTATGCATGTTTCTGCATGGCACATAGTGTTGGCATGCCCCAGCCCACTTCTGCGTGGTGTGGTCCATGGACCAGGAAATCAGGTGCATTGGGGCTGTATGCACCCTGGTGGTACATCCAGCATATGGGGCATATTGGTGCAGAGTGGCTATGTGCCACATTTATGAGGTATAACCACTCTGCAGGATCGGCCAATAAGTGCATAGGGCCCAATAAGTATAAAAAGACAAATATTGTTAAAAACTGTTTAACTGAATCAATTCTTTCTGATGCAGATGGGCTAGATGAAAAAAGGAACTGTAGTCCAAGGTAAGTAAAAGTACCCTCTAGGCATCAGCTTAACTAGAATCCATAGTTAGATAATTCTTAAGGTGAAAAGTATACTTGAGATTTGAGTCCAAAAGAACTTCCAAGTATTGGAATGATTCAACTTGTCAAGTTGAGTACCATGCAAGTCAACAACATTAATGACAGGTGGAGTTTTTGATAACTTGAGTTTGGAGCCAAATATAATGCATTTCATCTTTTACTATTCAATTAAAGTTGATGTTTGAGTAACCAAGAATTTAGTAGTGTAAAATCCTTGTTTAAGGAATTGTTAAAATTAGTAACAGAAGTAGAACTAAAAAAAAAAGATTATGTCATCTGCATGAAACAATGAATCACTTAAGCAATAATGCCCTACAGGGTGTGTGTCATGCTGGGATAACGTCATGCCTCAGGTGGTTGAGCATGAGGCCACAGGCTAAGTCTGTCCAATAACTGAGGCATGATGTTATCCCAAATGACACACACACTGGAGGGCATTATTGCTATTATACAATGGCTTGTTGTTATACAGAAGAAAAAAAATCATTTTTGCTTTTTAAGAGACAATGGAAACAATCAAGCAAAGCAAATCAAGCAAAAGCAAAAAATCAATTACAGGTTCACAGTGAGGCTGAGACTAGACCCGTGATGTTGTACTGGGATAACATCACGGGTCCAGCCCAAGACTGACCAATCAGAGTCCGGGATTTTATCTTGCCATTGCATAATGTGCACTAAAACTGAGAGGAATTTGTTAATAACAAAGGAAAGGGGCAGACACCCAAGGATTGATCCTTTGGGTGCCTTCTGTAGAAATGCCCTAGTACTAGAAGAGGAACTATGAAAGCCAACTTCTGGAGTTGTGCACTGAGATAACTGCTTTATCATGTACATGGAGAGTTAGAAAATCCTAATTTGTCCAGGGTTTCCAGCAACATGGAATGATTCATAAGGCTAAGGCTTTGGTCAGGTCGACAAAAATGCTTAAGCTATGGTGTGAACATTGATCACAAGTCGTTTAACCCTAACTTTGAATGTTCTTCCTTTTCAATGTCTACCAGCCCCAATATTATATTAATGTATTTGTAAGTGATTTTTTTTTGTAGTCACAATTTATTATCTTCCAGTGTTTTCCCAGGCAAAGCCTGCAAAAGTGAGGAAATAGGTACTGCTGGGAGGACAGTGGGATTTTGCCATGATTCTAGGTATAAGATGAATGTTTATGGATATAACACTTATAGAGAAACTAATTAAATTATGGGGACTAATACCAAAATACAGAAAAGTTAAAAAATTTTTAAGTTTGTTTTTAAAAGTATTTTCCTTGTCAATACTAAAAAGGTACTATAGGACCTGTTATTTTTATGCAAAGTAATTTTAGTACAAACATAAATGCAACTATAATTATGCAAATTTAATTTAGCACTTAGTCATTAGAATGGCATTCCCTAAAATGGAAAAAGAGCTAATATTGCTAATTAGCACACATTTATATTTACACTAACTAGTGCTGCAGCAAAAATAGCTAAAATTATTTGGCAGTGATAATGTTAAGTTCTACAATGTATCAATACCTTTTGTCAATACGGAAAAGTATATCGATAACATTTACTTAATAAAAATCTCTGTCATGATGTAAATATATATATATATATATATAGAGAGAGAGAGAGAGAGAGAGAGAGAACTGCCTGCTTCTATATAGATAATGTAATTACCACTGTTAACTTGACAACGCTATAATAATGACACCATTTCTTATTGGCTTAAATTCAAGCTTTCATTTTTTCTTTTAAAAGTGATAACTTTTAAACCATTAATGCTAAAGACATAATTTCTTTCAACAAATCTTGGAGTCAGCCAAGTAGCTACATTGACAAGATAGTACTACAGTGACCATGTATCAACATAGAAAAAACATAAAATGTTACATATTGATATAAAAAATATAAAACAGTTCACAACATATCTAAAAGTCTATCATCTGAAACTGCATAGCATCGACATGTACAGACATGTAGCAACACAGTAAAACTGTATCGTTAGGATCAATTCATGTTGAACAGACTCCAAGCTTTCATTAAAAACTTAAGTTTCATGATTGACAGTTCAGATATTACAGTTATTAAAATTCATTGCAAAACAACTTTGTTAATGCACTAGTTAGTGTTAAAGCAACAAAAGAAGGAAATGTGGTGTTAGCAACAGTCTTGGGGTGTGCCTTGAGATTGTCAACCCTAATGCTAACCCATTCCATGAGTAAATTAGCTTAGATGGGTACAGTAAAATCAGGATTATATCAAATGTTGACACAAAGTGCCACTTCTATCATATCCATTTGGTGCTGACACCATGTGTCAAACATATCCTTTTTAAAATCAGGTCCAATTGTCTGGAATTTTCAAAACTGAGGACTCAGTCACAACTCCTAGTTTTGAGTTGTGACAGCATGCTCTGAAATGCACCTGCAGTAAATGTACTTTTCTAATTATCAGATATTTTGGTGCATTTGTGTCAGTATACCTGGCAAACAGAGGTTTCATTAAAACATGGCACATACATCACTTTTTTAGTGCAAGCTGCACTCAGAGTTTCATAACTCATGGCAATTATGCACAAATGTTAGACCACCTTCAAATCTATGGTCAAAATAGTTATGCAAAATTGGTCAGGTAAGACAAAATCATGCCATATCTTTGCACCACATGTTTGAAACGTCTGACATTATTTTCATTTTGGTGAAGTCACAAGCATAACTAATGCTTATTTTTACATTTTAACTCATACATAAATTGGAGATACAGTTGACAGAGACAGACAGATATACAGACAGACAGACAGACAATAACACATAACTTGGTATGCATTGGCTAGGGATAAGATACAGGCATGTTTCACAATTTGTGCTGAGGTAAGACAACATAGGTTGAGTGCCCTTTGAATAGCATCTGAGGTATACCTACATCTCAATAAATGCAGTACCCTGGAGTATGTTTCTGCACTTATAAAATGGCACAGCATTAAAAATTACATTGGCTTAGAGAATGTCTTTCTAAATATGAAAAGCAACTATGTGTGTGACTTGAAGAAGAATAGCTATGTACAATATGAGAAAGTTAGTGCTTGTTTGACTGGTTGTGTTCTCAACTGCTAAAAAGATAAAAGTATTGGTCTCTTTTAGAAGATTCTGTTTGTTGCAGAAAGAAGGAGGTGATTTTTTTAGTTAAGATTTTGTGTGTTAGAGAAAAGCTGATATTGGTTTTCTACCCTAACATGTTGTTCTTTGGTTGGAGGGAAGACAGAGTTGTAATTCTGTTTGTTATAAAGTGGTGGAGCGGTGTTTTCACTTCAGGCTTTTGGAAGTAGGCAAGGCTGATTTGCTTTGTTGCCTGCTTTAACATGCTTGCTTTTTGCTTGTTCACATGTTTGTTTGTTTGTTGATTTATTTAAAAAATGGGTGGCCAGCAATGGCACATTGAGCCATTGTTCAGTTCCAGGTATGACACAGGAAGGTGGGAATGCAGAAAGTAAGAATTGGAAAAATAATGAAATATGCAATAATGTAGTTGACTGAAAGAATGCACAAGGAGAAATACAAAGCTGAAAAAAAGCTGGCTGTTCATTATATGCAGAATTACCTTGCATCAATCAAGGAAAACATGTGATTTAAAATGGTAAGTGGGTGGACTAATGGATTTGTGCAAGACTGATTCTTCTGAGCTATTTGCCCTAATAATTGTTAGGATTCTAAGTGCTGTAAGGTGTCAGACTTGAAAAGAAAACTCTTTCTGTACAAATGAGGCATGTGCTCAAATCTCACTTCTGACAGATGTAATGATGGCATGGGTTTAAAATTGCACTACTAACGCAAATCAATTTCTTTTGAGTGTGACTTACTGGCACAGCAGATGATCCAGGATTTATATGCAGGATACCGGAGTTTGAATTCTGAAAAGAACCTTAACTTTATGTAGACAAGTTAGTCTATTGGTTAGCGCACTGCCTCTGGAATCAGAAGATCATATGTTTTAAACTCTACTAGAGCCAATAAACTAACTGTATGACCTTGGGCAAATCAAGTAAACCTCTCAGTACTCTAGCCCACCCAGCTACAGGGTGGGATAAGTGGGACAGCACTGTAAATGAAGTGCTTTATCTGATGTTGGCTATTCTGAGTAAATAAATAGAAAATGAAAATAATAATAATGAAATAACATTCATGTTGTTTGCAGGAGGGTTAACTAGCTTTCCTAAATGCCATAACCTTTTTATTTGAATTAGATGACTAATTTTGCTATGCTGTGTGCTCTGATATTATATTTTTGGTGGGAGGTATTCTGCATTCAGTGTTGAAGCAGGCCCACCACCATGTATATGTTAGCTTGTAAAGGCATTAAATGTGACCCATGTGATCCAGTCAAAGGTAGTACTTGCTATGGTCATCTTTGCCCATTCTTATAAATGTGTATATAAATTGGGCACTAAAATGTATCCACATGACTGTTGAAGAACTTTAGTTGTGTAATCATACTAACATACTAAGCAGAGTAGGCCTAAAGGTCTATCGAGTGTGCTCTAAAATCAGCACCCGATCAAGACACCGTTGCTGCCACCCTCATCTCCCCCATAACACCCCCCACCCCATCCCCATCAGATACACATCCAGATTTGGCATTCCTCAGCTTTACCTTCCCCTTATACCTGTCCCAGCCTCTCTTGAATCCTTCCACTGTATCAACAGCCACTAGTCATCATACCATATTTTCATACTATAGAACTGGGAATTGTTAGCCAAATCCCCAAGAACACTAAGTTTTGGTGTTTTAACTAATAAAATTCAATTTTCAAGATTTTAAATTAAATCAACTTAGTTATCAAGATTCTATGGGGAACCTTATTAAATGCCCTACTGAAGTCCAGCATAGCCACATCCACGTTCCTCCCATCATCCAACTTTTCCATCACATAACCATAGAAAGTAATTAAATTAGTATTGCTGATCTGTTTTTTTATAAATCCATGCTGTAACCTATCCTGTAGTCCATTTTGTTCCAAGTAATCACTTATTTCTTCAACTATTATTCCCTCTGTTATCTTCCCCACCACGGAAGTTAAACTGACCAGTCTATAGTTGGCCACATCCAATTTGACCCCCTTTTTAAAAATAGGCACCTCAATGGCTGCTCTCCAATCCTTAGGCACACACCCTTCATCCATGGATCTTTGTGTGATATCTTCAATAATTTGGGTTACTTCCTCTCCCACTCTCTTAAAAACCCTGGGTTGAGCCCATCATATCCTGCTGACTTCTCTTCTTTTTTGAGGTTCTGTATTTTATTCAAAACTTTCTCTGAAGTAATTAGCCCATCTAGGTTAACATTCCCGGTCTGTAATAAGTCCTTTGTCTGATCTAATTGACGTTTGGTGAACACTTTGCTTAAAATGTTGTTAAACTGTCATGCCATATCTTCTGGTTTTAAGATATTTACTCCTTCCACATTAATTAGGCCTACCTGTCTTTTATTACTTTTCTTGTTATTAACATAGGAGAAAAACCCCTTTTATATCATTCTTAGAGTTTGATAATCTGAGTTCTAGTTTAGTCTTAGATCTCTTAATTTCCTGCTTCAAACATCTTATTGTTTTTCTATATCCTTCCCCATTGTCATTTGTATGATGTCTCATCATCTTCATCTTCTTATACTGTTTCTTCTTTTTCCTGATCAGACACATAATTGTCTTATTTAACCATGATGTTTTTTTACCTCTGTTGTTATATACCTTTTTTTTACTGGGACATATTGTTCTATTAATTTGTTAATCATCTGCATAAACAAATTCCAGGATGCCTCAACTGATAACTCTCTTGTTACATCCATCCAGTCAATTTCCTTCAATTTCTCCTTAATTGCTAAGCAATTGGCTTTATTATATAACATGTGAATTGTGGTTCCTTTTATACAGTTCTTCTGTCTATCAATCTGGAATGTTATTATGTCATGATCACTGGCTCGCAGGGGAGGGGGTATAACCATATTATCAAACATCCTCCCTTATATTTGTCAGTACAATGTCCAAAATATTACCCCCTCTAGTTGCTACATGCACACATTTCTCTATTCCTACTGCTGTTAACCCACCATATAGTCTATCTTCCCTTGCATCCATATTTTCACCTTCCCAGTTAATATCTGGGATATTCAAATCACCCATTACTAGTATATCTTGCTTTTCTGCCATATCAACTACATACCTTAAAATATGTCTGTATCATTACTATTAGTAACAGGTGGTCTATAAAAATTTATTAATCTAATTTTCTTTCCTGTTATTCTGAGGACATCCAACTCAGTAGCCTCAGTATTACCAAGATCAGTGGCAAGCTCTATCTTTTGGTACTTAATTTCTTCCCCTATATATATGGCCACTCTCCCTCCCCTTCTTTCAAGTCTATCTTTGTGGCTCAAGTGACAACTTGGTGTACATTTATTCCAGTTGATATTCTCAGTCCACCATGTTTCTATAATCCCAACAATATCATACTGACCCTTATTCAACCTAATTTCTAAATCAGACATCTTTTCCTGTTAAGGCTCTTAGCATTGAGAAACATCATTTTACTTTCTCATGTTTTTTGATCTCCCATTTAATCTATTGGATTTCACAGTGCTGAAAGGCAGAAGCCAAAGCAAATAGAATGCTGGGCTGCATTACCAGGGGGATCACTTCTAGGAGGTTATTCTGCCACTGTACAGATCACTGGTAAGACCACACCTGGAATACTGTGTTCAATTCTGCTGCCTTTACCTGAAGAAGGATATCAAACTACTGGAGGGTGGACCAGTGGAATGTAACCAAAATGATCCAGGGCATGAAGGGCAGATCATATGAGGAGAGGCTGAGGGAACTAAACATGTACTCCCTGGAGGACAGAAGGGAGAGGGAGAATATGATTGAAACCTTCAAGTACCTTAAAGACATACACAGAGTTGATACTGAAGGCATCTTTATCTTAAGAAAGGAGGGTACAACAAAGGGGCATAGTCTGAAACTGGTGGGGGGTAGATTCAGGAAGGAAATGAGGGGCACTTTTTCACTGAAAGTGTGATGAAGGGGTGGAATGGGTTGCCTGAAGAGGTAGTGGCAGCAAAGACAGTGATCAGGTTTGGAGGGGTCAGGGTGAAAAAGAAAATTAAGAAAGAAGGAGGCATAATTAGGAAATGGAAGGGGGAGGGAAGGGATGGTGGAGAATGACTCCAGAAGGAGTGGGGGGGCAGCTCTAGTTAATTAACTGAGCTGCCAACCCAAGCAGAATTGATAGATCATTATGGCCTGTTTCTGATGGCAAGTTCATATGTTCATATTTCTTCAAATAAATTCATTTGTTGCTCAAATGCTACAATTCCAACAAGTCAATGTGCTTTTTAACTTTCAGAACCACAAATACAAATTCATATGTTTTGAGTACACATAGCTAAGGAGACAACCTGCTGGCATCGAGGAAACTTGATGATAAGAATTTGTATCTGAATTTGTAATTGTGGTACTAAAAGTTAAAACAGCACATAGACAGCCAGTGGCACAGAAGACTGAGGCACTGGATGCCTTACCTTGTGCTACACTGGAGACCTGAGTTCGGGAATGACCTCGGGTCATTGGGCTGCCATCATGGGGGGGCATAGCAGGATTGAGCATGCTGGTGGGCAGCTTTCCTCTCCTGAGGGTGGTGGGGATGGGTTGGTGCCCTCTGTATTTCCACTGCAATGGGGTGGAGGTCCAGTGGGTAGCACAGGTGAAGCGGGAGCATCAAAGTGATGGGAGCTGAGCTGGCACCACAGAGTGCAAAGTATGCCTCCACACACTCACATGGCTGTGTGCCAAGGCCTTGGGGGGTCATGGAGGAAAACCTACAAAAAAGCATATGTGTCCCCATCTCCAGTTGGTGGGAGGAGATGATGGGGACCAAATAGATATATAAACAAACAAAAAAAAAAACACATAGAATTGCTGGAATTTTTTTTTGTTTAATATGGAGCCTTATGTTTCTTAAATAATATTTTTCCCACCTATATATGCCAAAAACCCAGCCCAAGTGTCTGCCTCTCATTACCTTAATAAAGTATGAATAAAATACAATTTGAAGACGGGGGGGATGGCTCAGGAGCAATGTGAGGAAGTATTTTTTCACAGAGAGGGTGGTGGATATAAGGGACAGCCTTCCCGAGGAGGTCTTGAGGTCAAAAGCAGTGGGGGAATTCAAGAATGCATGGGACTGACATAAGGCAATTCTAGTAGGGGGTAGGAAGAAGTAGGCTGTTGGTTAACTAGGATCAGCAGGTTATCAAATAGGTAGGGAATTGGGCAGATTAGGCGGGCCAAGCAGTCCTTATCTGCTGTCAAAGTTTACGTTTCTATGTTAAAGTTATGAATATGTTAATTATTCCCTATTTTTACAACTGCATGATGATGTCACATAACAGAAAAAGGGGTTGTGAAAGCACGTGACCAGATACCTACACTGTGTCCTTCCAGAATGGAATTGAAGCACAAGCACATGTGGTCCTGGCCATTCACTACAGTGCTATTAGCCCCCTTTTCTCTCACACACTATTTTCTAGCTCAGAGCTCACTTCCAGCTTACTTCCAGATTTGGAGTGTTGTTTTACTTTAAAAATAAATGATTATTTTTTTCCTGAGCACTGCAACCTTCACCCTCTGATCATTCCAGTTCACTTCCATAGTTGCAGATGAAAAAAAAGTAGAGAGATCATGTCTGTACACCCTCTGATCACAATGACTGCACAGTTGATGATTTGTTTCTGACTGAAAACAAGTCAATACACTTCTTATTTTCTTCATAAATTAATTCCCTGACACAATGTCAGTTATTAGAAATCTCGTTAATTACAGAGTGTAGATCAATTCTGATATTCCCACATGAGTGCATAAATAGAACACTATATAGAAAGGGAAGAAAATCCACTGTGTAGATGCATGGGAACCCACCCACCCCTGGCAATTGAAAGCTATACAGCACATTCATGCAGAAATAAAGGGGAGAGTAGGAACAGTTAAAAGATAGCAAGTCATTTGTGAAGAGTCACGCCTTTTCTGTTATTTTGAAATTAATGCAAAAACATGTTTTGCATCCCCCCAGCAACTAGAACCTAAACAGTGCTAGCGTGATCCTTCAAAAATGAAGGGGAGAGTATGTTGGCTGAGTGACGACTCAGAAACAAAGTATTTTTTAGTTATTATAACAAGCCAGAAACTACTTGAACCACTAATAATAACACTACAAGATTGTAGGTAACATTAAATCTTAACTGGCTTAAGTGTACTGAGGAAAAACATGTCTGTAACATATACCCCCAGCAATCAAATGCAATGAAGCACTAGCTGGGATTTGTAAAATAAGGTGGCTCAGTGATAAATCCAAAAGTGACCAGTTCAAAACGTCTTAAATAATGGCAGAAAAAATGCAGCAGGGGGAACAGTTATGGAAAGGGGGTGTCATGCATTAAAAATGCTTGAAACCAAAAGATTCAGAACATCAAAGCCTCATAAATACCGAAATAAAATCCCATGCAAATACACAATAAAACATGCTTTTACAAATGGCTCAGAACATCAAAGCCCCATCAATACATAAAATAGAGCCTCACGAACATGCATAACAAAGCATGCAATTGTAACCATCATAAAGAATGCAACATGGCTAAAGGACTACTGTGGATCACAAACATTTTAATACTAGGCTGCTATAATATTAGTAGCCCCATAAGAAAATAATATTTATTTATTTGCTTTTGGTAACTGGGGTAAGTGAACTAGGCACAAGATGCCTATTTTCAGGCACAACCCGGGAGAGCACATTTTAGAAATACAAAATTATGTATGTGACGAGCACATGAAAGCAGTACAGTACAGAGTCAAGTCAAAACTTCAGGTAATGGAAGACAAAATTTTAGCAACAAACACGAATAGGTTTACACAGTAAGGTGAAAATACAGCACAGTAGGACAGGGATCTCAAAATAAAGTTAAGTAGGAACATAGGCGTTAGCAATAGCAGGCATTCAAAGAGACAAAATATCAAGCAATAAAAAGAGATGCGAGAGAGTGAGGGAAAGATAAAGCAGAGAGAGGGAGGGAGAGGAACAAGGATGATTGAAACAGCAACAGAGGAAGAAGAGTGGAGCTAAGGCGGATTAAAGCAGGTGCAGGGGTTGATAAAGCGTAAGTGCTCTTTGTGAAGTGACTTAAAAGTGGTGTGGGAGGCTGCTTGTTGAATAGCTTGGGGTATGGATTTCCAGTATTTTGGAGCCACGTTGGAAAAGGTGCATGCACCCATATTGGTTCTGTGTCTGGGTATGTGAAAGAGGGCTTGGTCAGTCGAACACAGGCCATAAGAGAGAGGCTGTGCATCCAATAGGGATGAAAGGGATTGCAGGAGGCCAGATCTGACAATAATGTCAATTAATGAGCCGAAGACCTGGAGTGTGAGCAGAGGGCACGGCCATTTTAGGTCACTATAGAGCTGGCAATGATGTTTGTAATGCGGAGATGCGGAAGCATAGCGGCAGATGCTGTTGTAGGTGGTGTCCCACTGATGGAGGGATGATTTGGAGGCAAAGAGATAGGTGACTGAGCCATATGCAAGGGCTGGGAGAAGAAAGCCTTGGGTCACAGCAAGTCTGAGTAGATGGGGTAAGGCATATCTAGTTCGCAGACACTACCTATCTTGGTGTTAACTGACTTGCAGGTGGTTGTAATGTGTAGGTCAAAGTCAAGGGATGGATCGAGTAAAACCAAGGTATTTAAAGGAGTTGGTGCTAATCAGAGAAGATCCGGTCCAATATTAGGGGATAATTAGCATTTTGATTCGCTTTAAGTCTGGCAGAGGAGCCGAAGAGCATGGAGTAAGTTTTACTGGAGTTGAGAATAAGTTTATTATCGGTGAGCCAGGATTGAATATTAGCAAAATCAACGCGAGAGGGTGGATTGAGTTGGCAAGCCAGCACTATGGTAAATAACTAGAACGTCAGCATAGAGCAGTGAAACAGTCATTTGCAAGGAGTGGGAAGTCATTAATAAAGATGGAGATGGAGAAGAGTAAGGCTCAAGGATTGAGCCCTGGGGCACTCCAACATCAATACTGGAAAGATCTGATATGGCAGAGTTAAACACTATAGCTTGTTTTCTGCCGGACAGGTAGCTTTCAAACCAGGCCACTGCATCGGTGGTGAAGCCCAGGGAGCGTAGTTTAGTTAGAAGAATGGTGTGGTTGACCAGGTCAAATGCCTTAGTTAGGTCAATGAAGACTGCACCTGTTAGGAGGCCCGAGTCCATGGAGCCATATATGTCGTTGGTGTGTTTGAGGAGGGCAGTAGAGGTGCTGTGCCCTTTGCAGAAGCCATGCTGTGAGCTAGATAGAAGGTTGTATCTTTGGAGATATTCTATGGATTGGGTGGCCACTAGTTTTTCCAAGAGTTTGTTGAGTACAGAGAGAATTGCAATGGGGCGGTAGTTATTTATTTCGTTATGGTCACCCTTTATTGGGATTGGTGTGACTTTGACTGTTTTCCATATATTTGGTACTATGCCATGGCGTAGAGGTAGACTGAAAATTTTGGTTAAGGAAGAGGCGATGAGTGGGGCAGTGGCTTTTAGGAGCCTTGGTTCAAGTCCATCGGACCTTGTGCTGGTGCTGTCAGGAATAGTGAGTAGCAGTTTTAACACTTCACCTCTTTATACTCTGAACCTAAAAGGTGGGTGCGGAGTATCGACTGATATCGCCAGGGGGTATAGTGTTGGGGACAGGAGGAGGGAGGTGAGGTAGTTTGAGAGGTCTGAGAAATGGTGATTAAAAGAGTTTGCTATGGTTGTCGGGTTATTGCAGTGAATGCCATTTAACAGCATGTCACTGGTATGTGCCCTGTGATTAGCACCAAGGAGCATTTTTATGGTGGACCAAAATTTCCTAGAGTCGCCTGAGGCTTTTATTAGCAGGTCCTTACAGTAGGAACTTTTGGCTAAGCGTATGTTTTTCTTGCATGAGTTTCTCAGAGAGCGATATAGATTGTGGTCAGTTTGCAATCCAGCGATCTTGAAATGCCGCCAAGCCTTATCCCTGTCTCTTATTTGGGTAAATAGGGCTTCTGGTAACCATTTTGTCTGGGTTCCACGAATCTGGCAGGTGACACGGGGAGCATGGATGTCTTGGAGAGGGTTAAAGTGGTTCTAGAAGTAGTCAAGGGCAGCCTTGGCATTAGTTGAAGCGTAGTTTGGGGACCAGTCAATCAGTGAGAGATCATAAGTAAACTGCTTAAGTTAATATTGGCCAGATTCCGGAAGGTAATGAGTTTTGGGGGTGGAGATGGTTTACTGGTAGAGTGCCAGATACAGTAGATAGGGGCGTGATCACTAATAGCATCTGCAAGGGTGCCTGCACCTTTTATGCTGTCTGGATCGTTTGTTAGGATCCAGTCAATCAGAGTACTGTTCCGAGGGGGAGCCATGACCTTAGTTGGGTCTGTGATCATTTGGTGAAGGTTGTGGTCTTGTACCAGGGTGTGAGAGGACTGGTTTGTGGTACTAGACCAGTTCAGGTTTAGGTCTCCCAGAATAAGGACTTCATTACGACTGATGGTGCAGTCTATTAAGGAGAGGAGTTCTTCAAGACCCTATTGCCACTAGCAGGAGGGTTGTAGTGCAGATTATGTGTAATTCTTTGAGCCTAGCTGTAGTGTGGCATGGAGTGCTTCACAGTGAGATAGTGTAGACAGTACATTATGGGATAGCAACAGGTGTTGCTTTATAGAATGGCAACCTCCTCCTCCACACTTTGGATGAAGGTCTATCTTGTCTGATGAGATTGTAGTTGAGCAGGGAGCAGAGAGCATCAGGGGTGGAGGGTTTTAGCCAAGTTTCAGATAGGCACAGGATATCTGGGTGGTGTTGAACAGTCCATGCCTCAAGTTCAGCAATATTATGAAGGAGGCTCCTAATGTTCATGTGTGCGATGCGGAGGCCTTTGGTATCATTCCAGATAGTATTATTTAGAGGGAGGGTACCCACTTGCCCCGGGTTTAGTTCAACATCACCAGCTAGCATTAGGGCCAGGAGGAAGAGGTACCATAGCTTATGATGAATGAAAGGGATGGGCAGTGTGATGCTATGCACTGGTGATTTTTGCAGAGTTTAGGACAGGTGGTAGTTGAGTTTGTGAGGGATGAGAAGAGGGGAGGTGTCGCACGGCCAGTATGAAGGCGATCTCAGTGTGGCGAGAGTACCATCATCTGGGTGGGTGCAGTGATGATAAGGTCTTGGAGGGTAATATAAAATAGGCAGCCATATAAGGTTGAGAAGAAAAGAGATTAGTGGTAACGTACCAAATGAGCTTAAGGCCATTTTGAAATACTTCAAGTGAGTTATTTGTGAGTGGGATATAGGGTATGAGAAATCCTTGCAATGAGAGAAGCAGAACTTGTCTAGCCAGTCGAGTTGGATTTTTAGAGCTGGCGTGAGAGGAGCTAAGACTTTTGGGAACACACTGGAAAGGGTAGAGGGTTAGTGGTAAGGTGGGTTGTGTTGAGGATTATCACAGCAGCTATCTCTTTAAATGAGAGACAACTTGACAGACAGAACTCTATTTGGTTCCAGCAAGGCAAGAATAGCAAAAGAGAGCGATATCCACCTCAGATTCAGGCTTTGCAGACTGTATGAGAATAGGAGCAGCTTTATTGGCAAGGAGTCAGTGTCACCAGCTGCCACTAAGGAGGAAGTGAAATTGTACCACCGGGTTCTGAAAGCTTATTTATGGAGCAAGGAAGTAGCTCCAGTGGGGATTACAGTGAGAGTTAGGTTAGACAGTCAGAGCACAAGCTGCTGAAGGGGTTGTCCAGAGTGCACAACAGGCTGTTGCTTTATGCTAACTGAATTTATAAATAGGAGGTCCAGTTGATTGCTGTGTACAGTAGCATTTAGGACTAGATGAGCAGAGCTCAAAAATGTTTAGAAGCTGTCCAGATTGCACTACAGGCTGTTAGTTAATGTACAGTTAAGCTTTGTAGGTTCCTAGTGTTTCAGTGGATGGGAGTACAAGTGTATGCAAGAGATAGGGGAAAAAGTGGTGCTGCCTCAAGTGGTAGAAAGTTATAATCTATGGGTGGAAAAGTGAGCTGATTGGTTAAAATGCGCCTGGGCAGCCCTATATAAGGGAGAGCCTACCAAGGGTGGTGGTGGGGGGCAGTGGGGAGCCAGCACATGCCCAGCGGGTCTAAACTCTGTCCCTCTAAAATGCTGCAGCAGCTCATGGCTTGACTATCTGTACCTGTAGCGCCAGGGAATTGAATCAGCTGGAGGGGAGGGAGGGCTTCAGGAGCTGCCTGGCCCTCGCGACCGTCAACCACCTGCTGCTTTGTGGGGGGGGGGGTCCAAGTGAGCAATCTGAGGGAAGAGGAGACAAATTTATGTAAGTAGGGGTCTATTGTTTGGCACATAGGGGGAGGAGTTGAGAGAAAGGGGAAGGTTCAGGCAATGCAAGAGAGAAAGGAAAAAAGATTTCAAGCTATGCAGGGTTTTACAGCTATGAGCTAAGCAGGGTTGAAAAGGTGCCAATTTTAAATAAATAAAGCAAGATTAGGCACCAGTTCACTTGGTTCTAGTAGCCACAGGGTTGGAAATTTAACTGTTTAAGTCTTAACAGAAATAGTTTACGTGGCTACACAAGGCAGTGGCTTGCAATAACTTTTCTTCAAACACATTCAAAAAAATAGGTGCCAAAGTCCAAATCTGTCCCTCTAAAATGCTGCAGCAGCTCGCGGCTCGACTATCCGTACCTGTAGCACCAGGGAATTGAATCAGCTGGAGGGGAAGGAGGGCTTCAGGAACCGCCTGGCCCTCGTGACCATCAACTGCCCGCTGCTTCGGGAGGGGGTCCAAGTGAGCGATCTGTAGTGCCAAGGAATTGAATCAGCTGGAGGGGAGGGAGGGCTTCAGGAGCCACCTGGCCCTCACAACAGTCAACTGCCCGCTGCATCGGGGGTCCAAGCTAATGTTAATCACATAACCTCATATTTTAAAACCACAAGGTCCATTCCCTTTCCCCAAAATTTTGAGAGATGACTAAGAGAAAAACTGGAGGGGCATTCAAATAAGAAACAGAGGCAAGGAAAAGAAATATGGAATTGGAAACTTAAAATTAGCTGAACTTGGTACACTAGAATGGGAAATATAAAGTAGCACAAACAAGAACCAAACGAGGGGAGATATAAGGGAGAGGACAAAACATTCTCAACTGAAAATCATAAGTAAGGTTTTAAGTCCCAGCGCTCATTGAGTATTATTTGGATTTTTAAATTCAGAACTGTCAAACCTTTTGGCCTCAATGAACACTGGGGCCCGGATCTTCAGACTGCACCAGGCAGTGTTGCAAGCTTGGGCGCAGTGCAACTGGGATGTGCCAGGGCCAAGTGATATTCAACAATGATGCACCATGGCTCAGCACCATTGAATATGGCATGGACAGTGTATGGTGCAGTGGCACTGAACTGGCACAAGCCGCAGCCAAGGAGCACAGTGATGTGCCAGAGCAAATGCAGTTGTGCTGGGTGCATCACTCACAGTATTCAGCTGAGGGCATGCAAATGAGGCCATAAAATATGCAAGGTGCAAATGGGGCCATTTGCATGTCATTGCAGCCCCATTTGCATGCTTTGTGCAGGGCAGCTCAGTGACTTGCACCTGGCACCCTGCACAGCATGATGTGTGCAGTGAGGATCCCAGGGCATCCCCACACTCGTAGCTGCGAATGTTTATATGTATAACAAACATTCCCTGGTAGTCTAGTGGCCCCCCTGAGTTCCTGATTCTCCAATAACTGTAATAAAAAAACCATCCCTCGTGGTCTAGTGGTCCCCCCTCCCACCTGATTCCACGAGAAATGTAGGAATGACCATCCCTGGTGGTCTAGTGGAACCCCACTCCCGCCTGTTGCTGCGATTATGATAATCCTCCATAAATATATGCCCTGGTGATCCAGTGGCACTTCCCCTACCCTTCCCACTCACACTGAACCCTGTGCCCCCACTGACCCCCCCCATCAAAAGCAGCTGCAACCCTCCCTCATACCACCCAGCCACCCGCCGAATGACAGGTACAGTATGAGCTTGCTGGGCATACTGTACTAGACAGTCCCATATATGTGAATGAAGTCATGAATGGGTTGCAGCCACCCAGCGATGATGGGGGAGTGGGTGAGCATGGGGTTCTGGTGTGAGTGAGGGGTGCCACTGGATCACCAGGGCATATATTTATGGAGGATTACTACAATCACAGCAATAGGTGGGAGTTCCACTAGACCACCAGGGATGGTCTCTTACATTTCCTGGGGACTACCAGGGACTGGGTTTTACTACATCTACCATGATCATGGCACCAGGTGGGGGTCCACTTGGCCACCAGGATTATGTTTGTGCTTGCTGACAGTGTTCAGGGTGGGTGGGTGGCCACCCATGGCTGGACTGCTGTGTTGCACCCTGAAATACTACAATCCACCTGTGGGTGGCCAAGAGTTTTTCCGTCTTTTCAGGGGCTCAACTTTGAGCCCCCCTATGCAGCGCAATGCAGGGTTGTGCCAGCAAATGTGCTGCACATCCCAGGCTGAATATTGGTATGTGTCGTATATGCATGGGCACACCCTTTCATCTGTGCCACATACATTATCATTGTGCCCCAGCATCGGATTTGTGCTGTGCCAGGTAGCCTTTTCAATATCCCACTGTGTGCAATGCGGAGTTGCGAGACACAACTCTGTTAGCAGACCCAACCCTTTGAATATCTGGGGCTGGGACATAAAACCTTGCTTTTAATTTTCAGCTGAGAAGATGTTGCCTTTTCTTTATATCGCCTCTTTGGTTCTCTTTTGTCACTTGAGGTGGTGGCCGCTTTGAGAATGTGCTTAATGAGGCACAAAAATGTTTAGCTGAGGGAGGGAGCAGTCTATTCATCTGTTGCTGCTGCTGTTTTAACAATAAAATGTTTATCCTGGACACAACTATGTGTACTTAGTTTGTTTAAGTGGAGACCAAGGAGCCAAGCTTCTAAGAGACTGTGAGGACTATATCTTCTTTTAAATGGGTAAAGAACATTTTCAGCTCTGATTTTTCAAAATCCATCACATCAATATGTGTCAATATAATTCAGTGCACAGTCCTTATGAGATCATGCAGCCTGCTCACTCAGTTTGAGTTCAAATTCAAACCCAAAGGTCGCTATTATATAGTCTCACCTCTCCCTTCGGGCCTCCAGTGAGTACATGTTCAGTGCAGTAAGCCATTCCTCATACGATCTGCCATGTTGGTCCTGAAACATGTTGGTTACCCTATAAGGCCAGGAGAGGGACAAAAGGTCCATTATGTCAAAACCCCTGCTTTATAAGCAGGGACACAAAGTGTTTTGTATAGGAACATGTATCCATTCATAGAGATTATACTACAGATGGAGACTCTACTGTGCAGGATATACACTGATTCACTTGGTAACCATAATTATGTAAATTTGAGTAATCTTATTTATATAGGGGTGGGTCTTCCTGCAAAATTGAAATATCTCTTGGTTTAAACAAGATAAAGATAATTTTGTAATGTATTTTGCTGTTCATTTTAAATGCCATTTTATAAGTGCAATAAGAGACTTCATGGGTGTATACTTATGGCCAATAAATGTACTTATTGGATGGTTTTAAAGACAGCCAACTATACTTAATGCTCAAAAACACATAGAAGGCATATAATTACCATCCCATAATTGTGCATATTGCTGTGGCTTATTGCTTATATAACAGCACATCCTGTTGTGTATCCCTTGCATACATATAGTATGTCTTTCTCACTATCTCTGTCTTTTGTCTATCCATCTGCCTAGTCACAATAGAATAGAGACTATTCCATCATTTGTCAGACAAGCACGTCATGTACTCATTGTGTTAGGCAAGAAGTACAAAATATACCTACTGGACACTGCTTTTATATGATTTTGATAAAAGTTCATAAATCTAAGGTCAAGAATTGAAAAATTGTATAATTTGTGAAACATTCACAGAACTTAATCTTTTGAGAATAGATAAGGTGAAAACAATGAAAAGGCAAAGTAAGAGCAGCAGATACATATCATCAGAAATGTTTATTTTATTAAAGGAGCTTTAGCAAAAGCATCAGATTACTTTATATACCATACAGTAGGTAATTCGAGAGACTAGAGAGAGAGAGGAGAGAGGTCAAATTTAAATTACTGTAAACAACAGAAAATGTTTCTTTTCAACAGAAAAGTAATCCTTTTTCAGCAGCAACAATGTATCATTGACATTGATCACTGAAAAGAAAAAGTATATATTTATCACAACCAAAGTAAATCTTTATTCTAATCTTTGTTCTGTTTTTTCTTGTAAGCCTTTATCAAAGTAATAACTCATATGTAATAATAGCCTTTTAATTATATAAATAATATCTGTAATGAGCTTAACCTTGTATTATCTTCATTTATAAATATGTTTCCATGTGCTGTTTTATTCAGACTCAGTAATTTACTCAAATTGGCATTTTAATCAACTATTTTTAATTAGAAAACCATGCTTTTATTAGACTTACAATGGGTTTCAGTTCTAACTATCTTAAAAGATGAAGAAAAAGAAGACACTAGATTCATATATCCTTTTTCATGGCTTGCAAGGTGGCATAAAATATTTGTTACTGTATTTTCCACTTCAAAAGAAACCACATTAAAGTCCTGTTTAGTCACATCAAAACATGTTTTTTTCAGCTACAATCTGTGGAGGGATATGCAAAGCAACTTGAAGCAAAACTAGTGCAGGGTCCCGAAAATAATTCTTAAAGATTACCCAGCAGCCATGGTTATTTCTTTTGAAACAGTATATAAAAGTAAACTGACAATTCATTCTAAAGCAAGCTTCAAAAGTTATTTTCTTACTTTTCTTGCAGTTGATCTTTATGTTTTTATAGTTATACAGTCTTACCTTTAACCTGAGTCTGTGCACAGCTTGTCTGCCAATGTTCTTGTAATTGATCTGTCTGTTGAAGGGAAACTGCTTTTAATAGGTGCTTAGGGCTCACTGTCACAAATCCTATATACACCACACCTACAGAAAGACTCACCATGGAATATTGCATCTTAACTGCTCAGGAACATTTGAAAACCCTGGTTATCTTCTGTACCTTTACAACACTCCAGTTCCTCACCAATAGGTTCTAGTAGTATCTTCTTCAGGCTAATGCACAAAGGATTTGAATGCTGAAATCTGATCCAGCTCTGCCTGCTTCTCCTGATGTGGTTTGCCAGTTCTCCTTGTACATCTCCTCAGGCTGCTTGCACATTTCTTGATCTCTGCCAACTATACACCCCAAACTCCTAGAAGACAAGCTATTTTTTTCTGCAGCATAGCCAATTCTTATCAGAATAACAGGCAGGACCCCTTCACACTCTGACGAGTCATTAAGAATATAAAATGTGATCACCCCCATCACTATCCAAGAAACTGCAAGTGGATAGTAAACTATGCAGGGATAAAGAATTAATCATGGAGGAATTGAATTTACACTTTGTCTCAGTTGGAAATGCTTTTGATAATTTGACTATAGCCCATATCCCTTTACCTCTGCAGAAATTATGCTAAATGCTTACTTAATTTTCCAGCAGTTCTCCTATAAACAGGGAGTGCAACTAAAACTATGGTTCCAGAAAAAAGGGTTGGGGCTGGCAATATTGAACCTCTCTTTCTAAAAATAGGTTAGGCAATCTTAACTGCACAGATAACACATCTTTTTAACCTATTAATTACAAGCTGTGACATTCCACTATTATGGAAAACAGCCCTTATAACTGTACTATTAAAATCTGGTGATTATTGTAAACAACTACCAGTCCATTTCCATTTATCTGGTACTTGCCAAACTGCTTAAGAAATTGGTACTTGAACAGATAAAAGCACACCTAGAGAAATTTAACATCATCTCCCTTATGCAATCAGGCTTTTCAGCTAAACATAGTAAATCCTCTGCGCCAGTAAAGGTTACAAATGATTGGCTCACAGTTCTTGATCAAAGGCAATATTTCTAGATCTTAGCAAAGCTTTTGATACTGTGGACCACATTATACTACTGAATAAACTTAGGAAAGCTAGCTGAGATCCTGATGCTGTCATATGGTTTAGATGTTACCTGTCTGGGAGGTGCCAGCAGTTGAAGGTGGAAGGTTTGATTGCCTCCTGTGTACAAACATGTAAAGGAATGCCAAAAGGATCTATACTGGGACATGTGTTATTTATTTAAATGATGCATACCAAAACCTGGGTGATAGCATTGTAAATGAAAAACTACATTTTTATGCAGATGACACCATTCTTTATATGACAAGCCCCACACCTGAGATAGCCATGAACTCATTACAAGAGACATTTGACCAACCACAAGTTTATTTATGCACTTTCAAGCTTCTCCTAAATGTGGCTAAAACTAAATATATGTTTTTCTCTCGCAAATCAGTCTAATTCCCCCCACACTAGGAATTACAACCCCAACAAGTGAAACACTTGAAATGGTACAGTAGATTCCTTTAAATGCCTGGGCATGTGGCTGGATAATAAGTTATCTTTCACTGCACACATAGAAAACCTTTGTAAAAAGCCACACCAGAAATTAGAGTTCTTTACTGAAAAAATTCTGCTGCAACCTCAAAGCCAAAAAGACTCATCCAGGCAACATTCCTTCCCTTGCTAGACTATGGCAATATTATACATAACAGTGCTACCATCTCTGATCTAGCTGCATTAGATGTGCTATACCATAGAGCACTTTGATTTATCACAGACATACAGGACAAAACTCATCATTGCCTTATATATAAGGAACTGGAGTCATATAATATTAGAAAGTATAGTAGCTGGCCCACCGGCACAGTGGTTGCCTACGATGTCTATGTCCTGGGTTTGGAAACAGACTCAGGTGTCAGAGGGCTGGCCAAAGGGAGATTGCTTGAGTCTCTGATGACTGCTTGCCTTCCCCCTGGGAGGGAGGGGGGGATGTGGCTCAGCAGTTGTTGGCTCCTGGTGAAGGCTGGAACCATGGCAATAAGCCAGGTCACATTGTGGGTGGACTATGGTGGATGTCGGCAGATGTCTAGACATCATGTGGCAAGTCATATGCCCCCAGAAAACCAGAACAAATTACCTTGGTCTGACCAGATGATTGGCACCTGTCCCCAGCATGCCACAAACCCAGGTTAGCCCCCATGCTCACCCCCCCACCATCGCTGATCCCACAGGCTAATTGATCATACCTACAAGTGCTTCTCCCTCGTATGGGGAGATTCACCCAAAGAAGGGTTACATCAGGTCACCTGGGGATCCATTGATGGACATAGGGGGCAGTGTATGGCAACCGGAGAAGGTGGGTGATCACGGGTCCTGGGTGGCCCGAAGGAGTGGTTGGGCCAGGGGGTGGGGAGCAAAAAAAAAGAAAACATAGTATTCTCCTGCTCGATGTCTCTAGGCATTTTTCAAATTATGGGAAGATGACTTTTAGCTGGGCTGCTCCCACAGCCTGGAATGCCCTCTGAGAATTACTTACCACTTAAACTAAGTTCACTTGTCAGTCCCCTTACTTCCAAACCCTATTTGATCAATATTGTAGACAAAAGTGTTTGGTACTTGATCATATTTTAACCTGGTACTACATGTTGATACACTGAAACCCACTCTTCCCATGCTGTAGTACCTATATAAAACTGATTCTATTGTACTTGTCTTCATAATGTGAGTACAAATACTGAACTGTACTATGAGCTAATTTATTACTCTGTTTTATAAAATCTGTTTTGTATATTGACACTTCATGTACTATGATCTATTTTCTTACACAGGACCTCCTTGTAAATGAGCATTCCTCAATGGAGCTTTGTTCCTCATAAAATAAATACAAATACAGATAGGTACAAAAAGGGAATGAATAACTCCTCAACTATGATCTTGGCAGGGGCGTCACTAGGGGGTGGCATTCAGGACTTGAACTCAAAATCTTTAGTCTAAAGCCCTGAATGAATATTTCACTCAGTACATTGTAAAAAGAAGTAAATGACAATGTGTTGCCATTGCTGCTTGGTGTTTTTTACTGGCCGGTCTGCAGTACGGGCACTTTGAGAGGGAAGTAATGGGGCGCTCCGGGGCAGTAATGGTGGAATATACCAGGTCCACTGCTGTCAGCTCAGACTGAGTCAGCAGAGTGGATGTGATGGCATTCCTCATGGGCTTTGCCATGGAGTTCGTGCTCAAACATGTTGCTTGCCACCACACCACATACTACGAAAAGTCGTCAATGGGAAAGAGGGAAAAAAGTACTTGCTTGCTGAGCCTTGTTCGGGGTCAGTCCTTCTGTTTTTCTTTCCTGATTGGTTGGTTGCTGGTATTGTAGTTTAGACCCCCCTTCTATCTCAAAACTGTGAGTACTGTAATTTCTCCCTCAAAGCCAACGAGTGACATGAAGATGGTGCAGCAGGGAGAGGCAGTCTCCTCTAATGCTTCCCACAGTAAGTCAGACTCGCAGCAAATTAATTAAAGTTATGTTGGCAAGCATTAAAAAAGATATTAGTAACATGAAGTACTCCATTAGGTAGCTTAAAAGGAGTCAGAGCAAAGTGTCATTAGGGTTGAGGTTGAGGCCAAGGAAAATAAGATAAGCCAGCTAGAGAACACTGTAAAGTTCCATGAAGAAACATATGTGCACCAAACAGAGCAAATTCACAATATACAAAAAAAGCTGGATGATCTGGAGAATGGGAGAGGAGAAACAATGGTACCTTGGTTGGTGTTTCTGCAACAATTTATTCCTGAACTCCTAGGTTACCAGTGGCTCAGACATCTCAAAATTGAGAGACCACCATTCCTGAATCCCCAGAGTCCAAACGGGAGCAAAGCCCAGAGCCTTTATTACTAATTTCTTAAGCTATTCCATAAAGGATGAGGTGCATATGGTCACTAGAGAAATAAAACATCTCAGCAGGGAGGAGAAAGAACATTTTTGTTTCAGGACTTCTCAGAAGAGGTGGCAGAAAAGAGAAGCACTTTTAATTATGCGAAACAGGACTTGCAAAAACTGGAGATTTCATACTTTTTCAGATATTCTGCCACAGTAGTGACTGAACCTGATGATTACTACCCCTAGCACTATGAAACTCTTGACCAGGCTTGGGATATTGTCCCCCTAAACTAGGGTATCCCGTGATAATTGCGACTATAATATGGCTACTGTACAAACTGCGAGTCAACAATGGCTACACACAAATCAGCGACTCAGGAAAACAGTGCAAGTACAGTATTAGCAAAAAACCCTGCCACATTGTAACCCACATAAGCGACCACTCAATAATAGTGAATATGTGCTCAACTACAGGATGTGCTACTCACTAGAAGCAGTAGAAGCTATTCTACTCCAACACTCCAAAACTCAAAACAACCACATCACAAGAGGTCACTGCACTGCACTACACTACAGGTCAAAGTTAGTAAGTTCACAGCACTACTGCTCCACAGCTGATCAAACATCAAAATAGTGACAACAGCGCTGTTTGGCACTTATTCCTTTTTATTCCTTTCATTTATTTATTCATGATTTAAAATCGCATTCACAGCCACAAAGACATAGCAACTTTGGCGCTGTTGCCATTCACTGTTGTTTAGCACTTATTCCTTTTATTTATTCAGACCTGGTACTGGAAATTGTCAGCAAGACCTCTTAAGTACTCATACCTACTTCTCATCAAGTATTCACTCACTATAGAAACAACTCTCTCATTCGAGTCCTTATACTTTCTTTTTTTGGTACCAGTTCCAGCTCCAGACACCGTCTGCTCCAATTTCATTTCAGTCAGCCTCTGTTCCTCTTTCAGGCACTGAATCAATTTCCACATGCTGGGGTGGCATGCTCCAATGTGGCTGTTGAATCCACAATGCCACCTCTCAACTGCATTATTTGTTCTGGTAAGACTCCTAGAGGTGGCATCAAAGCAATTCCATTTGGTCATGTTGAAAAGTTGCTGATCTTTGCCCTGACCTTCCCTTGGGTTTACCAACCCACGTTGATTCAAAGTACTCCAATAATGACATTAGGAGTTCAGCATTACTTCAAAAAAACTCCCGTTCTTTCATTGAATCAAAAGCTTCCATTACATCTGCTATGGGTACAAAAGCAAGCAAAAGTAGCTTATGCAAATTAAGGGGAAAAGTCTGGGTCTGAGCAGTACCTTTCATGTGGTGTGGCTTCAGTGGAATGGCATGCGAGGAATGTGGTAGGGACAGCTGCTGCCGCAGCTATGGGAAATGTGGAGGAAAGGGCCTACACCAGACCTGCTGATTATTCATCTGAGGGGCAATGATCTAGGCACCCGACCATGGCTGGACATTTATCTGTAGATCAAACAGGACATTGATATAATGAGGGAGTAGTGGCCTGGTACCACCTTGATGTGGTTGGAGATGCTTCCTAGGAGGGTCTGGTGACATGCCCAGGACCACAAGGCACTGGAGAAGGCCAGGAGGTGGATGAACCATAGGGTGGCAGGTTTGTTTGTGAAACTAGGGGGAGGGAGTATTAGACATGAGTGTATAAAAGAAAGTGACTCAGAGTACTACAGATCAGATGGGATACATCTCTCTCTGACATGGTTCTGGATTTGTTTAATACAGAAATGGGTTAGCAATAGATGGGTAGAGACAGTCAAGATGATTAGGGAGCCCCAGGGATAGCTTATGGGGATGAAGCAGAAGGAAGCAAGAGGAAAAGGGCTGGGAAATCACCATCCAATGCAAGCTGGAGGTGGTCTAATGGGTGTATAGGGAGAAAGAGCCCAGTCTAGGGTTTACACCAGGGCTGGAAGAGACAGTAGGTGGGGGGCCTCAGGGCATGCACAGAGACCCTTGAAGAGTGCATGATGTATACACAAGTGCACAAAAGGAAAAAGAATTAAGAAAGGGGCTGGGATTGACATCTGGCACACACAGCAGATTGGGGCGGGCCTAGCTTTACACCCGGCCCAAATGCCTTGAAAATGGACAATGAAAATGCAAGTAAAAGTCATGTAGATTGTACTGTGAATGATGTGATATGGTATGAACTTGGACATGATGGGATGTGGGATATATGGTTGGAACAATGTAACAGAGTACGTTGATGTAAACAATAAATGAGAAGCCGACGGCATCAAAATGACATGTGTCGACCTCGTTTGTAGGAAGGGCTGGTCAAGCGACAAGGAGAAAGGGGACACCCCTGCCTGGTGCCCTGATGGAGAGAAAATGGAGATGATAAAACTCTGTTGCAAAAAATCTGAGCTGTCAGAGAGGAGTAGAGCACCCTAATCCATTGCAGGAAATTCTGAAGAATACAGAATTTAAGTAACAGGTCAAACAAATAATCCCATGAGACCCTATCAGGCCTTTTTCTGCATCCAGGGATACCAGAACTGCAGAAGTAGAGGGATCCCTGGATGCAGAAGAAAAGCTAGGAGAACTTCCTGAGGTGGTCCAATGAAATCAACATTTCACAAAGCCATCCTGCTCCTACTTATAAGCAAGTCCTAAACTAGTCCCAATCTATAGATCAGTTTAAATCAGTCTAGGTTTTTGTTGTCTTATAGCAAAAAAACTCTTAATTTGTGATTTGAGAGTACATGTGATGTCCCCAGCCAGGTATTATGCCATTACAGTAGATGGGGATGTACAGTAGGAGTTGATGAACTCTCAAGGAATAAAGATCATGTTTCATGCATATGACCTAAGTGATACAAACTGCAATACAGAAAAGGAATACAAAGTTATTGTGAAATAAAAGCTGAATTATGACCATATATTATGTTTTTTAATATTCTCCTGGAGGAGTCAGTTGCTGTTTAAAAGTATAAACTATTTGTGTAAGCTTTGGTCGATGTTTGTTGTTTTATCATACTATATGTGAGCAAAAACATATTGACAAAACATGAAATAATTGGGAGAGTTTTAACGCATGTGTGTTTATTGATACTAAAAATATGTTTCGACTCCATATAGATTCAAATTGTAAGGTTTTTTTTCAGTTTATGTGGAAATCTCAACCTGCAACTGAATTTCTTTTTGAACAATGTAAAAAATAAACAAGTATACTGTAGCCTTATTATTGCTCAGTTCCATAACATCATATCTTTAAATGTTGCTATAATAACTGGACAATAAGTACTGTGGCTTGTTAAAGTGTTCATATACTGAAAACTCATGCATGCCAAACCTTATTTTGCTCCTTTTAGTGCCACTGTTACAGTTACAGCCACTGACATACATGGGTTGCACCTGGAAATGAATCTTGGCTTTGTGTACCTCTCCCAGTCACCAGTTTTCAATAAATACATGCAAATGTCTGGATAATTCATGAAATTCCTCTCTAGAGAAATGTCCTGCTTATCTGCAGTACTGCTTTAGTGGAACCAGAGAGAAACGTTGCAAAATATATGAACATATCTGGACAACTTTGTGGCTATTAATGTAGTTTTATTTTATTTTGTCAGTAAGGCTCTAAGTTTTTAGAACTCTTTTAATATGCAGAAATGGATCCATGCTTACCCTCGCACACATGCATCTTTGTGGATTGGAAGGTCATGCCATTTTAAAGCCCATGTTTCTATTCAGATGGCTGGGTGGCTTTCTTTTAAACAAATACCTAATTCAAACATTTTCTGAAAATGTCTGTAAACATTACAGTATTACATAGATATCCATTGAGTGAAATAACTGTATACAGTTTTTAACAAAATTAGAGTTAGTGAATTGCAATTTATGTAGGGCAAAGGCTTAAATGTGAAAACAGTATCATGATTAAAAAATGATTCACATCTTTTTCCCAAATACCTAATTTCAGTAGTCTGATTCTGATTATATTATATTGATTACACATATAAAGAAACTCATCTTTACTGATTATATACAGTAGTTAGTTAAGAAAGTTAAGAAGCCTATTTATATAATACATTTTCATCCCACTAATTTGCTAGTCCAGTATACCAGTTATATACTTCGATTGTGGCAAACAGTATAATAATTCAAACAAAAATTATCCAAATCTTATATTCAAATACTGTATTTCAGTAATCTGATTCTCATTATAATCATTACATTATGCATATAGAAAAACATTTACTGATTGTGTACAGAATTTAGTTAAGAAGTTTTTTTTATATACAATGCATTTTCAACCCACTAATTTACTAATCCAGCATCCCAGCTATACAGTTGAAGTATGGCATGTAAGTATTTGTAACTGAAAGACAAGCAGGTAAAATATATTTACTTTCATATTTATTCAATCTGCAGTGTCTTTAATATTGAAGAAAATGGCTTTAGTTCCTCCCAAAGTATTAGAAAGGTACCATCAGTAGAACCAAACCACAAAATGTTTGTACAACTAACATCCACATTCTGATCTGAAAGAGAAAAACAAAATACTCTGTTGAACACATATTGCTTTGCAATTAATTCAGTTGTATATAACATTAGTCATATGTAATTTAGAAACGTAAATATTGTCAAATGTCTCTGCCATATTTATGGATACAATATAACTGAGTTCCAATGTGTTTAATGTAAATGTTATCTCTTTATAACTGTTACGCTTAGTGAAAATAAGCGATGCTCAATGTATATTTACTAGATACATAAGTAGCATAAAATGCCAACAAAAATTACCTGGCACTATACACATTGTAACATGAACTGTGCAAATTTCATGACCATCCCAAACACTGATGACATTCCATGGCTTTTCACAAATGAAATTCAGCAGGATGTCGCAAAGATTAGTGACATTTTCTGAAGTGTCAAGTTCTTTCAGATCAAGAAAAACAAAACTAGAAAACAATTTGCAAAAGGCAGAACTGTTTTTGCATTTCTAGAAAAATGAAAGTTAAAACTATTTTTCTGCCTATATATAAAAACATTCAAACATATGAAAACATAGAGGGAAACAAAATACACTTGGCCCATTCTGATCGGTTT
Organism: Neoceratodus forsteri; assembly: GCA_016271365.2. Lineage (NCBI taxonomy): Eukaryota > Metazoa > Chordata > Ceratodontiformes > Ceratodontidae > Neoceratodus > Neoceratodus forsteri. The sequence goes on along the minus strand of CM028136.1, from coordinate 443,585,288 downwards.
CTCCCCAGAAATGTATACAAATATATTATTTTACTGACTTTTCATTGTCCACTGCTATATATTAAAAGCATGTGTACCATTTTTCAGCCAGTACTGTAAATGCTGTTACAAACCATCTGGAAAGTTCTTCCATGACTAGATAGTAGAGGTGACTGTAGTATCAAATAATTGCATACGTAGACACTATCAGCAGCTAAGACCTATGGCTCATCCATTCTGCCATTTGAGCTTGCAAGTTCACTTTATGCTTTTCAATAATTCTATTGCCCTTACCCTGACCTCCAGAATTCCTAACATCTATCCCATGCATTCATTAACTCTGTGATTGTTTCAGCCCCACCACTTCCTATGGCAGAGTGTTCCACTTGTCCTCCACCCTTTCTGTAAATAAATACTTCTCATGTTTCCTGAATTACCCTCCGTCCAACTTCATCTCATGCCCCTAGTCCTGAAACATCTTTTTGTTGGAAAATAGTGTATTCTTGCACCTCTTCCTCCCTGAAAGGTACTTGTATGTCTCTATCATATCCCTCTCTCCTCTTCTCCTCCAGGAGTACATATTCAAGTCATTCAGCCTGTCCTCATAGGACTTGTGATGCAATCCCTGTACCATCTTTACCTTACCATACCTTAAGTACCTTAAATTAATCTTTCCAGCCCTAATGGAAAACTATCAAGGTAGTCTATATAAGGCAATGAGCCCAGTCTGTGGTTTAAGTCTTTTTTTCCTTTTTGTAGATTTCTTCTATGATTTTGAAGCCTTTTTATAATATCAAGTAGAGAAACAAATAAAACTAAAGTCCCAGTTTAGGAGCAACTGGAGGCAACTCTCTGTACACCCTCACTTAATTTTTTTCTCCTCCATTGGATTGAAAACAATCTGTGAACAGATACTGAGCCCTTAAAGGTTAAAGGGACACTGTCATCCTTTTTGCATCATATTATTTCCAACTAAAACCCCACATTTTATGATTGCTTACCTTCTAAAATTAATTGATGTAGCTGGTGGCTTTATCTGCCCTTTTCATAATAGAACTGAAATGCATGCCAATGGTAAGGTTTGTAAACAATCTTGTCTGGTTTCAAATCCTCATGTAGTCTTAGGGGAGATATTCAGACTGCGCCAGGCAATGGTGCAGTTAGTGCAGCGCACAGCTGAGCTGTGCTGGGGCCAAGTCAGGGTGATATTCAAAGATGATGCATCATGATGCATTCCCTTTGAATATGGCACAGAATGAGCATGGCGCAGTGACTTTGTAGCGGTGATTCCCCAGACAAGGAGGACTGAGAATGCACCGGTGCAACTGTAGTTGCACTTGGCACAGCACTGTGTTATTCAGACTTGGGCGTGCAAATGGGGCCATAATATATGCATGGTGCAAATGGGGCTATTTGCATGTCATTATGGCTCCATTTGCATGCATTGCACAGAGCACCCTGGTAAAATGCACCTGGTGCCCTGCATAGCAGCTGTCATCAGGAGTTGATTCCCTGGTGGGCTAATGTACCTCCCTCCCCTCCGGTCCAATATGCCAGATCGTGGGCATTTATATTTCAAACTGTATCCTGGTAGTCTAGTGACCCTTTCTCCCTCCCTCCTGAACAACACACTCTGCTGGTATGTTGAATACATATTGACATGTCTTGTAGTCTAGTGGTACCTAACCTCCCTCCCTCCTGTAACCCGATCATGGGTACACTGTCCGACAGAGATCCCTGGTGATCCAGTGGCACCCCTACCCCTCCCTCCTGCAGAGATCCTGGCCACCCAGCTCCCCACCCATCATTGGCAGATGGCAGCACCCTGCCCACATACCACTCGGCGGCCCGCCGAAATGACAGCTTACAGTATGAGCTGTAAGCCTATTGGTTCACAGTGTGGACCAATGGGTGCGCGGGCCATACTGTACTACAAGGGCACAAATATGTGAATGACTGCGTTCATTCACATATTGGTGCCTGTGTAGTACGGTATGGCCTGCAAGTCTATTGGTTCACACTGTGGACCAATAGACTAACAGCTCATACTGTAAGCTGTCTGTTCCAGCAGGCTTGGGTGGGATATGGGTGGGATGCAGCCACCCGCTGATGATGGGGGAGCTTGCTGGCCAGGGGTCCTCTGTGAGGATGGAGGGGTGGAGGGTACCATCAGACCACCTGGGATCTCTGTTGAGACAGTGTACCCACTATCAAGTTATGGATGGGAGTGGGGTTACCACTAGACTACCAGGGCATGTAATATGTATTCAACATATCAGTGGGTGTGACTTCGAGGAGGGAGGGAAGGGGTACACTAGACTAACAGGGATACATTTTGCAGTACGAATGCCCATGATCGGGCTTATGGGAGGGGAGGGGGGTACACTAGACTACCAGGGATGCAGTTTGGACTACAAATGCCCACAGCTGGGCTACTGGGAGGGTTGGGGGTTACCACTGGGCTACCAGGGACAGGATGGGTGCTTGTGGATGGTGTTCCTGTCTGGCAGGTGGCCACCCACAGCTGCCAGTAGCTGAGTTGCACCCTGCAATACAGCAGCCCACCTGTGGGTGGCCAGCATTTGTGCCAGATGTACCTGGCTCAACCTTGTGCTCTGGTATGCACTGAATCTGGGGGTTGTGCCAGCAGATGCACCGCACATCCGGGCTGAATATCAGGATGTGCTGCAAATGCATGGGTATGCCCCCCGCAGTTGCACTGCATACATTAGCAATGCACCCTGGGGCAGTAGGGCTTGCACTGCACAAGTTTGCCTTTCGAATATTGCTGTGGGGCACATTGTGGGGTTGCGCTGGTGCAACTCTGTTGTGCCAGGTGCAACCCCTCTGAATATCTCCCCCTTACTGTATACTACCTGAAAACTACCAATACCACCAAAAGTGCAGCCACTCATGATGCCTTGTCCACTGTCTTCCTAATGCATAATTAGTGGCTAGACTAGATTTGCAAATCCAGGAAAGATGCAGTGGGATTTAATCAAGGAATGTAAACAAACATGTTTTTTGTGTGGTAACACCAGTATGGTGGGCAGTCTGCTTTTCACTGTTTAAAAGTAAAAAAATAATCTGAATGAAATTACCAACTACATTAACAGTCCCTACAGAATGTGAACAATCATAACATCTGTTTTTTAAATGAGGGACACTTTGAGCCATTAGGGGTTGACAGTATCCCCTTAGAGCTTCCCTATCTACTATTTTGCACTCTTCTGAATTCTTTCTAGCCTATCTATATAATTATATAGGATATATTACACCCAATATACGTAAGAAATAGCACATACTAAGTTATCTGGTTGTGCTACAAAATATGGAAGCAAGATGGGCACCTGCGTGCATTGAATGAGTAGAAGTGTCGATATATCTGGTACCATTCAATACTCTGATGTATATTATTCCACATTTAAGGTGACCTTAAAGAATAAAAAAACTGTCACAAGATCTGAGCTGTCTAGTTACACTGAGATAAAATAAGTGGACAGCAGTGACTGTTCTTAACAAATCACATTGGTGGATTTTCTAACCAGTTTTTAATATAGTACATACTAGGGTATGCAAGCCCAAAATATGAATGTCTGAATTCCATTTATAGTCTCTCCCAGGTGGCAAGGTTGGTCCCATGGACCCCTCACTAACCCAGTCATCTCCACCCATCACCACCCTTGTCTGTCCTCTTACTCCATGATTTAAAAATGTTGCATGTTCCAGGCACTGTGCCAGGAACCAATACCATCATTTAGATTAAGACCCTAGCCCCTCCCCAATTCTCAGACTGCCTTTTCTTTAATGTTGGACCCTCCCCTAATCCCAGTGTCAAATTTTGTGTGGCTAGCATTAGTAAAGTCAATGAAGCCAAGCTGCTCTTCTTCCATAGAGTTTTTCTTCCATATTTAGCTGTATCAGATAACTTTGCAGTCAAGGTGTACAATGAGGAGAGAGGAAACAGAGCAATCTGCATCACTTTGTCACTTGGTAGACTGACCATCTGACTGTCTGACTGTCTAAAGCAGAAAAAGCATTGTGGATTAGAAGGGGACCTGACTAGCTAGCCAAGATTCAGAATTCCATTAACCGCACCACCCAAAAATCATGGATTAGGTGTCAGAAGGTGGGCACACTGATTAAATAATACAATTGTGAACCTGGAAAGATGGGGTAAGCAAGGGGTCTGCATTTAATAATGGTGTCAGGAGCTGGCATTATTTTAATGATTTCTGGGAGGATAGCAGAGGTGGGTGAAGGGCAGAACATTTCTAAGGTTAAGGTGGAGGTGACCAAGGGCTAGTTGACTACCTTAGGAGGAATGAAATTATTTTTTAGTATTCTCTCAAAGTATTTTTTACCCAAATAACCTCAAACATGTTAACTCCTTATTACACTGGAGACAGCAAGTAGCCCCTCAAGTCTGACCTTATCAGAGAGGGATATTCAGGGGTCCCTGCCCTGACCCATTGCCCCCCCCCGCACTCTATCATCATAGCACTGTCATGAAGTCTCCATCTAGAAGAACACAAGATGCCGAGGGAACAGATATGTAGCACGATTAGGTTATATACAGTATAATAATGTACTACATGCTTTTATCTACTGTCATAATATATTGTAGACTTCTATCCAACAATAAACAGTAGGCTTCTATCCAGTAATATGCCACAATTTATTTAGCTACTCATATAGTACCATATATTTTCTGTACAGTAAGAAGCCATGCCAGGAAAAGTAACTGTGTCAGTCCTCAGTTGCAGCCAAAGACAAGGACAGGTATTTGCTGACATTTTTTATAATTTCTGTAGAGACATTCCATGCCTGCCTGCAGCATCACTGTGAGCCACCAAAGAGAATCTCTTTAGATATATTGCAAAATATGTGGAAATATCTTGAAGTATTTATGGATCTAATTGCTGGTGCAGAGATCATACTATTCATATTACCCATTCTGGAGAAAAGTCATGAAATCTGAGGGTATTCTGCCCTGCAATTCACAGAGATTATTTAAGCTTCTCTAGTCTATATATCACCCTTGATCAGGTGGCCTATATCATATGTCAACCACTATAGATTTCCTTTTGATATTTGCTGCGTGATGTCATAAAATTTCTATCATGTCTGAACTCGGATCTTGAAAGCCATCATCTTTAATTTACTTCTTATATGAATTGCCACTCTTCACTCTTTTTTTCCCTACTACATTTCTTCAATATATCATATATCCAGGGACATGGTTTAGCCACCGATAAGATGGCAGCTTAATTCGTGAGCTCTCTCCTGGCCGAGGACCATCCGAGCTTAGACACCGTGACCTCATGGAGTTACTACCCCCTTACTACAGCATAATGCGTGGGTGATGATCTGCTTATTGGGCAGTGCACTCTTAAATGGATTTCAATGCGATTTGTGTCTCATCGCAGCACTGTTATCCACGGTACCATTGATTGAGTTAGGCTGCATAGACCCCACACTTTATAGCTGCCCTGCCTACCCCAGTCAGCGGCCTCAGTTCTATAGGTGTCCGGATGACTCGGGGACTTATACCCTCCCACCCTGTTGCAAACAAGGACCCCCGATGGCAGCTCCACCTCCAAGTTAGGTGACTCCTGGTGCCACTCAGCCAGCAAGCGTGTGAGAATCTTTGCAATACATAACTAAGATACTGGAAGCCTTACCTCTGTGGGTGGATGATATCAGCCTCTCCCTGTTGGGTACTGTCACAGAAGTCAGACAACTCCAAGACCGGATAAATGTCACCGAGCAGTGGGTGGAGGCCTGTGAAATGCAGCAAGCACAAATCTGGCAGCGCCTACACCAACATGAGGACCACATTGCAGCTCTTTGGGACAGAGTTGAAGATCAAGAAAACAGAAGCTGCCACAATAATTTGTGGATCATTGGGCTCCCTGAAGGGGCTGAGGGGCAATCTATGGAGATGGTCCTTAATGACAATCTCCCTCACATGATGGGGGAATGCTGGAAGGGCCTATTAGATGGAGAGGGCTCATCAGGTCTTCACTCACCCTAATAGATCTGCTGACACTCCCAGACCAGTGGTGGCCTACCTGCTCAGATACTCAACCAAGAAAGAATTCTCTGTGCTGCAGGGACATTGGGGAGATCAGATGGCAGGGTACTCAGATCTCTCTATTCCGGGAATTTGACCAAGAAACTGCAGTGAGGAGGAGAGCCTTTGGCCCTCTCAAATGCTTTCTGTATCAAAATCCTACCAGGCTCTGTGTCTCTAAAGATGGGTGTGAAATATCTGCAGATCACCCCGCTGCTGAACTCGAGTGTTGGATTGCCAAATTCTGGCTGGGCCTGCACATCCCTACTACAAATCCCAGGAGGCTGTGGGAACCCTCCCAGGTGGTGCCCTCTAGTAGGAACAATTCTTCTCTCTCTGGGACTCCAAGGGACCCCTTATCAGCTGGACCGGTCCCTTACCAACTAAGTCCCCCATGGTTTAATAGCCCTCCTTCAGCTCCTCCTGCCCTGGTTTCTGCAGCGAGTCTGGCATCTTAATCCAATTTTCCCTCTCTCCATCAACACTCTAACAGTTCATTTACTAAGTCTAGACATAGAGCTAGAAGTGGACCTCAACACTCGCCCAGCAAACACTCCATGGCGCCATCTGCAAAAATTTGTAGAGAAGACCTCTCCCCTACCGTGGATCCATTAGACTCAGAACTGCCTGATTCCCAGGAGATGGATACTGCACAACCGGTGGACTGGACTGACTTCCCTGATGCCTCCCTCTTTGAGGCAGTGGACGCTGTTTCCCTCATGAGACCTGGGCTGATCAGTTATGCTACAGTGGCAGTGAAACTGACTGTGGACTCTTGTGATGCCCCTCGGTTCAACCCGAGCAGGTCAAGGACTGAATACATGAACTATACCACTTCTTTTTCCAGCTAACCCTACATAATTGTTTATTAATGTATGATGGGGCATCACCATAGCTATAACCGCCTCCTTCTCTTCTTTCTACCTCTTGATGGCACCTGTGAGGGTCTGTGAGGCATGGCAGGCATCTGAATCTTTTTCCACTCTATGCCTGACTGGCCTGCCCCCCCTGATCCCTTGGGATCCCTTGCTCCAAGTCTGTGGTCTGCTCTGCCACATTAGGCCCTTTTGCTTTTGCTCAGGATCCTCATCATCCAGCCCTGGTGTTAGCTGGCTCCCCTTCTTCTTAACTAGCTTTGATGGTAGGTAGTGGCATACTGTTACCATAGCTATAATTATGCCTAGCTCTATACTTGACTAAAGGGCCTGTTGCTTCAGTGATACTGTGCTTTAACTAGTAGGTGAACATGCCCACCTCCCTCCCTAAACCCATAAGCCTTCCCACCCCTCTCCTCCTCCACTCTTTCCTCCACCCTTCCCTCTTCCTCCATGGTCGGGTGCCCGACCTTGAACGGCTCCCCGGCTCAGAATGACTTCACTTGGTTGGAGATCCACATCATACACCCATATACTGAGCACTGGAGATAGTATAGCTGTAGGGTAGTTTACTATCCTCATTTGCTTGACCTCCTCCCTCATAGTGTGTTTATGCTGTTGTGTCTTCATTGACACTGTTTATTGACTGTTGACCAGTTTTGTTTCTTCACATTTGTTTATTGACTGTTGGACTAGTTAGCCTGTTTGTTGTTCTTTCTTGCAGCCTCCAATTTTCAAGGACAATGTACCTCAGACCTTCAGTAATGCTTACACCCCTTCATTCTTAGGCAACAGATTTGCAGTTCTGGTTTGCTTAGGCTACCTTCCTACTCCTGGAGTTTCTGCAGACTTGCCCCCCCCACCTCCCTTGGGCTCACAGTAAGTACTCCTTTTTACTTTTGGTCGGGACCATGATATCGGATACCCCTATACCTCATGGCTACCGCTGGATATCCTGGAATGTTAAAGGGCTTAACCATCCAATCAAATGCACAAAAGTTCTCCAGCACTTACGGTCCCTACATGCTGATGTTGCACGCTTACAAGAAACCCACTTTTATCCAGGACAACATCATGGTTGAAGAAGTCCTGGTGGGTGAGGTCCTAGCTAGCTCATCCACAACTAAATCCAAAGTGGTAGCTATTCTTTTCCTCTGACATGCTTCCCTGTGCAAGGTGGAGGGCATCGAAGGGTACCCATGGCAGATTGTTAGTGGCTAGACTATCTCCCAGAGGGCACCATGTTGTTGGGCAACATCTGTGCCCCAATGCTGAATATGTGGATTTTTTTCCCAGCAGTTAGTCAAGTCCTGTCAGTACTACAGCCGGACGGTCCGCCCATTCTAATTGTGATAGGGTAAATTATATTTTTCTTGACAAGTCCTATCCCACCCCACATGCCACCCCCAAAGCCAGACAATCTCTTCAGGACCTGATGGAGGAATGGGCTCTCACTGATGTTTGGTGAAGAGACCACCCCACGGTCAGGACTATACATTCTACTCAACGCCACATCAGTCACATAGTCATAGATTTTTCACTGGTTAATGAAGTGGTGGCCTGGGTTATATCTGATGCCAGTATTGGCTCGATTTTGATCTCTGACCACTCACCCATCCATTTCACTTACATCCTCCTGGTCACCATCTCCCTGGTGTCCAATGGTTATGTAACCACCTCCTTTTCAAGGATCCTGACTTCTGCCCCATGTTAATTCTGGACACCAGGGACTATTTCTCCCTCAGCTCTGACTGCGGAGTCTCCCATTGCACAGTCTGGCAGGCCTTTAAGGTGGTCATTCGGGACCACATTATTGCCTTCTCTGCAGCCCGGGATAAGGCTCTTAGAGTGACCCTGACCAAATTACAGGCCCTTGCACCATCAAATCGTTGGCCTCAAATATCAGATCAGTGTTATCCTATATCAGAAAGCCGACTGGCTTCTCCTTAGGTTGAAACAGACCTACTGGGATAGTGGGGAAAGGTCTGGTAAGCTCCTCACTTTCTGACTCTGCAAACAACTGTTGGCCACCCAGATACATGCCCTCCGTACCATAGCAGGCTCCATAGCCTCCAACCCTAAGGGCATCAATGACACCATGAGACAATTTTATGAATCCCTCCTCTACCAATCTCGCTCTACTAACACTGACTCACAGCTTTTGCAAGGTGTCACAACCTTCTGCCAGAATGCCCCCTTTCCGGCCCTTACCACTGACCAGGTAGCCCATGTCAATGCCCCTATCTCATGTGAAGAGGTCCATTTTGGCACTATCGAAGATGGCTCGAGGGAAAGCCCCTGGCCCTGACTGTATGTCTGTAGAACTGTATAAAGCCCTAGGACCGGACATCCTTCTGCCACTCAAGCTTGACTTACAGACCTCTCATGAAACTGGATCCCTCCCACCTACCATGAGAGATGCGCTTATTACTCTCCTCCCCCCCAAAAATCTACTGACCTGCTAGATTGTGTCAATTTTCAGCCTCTATCTTTGTTATCTGTCGACACAAAGATTTTAGCCAAAGCTCTGGCCACTAGAATGATGTCTGTTCTCCCATCGATTATTCACCCCACACAAGCCGGCTTTATGCGGGGCAAAGCTGGGAAAGACAACACCAGACTTTTGCTCAACCTTAAGCGGTTTGCCTTTAAATCATCTCACCCCAAGGCCACCTTAGCAATTGATTTTTCTAAGGCATTTGACTCCATAGAGTGGGACTACTTGCATGAGATTCTCCATCTTTAGGGCTTTGGGGCTTTGGGGCTTATTTCAGACAGCGTGTGCATACGCTTTACTGTTCCCCTATGGCCCGCATTCTTACTAATAGTGGCATCTCTCTCTTCCCATTCTCCTCCACAGGGGTACTAGGCAAGGCTACCCCCTCTCTCCCTTTGATTTTTGGTAGCCCTGGACCCCTCTCCTTTTGGTCCTTATTGCCTTCCTGCAGATCCATGGCATCGAAGTTGCTGGTCACTCCTACCTAGTGGTGGCGTATGCAGATGACCTCCCTCTAACATTATCTAGTCCCCAGCAATCGATCCCAAAGGCACTCCAGGTCCGGGATAGCTTTGTGGCCCTATCTGGCTTGTGGGTCAACCAAAAAAAGACCACCCTGGCCCCCTGAATGCTAACTGTATAAGTGCCTGTCTACAAGGCCACAAACTCTCTTGGGCTGCCCAGGGCTTTGCTTACCCTGGTACACAGTTACTGACCAAATGGTCCACCTTTTAGTCTGCTAACTTCTCCCCTTTATTGGCACAATTGTCCATGGAAGTGGAAAGATGGTGCAAGCTGCAACTCTCACTACCCGGCAAAGTGGCTGCAGTCCGTATGCTCCTCTTCCCCCGGCTTTTGTACCTATTTATTTTTTTTTATTTTATTTTATTTTTGGAAGAATCAGATATTCCTTTGAGTCATAGACTCCTTTACAAGGGTTCTACATCACATATAACACATCAGTTACACAAATACAGTTAGTACAGTTACAGATACAAATACAGTGATTATGACAACGTAAGGTTACGTTACAACTGGAATGTTAGGCTAGTATTAAGGATCTTAGTGCAGTTTGAGACAGTTAAAGGAGACTGGAAACTTAACATCCCTGAATAAGTGGGGAGAGGAGTATGCAGAGGCAAGTCGAGGCCATTGTCAGTAATAGAGGGACAGGGGCACTAGTTCATATGCAGTCACAGTCACTTGAGGAGTGAAGATGGGCCCTGAGGTGCATTTTGAAATGACCAATTCTTTGATCAAGATGCAAGCAGGAGGGTAGGTTATTCATCCACAAGGGTGCCCTGTAGCAAAGGATCTTTGAAACTGAGTAGTGCGACAGAGAGGGATGGGAGAAACAAAGGGTATCAGAGCTACGGGTATGTTTAACTTTAGAGTCCAAGGTGATTAAGGAGGTGAGGGATGCGGAAGAGGCCAAGGGTAATTTTTAGCTAAGACACAAGTATGGAATTTGATTCTGTTATCAAGGTTAAGTCAATTTGTGTCCTTATATACACACAGGTATGGGTGAGTCTGTCACATCCTAATATCAGATGACAGGCCTTGTTTAGCACAAGTCTAAGACTATCAAGGGCTGAGGGCTTGCCCTCCAAAAGTCAGAAGGCCATAGTCAAGTAGGGAGAGAACTGAGGAGGAGATAGCAAGTTTACGGGCCTCCGGATAAGGCAATGTTTATAGCGGTGCAAGAGCCCTAGCCTGACGTTTAGAGCCTTGGATAATTGATGTATATGCTCATGATAGGTGAGGCCAGTGTCCAAAGTGATGCTCAGGTATTTAAAGGTGTGTACAAATTCTAAGGGGTCAAAGGATGATGATAGTATTTGGGTAAAATGCCCTTTCCTGGAGTTTTGCGGATGTGCGAAGAGCATACCTTTAGTTTTTTTATAGTTAATAATAAGGTTTTGAGGCAAACCAGCTTTCGACAGCGTTGAAGGAGGACTGGAGGGAGTGGTGGAGTTGAGAGGGGTCTGGGCTGGAAGAGAAGATGACCGCATCATCTGCATAGAGTAATATATTGGAGGTGCAGGATACGGGGAGGGAGTTAAGGAAGAGGCTGAAAAGGAGGGGACCCAAAATGGACCCTTGTGGGACCCCTGAGAGGACTGGAGATTTGGAGGATAGTGTATTGCCAATTTTAACTTGAAGGGTCCGGTTAGTAAGATAGTCCGAAAACCATCCCACAGCATCCTGTGAGAGACCCAGGTTGAGCAAGGAGGTTATGAGTAGAGAGTGGTGGACAGTATCAAAGGCCTTCGTGAGGTCAATGAAGACTGCACCAGTGATGTAGCCTTTATCCAAAGCAGAGTGGATGTGTGATGTTAGCTCAGGCAAGGGCGTAGTTGTGCTGTGTCCTTTTGGAAACCATGCTGTTGTTTGCAGAGTATATTTAACAATTTACCTTCATCTCTCTCTCCCCTAAACTGTTCACTTCTCTAGAATGTTTGGCCTCCTGCTTCCTCTGGGACAATAGGCCACCTAGATGGAGTAAGCAAAAACTGAGAGCACCCTGATCTCGGGGGGGGGGGGGTTAAACACCACCTGGTTTTTGGGCTACCACTTGTCCTGCATGGTGTCGCATGAGACTAAATGGCTTCTATCTAGTCCTTTGGGCACCCCTGTCTGGGTCCAGTTGGAAACTCACTTGGCAGGTGGGATGGCCCTCTATTCCCTTCTTACACTACTGTCACAATCACCTCAGCACCTTCTGCCCACTGTCATCAACACAGCTCGGGCCTGGAAGCTTCTTATATCCATATCACATAAGCCTCACATGCTTGGCACCCTCGATATGATATGCTCCACTGTGGTGCAATGCCTCACTCAAACTGATGGATACTGGCCTCCTGGAAAGGTGTGGTATCTGGACAGTTCAGGACCTCTGTTCATCTGGCCCCATCTCTTTATTATCCTTTGCCCAGCTGCAAGCTAACTTCTCCCTACTGCATAAAGACTTTTGGTTATACCGCCAGATTCACAGTGCTATACAACCTCTCCTTACCAGATGTCCAGACACCACAGTTTGGCAATGGTTAAATGATCTCCACACTTACCCTATCTCGAAAGGTCTAATGGGTCATTTTTATAATGCCTGGAGGGACTCCCAACCAAATGCCACCTTATCCTGTAGATTGAAATGGGCTGAGCAATTGGACTCCCCTATCTCTGAAGAACAGCAGAACTCTTATCTCAAAGACACCCACCGCATCCACAGAGACACCAAAATTGTTTCCTTCAGCTTAAAATCCTGTTATTTTGGCATCTCACTCCAGTGGCCCTTCATGCACGGGTCTGCTCAGCCACACCCAGTGCTGGCAATGTTCACAAACCAATGCCCAACCTCATGCATATACTTTGGTCATGCCTGTACCTGGCCACATTCTGGACCATCGTGGCCTCTGACCTTTTCAAGGTGTTGAAGTCTCCTATTGACCTCATGGACTCTAAGCTGCTCTTAGGTGACACAGCCTCCTTGACTGGCATACCCAAACCTCTTCAAGACTGGGTGCTCCTGGCCCTTCTAGAGGCAAAATTTCTCCTTCTCATGCAATGGTGTCAAGATGCACTTCCCACGCGGAAAACCTGGCATGTGGCTTTAGCTCATCTATCCCTCTTTGAAAGACTATCCTATTTTCAAGGGAATAATATGTACTACTATCAGTCTAAATGGGGGCTGTACTTACAATCTAATTTTTGTAAACTCCCTGCATGATCTGCAAATCCTCCTGTATGATTGGTTATTTATCTGTGTATTAGTTTCCTAGCTTGTTATTGATACATGACAGAGGGTGGTAGCACTTGCTCTACTCATTTATATTGCTTTCAATGCATTAGTTCAGAATATTATGTATACTTATCTTACTGCTAATTCTGAAACTATGAACTGTCCTATATCTGTACCAGAGATGGTTATATTCTTGTCCTTGACTCTGTATGACTTTGTATGTCTATTTTGCTACACTATTTACTGTGCACTGCACTAAGAAAAACTCAATAAAACTTTATACAATTAAAAATATATATATAGCATATATCCATCCTGCTCTAGCCCACACATTTTTCATCCACCATATTGAAGTTGTTTAAAAGATGTCTAGTTCTTCTAATACAATCAGCACTTCTAGGTCATCAGTTTTATTCTTCACACAACGTACATTTGGGAACAAATCATTTAATTCCCCATTTTTGCTAGTGAATTGTTTTTAGAACTTCTCTCAATAAAACATTGTTACTTTGAACATAGTACAGTCTATTAAGTTTAAAGTGGACTGTAAAAAATGGTGATATGGTCCCTAGAAAAAGACATTCTATTAAAGCATTCTCAGAACCTTTGTACCCTTTTCATATTAGTTATATGTTTCCTCTCTCTTACCAAACATTTAGCAGAACTAGAATTTGGTCCATTATACTTGACAAGAGGCCCTGGGAAGGTTCACCCAGAAAGTTCTTTTTCCTTTTGCAATAGTTGCTCTATGAAAACAAAGTAAATATATTCAGTTAGAGGTAACACACCATTATTAGCTTGCTTTGATTACCTTTACAAGTTTTACTTTTTTGCCTTGTATGTACCTGTATGCACCTGTTTCTGCAGGGTTGTGTTAATCTATTGACTACTACTGATCTCCCCAGGATCCCCATGAAAACCAGATGCTGTATCTAATGGGGTTGTATTGGTAGGAGCACTTTCAAATAATAAAGGTGGCCATAATGTAGTCCTAGTGTGGTCCAATAGACTCTACTTGAAATGGACTTCTGTTGTGAACTTGTAAATGAAGACTAGCATGTTTGCTTATGAGCCAGGTTGTAAAGCAAATCAGATTTTTTGGTCCCACATGCAGTCTGATTTTCATGCATATCATACCACTAATGGGAATACAAATGAATTCCTCCTGATATAACTAGGTTATGAAAGAACAGAAATTTGATCAGTCATACACTGCTCCAGGGGGAAAAGAAGTAGTAGGCTAGGACACTTTAATGTACTGTACCTTTTTAAGCAGACTAATTTTCAAAATGGAAACATAGCTGGTTGGGGACAAAACCAGAGCTGTGGAAAACATTTTTCATAAAGAAAACTAATATAAAATTACATATTTTGCATTAGGGAAATGTGTGGAATATTTAAAACATTTCATTAAATTATTCATATAGTCAGCTCCATGGTGCAATCGCCTGGCATGCTGGTGACTCAGGTTTACTCCTGAGCCCAGGATGACAGGAGCAGAGTTGGCAGGAAGGGTTCAGAGCATCCAGCTGATGCTATCCTCCTGGAGGAATGCAAGTCTGCATTGCTCTCAAGCAGCTCCTACTGGCCTGTTGGGGCAATGCATGATGTGGCATGAGTGACCACACACCACCTGTGCATGCTACCATGACACAATGGTGGGCAGCTGCACAGTGAGGAGTGGGTGGGTGGGGCAGGCAAAATGAGCAGAAAATGGGCTGCCTGGCCAGTCAGATGATGGCTGACGATCCCCTGTCTGCCACAAAGCCCAGAGGTGTCTGTGCTGTACACTCCACTGAGCCCTGCATCAAAGGAAGTGCCCACTGGCCAGTCTCCTCTCCTGGTGGTGCCATGGGAGGAGGCTCCCTGATGAAGGGATAAGTTAAGTTAACCAGGCTGCGGCATTCAATGGGACTGTGAGATGGTGATGGGTGGGGGGATGTTGGCTTGGGTCCTCAGCAAGCCTGGAGGAGTGGCAGGTCAGGAGGGCTGAATGAAGGAAATATTCATACACAAATTCCTCAGGTCACTAGGGGAAAATAAACAAGACAAGGGGATAAAATTAAATCACAATCATACACCCCATGATCGAAAAACAGGAGATATCAATGAGCTGTGAATTTGTAATGATGTTACTTACCTACACTGCATAAAAGTAAATATTTTCCAATGAGCACTAGATCCTCAAGTCACAGAAATGACCCTCAGGTCACAGGGAAAACACTCCCGTCATAAGGAATAATACCTCTGTGAATTGCCAGCTTTGCAAAATGCAGGCTTTAACAAAATGTTTTTGCATTTTCAAAACTTTGGCAGAAGTTACATTTTGAAAATCTCTCACAGTTCTAGACAAAAACAGGCCTTCTGGAACTCTTGATGGATCCTTTAGCATTGACGTATGATCCACTAAATCACCAGATAAATTTTTTTCACTAAATATTTTAAACGAAAAACAATAGCCTCAGCATTGTTGAAAAGGGCAGTAATTCAGGGTAGATGAAGAATATCAGGACTAGCATGGAAATCATTCTGTGGAGTAAACAGGGACATAACAGAGGCAATGATCTCCTGGTTAGGCACTATCTTATGAACCAGGTGATAACAGGATTCAAAACCTGTTAGAGACAAATATTTACTGCATGATCTTGGACAAGTCATTTAACCTTCTGCTCCGTCACCGCTTCAGTAATGGGTAAAGTAAGACCTCACTGGAAATGAGATGATGCTTCTAGTTTGACTTTCCTAGGTAAATCAATTATACATAAATAAATGAACTGTGACAATAAAATCTATGTGCACCTTAAATATTTTGCATGCCCTACCAAACATGAAACATTGTAAGAGTAGATAAATGTATTTTATTTGCAAATAGTACCTTTTCTGAGTTTTCACTAATCAATCAAGTGCATATATTTATATACTATAATATGCAAGCTTATCTAAAGCACTGTACAGAAACATGATCAAAAAGTTATGGGGATAGCACAGCAGCCTTTAGCTCAAACACGCTCAAAGAATAAAATATTTAGCGGGAGCTAAAATCGGTGACAGATACGACAGGTCTGATATAGAGGAGATTGTCGCTGAATTTGGAGCAAGTACTACAAGACTGAATATTCCAGTAACTTGAACCTTGATGGAGGGGGCCTTCAGAAGCTCCTCATCTCTATATCTGAGTGGCTGGACAGGATAGGCTTTAGCACACAAGGAGGTTGGACAGATGTTGACAGTCTGCACACTAAGGTGCTTTAAAAGTGAGCAATAATACCTTATGCCTGATTAACTGCTCAGTTGGTAGCCAGTACAGTTCCTAATGACAGCGGGAAAGAGCTAAATTCTATTAATAGGGATTACTACCCTTACCACAACATTCTGAAGCAACTGCAAACAGCGATTCATTTTCTTTGGCAAAGCAAGATAGAAGACATTACAAAAGTACAGTCTCACTTTTAACGAATGTGTACAATATTCTGGCAACATATGTAACTAAAACAAAAGAAAACATGTTCTGTTCAGAACCACTACAGCTGCTTCAGAGGAGCGAGCCCAGGTGAAAGAGTACTCAGAGTTCCTGTTACAGCTGAGGCTGTAGTTTTGTGAGTCTTGTGTATGCGCAGTAACCAATAATCACTGTGCATGTGTGAGAAATAGCCTGCCATGCCCAAGATGGCCGCTGAGACATAGGTGCACATGAACGATTCTTGTGCATGTGCATGAAGCTTGAAGTGGCCATCTTGGGCACGGTGAGCTCTATTTTCTGCCCACAATTATGGAAAAAAATAGTGCTCCTCACAGAGGGGGATGTTGTGTGGAGGGGAGGGGCACAGAGATGACAAATTACTGGAATCTTACTGCAGCACTGTGTAGCACATGACTGAGGAATCCTGTCATTTACTTCCACAGACCCCTCTCTCTCTCCTAGACCTCAAAAAATGTCTTCAGGGCTCCACCCAGGCAGCTGTAAAAAGAAAAATTACTGTTTCTGTGTGAGCATACATAATCCTTAAACTGAGGGACCCAAGGATTTAAGTATGTCAAGACAAGAGCCCTTTGTTCACTAAAACCTTTTTGCAGTACGTAGTAGAAACATGGAAGTTGTCAGCAGATAAGGACTGCCAGGCCCATCCATTCTGCCTGAAAGCCCTACACTAGTTTATGGCCTCAGACCCTACCTGGTCAATGGATTTTTCCCTCCCTGCCCCCCATTTTACCTTTTTGTGCTACCTTTCTACCTCTGCCTTCCCATCTTTGTCTTATATAGGTGATGCAGTGATCAAGTTATTGTAAGTTCTTTAGTGTGCCAGCTATGATGGAATCATGCCCTACTGCTATAAAGCAGCATTGTCCTTTTAAAATAGGAAAATGGTTATTAGTTGCATAATATCTTTTGGAAGAGATGGTGCTTAGATCATAGCTGACAAATAGGAATTATCATTTACTGGATAAATGTCATCACGTTTTCAAGCTGGTCAAAGTGATATGCATACACAAGAGCATTTCAATATTACTAGATTATTGAGGGTAACTCAAGAGGTTCCATGTCATAATAGCAATTGCAAAATAGTGATTGCTATTATGGCGATTGCTATTATGGTGAGCGTATATTGCCGAAAAGCAAATTGGCGATACACACATGCCAGTGACCCAACATTGGGCAACAACACTAAGTGCTTTTGTTGGGGGGGCTGTGCCCCCTGTCTATAGATTCCTAACTCCAGGGGGTACATGTTGGGGAGGGGGCAACACTCCTGTTGTGGCACAAAAAATAAAGGCAGCCACAGGCAGCAGCAAAGTATTGTCTTCCAGTCCCGAGCCCCAAACCCAGTACCTGCTGCACCACAGCTAGCCACTCTCACCACCACACCACACAGCTAGCTCAGCTGTAGCAGGTTCAACACTCCCCTCCAAACCCCTTCCCTATCCCCCCTTCCCCTCGCTATTCCCCCTTCCAGTCACCTTTCCCTACCCTCACTTTAACGTAGGGTTGCTATCCTTGCAGGGTAGCCATGCGTATAGCGCTGAATATGAGTCACCATTTTGACAGTCACTCATATTCAGTCGTTATACTCACTAGATACTGCCCAGGCTCATACCAGCCTTTTACATCTTGCTCATCTGACATTTAAATGTCACAGCAAATTATCTATCCTCCAGATGGAAAAAACAGGAAATGCCTGCCTTCATAGCTAATGTCTATCTCATCTCTTTGCTGGTAAAAGGGGGATATACAGCATACAATCTTGAAGCCTGAGTTGCTCCTGGAAGAGGAAGCATGGTCCCGCTCCCTTCTCACTAGAGTTATTGTAACTAATGATTCAGCAAACGAGGGTGAGCACTGTTCAGCTCAGTTGTTTTATAAGAGTTAACAGGTTCATAGGTGTAGATTTCAAGTCCATTAGCTACAAGAGCCATATGTGGACTTGTCACTTATCAGTGGACAAACTCCCATTTTTTTTGTCTGCATATGCTGATCAAGCAGGTGCTTAAAGTAAACATACTACTAGCACTAATCACTGAAGTGAGAAGTGTGCTCCACACCTCCACAGTCCTCTGGTTAAATCACCTTCCCCTTTTTGCAGTTCTATACTTTTCCCCAAGTAACAAAATGGATGTACCCTTGTGTGACCTGCCTAAATTTTTCTTCTTACATAGGCTGAAGTTTCCAAAAAATCCATTTGTTAATGCTTTGTATACATAGCAAAGTTCTCTAATTTATGATAAGCCATGGAAAACATCCCCAGTTCCTGCAGTCTGGTTTGGTATCTTTATCCCTGACTTTATACACTTCTTTAGTTAGTCCTCTTTGTACCTTTTCAATCTTTCTACAGGTACCAATACTTTGGGGAACACTGAAAGGGCACCATACTCCAATATGGGTCTACCAAGAGATTTGTATAATGGCACCAGGACCTCTTCACTTCTACTCTTAATATTCCTAAGAATGTTTCCTATAATTTTGCTTGCACATTTTGCAACCTCTGTATTTTGTTCATCGAAGTTAGAGTGTTAGAAATTATTACTCCAAGGTCTTTTTTATCTTCAGTATGCACTATAATTTTATTATTCATTTTATATTGTGCTTTTGTATTGTTATTCCCAAGATGCATGACTTTACATTTGACTTCATTAAACTTCAGCCTGTGATTTATTGCCCAAGTCTCTAGATTGTGCAGTTGCTTTTGAAAATTGATTAGAGATGACACATCATTCACTGTGGACCTCACTTTGGTGTCATCTCCATACTTGCAAAGACACACCCCTTCTGACACCTGCATCATAGAGTCAAAGATATTAAACAGTAGGGGGCCCAGTATTGATCCCTGTGGTACCCCACTTGTTACATCTCCCCATTCAGAAAAATCATCCCATTTTTGGACTCTTTGTGTTCTATTCTCCAGCCATGAGCTAATCCAGGCCCTAAGACCTCAGTGCACCCCAAGTTCTTGAAAGGATTTCAACAGCATCTTGTGTGACACAGAATCAAATGCCCTGGTGTAGTCCAAGTAGACAACACCCACAGGCAGACCCTGATCCAGTGCCTGCCTCACTAGCTCAATGAAATTAAGCAGATTACTGGCACATGGGCTACCCAAGGTGAATCCATGTTGTGAGGCATCTACTACCTGTAGTTGACTCAAGTCCTCATCCAAAAATTCTTTAATGAATTTCTCCATTACTTTTCATATCACTGATAAAATACTAATAGGAAGATAGTTATCTACTTTTGCCTTGTCACTTGATTTATGAATTGAAGTAATATGAGCTAACCTCCACTTTTTCAACACTCTCCCTTCTCTCAAAGATATATTAAATGTTATTGCCAGTGGTCCTGCTATCTCCTCAGCAATATTATTCAGAAACATCGGGTGTAGTCCATCCGGGCCCCCAGATTTGTGTTTATCAAGATTTTTTAATTCATCACATATCTGAGCTGCTGTGATTTCTGTATGACATACATGGACCCTTCTGCTAATATTTTGTTGGTATTTTTTGAGTCCTGAAAAACACTCAGGAAGTGCTTATTAAACATGGTGGACATATCAACTTCATTTTCAATTACCTTGTCCTCCTCTTTTAGTTTAATTATTTGCTTTTGCCCATTTCTTAAATGTCCTATGTAATTATAGAATTGCTTACAATTAGTCTTTTTGTTTGTGGCCAATTTTAATTCAGCTCTAGCCTTGACTTTTTATAGCTTTCTTACATTTCTTAACCAGTAGTTTATATTTGAACAACTTTTCATCTGTTGGATTGGATCTATATTTGTTAAATTCCTTCACTTTTTTATTTACCATTATACATATCTTATTATTGAACCATTTGGGGACTCTTCCCTTTTTATGATACTTCTCTACTAGCGGGGCATGTTCTCACACACAGCTCTACAATTTACTATTTACTTTTTTCCAAGTTTCTTCTAGGGTTGCATGCCTCAGGTTCTCATGCCAATTCCAACTCTGCAGTTTATGCTTTATTTGGGCGTAATCAGTTTTTGAATAGTTCCTTATTTTAGCTTATAAAATGGGAAGAAAAAATAGCTGTATTTGATTGGCCTGTACCAGTGCATTAGATCCATCTAATGCACAGGTAAAAAAGAGTAGATCACAAATGATAATGAGTCCCTTTTGATATAAATGCTGGTTTGAATGTTGGCATTTCTAACAGCAGCCATTGTTTCTCCTCTGCCACCAGTTGAGAACTGTATCTCAGATACCATGGACAACAACCAGGCAGTAACCTTTGAATTAAATTTCACACCAGAAATGGAAGGCAATTTATCACCAGAACAGCAGCCTGAAAACCAGTTATCATCAGCAGCCCTGTCTGAAATCACCAACACAGTGAGTACAAGATATGCCAATGTCTCTGCTACAGAAATAGATCAGACAGAAGAGGGCATAAATGAAATCAACACCATAAAGACAACTGCCTGGGTATTAGGAGTTTTCAGTGACTGGAAATCAGCCAGAAACATAAACTTAGACTGGAAAGAAACCCCTGTTCAAGAGCTTAACGAGATTTTTAGGCATTTTTATGCAGAGGTTCGTACTTCAAATGGATCTGAACAAGCCCTCAGCAGCTTCTCTGGGCTGTATAGCTTTCAACAGGCACCTAAATTCTCTGGCAGTTGGTAGAAACATCAACATTATTAGTGACCCTCTTTCAAGTCTAGCAACACAGTATTTGTATCAGTCATGAAATGTTACAGAAAAATCAGAAAGACTAATCAAAACACCACGGCACCTTTCAAAAACTGACTTTGAACTGTTAAGAAAATCATCCATCCTGTCAGGAACACTATGCCTGGCCTTGTCCATGAAGTGTAGCTGGATATCCAGCTCTACATGTCCAGACATGGCAGGGAGGGGCTTAGAGAAATGAAGGCTGATAGTTTTGTAATGAAAAAGATGACGGTGGACTGGGGTATGCTACATCATCGCATAACCAGCATACAAAAAATCACACTGACCCAAGTGAAATGAACTGATAAATGTACTTTGGCTTCATGTACAAACTCCTGGCTCTCCTCCATGCCCCAATTCCAGCCTGAAGAAATATATTTCAAAGTTGCTTACTGATGTGCTGTCATTCTACTGTCACCCAAAATGGTTGCCCTAACTTTATTTGGACACTATCAGAACCTGGTACTCAAAAGCACCAATGGGATTAAATTATTTGTCTACATTGATGTCCTGAATTTCAAAAAGAAGCCAGGTTGCCCAACCACTACACTAACCATAGTGTTCGAGCCATAGCAATGCAATTAATGTCTGATGCCAGGCTCAAACCATGAAATTATGTCTATGACCGCCACAGAAGTGAGGCCAGCCTAAAGGCTTACTGGGCACCAAGTAGCAAATACAGATGTAAGTGGAGCTGGATCCTAGCACCAAAACCAGCATGCAGCAAAGATTCAACGTCTCCTGATGCCAGAAATGCAGAGCTGTCACCGCTTCCAGAATACACAGTGCCATCTACAGCTGAAGAAACACACTTCCCATAGGGTTCTTCCTACCAAGCCTCACAAAGTGCACCGGGTCCTTTCAACCTCTCACACTGCACCTTCATTGGCACAACAGATTTCATCCAGAATGAAGCAGGCAATTATTTTCTCAGTTATGTGTCATTACTGAAGCTAATGCTTGAGCCCGTCTTAATCCTGTTATTTCTTTTCTCAGTTTCAGCGCTGACTCACTCCAGAGAACTCAATGTTCAAGTGAATCAGCAATCTCACTAGTAATAAAACTATATCTGTGCTGCAGCCTAAGTAAAAGTGATTTTCAGTGTGAGGATAAGTAAAATAAAATATTAGAAGTCTGTGGGTGTTTTATTTTTTAAAAATAGTCTCCTATTAATTCTGTGAGAGTTATAGTACTTGTTCTGTTCTATTTATTGTGTGAGAGACAACTTAGCTGTCATTTTAAACTGATATGTATCTGTACTCGGAAAACTAATATTTGAAATTTTTAACTGTATCTGAATTGTTGCTGAATTTAAAGAAATGTAACATTTATCTCTCCACAATTTTTCTTCCCCTTACAACATATGTGTACTATTTTATGCTTGTGGAAGGATATTTATTAAAATACATCTATTTTAAAGAAGAAAAAAATGCCTTTGAATATTTTTATTTGTAATATAAGTGTAGTTTCCCATTTTATAAGCGCAATAAGACACTCCAGAGGTATGCATTTGACACATCTAATTCACAACCAGGGGCTGAAGGCACTCGGCCTGTGCCTTGTGCCTCACTACGCCCCTGGCCATGCATTAGATGTGTCTAATGCACACACCCTCGTGTCCTATTGCTTACTTTGCCATTCCATCTTACTGTTTCTTCTGATACAATACAAGTGATCATGTTATGGTTGCTGGTTCTTAGGGGTTGAAGTATCCTGACATTTTTAATTGCCTCTTCATTGTTACCAAATAGTAAGTCTAGGATAAGATTTTCTCTTGTGTCTTCCCTTACATGTTGTTCCAAAGAATTGTTCAAGCATATTTCCAGTAACCTCTTTTCTATGGTACTACTGCATTGTAAGAGATCCCAATTAATTTTGGAAAGATTAAAATCCCCCATTAAAATACAGTTATCAGCAATTTCCATATTATCATGATCATAAACATTATATTTTCAGCATCTGTCAGACTAGGAGAGCGGTAACACAGACCCAGCATAATTGTTTTTCTCCCAGTACTAAACTTTGTCCACAGTTGCTCTACTTTGTTGTAGGCTGTATCTTGTGGTGCGAGAACATGTGCTTTTAGGTGGGTGGCTATGTATAGGCCCACTCCTCTACCATTTTATCTACACTGGCCTTATGAAGGAAATCATCACCATTCATCTCCTCCACCCAGTCATCTTCTCTCAGCCATGTCTCAGTTATACTACAAATATCTATGTTATTCCTGGTTATTATATATTTTAACTCTTCTTATTTATTTTTGATACTTCTGGCATTAACTAATAAAATCTTAAGTTCCTTGCCTGTTGTACTCTTAGTATGTTTATTGTTCAAGATGATGAAAATGCAGTAAATGGCATTATGCACACACTTACTGTTGACAACCCAGTTGACAAAGTCAACAATGTTGATGGGACTTTCCCATGCTAATTAAAAACATAGGGATAAAATCAAGCTTTTCCGTGGATGAACATGGGATCCATCTGATCATGACAAAAGGAAAACTAGAATTATATACAGTAAGCTACCATGAACACAATCTGAAATGAACAAGAGAAGTCACTATGGGCCTCAAAATGTTTGAGATGTTCAGACCAGTTCAAATCTTAAACCATTCAGGCAGTTTTTTTCTGAAGTTTCCAAACCTTTACAATGGCATTAGCCCCAGATTTTCCTTCTTCCAGTGCCATTGTGTAATACATTTGGTTTTCTATTATGACATATTTATTTTATTTATTTAGCTTTTGTTGACCGGGTAAGTGCACTAGACAAATCCTGCCTATTGTCAGGCACGACCCGGGGGAAGGGGATACAGATGAATGCCAACTGACCTTGAACCAGATTAAGCTGTTGGTGGCATTTTTTTAGTGAATGAGGGAAATTTGGCCAGGACACCGGGGAAATTCCCCTACTCGGCTGCTGTCTTGCTACCAGTAGGGGGACTGGTCATTTGCAAATGACCACTCAGAGAATTTCCAGGATGGAGGAGGACGTCTGCAGAGTGGTAGAGGTTACCTCGTCTCCTACTCCTGTTGTGCTAGAGGCTGTAGCCGGAGCTTTGGCTGAGATTGTTTCAGATATTGAGCCCCCAAAAGAAGAATTAAAACGGGAGCTTTCTGAGGAAAAAAATTTCAAGATGAGTGAAGATTTATTGCCTGTTATGGCATCTTCTAAAATTATGGAGGATATTTCAAATGTGTTTAAGGAGCAGACTTCTGATGGTGAAAACCCTTCTTGGCAACAGCAGGATTTGAATCCTGAATCCACGATGTGCATTTGTGAAAACACAATGGAGGAAATTATGGAGGAAACAACGCTTGCAGAAGTGGTAATGGAAGATGAAGAAGGACAACAGAGATTGGAACCATCTGAGTGCAGGCAACTGACCAATGAGAGAGAGTCTCGAGTCAATGGCACCAGCATTCAAACAGGTACTGTGTTTTTTTCCAAAGGAGAAGATTTGCCTGCTAAAATCGTGTGTGCAGCAGAAAATGAACTTAAAAATGTAGAATTGCCTGCCTCATCACTGCTACGACCATTTCAGAAGGATGTCAGGATTTCTAATTCAGTAACTAAAACGGAGTGGAGATCGCTGCTTGAACTAGATGGAAATAGCGTTAAAAATGATCGGAGCTTAGAAGCGCTAAGCTGTTACTCAGTTGGGGAGGATTTAAATGAAGCAAAGGCTGAACTTAATGTTTGTTCCAGCAGTGAGTGCAGATTGTCTCTCCAGCCTGTATTTTCGAATGTAACTCAAGAAAGCACTTTAATATCTAAAGAAAAGAGCTGTAACACTTCTTATATGATCTATACAGACATTGCAGTGCCTATGGACAAAAATAAAGGTTTTGTGCTTAATAAAAATCTTAAACAGGGAGAAGCACTAGAGGCTAAAAATGTAGTTTATCAATCTGGTGCAGGTTCTCAAACAGGAGTTACAGAATTTTTCTTTTCTGAGGGGAATAACAGTAAAAATGAAATTTCTATGGCTAACTCTTTGGGTTTGGTCAAAAAATCAGAACCAATTATAAGTAAAGAGGGACAAATACTATGGTCACCAGAAAAAGCATTGAGTGGGGCTGGTTGGATTTTGTCTGATTCAGGGGTGGAAGCCTGATCCCACATGGAGCCCTCAGTTACCATTTTCTCAAAATTCTCTGATTGGAGCTCCAAAGATGCAACAACAAAACGCTTTGAGTGAGGAAAATAAAATGAATATTTCTCTACTGTTTTGGATGATTGGTAAAGGCTTCCTTGCCTCAGGAAGCCCCTATGGAGTTGCTTTTGTACCCACCCCAAAGTCACGGATAAGAAACCTTTAATGTCGGATCTTTTTCAAATGTACAAAGAGAAGCTGCTCCAGAAGGAATGCAGTGCGTTACGATATATAAGGTGGATTAGAAGAAAGACCCGACAGACACTATGTGGGAAAGTCCTCTTAAAGATTCTTTACATTTTTCTCCCAAAGATGTTTATGCCTTCATAAACATCTCGGGAGAAGACAATTATGATATAAGCTTTAGGTCTCAGCAAGCACTCAAACTCTTTTGGTTAAGATATGGGCAAGTTAAATATTCCCCAATATGGACCCCCTTCATTGTAATACCTTTGTCTAAACCATTGATTAAATTCGTGATTGTAATGTTCAGGAATGAAGGGGTTTGGGTTGAAGATATCACATTCTGGTTAAAAAAAAGATGTGAAGTTTTAAGTGAACCTGAGCCCATTTTAGATTCAGAACAATTTTGGACGGGTGGATGGAAATATAAAGTCAAGTTAAGGCAAAATGAAGCAGGAATTGAGCACATACCAAACTCCTTTCTGTCAGGGAAAGACAGAGGAGTGTGTTTTTACAGTGGACAGCCTCGTGCTTGTTATAAGTGTGGAGCAAAAACTCACCTTTCTAGCGTCTGTGACCAACCCAGATGTGACAATTGTGGGGAGGTAGGGCATGTAACAATGTTTTGTGGCAATCAATCATGCTGTGATTTGTGTGTGAAGCAAAAGGTCACGTATTTAAATTCTGCCCTTGGGCTGCACATAACTTATCAAATAGCACTGGATCAGAGGTCTATATTCAGAAAGCACAAGATGCCATGGTACAATCCTTTCCCTTAAAGGAAGGTTCCCTTTCTATTCTTAGTTCTACAGCTCATCAGTCTGAGATTAGTAAAACAGTTAAAGGGAAAAAAAGTTCTGCCACAAACATGGCTGTAGCAGGGGAAAAAATACCTCCTGAAAGTAAGATGAAAATGCAGGATACTGATTCAAACAAAAGAATACTCAAGAAGGAAGAAATGGACCCACCTAATATTTTAAGTATTCCCCCTGTCTGTTTTTCTGATGAGAGCACAGGGAAAACAGAAACGTCCAAAAAGTCAAATGAATCTTTTGTAACTATTCCACAGAGAAGATCAGCTAGAAATCTACATCCTAACCCCCCAGACATTCCTGTGGAGACTAGTAATACTTATGCAGCTTTGTTTACATCATGGGGAAATACGGAAGGGGATGATTCTGATTCACAAATATCCTCTATTTCAACCAAATCTCAGGTAATGGACAATTACAAGGATAAAAAAAAGAAAAAAAGGAAAAAGTAATGGGTGTTGAAATAAATAAAGGACAATGAAGTGTTTCTGGGGTTCTTTGAACACACATAGCTTATTGAATAAAGCAAAGAGGCAGGCCTTGTTTAATTTCATTAATGATTTTCCCTTGTCAGTTTGGTTTTTGCAGGAGACTTGGAAGTTCTCAATTGAACAGAGGGCAACATTCAAAAAAGAGTGGCTTTGGGGCCCATCCTTTTGGTCCTTTGGGGAGGATGCTGCAGATGGAGTGGGGATTATATTCAACTCCTTTGCATTTCAATTGCACAACCTAATAGACCTGATACCTGGGAGAGTTTTAATTTTGGATGGGAGGTGGAGATGCTTATGTTTTCGTTTCATAAATATATATCACCCACAAACCAAATCAGGTAGAGTGAACTGTCTAAAGTTGGTACAGCCTTTCTTATTCACGACAGTTAGAGTATTATGGGGGGGAGACTTTAATTGCATAGTTCCAGATCTCACAAAAAAAAGACGGAAAGAAAATATATTGTGATTCTAACGCCCTAAGTAAAATTCTTAGAGATGCTAGTTTAGTTAGTTGCAACAACTCTTTCCACAAAAACAAATTTTCATTTAAAAAAGGGAAATCTTTCTCACTAATAGATCATATGTTTGTTTCTTCAAATATTCAAATAGAATCATTCAATATATTCCCCTGTGAATTTTCAGACCATTTATTTTTATTAAGTACTTTCCTCCTTTCAGAGAAGCAAGATCTGAGGTATATAAGGTGGAAACTTAATAGTTCTTTCCTTGAACTGAACTATATTCAAATAGGAACAAGGAATTTGCTGAAGGCCAGACTATCAGCAGCCTTTTTATATACAGATTTAGGTAAATGGTGGCTAGACACAAAAACAGATTTAAGAAACCTGTTTAAAAATAATGGGAGGAAAATTAAAAATGACAAATTTCTGCATTACCTAAGTTTGAGACAGCAACTTCAAAGAATTTTGTCCATTGCATATACTTCTAAGGGGGACTACTCAGATCAAATCTCTTTATTAAAAGACAAAATGAAGGAATATCAGTATGACTGAAGTAAAACAATGCAGGCCATATTAATCAACGGAGTAAAAAAATCACCTATAGGGGATCCCTTTGAAATGTGCAAAGAACTAAGAGATTCAATGGGATTGAAAGAGTTAAAAGATCAGATGGGAGTGATGGCGTCCACAGAGAAGGATTTAAGGGAGGTAGTGAAGGAGCATTTCTGCTCACTAAACTCTAAGAGAAATATTTCTATTAATGATATAGAGGACTACTTGACGAAGATTCCTGTACCTTTTAAAGGGTTAAAAAGAATGAAAATGGGAAAATATTTCACAGGTAGAAATCATGGAGACCATTAGGTCATTAAAATTAAACATATCTCCTGGTTTAGATGGACTTACAAATAATCTGTATAAAAATTTTTTGGAAGAAATGAGTCAATGTTTAGGTCTGTTGTTTCAATATTTTTAGATAAAAATGTTATCTACCCCTCATTTTCAGATGGTTTGCTAACTTGTATTTTTAATCAGGTGACAAGCAAGACATGGCGAATTGGAGACCAATCACCCTGTTAAATACTGATTACATAATATTTGCCAAAATACTGAATGAAAGGCTTAAAAAATATGCAGAAAAAGCAATTTCGCCTTATCAATATTGTGGTTTACCGGAGAGAAGAATTCAGTCTGCTATTATGTTAATAAGAGATGTGATAGATTATCTTTCTGAGATGGGGTTAACAGGTTGCTTGGTAGCAGCAGATCTTGATAAAGCATTTAATAGAGTTCATTTGCCATTTATTTTCATGACACTAAGGTATTATGGGGTGCATGATAAACTGGTTAACTTAATAGAGAAATTATATAATAATGGGTTGGTATTTCCCTTTGTGAAAGGCCGTACGGTGGAAGGGTTTCATTTAACCACGGGTGTTAGACAAGGGTGCCCTCTTGGCCCCCTTCTTTATACATTTGCAATAGATCCTTTTTTACAAACAGTATTGGCGTCACAAAAATGGAAGGGTATTTATTATAAGGAAAGTAATCTAGTACAGCTACACATTCAAGCTTATGCTGATGATTTAGTAATCTATTTAGAGGACAGTACAGCTATTATGGGTTTTATGAGTGCTTTTAAGGAGTTCGCTGCAGTTTCTAATGCAAAAATGAATATTAATAAAACAAAAGGATTGATAATTGGGGCAAGTGGGATTTCAGAAATATGGTTAGAGGAGATTAATTTTTCTAGAAATCCACTTCGAATTTTGGGCATTTACTTTGGACCCCAGAACATACCCAGGGATAATTGGGAGAAGGCACTTAAGAATATCGAGAAAAAAGTAATTAGATGGAAGCAATGGAGGATGTCTAAAATTAAAAGAGTCCAAATAATAAAACAATTTCTTTTGCCTAGTATACAATTTGTGGCAATGATTTTCCATACCAATAGAATTAGAAGCTAGTTATATAGCCTCTTCTTCCAGATGCTGTGGGGCAACCATTTAAACCCAGTTAAAAGAGGTTTTACATACCTAAAAATAAAGCAGGGTGGATTAGGAATGATAGATCCTGTGGTATATGCTCATGTGTTTTTATATCTAACTCCATTAAAGAGGGTTTAAAAGCGGAATTAAGACTGGAACATTTTCATGGAATTTAAAAATTATGGGGAAGTACTTTAAGAATTGGTCTTCATTAGCTCCAAAACTAAGCAAATATTTACAGATACCTGAGCACTTTAGGCCTACTGCTCAAAAATTATAAAGATGGGAAGTACAGAAGGAGGCAGCACTAACATATAACACAAGGGATTTGTATAACCATTTAATGCAAAAGTTATACCCACAAGAGCCTGAATTTAAAAAATGCCCCTTAAATTTGAATCCCAGAATTTTGGCTCAATTAAATAATCCGAGGTTGCCTAAAAATCAATGGGAAGTGCAGTGGTTAATATTTTATGGAAGGCTGAATGTTAGGGGAAATGCCAAATATAAAGTTGTACAAGAAAGATTATGTCCCTACCTAGAATGCATTAATAAGGAGGAATCCATGGATCATTTCTTATTAGAATGTTCTTATACTTTAGGATTGTGGGATTATTTAGCAGAGATATGGAAATTTAAGTGGATGAAAATATGACATATGAATTTCTAACCCTAGGTGTATGTCCAATAGGTTCATTTGGTTTGCATAATGGGACTTTTACTTTATTTTAGGATGTTTAAAATATTTTTATGGCAAGCCAGAACACAAAGGGTTTTATATCAAAAGAAAATGTCATATATTTGCATTAGTAGGTTAATAATCAAGGAGTTGGAGAAAATTTATGCTGCGGATATGTTAAGAGTCTCACCAGGAGCATTAAAGAAATTGTGGAAAGGCTTTCTTCATTTTATTAAATATAAATAAAGGAGTTGATCTAGCATGTTAAAATGGAATAAAATAATGTTAAAGAGTGTGCACAATGTGAATCTAAAAGTGAACAAAATGTTGTAATTTTGTACTTTATTAATTGTCTTCTGTGATCAAGTGTTGTTATTTATGTTTATTTTGCTAATAAAAACTCCCCTACTCTTTTTGATAAGTGCCATGGGATCTTTAACATCCACCTGAACTACCACCAATCCAGGCAGATGGGACCTCGGTTTAACGTCTCATACGAAAGACGGCACCTCAGAAATGCAGCACCCCTCTCATGCTGCATTACAGTGTCAGTACTGGGATATTAACCCAAGTACCAGATGTGGGAACTGAACCCACAGCCCTCTGATCTCCTGGCCTCAGAGGCGAGTGTGCTACCTACTGAGCCACTGACACTGACATGTGCTGATGTTGATACAAAAAAAGTTAAACCTACCATTGTTTAAAATATTTAGAACATTTTAACTTTTGAATAAAACTGCAGTTCTCATGAAGGGTGCCAGATTGTCAACACTTATTACCAAGATCAGTTATGTACATACATGAGTTATTTGACACAGCCAGCCGCAAAATAAGCTTTGGCAGACTGACCACTAATGTGCTTTAACTTTGACCTGAAGGGACCCCTACTAGCTGATGTGAGAGTAGTGCAGACTGCATGTCCATTCATCTAATGACTTCTTTCATGAGACAGCATATACAAGGCATTCAAGAGGTAGATTTCTAACTGTTTTGGGGTAGGATGATGATGGCTGTAGTGGAAAGGCAGTACTCTGAATACAGAGGGGTAATCAGCAGTGTCCTTCAGAGATCAGTGCTGTAGCCACTGCTGTTAAACAATTTCATAATTGATCTGAAAGCTGGGGGTCTCTCGCAGGCTGGTTTATTTCACTGGTAGGACTATGTTGGCCAGGGTGGTAGACTCCCTTGCCAGTGGGAACAAATTGTAAGAGGACCCGAACAAGCTGGACCATTGATTGGACTCCCCTGAGTCTAAGATTTAATTTAGAACACACTGTGTGCAATACATAGAAGGAAAAACAGAGAAAGGACCTGCACATTATCTAGAGATCCTCTTACTGCTGTGGGGCAGAAAAAGGACCTATTTCTTAATAGACTAGGGGCATGACAAGTAATTAACAGTTGCTATCACAAGGGCCAGCAGACTGCTGAGGTGCATTAAAAGGTGTGACCAGTAGGATATGAGAAGTAATCCTAATACTTTACAAGGCCCACCTCAGGCTGGACCTGTAGCTCTAGATTATGGAATACAAAGACAATACTGAGGCAGTTGAGTGGGTGCAACAGAGGACCACCAAAATTATAAGGGGTGTGGGGGACAAAAGTTTTGAGGAGAGGTTGGTGGCCCTTAACATTTTTACCTTGGAGAAAAAAAAAAGCTGAGATGGGGACATGATCCTAGTCTACCACATACTCAAGGCCAATGGTATAGGTCAGATCAGACAGAGATATTTACCTGCTGTCCCCCACCAGAGCACTGGGACATGCTCTGCAGCTCAGAGGAGGTAAATTGAATGTTAACATTATGAAGCACTTTTCCCAAAGGAAGCTGAACCTATGGAACAGCCTACCAAGGGAGACATGGATAAAAAGATAGTATCGACCTTAATGGTAAGCCTGGACAATTTGGCTTACAAGGGAGTGACAGGATAGCCTGGGTAGTAGAATGTGGGATTCCTATCATTATCATCAAAAAATGTTTACTTAGCATTCTTATTCCTTCATGTTAGAAACATAGAAACATAGAAACATAAAGGTTGTCCACAGGAAAGGACCGCTTAGCCCACCCAGTCTGTCCAAATGTTTCCTGCCTAGTATGCCTCCACAGACTCTAACTGGGTTCTGTTGATCCTCTCTCCTCCCTGCTTGTTTACTAATATATCCCTATGTCTATCTCAGGAATACTTGTGCTTATGACGTAGGAGAGGCAGATATGATGGCCCTAGAGTTTCTTCCAAACAGAAATAGGGATATAAGCATGGGAGTTAGAATAAATGATTTGTCTCCATAACAGCAGTTTGACCTCAGGTAACCTCATGAGTGGCTTAAGCTACGAGTGGGGTGTCCAAGATCAAACTGCTCAAGTGCAGATAAATCATTTATTCCACAAGATCCTCACTGCATATTCCATTTGTGCAATTAGTGAAGGAATTTGTGTGTTTCTTTATTTTTATGTTTTTCTTTTTAAATGTAAAATTGTTGGGTTTATTTTGTGAAAAACTGCTCCTGCACTTTACAGTCTTGAGATTGCTGAGGCCATCACTGGATGCATTGTCAGGGAGTATGATGCAGAGCTGCAGCATCACAGCTGATTGGTGGAGCTGTGTGTGTTCTTGAAAATGTTTTTTTTTCAATGGTGGACTGTATTAGTGAGGCTGGGGAAAGCTTGGAGTGGCGTGGAGGCGCTGTGGGTGAATGGCATTTTTTTTTTTTGCTTCTTTTTATGCTGTAGCTCATGGTTTGATAGGAGAGCAGTTTTGGTTTTAGAAACAAAGAAAATCCTAGTGAGTGGGTCCGAGAGTGGAAATGGCAGCAGGAGCTCGGATATTGGATCAAGCTGCTTTGAGTGTATTACTGTATCTCAAGTGTGAATTAATAAAAATAGAAAAAAAAACATTTCCTTATATTTTAGGAGGTTCTGTTGTGTAGCAAATTGGATGGAAAACAAAAGAGTTCTAGCAGAGAAATATGGAGTTTTGAGTGTAAACTGTGGTGAGTGTTTGTGTTGCAATAGTTAGTATTGGTAATGGCAGTAACAAAGAAACAGAAGAGATTGGAAAGCACCAAACAAGGTTAAGAAAGTACTATTTATGTTACAGAGGACAGAAAATCATTCTAATTGTCAGCTGTTGTCATAGAATCATAGAAGCTTGACAGCAGAAAAGGACCATACCAGCCTATCTAGTCTGCCTTCTTTTTCCCCCTACACCTCCCCACCCTGCCAGCCTTCACCTTCCTCCAATACTCAGCCCCATATGCTTGTCCCATGCAGTCTTAAATTCTTCCACCAATTTAGCCCCCACTGCTCCATCTGATAGTCTGTTCCAGGGCTCCACCACCCTCTACGTGAAGAAATGCTCTGTCACATTGCCCCTGTATCTTTTTCTTTGCAGTCTGAGGCTGTGGCCACTAGTTTTGACCCCCTCCTTCATCTTAAGTACACCCTCTTCTCCCACTTTATTGAGCCCCTTTACAAATTTAAAAGTTTCAATCATGTCTCCCCTTTCCCTTCTTGTCTCCAGTGTGAACAGATCCAGCTCCTTACACCTCTGCTCTTATAACTTTCCTTGCATACCCTGCACCATCTTGGTTACCCTTCTCTGAACCCTCTCCAATGCATCTATATCCTTGCGGAGATGTGGCCTCCAGAACTGAACCCCATACTTCAGGTGCGGCCCTACCATGAATTATTTATTGAATTATGAAGTTCTTATTTCCAGAAAAGATATTCATTCCCCTAAGTTGTCTGTATTTAACTGTGCCTGAATATAGACTGATGTGAAAACACTGTATTTTGCATTGTGTTGTTTTTATAGACAACATTCTTTTACAGTTTTCTTCATGGAACCAGTGATATGGAGTTTTAGCTATGTCATGGTTTGTGCACAGGCCTGAGTAAGGTTCTCATAGGTCAGTAGTTCATAATTAGCATTCTGTACACAAACCATGACATAGTAAAAACTACAAACTACCGGTTCCATGAAAAGAACTGTGCAACATGTTGCTTATAAGAGGAAAACAATTGAAAACACAGTTTTTGCATCTGTGTTTATTCAGGTACAGTAAAATATGGATAATTTCAAGGTATGCAAACATATAAAAACACCAGCAGATACAGGCCTCAGGGTCTATCAAGTCTTTTTCGACTGTACAGCTAGCCCCTCACCTTGCAGCTGCCCCACCTACCCTCCCCTCTTCATAATGACCCCCCTGCTCTCTCCCGTCCCCTCTTAAAGCTGTCCACCATGCTACAGGCTACTACCTCCTCAGGCAGAATATTCCACTTGTCACCACTCTCTGTGAAGTTCTGTCTCCTGACTTCCTCCTGAGTCTTCCCTCCAGTCTCAGCTGGTACCCCTCATGACCCTCCCTTCTGATCTGGAAAATCCTTCTGTACTTGTCTTGCTTATCCCCTTTAGGTATTTAAAGGTTTTGATCATGTCTCCCTTTCCTGTTCTCCATCAAGGAATACATGTTCAGCTCGCCCAGCCTCTCCTCATAGGAGTATCCCTCTAATCCCTGGATCCTCTTTGTTTCCCTCCACTGTACCTCCTCCAACAATTTGATGTCCTTCTTCAGGAATGGGTGTCAGAACTGCATGCAGTATTCCAGGTGCAGCCTGAACAGTGACCTGTAGAGGGGCAGAATCACCTACCTATTTCTAGAGGAGATTCCCCTCGCTCTACACCCCAGCATCCTGTTGACTTTTGCTGCCACCTTTCTGCACTGAGCTGAGTTGTTCATACTCCCTGTTATGAGCACTCCTAGATCCTTCTCCTCCTCAGTGCATTCCAGCTGTAACCCCCCAGCTGATAGCTCCTCCCCTGGTTCTTAGCCTCAAAGTGCAATACCTTGCACTTTTTGGCATTAAACGCCAACTGCCATGCCTCCAACCACTCCTGTGGTTTGGTCAGGTCATCCTGCAGCCTCCTCCACCCTTCAATGTCATCTACCACCACTCCCATCTTTGTATTGTTTGTGAAGAGACTGATCTTACTCTGGACACCATGGGAGATATCAGCAATGAAAATCCTGAACAACACCAGTCCCAACATTGACCCCTGTGACATCCCACTTGTCACATCCCTCGGCGATGAGAGTTCCTCCATCACCACCACCCTTTGCTGCCTACCTTCAGCCAATTGGTGATCCAGTTCACCATCTGTGTTCCCACACCTATATTCCAGCCCCCCAGCTTCCCATGTGGCACAGAATCAAAGACCTTGCTGAAATCCAAATACAGGACATTCACTGCATGGCCTTTTCCAGTTCCCTTGTCACCCAGTTGTAGTACTCAGTCAGGTTTGTCAGTGCTGCTGACTGTCCTTGAGACCATTGTTCTCCAAAAGGTCACCAGCTTCTCTTTTAGAATCATCTCCATCAATTTCCCCAAAATTGATGTGACACTCACTGGTCGGTAGTTGCCTGGTTCATCCTTGGGTCTACTTTTGTGAATGCGCAACACGTGGGCCATCCTCCAATCCAGTGGTATGCATCCTGTGTCCAAGGAGGTATTGAACGGGTCAGCCAATGGTACTGCCAGGATCTCAGCTAGTTTCTAAAGTACCCTAGGGTGAATGCCATCTGGACCCGTGCCTTATACCCCTCAGCACCCTATCCTCTGTGATTCCTATATCAGTCACCTCCTCCCACCCTGCCCAACCCTCCTCTCCTAGGTAGTGTCTGCCCCCCTTTCTCCTTCATGAACACAGAGCAGAAGTAGTCATTTAGTGCCTTTGCTTGGTTCTTCCCCTTCTCCACCCAGCCCCTGTCCTACTTTATCCTCACTATCTGATCTTTGTTTTTCTGCCTTTCACTGATGTATCTGAAGAAGTCCTTCTCTCCGTTCTTAATGCTCTGCACCAATCTCAGCTCCCTGGAAGCCTTGGCCAGTCTGACCAGCCTGGTAACCTCCCTGAACTTTGTCATATATATCTCCCTGTTGTCCTCCCCTCCTGATTTCTTGAATCTCTGAAATTTCTTTTTCTTGGCTCTCACCCCCTCCATGACCTCCTGTGTCAGCCAGCTGGATTTTTTTGCCCTCCTCGTCTTACTCCTAGTTTTTGTACATGTTCCAGTAGCCTCCACCAAACCCTTCTTAATAATATTCCATTTCTGGCTGGCATCCATGCACAGTCGAATACCAGCCAGATGCCTGCCCACAGTATCCCCATCCTTTTAAAGTCTTCCCTTTAAATTTAATCAACCTGGTACTTGTACCTCCTGATTCCCTGCCCATATTGAGCATGAAACATACCATGTGGTGGTCACTTCCAGCCAGAGTGTATTCCACCACCAGATCCCTTACAGCCTCCCCATTTGACAGGACTAGGTCTAGAGTCCTACCCAGTCAGGCTGGCTCTGGGACTAACTGCACCAGGAAGCTGTCCTGGAATGTCTCTAATATGACTTGCTCCTTCACACTTTTGGTGGTTTGTGTGCTCCACTTGTCCCCCGGTAGGTTGAAGTCCCCCACCACCACAGTGTTCCCTTTCCTACAGAGCCTTTTTGATTTGCTCAGCTACCTCCCTATCAGGACATCCCCTTGGGCTGGTAGCTGTATACACCACCTCAATCCTCTTTTTTAAGTCTTGGAACTGCATCCTAGGGCCTCTGTTCTGCTTTCCTCCCCCTCCTCCCTTATGCACCTTACCCCTCCCATACACATATTGCCACCCCCCTTCTCCCTTAGCCCTGTCATTTTTAAATATCCTATAACCTGGGACTATCAAATTCCAATCCTAGTAGTGGGTGGCCCACATTTCCGTAATGGTTGCAATTTCCACCCTCCCTATTGCCAAAAGAGCCTGTAATTCTGCTGATTTATTACCTAGGCTTCTTGTATTTAGTGAGACCACCTTCAACCTGGTCTCTGCTCCTCCTCTCTGAATACCCTCTTAATCCCCACTGTGCCACTGCTCCAAGTATCTCCCTGCTAGCCTGGGGATTAGCTCATTTGGCTCCCCTCTGGGATTCATGCCAACCATCTGTGTACTCACCACCCCCCCAACCTAGTTTAAATCCACCTTCATAGCTATGTATTCCCCTACCTTCTGCTTTAATACCTCCTTCCCCTCCATGTTCAAATGTAGCCTATCCCCCTGCATAAAGTTCATTGTTGTCCCAGAGTCTGTTCCAGACCCCTATCAACCCATATCCCTGGAACACCATTCCCTCAGCCAGGTGTTAAACTCACCAATCCTTACCTTCCTCACCGTCCTAGCGCAAGGTACTGGGCACATCTCTCAGAAGGCCACCAATTCCCCCAGTTCCCCACACAGCCTGCCCAGATCCTCCAACTGCTCCCTCACTACTTCTACTGTCTCCCCTGCCAGGTCATTCATACCCACTTGCACATTGGGATAGAGTTTCCTCCTACCCCTCCTAGCACACTTATGAACTGACTGCCCCACCCTTCCTGCAGTAAAGCGAGGTGTGGACTCCACACAGATGTGACTATGTCGTTTCTCCTTGCTGCCCCATCTTATCCCTTTCAGTGTGAAATCCCCAACCACTAACACCCTTCCTCTCCAATCCTTGTCCCCTCCACCCTTTTACTCTGGTGACTACAGCTAGATTCCACCTCAGCTGAAACCCTCCTCCTCCCTCCTTCAGATCCCCTCCACCGCAGACCTATCTCTGCTCCTCCTCAATGCTCCTTCACACACCTCCCTCTTTTCCTTCCACTTGTGCTCCCCTCCTTAGTCACTTCTACTCACCTCTAGCCTTGCTTCTCTCCCATGTACCCCTGCTCTCTTCTTCCATCCTTCCAGCTGTGTCCCTCCCCACAGCCTCTATGCTCCACCAAACTCCTGTCCTCTGTGACATCCTCTCACTTCCCTTCACCTACCCCATCCTAGAGATCCCTCATCTCCCCCTCTTCCAATGTTGCCAGCACCACAAACCTAGTAACTGCCCTCTCTGCCATGATGGGTGTGGGCTCCTTCCTCCTGCCCCTACCCTTCTTCTCGTGGTTAGCCACCCATTTGTATTGCCCTGCCCCTCTTCCCCATCCCATCCCAGAACCACTGTTTCACCCAAGTGGTGTCCTCCTGTTGCTCTCTGCCCCAGCAACCCTCCCCCCAACCTCCTCAACTCTCTACCAAGCCACTGCACTTCATCCTCAAGTCTCCTCAGCCTTTGACAGATTGGACATTCTCCTAGCTTCCAGAATACTTTCATCCAGAATGCCACCCCACATTCATTTGCAGAACACTATTCTACCCTGTTGTCCCTCTAGGTATCCTGCAGCCCCTGTACCCCTCCTCTGCTGTCCTTGTCCTCCCACACTAATGCCCCCCATCCCCTAGTGTGTCCTTCCCTACCTCCCTCCATTATCTTGCCTCAGCATGTCCTTAATTCCTGAAATATCCCCCAGAATGTAATCCTTCCTATCTAGTGTGTCCCTATCAAACCTCTGCCCTGCTTCCTGCCAAGGTCTTAGACCTCAATGCCCCTCAATCACGCTGCTCCTACAATTGAATTACCCCTGAGAACAACAGTTACAAACCCCACAAATTGTCAATCACTTTAAGTTCCCTTGAACAGATGAACCCTATCAGATGCTCCCTGCTGTGCCTAACACCACTTACATCAGATCAGCTCACCTATTAAGGTGGACAAGCACAGGGAGGTATGGGGGAGAGTGGGTTGGGAGAAACCAGCATCAGCAGTAATCTAGCAGCCCTCCCATGTCAAAGCCCAACCTTGACCCTCACCCCCAAAACAGTCCAGTATGTCAAACAACATGTGTGAACCACCAGAACATCAAAATAAAAGAAAAAAGAAAAATAATTTCCCTCCTCGATGCTGTGCCAGCTTTCTTTTCCTGCATCCTCCAGTACTGCCAAGCAAGCAGCATCAGCATCCAGAAAATGCACTCGGATGGACTCAGCTGCAACTCCTACAACAGACCCTCAAGTCACACACTCAAGAGACTCCCTCTGTATTGTTCCCATTGTCAACAGAACTCACTCACACTTCCTCCGCACCTCCACTCAGTCAGACAGCTCGCCTCCTCCCCACACCATGATCTACTGTGAGACCTAGGGACAGGCCTAATGTACTTAAGGCCTCTGTCCCTTTGTTAAACTTGGTGCTGTTTTGCTTCCTCTTGTATTGGCTGGGAGAAACCACCATCAGCAGTAATCACTTAGTCCTTCTGGGTCAAAGCCCAACCTTGTCCCACCCCCAAAACAGCCCAGTATGCCAAACAACACGTACAAACCACCAGAACATCAGAATAAAATAAAAAGAAAATCACTTCCTCCTGAATGCTGTGCCTGGCCTTTGCCTGTTTTGTACAGTACTACCAAGAAAGCAGTTTTGGCATCCCAAAATGGACTTGAGCAGACAGAGCTGCAACCCCTGCAACACACCCTCAAGTCACGTACTCAAGAGGCTCCCCTGTATCATCCCCCATTGTCAACAGAACTTGCTCACACCCTCCTTCCTCCATTCAGTTGAGAGCTCTACCCTCCCAAACCATGATCCACTGTCTGGCTGTATGACTGTCACTGCTGTAAACAGGAACATTACTAACTGCTACCAAGTATCACAAATTTCCTCTTCTCTTTATGGTATAAGAGTTACACAATGAGCTATATCAAGTTGGAGAAAGAGTTGCAATTTTTTTTTTGTTAGCTGAGCAGGAACAGTACCGTCATGCTGGAAAGGGTAGTGCATAAATTAGTTTCAGAAGGAGGGGGATGGTTGACAGAGGGGATGTTAAAATCTAAGGTTTTTAGATGTATCACACATGACAGTAAATTAAAACATTTATTTCAATTTATATTGTGTTTGCTCCTATTGCATAAATTATTATATTGCTGTCTAACTGTTAATAAGGTTATCCATCAGTGTTGTGATGGTGTTTGTTTTAATGTGGGCATATAGTATGTTTACTAGAAACTGTTCTATGGTAAGTTTGTTTAAAAAACATTTGATCTAAAATCCATAACATTCAGACATTGTTATTTTTAAACTGTTCTCCTCAACCAGACACAAGTAGTTGGATAGCTAACAACTGTTTTCTGTTCTAAATTCTCCTTCACAAAAGGAGAAAAGCATTTGTCAATGCAGAATGTTGTCTTGCTGGCATTGGTATTGGTAGTGCAGGAGTTAGAGAGATACATAATAGGAATGGCAGTGAAGTAGTGAACTGACGCCAACCCACCTCCACCTTGCAGAGACTGACAGGCTGTACACACCGATAAGAGCTGCGGTGTGCCTTCGGGTCTTCGGGCCTCACACTCACCCCATTGCATAAGGAAATACACTGAGATGGGTGCAGAATAAGAGAATGGGGTGAACTTTGGGGCTGAAGAGTCCAAAGCACACCTAGATGCCTGTCACTAGCTGTAGGGTAGGGTGGAATGGCATGAGCATTACAGCCGACACCCCTGATGCCTGTCAGTCTCTAGAAGGTGAGGCATTATGGTAGGAAACCCTAATGCTCCAGGCATTTGTTGGTATTTTCACTCCAAATTTTCAACATGGGCTTTTTGAGATCCCACCTCATGAACAGTGGTACTATCAGTTCATTAGTAGAAAGCTGATTTTGCACAGCGACTGCACCATTTGGCCACAGGTGCAAAACACATTTTGGGCAGGATGTGAAAAATGACAGCTGTACTGTTCATAAGGAGGTGTAAAAATGACAATGTTGAAAACCTGGAGTGAAAATATGAGAAATTGGTGCAGTCATCAGCGTGCACGGAAACTACGCAGCGCATGCCCGTAACGCAATTAATTTGGGGATTTTTTTAACCAAATTTTCAACATAGGCATTTGGGACCACTGCTCATGAACAGTGTCACTGTGATTTTGTTAATCTGTCCCAATCGTTGATTTCCCACAGTGACTGCACCATTGTGTACCACATGGGCGGAAACACATTTTGGGCAGGATGTGAAAAATGACAGCTGTACTGTTCATAAGGAGGTATAAAAAAATGGCAGTGTTGAAAATCTGGAGTGAAAATATGAAAATTTGGTGAAGTCATGAGGGTGTGTAGAAACTGCGCAATGCACACCCATAACACAATTATTTT
Organism: Neoceratodus forsteri; assembly: GCA_016271365.2. NCBI lineage: Eukaryota > Metazoa > Chordata > Ceratodontiformes > Ceratodontidae > Neoceratodus > Neoceratodus forsteri. The sequence goes on along the minus strand of CM028136.1, from coordinate 443,544,116 downwards.
AGAGATTTTTTTAACCAAATTTTCAACATAGGCATTTCCCACTCCCACCTCTGTGAACTCTATTGCTCTCTAACCTTCGTTTGACTATCTCACAGACGCATCTCTCACTGTGTCAAACTAACCTCCAAATTCTGGTTCGGGGCCTCCCCTCCTATCTCTCATCCTCTCTCTCCACTCCATCTCCCCCAACTCACTGTCTCAGATCAAATGACACCCGCACCTTGATGGTCCTTTGCCACTCCACCCTCATCAGTCAGACTGGTTTCATCCATCGTTTCCCTAAAATCTGGACTTCCCTCCCCCCCTGAAATATGACACTCCTCCTCCAACTACTCTCTTACCTCTGTCCTACACAATTACCTTTCCCTAAGCTGTTCCAACTTTAACTCACCTTAATACATATCTCCAGTTTCTGCCTTCCTACCATGAACCCCCCCACCAGGGTTCTCAACATCCTGAAAGTGGAAATCAGGAAATGGCTGCCCCTTCTCCTCATTTTCAGTTCTTGCCTCTCCCCCTCTCTTCTCCACCTGCCCTCTAGGTCACCAGTGTGCATAACCTAACCCCATCCTTTTTACTCTAACAACACTTGTGTACTACCTCAAGCCTGCTCCTAGTACACTCATGTACTATAAATGGTTCTATCACATTATTACTGTTTTGTACATTTATATGTTCTTTTGTATGATTTTGGACATGTATTGTAATTTACCCAATGTTCCACTACTGTTTATTGTACAATACCTTGTGTTCCAACTGTTGCTCAATCTTACAATGTTGTATTGTTTGTACTACCCACATACTATTATAACTGATAATCCTTCACAACCCTATGAAACCCCTCCCATCAGGTCACACTGTGAGATGAACAACTTGTTGTTAAGTGTGCCCTCCTGGTGAAACATTTCAATAAATAAATAAATAGGCATTTTGGGACCTCTGCTCATGAGCAGTGTCACTGTGATTTTGTTAATCTGTTCTGAATGTTGATTTCCCACAGCAGCCACGCCATTGTGTGCCACAGGTGTAAAAACACATTTTGGGCAGGATGTGAAAAATGGCAGCTGTACTGTTCATAAGGAGGTGTGAAAAAAATGGCAATGTTGAAAATCCGGAGTGAAAATAATTACAATTGTCAAAGTTATGAGCATATGTGGAAACTATGCAATGCATGCTCATAACACAGTCATTTTTTGGAATTTTTCACCAAATTTGCAACATGGGCTTTTGGGACCCTCCTCATGAACAGTGGCACTGCCATTTTTTAACTGGTCCTGAAAGGTGATTCTGTGCAGTGACCGTGAAATGACATTTTGGGACTGAATAATGAGATTACAGTGCATGTGTTCATCAGGTGGGGTCCCAAGAGCCCCATGTTGAAAATTTGAAGCCAAAATTCAAAAAGGGCTGAGATAGCCACCTAATTGAACCCTCCCCATTTATGCCATTATACAGCTTATCAGCATCATTTTGCAGTTCTGCTTGAAGAATCCAGACGGTTCCCACTCCACCAAAGATCGCAGCACCAGATCTCTGGAGGTAAGTATGGGGTTAGGGGGTGTGGGGAGAGAGTTAGTGGTGCAGGTTGGGGGAGGGGTGCCACAGTCAACGGACCATTTTCTTTTTCAGGTGCAAAAAATGGGCACAGTGCTGCAGTACTGTTTTCTTTCTTTACAGGTGAAAGAAAACAATTTTGGGCACACTGGGGTGGGCTCCCAGTATACCCATGACTTTTCAGGGGTCTGATGTTGGCAACAATGGGGTCAGCTTTCAGTGTGCCACACAATGGGGTGGGTCAGGGCAGGAACATGCCAACACGGTCATCTTATCAGAGTGGAAGCACACTGGGTGGACTCCAGTGTGCCCACAATGTGGAGGGGTGAGAGACATGCCAACATGGGATTGCACCCCCAGTGTTGGCTTCCTTGGAGATTTGTGGTGGTGACAAAGGTGTGTCATCTGTGCCACTGCATGATGAGCTTGTCGCTGATTGCAGTGGCACTTTTCTTAAGCTATGTCCACTTTACATAAAACTTGTGTCAGCGCTAGCATGCTGGCTTATTTGGGGAATGAGGACGCACCTACTACAGTGTGCCCTGCATTCACCAACACTGACACACCTCTGCATTTCTCCTACTACCGCAAGATGTTGCTTGCGCATGAGTGCAAGACAACATAATAATGAATTCCTACTGAGTTTGGGAAAAGATACAGGATGTTTAGGATATGTCACAAACAAATTACTGGTTGAAAAGACTGTATTATTTATCTATGTTTGTATGAATTATTTATGTATGTATGTATATATATACTGGAAGTATACATGTATGTATCTATTTATTGATTTATTTATTTATGTTTCAACATTAGAAAGTACTTCACAGAAAGGCTGGTGAGTGGGTGGAACAAACTTTCAGACGAAATAGTGAAAACAAAGGCAATAGCAGGGTACAAAAAACTGGAATGCATTTAAAGGAGTTATCAGGCAGGATAATATCAGAAGGGAAGTAGAGGCAGGGAAGAAATACTGGATTCTAGAGTGAGACTCTGAAGGAATCTCGAGACAGACTGAATAGAACGTTAGTTTTTTTCTGTAATTTTTTTCTCTCTTTCTATATAGCTTTTTTCTGTTACTGGAAAAGGAGAACTGGAAATACTTAACATTTTCAGCATTCTTCCAGTGGAAGGGGATACATATGTAAATTGACTGATATTGAACTGGTTTAAGCTATTGATGGTTTTTCATGACTGGGGGAAATTTTGCCAGAATGGATCCTTATTGGCCACCTGAACAAGCAGATGGGACCTTGACTTAACATCTCACTTAAAAGATGACACTTCTGACAGCACAGTACCGCCTAGACCCAATGATGGGGCAACAGTATCAGTTATTTTAACTAAGTAAAGCATGCTGCTTGCAGTATTATAAACATCACTTCCAGCATCACCTGGTGTTCATGGGAGGTCAATCATTCTCCTACTACTTACCAGGACTATCCAGCTGAGCTTCTGAGATCTGATAAGCTCAAACTACAAGGTAATAAGGCAATTAAAATGGAGGTCTTGATATCATTTCTCTGAGAAGCAGTTCATTAAAGATGTCTTTGGACACATAATGGGCACAATTCAATGTTTTGACAGCAGTTGCACACTGCTTGTTTTGCTGGGGCTCCTTGTCTATCGGTATCCTGATGTCCTTTTCCCTGCTAGCTACAACAAGTGGAGCTACACACAATGTGTAGGTCTTGCCTTTGTTTTTCCTTTACAACTACAGCACTTTACGTTTGTCTGCATTGAACCTGAGGGTCAAAGAGACAGACCATCTCCCAGTTTGTTCAGGTCCTATTAAACTTGGTCCCCATTCTCATGGAAGTCCATCTCCTTGGACAGCTTAGTGTCTTCCATGAACTTCACCGCTACAGTAATAAGTTTCCTTTTAATTGTGAAGTATTTTAAAGTTTATCCTGAGTTGTCAGGGTCTTTAAGACACAAAGTATCACATTAAAAGTTCACTTAGTTCTATTTACATTTAGCTGCTAAAACACTAATATAATTAACATAATGGAATCACAATTACAACTCAGTTGTGCTGGTTATTTTATTTAATAATATTTTGCAGTTGGGAAGCTCACTTCCTGAATTTTGCAGTGTTTGGAATAAACTGACATACCCTCTCATTGAATTGAAGATGCACAGACACTATCATTTCAACTGCCACTGTAGATTTAAAAATAAAGACAGTTTAACAAAACATTCATGTATTTCTAGTATTGTAGATATGTACCTTACCTAAACTGAATATCACCATCATTTGTTTGGGGAGCAACCCAGGTCACTGCAATCTGACTTTTAAGAATGCCTGATGTGTGACTTGCAGCTGAATTCTGTAATACAAGTTATAAAAGATGAAATGAAAATGTTATAAATTTTAGTCACACATTTTTTATTTATATTTATTATTTATTTATGTATTCACTTCTTGGATTAATACCTTTGAGCTATACGCTTGTTTATAGAAGTTCCACATCAACAGCAAACAACACAAATACAGCAAAACAATACAAATGGTGGTTTCAAAATTACATTGGATACAGAAATGATGTTCAGTTCTTTTGTAACAAAAATTACAAAATTTAATCATGTTAAGCAATAAGTACATTGCGAGGGGTGAACAACGTGGAATGGTAAGTTACTACATGGAGAGAGAAACTGGTAGCAACAGAGGCTAGGTGCTGAGAGAGTGCTGAGTAGGTGAGGAAGGTATAAGGGAAAATAGGTGAAGAAAATGGGTGCAGCCATAGGGCCCTGTCATTGGTTTGATAGAAGGGAAAATTTCAAGGGGTTTTGGAGTGGGAGGATATTGTGAGGGGAGGGGGAAGCTGACTAGGTGGGGGGAGGTGGGAAACAGATGAGGAATGGAATGGAGGATGAAGGCAGAGTGGGATGGTAGAGGAGAGGATAAAATAACAATGCAGTTGGATTGGGGAGATTGTAAGTGCTATAATGAACAGAAAGAAGAGGGGAGTTGGCTTGTGCAATTTAGAAGTTACAATCACACCCACTAAGTGTTGCTAGGTTTGTACGAAGTTTAGTTTTGAAGGGGCCAAGTTTAGATTCTGTCAGCAGGTCATCATGTAGTGAGTTGAGCCAAGTGGGTGCATGGTGATCAAAAGACCACTGACCCAGGGAGGTGCAGCAGAAAGGGACTTTTAGTGACTGGATATTAGTTCCTCTGATAAGTTTAGCCTTGTTGGTGGGGCAAGAGGAGCTCTGAATGCCAAGTGGGTTTGACCTAGGGTGGACATTTTAACTAGCAGGCAGACTTGGTATTAAGTTCTACAGTGCACATTTAATCACCCAGACTGGGGACAGAGATTGCATGTGTGTTCAAGGTGTGGCATCTAGGACAAGCCTACAGACTTTGTTTAGGGCCAGATTTATTCTCTTTTGAGATGTGTCAGCTGCTGCACTATAGACTTCAAGCCCATAGTCAATCACAGATAAGACTGAGCTGCACACAGTGAGTTTAATGCCTTGTCGATTAGGGCAATGTTTATGCCTAAATAGTTGGCCAGTTTTCACATTTTCAGCCTTGGCTACAAGATCAATGTGCTGTAAAATGTGAGGGAACTGTCTAGAGTGACCCCAAGATGTTTAAAACTTTGCACCATTTCTAGTGAGGTGTTTTGGTTGTTTACTATTTGTAATAGATGGATCTCAGGCCAGTTGCAAGGAGAGGCATACAGCATTGTCTTGGTCTTCTTATAATCATGCAAGAGCATTGAATCAAGAAACTAGGCCTCAACTAAAGAGAAATTAACCTGCATTCACTTTTCCAGTGCTTATGGCTCTGTGTGGCTGGTGTAGAGTACCACATCATCAGTGTACAGTAGGACCTTACCGTGGCATGTTAGAGGGAGGGATTTAAGAACAGGCTAGGGCCCAAGATTTAACCTTGGTGGACCCCTGTGTTGATATTCAGACTTTCAGAGAGGGTATCAATGATTTTACTTGATGTGTTCTCCCAGACAGGTAGCTCTGGAACCAACCCACTGATTCAGGTGATAACCCAATGCAGATTAGTTGGTTCAGCAGCAGTTCATGGCTGAACATGTTGAAGTCCTGCGTGAGGTCTATGTAGGTTGCCTCACCATAAGCCCCTCGATCAAATACAGCATGAATATAGCCTGTAAGTCCACCAGCACTGTTGTAGTACTATGTTGTTTCCTGAAACCATGCTGTTCCGGCATTGCAACTGGTATTTGTTGAGGTGGTTGACAAGCTGGTGTTATACAATATGCTCCAGCACTTTTGAGAGTGGGGGGTATGGAGATCGGATGGTAGTTGTAGTGACTAGTCTTATCACCACTTTGAAAACAGGAGTGACCACCACTGCTTTCCATAGCTGTGGGAATTTGGTTATATAAGCAGAAGATTCATAATTCTGGCAAGGTGACAGTAACTCATCAAGTGTGACAACAATGAGCTTGAAGTCACGCATGTCACCACTCATTCTAGTTTTTCCTAAAACTTGTAAAGGTATTTTTGCTTTGCCTTAAGAGATAATTTTGAAGTAGAAAGGTGGGGTGCCAGTATGGGTAGTCTGCCTGTTATTTAGATTGTGCCACTTGGGGGTCTAGGAAGTCAGGTAGAAGTACACCACTTAAGTGAGTAAATGCCTTATTAAAGGTGTTTGTTATGAATTTGGGGTCCTGGATTGTGGTTTCTTCAAGATTTAGCATGGTTGGAGGTGTCTTGTTTGATTTCTCTGTTATGGTCCTGATATTGTCCCAGAACCTGCTGCTGTTCCCCGAGGAGTTAGATAGGTCTTTTTGAAGAAATGGCTTTTCACTTGACAAACAGCACAGGTACATCTATTTCAGGTGGTTTTATAGTTCTGATCATCTGTTTGAGAGCCAGTGCTTCTAGCTTTATGCCAGGAAGTTGTCTCTTTGTTTCATAAGTTTGATGAGGCGGAGTGATCCAGGAATTACAAGCCCCATGAACTTTCCGCTTAGAGTAGGGGGCATATATGTTGCAAGCCACATTGAAGATCTTGATGAAATGATCAAGTGCTTCATCAACATCATTTGCAGAGTATAGGTCTGCCCAGTCTTGCTGACTGAGGTGCGCTTTAAGTGGGGCAAGTTGCTCTTTCTATATGACTGGAACACTATACTTTCTCTCTCTGAATCTCTCAGCTTTAATGTTTGCTTTTTGAACAAAACCTTCCTTCTGGCTGTAAATTGTCTAGAGTTAGACCCTTAAAAATGCTGATTTGGCACAGTATGTTATCATTTAATTTCCTTAGGTGAAAACTCTCATATTGCAGCAACTTTACTCCTTATCTTTTGGGTTTTTATGAATGTTGGTCACAACACACTCATCCATATTATATTACAGAGGTTTAGCTGATTAACATTATATTTGCTTATATTGCCTCTATCCATGAAGGGGTAGAGTAACCACACACCACATATCTGGGGTGTATAGCCACTCTGCATCCAATGCATCCACTGCTCAGGATGCACCAAAGGGACACATATCTGCAATGCACCCGATCCCCCAGCCACATGAACTGCAACTCACCAGGATGGGCCGGGAATATGCCAGCACTACATGCCATGCACTAAGGCACATAGTGCTGGCGACAGGAGGTGCAGGGAGGGTCCAGGGTATGCCAGGGAGAACCCTGCTTTAAACCCTTTATGCACCCCATTCACACAGTAGGGGCACTCATGAACAGGACAGGTAGCCCACCCACCAGGATCATTGCAGCTGTACTCTCTATGGCTGCCTGGCTCCACACACCCCCTCCCACACTGTTGGGCAGCCCCCACCTGGTGTCCCCCAACCAACACACATCCCACACTGGGGCACCAGACCAGGGATGCACCTGCCAATATGGCATCATACCAGCACAATGTTCTGGTGCTGCATTGTGGAGGCACAGCGCATTGTCCTCCACAGCTGCTGGGCCTTGGATATCCATGGGCCTGCTGTCAATGCACACCACTGTGTAGGGATCACTCTGTGACCCAGTCTGGGCATCCGAATGGATGCCTGTCTGGGTCTGCAACTCCAACCCCAGCCAACTTGTAGTGTCCTACATGCTGGGGGGTGGGGCCACTGACAGGTGGTGGCCAGTAGTGCATACTAGTCAGTGTTCACCTGTCTGCAGGTGTGGAGCACCACGGTTGTGCATAGGGGCCATTGGCTGTTAGGGTCACAGTTGTTAATATAGAACAATGAGTCAAGTTTAGAGCTTGGTCTAGTCCAAGTCAAGGTCACATTGTCTACGTAACATTTCCAGAATGAAATATTTATTGATAAGTATTTAGATTATAATGAAATTTTCCCACAGGTTTGCACAGTGAGGCACACAACTTTTGCACATTACTATACTCCTTACCTGTATCTGGGTGTAGAAATTGCCATTGAAAAGAAAATAGCTGGATCTGAGTACATTTGCTAGCAGTTCCATGAAAAATTCAGTTGGTGGTATTACAAGTGGATTGGTTTGTTGACATTAATAGCACCCAAATTTCAAATGCAGGTGCAGCAAAAGACATGGTATGATATTTCAAGACATTTTGCAATATTTCTAAAGAGACTCTCTCTGGTGGCTGTACTATGGTACTGCAGGCAGGTGGGAAATTTCTCTAGCGATATCAGCAATTTCAGGAAATATCTGACAATGTCTTTTGTTGCAGCTATACATCATCCAAACTAAGTTACCTTTTGCCAGCTGAATAAAGAAATGTCCACTGGTGTCTATTGGATTTTTAACCATTTCTGATTAACTGGGAGACTAAGTCTCATATTGTGCAGAAGTGTTACAGAATGAGTTATATGGTACTACAGGTAATACACCAGATAATCCTCAAAAACATCTTGAGTTTGAAAAACTTAAAAGGAACAGGATTAGCTGTATACATGCAGTTTGTTACACTACTGGAATGAGAAGAAAATATCAGAATCATTAGGATTCTTAAGGTCCCAGATTTTGGGTAAGACTATAAGGAATAAATGAGAGACTAGGAGCAGGTCCAAAACATGCTTCTAGTGAACATATTTTTATAATGATCAAAAACAGACATGAGCACAATACACTACTCCAATAGTTCTTGAAAACTGGCATTCAATGAAATTAAAGAATGCAAACTGAAACAAAATCATAGAGAAATCAGCCTCAAAATAATAAATAAATTATCTGTTAAGATAAGGCAATACAAATTAAATAAACACAAATCACTCATTGTGATCACTCAGAGAAAAAAAAGAGAAAGATTTGCAGAGAGGAAAAAACTCCATAATGGTCACAATCTTATAGTTATTACAGAGTAGATTAAAGGGTAGTGAAAACAAAGAGAAAAAAGATCAAACAGTACCATATTTAGGTGTCCTCTATAAGTAACAAGCACAACTACTATAAACAAATGAAGTGGAGCATGTATATGGGGAGGATAAGGAGAAAGAAGCTGAGGATGCATACTCCACCAAGGTGGCAACCCATTCTCATAAGGAACAATTGAGATCAGCTAAATCAACCAGGCTGAAAAAATGGTGATGATCAGCTTGACAGGAACCCCATTAAGTGAAGATTAGTTATCTCATCTGCCATTAACAATATTTTAACCTTTAATCCCATTAAATAATATCCTTAAACCCAGAATAGATTTCTATAGATTTTATAGGACACTAAATCTTAAAAATGTATTCTCCTTGCAAAACCACCAGTTCACAGTATTCATACTGCCACATTCCAATTCAAATTTCTTCAAGAGGTCTACCAGACTGTGCAATCTTAGAAGAAAAACAACATTATTGTTCACAATGCCTCAAGCACTCCATGAGTTTTGGAAAAATGCCCTTTAGTTGGCTTCCCACACACTCAAAAATGAAATTCTAGAATTGTTTAAACTAAGTTCATTAGTCAACTTTGCTCCTTTAAGGTTCAGCTTGGTCAACACTGTGTAAGAAATGTGAATACTGCTAAATGTCAGTGTATTTGTTAAGACTGTTAAAACATTGCACTTGTCATAATCCTCTGTAAACCTTCATCAACTTTCTTGACACTGCATAATTTATGCCTAGAGTCAACTCTTTCATGTTAACCTGCTTACCAACTTGCTGTATTTGTCAGTTTGGACTCCTATATTATGTTGTTAGCTTTTTATCTAATGTTATGTTATGTGTCCATACCAGAACCACCTTGAAAATGAGAATTGCTCAATAGAGATTTTTTTTCCTGATAACATAAATAAAACAGATAAGAATTAGGTACCACAGAGAAGGTTCATGATTTTGAACCAGGCCAACAATTTGTAATACTACCTCCCAAAACATTGAAGTATGGAATGGTTAACAAAGATAGTGTCAGCATCATTTAAAGACAGCCCTACTGTTTCTTGCAAAATGGGTAACACAACTTGAAGGATACAACAGATGTATTGCTGCACCTGCATAGCAAAACAATTTCTCTGACAATTATCTTCTGGTGTCATTAGATATTGAGAGTCTATATAGTAACGTATCACAAGGGATGGGTATTGTTATCACCATTATATACATCAAAGGGATTCTCATGCAATACCACCAACTGAATTTCTAGTGGAACTTAAGTAAAGTACTTACAGGTAGGTCCAACTATTTTTCTTGCAATTGTAATTTTATACCTAGATAAGAGGTGCAGCAATGGATACATGTTTTGCATCTATCTACGTAACCTGTATGGCAGACTATTGAGGAAAAGTTAATTTATAATCAAAATACTTAAAAGGAAGCATTGTGGTCTGAAACTTTCAATAGACAAAGCTATCTTGGACTGAACCAGACCCAGATGTAAACTTGACTCATTCCTTGCCTACATTAGCAACTGTGACCCTATTCTCATCTTTTTCAGCCAATGTGAGTAAATACAGCATCAATTAGTTGGAACCCCATATCAAAAATAGCTTTAAGGGTATTGTGACTACTGTACCACTTACAGATAACTGATGGAAAGGAATACAATGCTTTCTATGAGAAGCAAGCCCTCTGTGTGAGATTTCACAGTTTACTGCATGACAAATGAAAGTAATTGCTATTAAACTACATTGTGCTCCTGCAGTATTATGCAAGATATCACAGTGAAAACTGTGATACAATTGTTTGATCCTGTCAGATGCCACTTCACTTTACTGCAATATCAGAGTTTCCACACAAAAGGATTAAAGAGAATACACCAGTTTAACAAGTTTTAAGGAGCTGGAGGAATTACAGCCAGCAGAAGGATTTCATTGAAAATGCAGAAATGATGGCTCAGAGATTCAGAGAGAGAAAGTACATAAATCCAGCTATACACAGAGCCCAAAATAGGGATGTTAGTACACCATGAAAGACCCTACTGCATAAAGAAGCAAACAGAGACAAAGGAGACAACAGGTAAGAATTACAAGTGGGGAGGCAGTATAGTGTAATGGTTAAGAACACTGAGCTGCAAACCTGGAGAACTGACTTTGAATCCTACAGCTACCACTTGCATACTGTGTTATCATGAACACATCACTTAACTTCCTGTGTTCCCATGATGCACCTGGAAATGAGCCTTGACTTAATGTGTCTTTCCTGGCTAAACATTGTAAAATAATAAAACAAATTTAAAAATCTATACTAGAATAAAATACTCAGCCAGACCTTCAACATCATTTAGATACATTGGCATGAGCATAAGGAAACTGAAGTGCTAAAACATCAAGGACAGAGTGGTGCATAGCTGCTGTGAACCAGAGACAGCCACACATATGTGGCTACCTGACAGACCTAAAGGTAATTGTAAATGTGGTAACTGCAAACAGTGTGCCCACACTTTAACATCAAAGTGTTTAAACATCCAAGCAATAGACAGATTAACTGATTGATTTTAATATAGTCTGAAAGTACCTTTGAGCACAGGTGCTCATTTACAAAGGTTCAACTTCAAAGCATAGTTACAACAGAATAAAAATAATTACAGAACTTCAAATGGGATGTAGTAAATACAAACATAATGTGTAACAGGATGAGAAAGTACAACTAAGTCAACAGTTACCCTACTGTGTGGGGTTTTAGGACTTTCAATGCATGATTTTGGATTATTTGTGACAAGTGCAGTTGGAGTTGGGGAGAGGGCTGCATGCAAAGCTTTTAATTTGGGTAATGTTTGGTAGGCAAAGAATAGATTCATGTAGTTCATTCAAGAGATATCATTGCCAATGGTGGGTACGTTGAAGGAAACACTACTCAAAGAAAAGATATCTTGGAATACCTTGTATCAAATGGATTACAAGATCCATGGCAGCATGGATTCATGGAAGGAAGGTCATGCCAAACAAATCTGATAGACTTCTTTGACTGGGTGACCAAGGAGCTGGGTTGGGGTGGGACAGTGGACGTAGCCTACTTGGACTTCAGCAAGGCTTCTGACTCTGTGCCACATAGGAAACTGGTAAGCAAGTTGGAGGGCTTAGAGGTGGGTATTAAGGTATTAACCCGGGTTAAAAACTGGTTGTCAGACATGACACAAAGAGTAGTGGTGAACAGAGTTTGTTCCAAAGAAGGGACAGTGACCAGTGGTGTACCTCAGGGATTAGTGTTGGGTCTGGTCCTCTTCAATGTCTTCATAAGAAACCTAGTAGAGGAACTGGAAGGAAAGGCCTGTCTCTTTGCCAGTGACACCAAGATCTGCAACAGAGTGGACACTCCAGGGGGGGTGGAAAGGACGGAGAGGGAATTACAAAGACTGGAGGAGTGGTCAAGGGTATGGCAGCTGGGATACAATGTGAAAAAGTGCACGGTAATGCACTTGGGCCATAATAACCTTGGAGTTGAGTACAAAATGGGTAGAATGATACTGACAAAGACAATGCAGGAATGAAATCTAGGGGAATCAGTTGTATGACCTATTGGTGGCCAGGCAGTGTGATGAGACAGTTGGTAGTCAAGTGGGATACAGGCCTGCATAGGAAGGTGTATCACAAGTAGAAAGTGGGAGGTGGTGCTGCCCCTGTATAGATTGTTGGTGAGACTGCACCTGAAATACTGTGTCTAGTTCTGCAGACCACACCTCCAGAAGAACATAGACAGAGTAGAGGCAGTCCAGCAGCTGGCCATCAAGATGGTGCAGGGTCTGCATCATAAGCCCTACAGCTAGAGGCTAAGGAAGCTAAACATGTACATCCTGTAGGAGAGGAGGAGGGGGATATGCTAGAGACCTTTAAATACCTAATGGGAGTAAATAAGGTACAGGAGGGAGTATCAGAGAAAAGGGTACTTTAGAACACAGGGCATGCTAAGAAACTGGAGGCAATGATTTCAAGAGGGATGTGAGGAAGTACTTTTTCACAGAAAGGGTAGTGGACCCCTTGAACAGCCTTCCAGCAGAGGTAGTAGGAGCAAAAATAGTGAAGGGGTTAAAAAATGCTTGGGACAGACACAAGGGAATTGTGGGGGTAAAGAAGAGAGGGGGAACCACAGGGGTGAGAAAGTGAGGGAAAGGGTAAGGGTAGAGACAGTGCCATAGAACAGGTGATGTTTGCAACATTAACAAGGAAATATATATACAATGGACTGACTGGATGGGCCCAGTGGCTCTTATCTGCTATTAGAAAACGGGCTTTTTATTTCCTGGGCTCTGATTGGCTGATACCCTGCCAGTGGGGTACATTAACTTTCAATAGATGCCCAGGAAATAAAAAGTACCAGCCCCAGTGCCCCTTCACCCACTTCATATCCCTGTGCCCACCCTGCTTCCTCATTGGCCCAAAACATCCAAATTCATTTTAAATCACCACCATTTTTTCTGTCACTTCGCAAGAGATATTACCCCCCTCCAATACTTCAGTACCAACTGCCTGACCACACTTCACACAACCTCAGCTGGGCTCATTTCTAGCTACATTTCTTTCCTTTTTGTATTCAGTTGCAGTACCTTTTGTCCAGTGTCCCTGATTCTGACTCCATGACTGTCAACAATGATCTTTCTTTTTCCTATTCCAGCTGCACTCCCGCCCTGAAAATTAAGCTGCTTCACATAGAAACTGGTAAATCGACAAGGCAGACCCCCACAGAAGATCCCACTCACACTAGGGCTGCCTTAGTTTTATGAGAATAAAAGTTGCCACACATAGAAAAAGAAAATTAGAAAACAAAAAGGAAGCCCATTCTCACTGCAGGCTTTCAAACATGCAGCACACGACTCCTTACGGCTGCTAAAGCCAGAAGTGCTGTTTGCCTGAGCTCCCTTACATACACGTCTGTCAATGCCTACCTCCCACAGAAACATAAAAAGTAACAACACCTATATATATATAAAAAGGGCCTTGCTACAGTATGCCCAAATGCTATCTCCCGAGAGCCAAACTTTAGCGCCTTACACAGCTTATCGCGATCGGGCGCAGGAAAAGTGACAGTACACATTTTCGTCTGTCTGCAGCAACAGTATCTTTCCTTAGTTCTTTATTCCCACTCATTCCACTGACAGGACATTAATCAAATAAACTAGATCAATGGGGTGCAGAAACAAAGTAGGGGACAGACTAATGGGGGACACTGAAAAAATGCCTATAATCAGCCCGCTACTCATCATCCATCTTCCTTCCCGATCCTTATTCTCGGCCATTTCTCATGGCCCTTACCTTGCGCTATTACCATCTATCTTGTGCTAGTTTACCTGCTCGCAAATAAAAAGAAAGCGTGAAAAACCTACCAGCTTCACTTTGTTTGTTCACTATTATTATTGCTTGTTGGCAATACATAGAAGCACAAGGGGGTGGTGGCATGGTTGGAACGGACCAATACCAGTAAGAAAAAAAAGCAAATGGATCACAGCCTGTAGGTCTCAGTATGTTGTGTTGAGGTGGGGTTGAGACATACAACTTTTTAAAACTCTTTAAAAACTAATCCAGTGTTTCACAAGATCGTTCCCAGTCCACATTTACAGATCAGACCAACAGCAAACAGGAATTCCAACTTTTAAAATCACCACCAGTGAAAAAAAAAAAACATGAAATGTTTTTTTTCCATTGCAAATACAGTAAATTGACAGCATTGTCTCTGACATTTTTCATGGCTGCCTCGCACTATGGCTGCCTTTCTGTAGCTGTTTTTTCCTGCTCGCAAAGGAAAATAAATAAGAAAAACTATACCATCTTCACCTTTAAATAAAAAAAGAGAGATGTACCTCTTTGCTGCCCTTGTCTGGTCATTTCCTTGCAGTGGTATCGGCACTTCACGAAAGTGTGTGTGTGTGTGTGTGTGTGTGTGTGTGTGGAGGTGGAGAGAAACAGAGCACTACAAGTAAAATAGAAAATGAAAACAAATCACAGCCTGCATGTCTCAGTGTGTTGGAGAGTTGGTGAGGATAGTGAACTTATTCAAACAATGCAACTGTGAAACTTGATCTCTGCAGGTGTGTTTATGTAGAGTAACATAAATGCCTATGGAGGGGAGACACACATCATTGCAATACAGGAGGAGGAGGAACTATTTTATTAAAAACTTATTTTAAAGTAATTTTTTATAAATGTTTTATTATACTATTTTTTTTTACAGTGCCCATTTTCTAATACAATAATATCTTCAGGGTGGGAAGTATTGGTGCGTCCAGGGCTTACAAGACCCTCCGCCTCTGGTGTCGGGCCTCATTACACCCCTGGGCGGTCCGTATTGCTCAATACTGCCCACCCTGTTGGGTATTATTGCTTGCTCACATCCTGTGTTTTTATTCATCCAGATTGCTGCCGGCACAGCAAAGGAGTAGTTCCCTTGATCAGTTCTCTGATGAGGAAGTTCTAAGGCAGATCTTGACATGCTTCTAGTGCCATATTGATTGTTACACATTTGAAGTAGCTTTGTATAGTTAGAGATGTGAGACCCAGTAGTGCCTTTTTGGCAAACAGACAGGGTTGGTATTTTATTTTGTCATGCAGTGGTAGTCAGTTGGTCAGTGAATATAGGGTACAGGTGTGGGTGAGTGTATCAGCTCCTAGAACAATCAACAAGCTTTACTGCAGAACACTTTCATCCTATTTCACAAAGTGACACAAGCAGCAGCATACACAGAGAGGCCATAGTCAATGAGGGACATGATAGTGCTAGAGACAACAAGGCGTCTTGCTCCTGGTGTAAGGTTGTGTTGGTCCCCATGCAAGTCACCCAGTCTTCTGTTAGTGGTGGTCACTATGCTGCCCATGTGTGGGACAAATGAGAGGGTATCATCCAGAAAGACATGAAGGTATTTAAAGTTTGTACTTGTTCCAGACTTTGACCCACTTTGTTCAGGATGACCAGTGGGGGACTTTGTTTTTCAGTCGTGGGCCTGACAAAAGCATAGTTTTTATTTTTATAGATCAGCACCAACATGCTGCTAGTGAGACATTTTCAAGGTACCTGAAATTGGTTTGAGGTCTGCAGTCATTTTACAGTGTCTGGTATTTCTGGAAAAGATGACTGCATCATCTGTGTATAGTAATATTAGTAGACCAGCAGATCTCTGGTAGATTAAAAACAGTTCAAATAGGAGGGTCCAAGTACTGAGCCCTGGGGCACCCTGATCAAACATTCCTTTGTCTGAGAGAGAGACATCTTTTTACTTAATGAGATTGGTTAGAGTGGTAACTTCAAAACCACATTTCCATGTTCAGTGATAGTCCAAGGAAGGCTAGCTTGTCAAATAGCAGCTTGTGATGGACTAAGTCAAAGGTCATGGTCAGGTCAATATAAATGGCTCCAACCATGTCTCCACTGCTGAGAACTTTATGCAGGTAGCTAGTGAGTTCAGTAAGGGTAGTGCTGGTTTTATGCAGCTTTCTGAACACATGCTGTTGTGGGCATTGGATGTTGCATTTCTTCAGAGGCACGGGACATAATTTCACCAACAAAAACCTTGCAGAGACAAACCCCACAAACAAAACAGCACAGAACAAAACAGGGCTGGAAACAACGTTGCATACAGAAAGTGCACAGCCCATTGAAAACAATGGTAATTTTAGTTTATACTGTGGGCTTTGGCCCCAAACCCTGATGTGGGGTTTTCCCACACCCCAGACTATATAACAAACTCTGAGGGGCTGTGGATTCAAGAGTGGGTGAAATTCCTGGACGGGAAAAATGTTAAGATGCAAAAAAAAATTTGCAACATTGAGAGACCTTGTGGAACTGAATCATGGTCCCGGTCTCCATTCTGACCATGTACAGGCACCTTAGCCATTCCATCATGGGAGCAACTCAGCCAGATAGCCCAGCACACTGGTATAGAGCACTTCCTTATTTATCGTGAGAGGACAGGGGTAGCAATACTTCCTTCTGCTATTACGCCCCTGGGCACTAATCAAATGCACACTCTTCAATGCACAGTTACTGCCACATGGTTTTCCATTAGACTTATTGACCTTCTTCAGATGGACTACCAGTTAGTCTGAGACGATTCTCTCCATGGCTCAGACAGGGGAGACAGGATGGAGACTGGTCTGTAGTTTGCCAGGTTACAGTGGTCACCATTTGTGAAGATAGGTGTAACTAGTTCCATTTTCCAAACCCCAAGGAATTGTGAGTACTTCAGAGAAAAGCTGAAGATTTTGGAGATGGGAGGGTGAGTTCTTCAATGGCCAGTGCTAGCAACTTCATATCAGTTGTGTCACTGCCAGCCCTGGTTTTACCGATATTCTTTTTATGTTCTTTGTGTCATTGCTGGAGATTCTCTTGAAGTAAAATGTAGGGTGTCCAGTCTCTGAGTTATGTCTCTTACTGTGCTGGTGCCATATCTGTAGTTGGTTCAGTGTCTTCATTTACCATGTTTGGATCAAATATGACATTAAAGGCTATAGCACGTGCTCAACTACAGACGTAATATATGGTGCAAAGTCCCTGGAGGAAAGGGAATGTTGGATAAATTTTAAAAAAATCCCACAACTGGCCATGAAACAGCAATACAGGAAATCTTCAAAACTTGATCCCTAAGCACTATGTGGAGAGAAATGATGGAGATGCACTCACATGCATTTTGTCAGCATTTAAAAAGTTTACATGGACCCAAGAGGTGGTAACCAGGTGAAATAATTGCTCTGGTGAGAAGCATTTAGATCATGGTACTAGAAACTCTATAATCAAAAATAATGAATGAAGAGTGGCATTTGAATTGCCTGTTGTAACTGCTAGATAATTTAGCTTGGTATTACAAATAAAGAGATTATTTAAGAGTGATATATGAGAGTCTTTTTTCATCTGCCTTATCTCAAAGTTAACAACGCCGTGTGATCCTATAGTGTTGTTCCTTATTGCTCATATTAATTGATTGCCTGTGCCATAGTATGCACTTTCCCAACCAACAACATTAACACATTTTCTTGCTCTGCTTTTATCCTCAGTGATGGCCCTTTTCTTATGTTTGAACTCTCACATTGGATTTATTAGCACTCTTTTTGTACACTAGCCACCTTTTCAAGTTAGTAGCCATGTAGTAGATTACATATTTTGTGTGTTGCTCTAATATGTTTATTTATGCTGTTAATACTGTCATTTTATCTTAATAAGCCTGAGTGATCCCTTGCTGCCACAGCTATGAGGGAGAATGTTAACACTCTCAGAGAGTAGGCATATTCGCCACCTTATAACATGCTAGTGCACACATCCCACAGTGCATATTTAAGGAATAGCATAATCATGCAGAAGTATCTGTGATGTCAGTGCATGGTCGAGCATCTCCCCAGTACAGTATGTGCGTCTGAAGAAGCTTCTGCTACAAAGTGGTATTTTGCACTGAAAACATTTCCTTTGGGGTTCTAGTACATTACCTGCACTTTTCATTGATAGGGTGTTTGGAGTTCACATGAGTTTAATAAATGTTTGCTACAGTATGCTTGGAGGGTACCGTCAAGTAAGCACTGTCAGAATAGCACCACACTATATTGCACTAGTCTTGCAAGCGCTCACATGGACAGCAAGTGTGGTTTTACAGCACTGCTGTGGTGTGCCCCTGGTTGCTGTCCATGGTCCTGAGAAAGGACAAGGCATGCTGGCCGAGCTGCTCCTGTGGCATGGATGGCTGAGACATGGAGTAGCTTGACCAGTGGCAGTAGAGACCAGGGTTCTAATTCTGGGATCCCAACTTTGCCAGCTTTGGGACTTTTATTTTTACCAGGATCCGCCACCCTCAGAGTGAGAATCCTATTGATGGGGGTTGTAGCGGAGGAAGACCCCCATGTCAGGTGGTGAGGTGGGGAGAACCCCACAAAAACAAAGCAACACTATTGTTACAGCATGCTTTTGCCGGTTATTGTTGTCGCATTCTTGGACCCAGTGCCTCCTTGAATGTTGCAGTCCTTTGGGGAGTGATTTGACCTTGGAAACAAGGGACTTTGGCTTCACAGGTATGCACCTGTTTTAAGCATTTTTTGTCTTCTCGAGTTATTGCTATTTCAGGTTAAGCCTCTCATGTTTTCTACACTGTGAAAAGTTTGCTTTGCTAGGTCTCCTCAGAGTAGCGCACACTATATTTAATTTATGTTGTGCTGCAGCTCTGTGAAATAATGGACAATTCATGTTATGCATATGTGTACTTACCAATTATTAAAGGGTTGTAAGAATGAAGCAGTCATATAGAACTGCTATAGTCCTATTCAATTCCTTCTGCTGCTTGCCCTAATTGTCCTCCACGTACACACCACTGCAACCTCACATTGCTCTCTTCTTCCCACCTCTTGAGGCCAGATGCCTTGCTCATTGTGCTTCACTGGTTGGTAATTTCTGATTTGGCTCCCTTCCATCCTACCTAACACATTTCTTTCTACCCTCTTCTATCTCCTATTCCTCCATAACTCCACTCATAGAACTTTTGCCCTCCCTGCCTGAAGCTTCAATTCTGGTATTGTTGCCTTCTCCAACCATTTTTCTAATCTCTGGAACCCGCTCCCCTTAGGGATCTGCTCTGCCCCTTCCTCTAGTTTATTGTCTTGTCTTCTCTGGAAATATGTTTCCCCTTCCAGCAACTCCTCCTGACCCTTACTTCCCTCACTATTTTATCCCTTTTTTCTTGCTGTCTATCCTGATTCTCTTATCTACCCTTGCTCCTCCTAAATGTTCATTCCCCTTACACTCCCCTTCCCTCTGTACTGCCTTATGTGGCCATACATTTTTATGTAGGTGTATGTTTTCTATATTACATATG
The DNA here is from genome assembly GCA_016271365.2 of Neoceratodus forsteri. Lineage (NCBI taxonomy): Eukaryota > Metazoa > Chordata > Ceratodontiformes > Ceratodontidae > Neoceratodus > Neoceratodus forsteri. The sequence continues at coordinate 443,524,432 of CM028136.1, read as the reverse complement.
TCTGTATACTGTATGTACTATACATTCATATGTATTTACATGATTATTTGTAGGCATAGGTGTGCCTGTCATTCTGGTTTATGCACTATTTGTTTTTTTTGTATTGTTATACCCATAGTGCTCAACTTTAATTTGTACAGTTGTTACATTTTTCAATTCATGGTATTTGTTACTCTGCTTTGTTTACTGTATCCCATTCTCCCTTATCCCCAGGATGCTTCTTGAAATGAACCTTTGTGGCTCATTCTGTCTTTCCTGGTGAAACTTATTGGTTGCATAGATTCTGAAAGGGTTTGATGACATGGTACCTCAATAGAAATACAGCATTTCTGGCTAATAATGCTGGCAAATATGATGAGTAGTGCAGAAGATATCAACTATGCCGCAGATGTGACAATTATGCTGACAAATAGCGCACCACAGTAAGACTGGTAATGCTACCATCAGCATAAATAAAGGGAAAGTCAGACTCAGCAGTGGCAAACACAGATAAGGTCAGGCAATGTGAGAGCAGTGACAAGTGCAGGTAAAGTCAGGCAATGTCAGACTCAGTAGAGATACATGCAGGAGAGGTCAGGCAAAACTGACCAGTGACAAGATTAGATCTGGAGTGGGCAGCATTCATCATATACACTACTGTGAGGAAGAGGGGGTTATTGTCACCATCGGAGATGAGCAGTACAAGGACCAGTCAGGAATGACATACATTCAGTATCAGTAGTGGTGTGAGTAGTGTGAAGTTTGGCAGAAACCAAAACAACTCAGGAATGTGATCCACCACACCTCATCACAGAAAAGGCAGAGAAGGCAGGCAAGTTGCAGGCAGATATTAGGATGGTTCAGATCAAAGGTGTGGGCATGCATCAGGTGAGTGTAGTGCTAGTTATCAATCCTAAAAGGAAAAAAACATACTTACCTGGCAAAAGTTATTCATACACTAGAGCAGGATTTGCTGTCCATGTCACACACATCCACACACACATGCACGCATGCACACACACGCACATGCACATACCTTTTATGATGCAACTTATGCTATCCAGTCTCACATGATGAGTATATAAACTGGGGAGGACAGAGACTAGTCCCTTTTGGATCTCTAGAGCATTCAGCAGCATGCAGCAACAAATAGCGAACCAAGAAGGTCAGATAAGGTTTCACATGCCAGGAGGTAGTATATAGCAGTACAGCAAGGAAAGGCAGACAAGTCTGACACATCAGAGCCCAGCAGGAGGCCTCCAGCAGCTCACTTCACCATAGCTCAGAAAGGCTAGCAAGGTGGCATAGCACAGTACAAGAGGAGGCATCCAGCAATACACCAAACCACAGTTCAGAAACATGAGCAAGGTTGGAATGGCACAGCACAGCACAGGAGAAGGCCTCCGGCAGCATACTTTAACAATCTGCATTCTCTATACACATTCCTCTCTCTGGAACAAACTCCTCCGCCTCCATCTCTCCCATTTCCTTAACTCTTTCAAATGCCTGCTGAAACTTCAACCCCTACCCCCAACTTGATTATGCTATCCTTCCTACAGTTACCCTTAAGTCTTTATTTTAACCCATACAAGTTTTTGGTTGAGTCTAGCACTGCTAAAGTTCATTGCACTTTAAGTGTGATGCATGCAAATTTCTTTATTTATTCTATTATTGTAACACAATGGTCATTTGGTCAGATGTTGTTTTGCTATTGCCTTCTGTGTTTTGCTCCATCTTCCCCTTTCCCCTGGGTTGCACCTGGAAAAGAGCCTTGTCCCCGGTTACCAAATTATTTTTTTTTTTTGCTTACTGTTTTACCCCCATGCTGGCTGGCTCCTTCTGTTTCTGGCATCCGACATTCCAGCCACTGGCCATCACAACCATCCTCCAACATTGGGCCATCACCCTTTGACCCCCATGGCTTACCCACTCCCATGGCAGGATGGTGGGAGTCCTCTACTCCCACACCAAGACAGGATCCAGTATGGGTGATGCCCCTAGAGGACTGTGCAAAGTGTCAGACAGTCAATAAGCTGCATGACCAGCCACCATTTTTCTTGTTTTCCACTGGCAGAGCATGTAATGCAAGCACTGGGCATGCCATGCACATGTTCACATGCAGCATGCCTTCTGGCTACTCCACCTCAATGCCCCATGCGCAATGGCAGACGTGCCAACACCTAGCCTCCACTAGGTGTCAGGCAAATGCCAACCTCAGTTCTCACCTCCCCAGAAAAGGAGAGGAGAGCTGTCCTCCAGATACTCGATCCTCTCCACCCCAACTAGCCCTGATGACTCGCTCACATCGTGGAACTTGGGTTGCCAGTGTGGCAGGAGGTAAGGCATCATTGCCTCAGCCTCCACATCACAGGGTCAGCAGATACCAAATTTTAAATAAATAAAATACTACAGCACAAAAAGATAGACAGTGTTGGCACAGCTCAGCCCAGGAGGAGGCATCCAGCAGCATAATGCATAGCAGCATGATTGAAAAGGCAGGCAAATCTGGCAGAGCACAGCACCAGGGGAGGCATCTAGCAGCACAATACATTAAGCTCAGAAAAGCAGGCTAGGGATGGTTAGAGCCCCATGAAATTCTTTTTATTTTTATAATTTTCTTTTATTTTTGTGAAATTTCTGATTATTTCTCTTTATTCATTGAAAATGTAGTTTCATTTCTTATTACATTTATATGCATAAAGTACCTCAAATGACTTTATGCACACTAAAATCACATCCCTACTATTCTACATTGTATTAAGCAGCATTATGCTGTGGTCCTGAAAGGTTTTGTGAATCAGACAGTTCGTGTGCTGCTTTGTGGACCATCTCAGTGGTAACAATGGAGCCTAAACAACAAGTGCCGCATAATTTATTTAATTTTTGCCAAACAAGCAATTTGTTAACTTTTTCATATATTTGTTTTCATTTAATATCTTTTTTATACCATGAATTTCTTGTTATTTCCTATTTAAGAAAACACGGTTTCTAGGGATGCTGCAGTACAGCACATGATGAGGCATCTAGTAGCACAGAAAAGCAAGAAGGCCAGAAATGAGCTCAAGGCAACATAGGAGGGAACGTAAAATGAACACAGGATGCTTAACTATAAAAAGGATTTCTGGAAAGAAGATAATTTTTGACTGCACACCCTTACAACATTTATGGTACCCTCCTGCCCCCATCCCAAAGAGGTATTAAGTAGTATTCCTCAGGGATCCAGGTTCACTTCTGTTCAATATTTTCATCAGTAATCTGGAAGCTGGGGTCTGCAGCAAGTTGCTTAAGTTCACTGATAACACAAGGCTGGCCAGGATTATTAAGATGGGGTCAAACTATAGAACTCGACCAAGCTGGGCATTTGTTCGAACTCCTGTAGTCTCAGATTCAGTGTAGCCAAGTTCATGGTGCTACACCATGAAGGACAACCAGAAGTAGGAGCTACACACTGTGGTAATTCCCCTGTTGCAGCTGAGGAAGAAATGGAGCCGATATTCATAATAAACAAAAGTCTGAAGCATGACAAGGGGCATGTGTCTGCTGTAAACAGGTCCAGTAGCATGATGGAGAACAATAAAAGGTGACAACCAGCAGGGCAGGGGAAGTCACTTAGATTGTTTGACCCTGGTCAGACCTAACCTAGAGTACTGTATGGCACAGTTCTGGGCTCCTCAGTTCAAAAAAAGATAGTGAGGTAGTCCAGAGAGTGCAGCACAAGGCTACCAAAATATTGGCGTTTGTGGCTAAGAGCAATGATGGCAGGCTGGTGGCCCTTAGCATTTTCGTCTTGGAAAAAGGAGGCTAAGAGAGAACATTAGCTCAGTTCCTCTACAAACCCAAAGATATCAATAAGAGATGTTTGTTTTAGTTTCCTCCAGTAGGACTCAGAGACACACCCTGAAGCTTTAGGGTGATAAATTCAAGGGCAATTTTAAGATGCACTTCTTTTCCTAAAGTGTGTGTGTGACCCAATGACAAGTCTACTAGTAGCAATAGTGGATAATGAGACAATACAGGTCTTCAAGGTAAGAATGCAAGAATTTCTGCTTTCCATTACAACATAAGCTACCCTGGGTAGCAGAATGAGTAAGAAAATCTCTGTGAATTAATACAAGTTTGCATTACATATTTGTTCACCCCTGCTTATGATGGGCATGGTGGATCTAGAGTCCCTTCCACCTGGTTATATTACTGTTACTAAATAAACAGACTAAGATAAGATGTCTTCTTGATGGCTTGTTAAACACTGATGTACATGTTATGAGCAAAGATGTTAATGACTATTTCAGATTGATATAACTTTTTAATAATAAACTGAGTTTTGCTGTCTCCCATAGGGAAAACTGTACCGTAATTTGCCATTATAAAGGAGTGTTTATAATGGCAAACATGCACTGAGTTTCCCTCGCTCTGCACGTGCACCAGCCACAACTGTTCCGGGTTTTCACCACTCTCCACCCTGCTTCCCCTCTTCACCTGAAACCACACCACCACTGTGACTCAGCAGTAAGTAAAAAAATCCTTAAGTGCCACAAAGTGACCGTGGACCATGCTAAAAGCCAACCAGACAGCAGCTGCACCAGAACATCACTTACTTTATGTAATTGTTGTGAGAGAAAGCAAAATCCAGCAATTATATAAAATAAAATGCGGTGGTGTGCAAACTCAATTTACACACACCCTCAGTGTTGGATGTCAAGATAAACCCCTCAAGCTTTGCTCTCAGCTCGCCTCAGGGTTTATGTAGCATTCCACACCTTGGGTGAGCATTACATTCTCATAACACACACTTCCCCATCCTTTATTCTCTATATAAAACACAAACACGGACACAGACACACACACACACACACACACACACCACGCACATGCTTCTATTATTTTGGTGTGTATATAGAATATATTGTGAACACAGAGTGAAAAGTGGGTAGTGGATATATGTATCTATATAGACAGCTATTACTATGGATACAACAATTACCATGTTAACAAGCTGCCAGTTTGCATTTATACAGAAAAATGTATAATTCTGAGGGAATGTCCACTACTTTTTATGGATAAGCTGAATGAACATGGACACTTCTATGTATTTCTTATTTTGTGACATCTTTAAGTGTTTTATGTTATATGCATTTAAAGATTCAATAAAATAATTAACTTCAATAACACACACAAATCTCTAAATATCGACTGTGGTTGATGTTAACTGAGTACTAATTTAAACTATTAACGACTTTTGCAAGGTAAAATGATAGCTGAATCCCTTCTCTTTAGCTTCTACATTCATTATTTTGTTCAAAATATGTACCGGTAATGAAAATTGTCTAAAATAGGAAGTCTGTGTGCGTAAGGTATGGGTATATATGTGAGTGTGTGTGTGTGTGTGTGTGTGGAGTGTGAAGCTGTGCTGTAAAATACCTAAAGAAAAGTATAACGTTGCTGATTGTATTTGGACCACAGGTAAAAATCAGTGGGCATCAGACACTGTTTTGTTTCTGCAGAAAATTACAGGGCATTTAAGTCTTTACTTACATATATGTACTCTTGATGTCTGTGCTGTTACAAGCATCACAGAATCTAGCTCTTTTACCCTTTTATTGACTACTAGGCCTGTGCAGAATGTTCAAGAATTTCAGAAAATTTGAATTATTTAACAGAATTCCATCAGAAACAGAATGGTGGAATTTCAAAAGGAAATATACTTTGAAATTCTGCAGTTTTGCCTCAAAATTCTGCACATTTCAGGTTGTTTTCCACCTAAAGGTTTCTGTGACCATTATAGGTGAATTCTATTGAAGCAGGTGGGTGCATGTTATCAAAAGGCACCCACATACTTCTTGATGGCATTTAGACACTTGCCTGGGGATTCCATCTGACGTTTTGTAGGCCAGTTGTTTGTTTACAAACTGTCACCAAATATTACAGTTTACATTGACTGTGTGAACTGCTGAAGCTACCCCACCAATAACAAGCATTTGTCAATGCCGAATGTTTGCTTGCTGGCATTGGCATTGATTGTGTTGGAGTTACAGAGCTGCATAATAGGAATGGCAGTGAAGTATTGAACTGAAGCCAACCCCACCACCACCCTGCAGAGATTGACAGGCATTGGGGTATGCCTTTGGGCTGTCAGGCATAACGGACACACCATTTCACCACACCCTACCCTGCAGACACCAACAAGTGTCCCGATGTGCCTTGGGGTCTTTGGCCCTTATATGCACCCCATTCCATCAGGAAATATGGTGAGATGGGTGTGGTATAGGAGAACGGGGTGAACTTTGGGGCTGAAGAGTTCAAGGTACACCTCGATGCCCCTCACTGGCTGCAGGGTGTGGAATGGTATGAGCATTACAGGTGAGAATCCCAAGTCACACTCTTGATGCCTGTCATTCTCTACAGGGTGGGGCATTATGGTCGGAAACCCTAATGCCTTAGGCATTCATTGGTATTTTCACTCCAAATTTTCAACATGGTTTTTTTGTGACCCCCACCTCATGAACAGTGGCAATATCAGTTTGTTAGCCGAAAGCTGCTTTTGCACAGCGACTACGGCATTTAGCATCACAGGTACAAAAACACATTCTGAACAGGATGTGAACATGAGAGTTGTACTGTTCATGGAGAGGTGTAAAAAATGGCAATGTTGAAAATCTGCTGTGACAATATTAAACAAATTGGTGAAGTCATGAGCTTGCATAGAAACTGTGCAATGCACATCTGTAATGTAATTAGTTTGGGGATTTTTTACAGCAGATTTTCAACACAGGCATTTTGGGACCTCCTATCATGAACAGTGTCACTGTGATTTACTTTATCTGCCCCGAACAATGATTTCCCACAGCGACCATGCATTTCTGTGCTGAAAGTGTGAAAACACATTTCGGCCATGTTGTGAAAAATGACAGCTGTACTGTTCATAAGGAAGTGTGGAAAAATGCCACTGGTGAAAATCTGGACTGAAAATGTTGCAAATTCATGAACTTATGAGGGTGCGTGGAAACTGCGCAATGCTCACTCATAACACAGTCATTTTATGGACTTTTGTTACAAATTTCAACATAGCCATTTTAAGACCTCTGCTCATGAACAGTGTCACTGTGATTTTCTTAATCTGTCCCAAACATTGCTTTCACACACTGACTGCACCATTGTGCGCTACATGTGGAAACACATTTTGGGCGAGATGTGAAAAATGGCAGCTGTACTGCTCATAAGGAAGTGTAATAAAATGGCAATGTTGAAAATCTGCCATGCAAATATTAAAAATTCTCAAACTTGCGAGCGTGCATAGGAACTGCACAATATGCGCTCCTGAAACAGTCATTTTTGGGAATGTTTTTACCAAATTTTCAACACAGCCCTTTCAAGACCTCTGATCATGAACAGTGTCACTGTGATTTTCTTAATCTGTCCCAAACATTGATTGCGTACACTGACTGCACCATTGTGTGCTACATGCAGGGAAACACATTTTGGGCAACATGTGAAAAATGACAGCTGTTCTTCTCATAAGGAGGTGTAGTAAAATGGCAAAGTTGAAAATCTGGAGTCAAATATTAAAAACTTGCGAACTTACAAGCTGCGTATTAACAGCACAATGCAGCGCCATAAAGCAGTCATTTTAGGAATTTTTTTCACCAAATTTGAAACATAGGCTTTTTGAGAGCCCACCTTATGAACACTGGCACTGTCATTTTGTTAATTGGTTGTGAAAGGTGATTTCCTGCAGTAACTGGAAATCACCTCGGGCCTGATTAATGCCATGACAGTTCCAGAATTCATGAGGAGGGGTCCCAAAAAAACATGTTGAAAATGTGGTGCCAAAATTCCAAAAAATGCCTGAGATATGCATTAAAGTTGAAAAAACCCTATTTATTGCATTATACAGCTTACCGGCATTTCCTCAATTTATGGTCGGCTTTGAAGAGTGCAGACGTGTTCCCGGTCCACTGAAAATCCTCTCACCGGCCTCAGGAGGTAAGTATGGGGTAAGAGGGGTATGGGGAGGTAGGGTGCACAGAGGGTGATAGGCAAGGGTGGGCAGGGAGACCACCGAGGAAATTTTGTTTACAGGTTTTGTTTTTTTAGGAAGACGATGTGGACATTTGCCATGCTGGGGTGGGCTCTCAGCATGGCATCTGGAAGGCTGTTTGGGGCCTGAGATGATGGGGGATTGGGCCTGTCGGCCATAACCTTTTGCCACGCTTGGGGTGGGCTCCCAGTGTGGCACCTGGAAAGCTTTTTTGGGGGTTGAGCTGAAGGGGATTGGCACTCCTCGGCCATACATGTGTGCATGGTGGGGAAGCACATGAGCATGAAATATGCATGTGTGCTTGTGTGTGGAGGGGAATGCTGCTTACTGAAGCGTAGTCCTTTCAACTGTACAGCACTGCATTTTCAACTGCTGTCATAAATAGCTGCAGCGTTCATTGGAGAACTGCAGCTGCACCTGCAAACACACTGACTGAATTGGAAGATGGGTGCCACACCTCAAAAATTCGGATGATGACACTATGTTTCTTGCACATGCAAGCAAGCAAACATAAAAATGACATGCAAGAGTTTAATATTCTGTTTAAACAAAACAAACAGAATATACGCTCAGAGTGAATTTTGCTAAATGTTCCCCCAAATTAAAAAAAATATTTTGGAGATGGTGGTGTTCTACATTCTGCACAACTCTGTTGTCTACTTTTTGTGCCTTTGCTTGCATAACATTCTTCAGACTTATTTGTGTTTTTTATTTCTTCACACACTGTATAGAGATATAGAAATAAGAAAAAACATACAAGTCAAGTCAGTGTTTGCTGGAGATCCTGGGGGGCCAACAGCAGGTTTAGGAGGTGTGATGTAGTAGCAACTGAGCTCTCTCTATATCTGTGTTGGCTTACCAGTCAGAAGTCTCTCCCGGTGCTGCCAGTCTTGGGCTCACCTTGTTGGTGCAGATATCAAAAGAAGTTAGAGAAACATGGCCACCAATCTGTGCTGTACCTGCCAACAGTCTGGGGTTGTAGAGCACCAGTACTTGCTAACATTATACTGCCCATGTTTGTTGGACATCTCGAGTACTACCAGCTCCCAGGAGCAGAAACAGCAGTGACTTAGTGACTCATCACCTGTCCATGCCACCACTGCTGCTGCATGTCCACTTTACCCTGACAGTGGCGCTCATCAGTGAAACACGGACAGGCAACACAGAGCTGGCATTAGAAAGCAGCACCACAGATGCCTATGCAGAACTACTTTGTGACATACATTTGTGAGGTCTTGAGACATGGACGCAACAACAGGATTTCTGGTTCCATCAATTGTCATAGCATAGTAATGTCAAGAAGTGGCTGTCAGTATAGCCTATAGGTTAGTACACTGTGAACAAGCTTGGTACATCCAGCAGACCTTAGTTTGATTCCCACAACCTCCACCTGTATACTGCATGACTCTGAGCAAGTCTGTTAACCTACTCAGTGCTCCGAGATCACCCCTGTCAATGGCCCTTGTGCTCAGTGGTCTTCAGTCAGTTATCAAAGAAGAAAAAAGAAAAAAAGCTTTGTAAAACAGCCTAAAGCAGAATCCAGTGGAAGCCTTGTACTATGATATTAGAAATTCCTTACCGGCAACACAGTCTATGTATTTCAATGGGAAACTGAATTGTGATGATATTATCATGACATAGGTCATACCTAAAAATTGAATGTTTTTATTAATAATATAATAATATTAATAAACTTCATTTCACACAAGCGCCTTTCAAAATATCAAGGCAGCTATAAAAGATTAAAATAGCAAATATAAAATCAATAAATACAGTATAAAACTGTGATAATAATATGACAGGGTATTCTAGTGTACCTACCTGCAATTCAAATAAATGAAATGAAATGAAAATGAATACCTATTTGCAGGATTTTAAAAAGAAATAAGCTTTCCACTAACAAATCATAGGTTTTATTGAAATATGGCCTTCAATGATCTGTGAGCTTTTGTTATAATTTTGCAATTTTTAGCCAAATTTTACATGGACAAAATATGAGAAATTCTGTTTGCTATTATTTTATTTTATTTTTGCTGAAAGGTTTTTGGTTTGGTCTCAAAGGTGTTGCAGTCTCCTTCTCACATTGAATGAGCTAATTGCTTTCCTCCCACAGCTCTTCCAGGGGATTAGGAGTGTAATTGGGTGGGTGGGGTGTGAGCTGACAAAGTCTTAGTAACTTCAAAAAGAGGGAAGAGATAAAATATCAGATTAGTTGGTGTTTTTGAGGTGAAAGACTACGTTTGCTGGCAAAGGCACCTAGCTTCACCTGAGCTCTTTTCTTCTAGGTTTGCTTGTAAAGACAGAACAAGGAAAATGATTAAGGTTTCTTTTGGCTAGGCAGATTTATTGTGTGTTATTATTTTCTTTTGTGCTCACAGGTTTTGTTACTGTTTTTTGCTTACATGTTACTGCTTTATTGTTCTCTGATTCAAACTGCTGTTGCAGGATATACTTGCTGCTGCATTACTACAGCGTGTGCCTACTGGTTTGTTACTCTTTTGTGCTTACAGATCACTGCTGTAATTTTCTCTGATTCAAATTTTTTTTGCAAGGTATATCTTTTGTTACTGCGTTATTTTTCTCTGTAGCAAAGTCTTTTTTGCAGGGTATATCTTCTGTGAAATTGTTACAGGTGGTGCTTACAAGTTTTACAGTTTTATCTATCATTAGGCTAAGCTTTCAGAGCTACTGCATTTGATGTTGGTTGACTGTTTCTGCTCTTACCTTCTTCTTTCTTTCATCCGTGGTTCTTCTTTTTCAGCATGGAATGGGCCCAATCACCCACCTCATCCCCAACCACCCCATGCTATACTCTTTTATAGAGTAGCACACTCTGTGACACTTCCAGTAGCAAAGCAGGAAGGGAGAATCAGAGGGTATCCACACAGTGATCTCACTTACAGGGCAAAAGTAATTTAACTTGTTATAAAAGTTATACAAAACAAACAAGCAAAAAGTACACACACACACACACGTCATATATATCAACATGTTGCTTTATTTTACTTCTAATTACTCGCACTCAGGTTATAAAATTGGCAACACTCAGACCCAGCCAGCAGCTGCTCTCTCAGCATAAGGAGCAGTTGGAACTCTTATCCAGAATTCCTGGCTTCTGTATGTAAATCAGCATGTTTACTGCTGTACCACTACTGATATAGTGGTCAAGCAATAGAACACTGTCAGCTGGAAGCCAGACCACTCAGGACAACAGATTGTCTTCCACTTAATTTGATTAATTTTGTACTCTTTTGTTCTGTCCACTGGAACAGACATGAATATCATTGGCTGCCAACACTGCAGGACACTCTGTAATGGTAATGTCACCTGAAGGCAGGGCCACTGTCCCATACGCTGGGAGATATGTCACCTCAGGGCTCAGCTCCATGAGGCATTGGGTGAGATAAGCCTCCTACGTAACCACCTACAGGAAAACATTTCTTATAGGAGTGCACCTCTACATCGCCAACACCAAACCAGCACACCTCTGCCCCAGAGAATGACCAAGCCTGTGAGATGGCAACTGGTTACAGAGAAAGGGGGCAGCACTCAGGCAACTCTCCCAAACAAACAAAACACTCTAAACACAGAAAACAGGTACACACCTCTTATGTCCATACCATCTGAAAGGACAGATGTCTTGGGCCAGCAAAAAGCCACATGCAGCAGGATAGCAAAACATTATAAACAAAATCTCAAGAACAACAGGGAAAAACTCATAATCATAGGAGACTCCATGATTTGTGGTGTAGACCTCCACCTGAGACAAAATGAACATGCAGATATGCAAGTCACATGTCTCCCAGGAGCAGCTGCTTGGAAGGACACTGACTGAATAGTCCACATAGTTGAGAGGGAAGAAGCTGGCTCAAACATCCTGTTCCACCTAGGGACCAATGACCTTGCTAGCCAGTCAGTTGAGAAGGTTAAGGAGCACATTGTGCAGCTCGGCAAGAAACTGGTTTCATTTTCTTCCAGCACTGCATTATCTGAAATTCTGCCTATTTGGGAAAAGGGAAAGAACAGGCAGAAAATCAGAGAGAAAGAGATACATGAGCACAATGTATGACTCAAGGACTGATGCCACGCAAAGGGGAATCACTTCATCAAAAACTGGGGCAATGCCAGAGAAAAGGAGTTGTTCAAATTTGACAGCCTCCACCTGACTAAGGAGGGAGTCAGGGCACTGGGACAGAAATTTGATGTCCACATGGAACATTTAAACTAGTGGCAGGGGAAATGATGGTAGCTCTAGGAGAAGCACACATAGACCCAGCCATCTCTTCCCCTTCAGCTAGCACCATATCCACACACTCCAGAATAGCAAAAGCAAATAGCAGGAAACACGAAACCCTTTCTGACTCTGTAGATGACCAGAGCAAAGGAAAAGGAGGAAACAAAAACATAAAAAAGGCTAAGGGACAAACAGTAAGATCAAGGGGGGCATGACAAACAAAGTGACACATCAAGAATGGTCAGCACTATGCCTCAATGAACACAGTCCAGCTAACAAGAATACTGACCTCACTGCCACAATAGCTGAGCCAGGACTAGACTGGTTTGCCATGACTGAAACATGGTTCACAAACAATCATAGCTGGGAGATGACTATCCCAGGGTATAACTTGTTCAGGAGAGCTAGGACTGGGAAAAGGGAGGGGGATTATCTATTTATGTTAAGGATATCATCAGTGCTACAGAAATGCAGCACGCACAAGGGAAAACAGGGGATCTATGGATCCCAATCAGGGCCAGAGGCCGAAACCCATTCTGGTAGGAATAATCCACAGACCCCAAATCAGGAGGATGCTAGGGATAAGGAAATCATGGAAACCATCCTCCAGATGTCAGGCAAAGGGGATGTGGTGCTGGTGGGGGATTTCAATCTACCAGATATATATTGGAGTACCCAGACAGTGGTGTCATAAAAATGCAGGGAATTCCTAGTCACACTACAGGAAGCAAGCCTAAGTCAATTAGTGACATCACCCACAAGGGGTAACATGATTCTAGATCTGATATTCACAAATAGCGATAGGGTTCTAAGCACTGAAGTAGGGAACCACCTTGACAACAGTGATCATATCATGTTATAGTTCAGGGTAAAAAGGACTGAAGACTCCACACACTCCAAACTGCAGGGTCTTAACTTCAGGAGGGCAGACTTCACAAAAATGAAGGCCTGTCTGAGTGACAAATAACCTTAGTAACACAACAGAAGGGATTGCAGAGGAATGTTGGACAAGGTTGAAGAATGCAATATCCATGGTCACATCACAGTGTGCCCATCAGGTAAGTAAGAACAAAAGAAGGAAAAACCCACTATGGTTTTTCAAGGAGATGGCAACTATGGTGAAAGAAAAGCGCATAGCCTTCCGAAAGTTCAAGGAGTCAGGGAATGAGGCAGACAAAAACAGAATACAAACAGAAACAAAAAGAGACAGGAAAAGTGATAAGAAATGCAAAGGCTCAGACAGAGGTCAGGATAGCTCAGGAAGTAAAAAAGGGTAACAAAACCTTCTACAGGTACATACAAGAAAAAAGGAAGACCAAAGGGGGCATTGTTAGAATCACAAAAAGGATGGACAACCACAGAGCAAGATGGGGAGAAGACAGATGCATTCAATGAGTACTTCTGCTCAGTCTTCACACAGGAAGCAGATGGAAACAGACCAACAATAGGCATAAATAAGTATCCGACTGAAGAAATAGACATGGGTTCCCTTACTGAGGAAAGGATCCCAGATGAAATAGACAAGTTAAATGTAAATAAAGTTATGAGGTCAGATGGGATACACCCAGGAGTACCTAAAGAACTTGGGAGAGTACTGGCAGCCCCTTATCAGTGATCATCAACAAATCATTGAGGAGCGCTGAGGTGCCAGAGGATTGGAAGAGAGCAACAGTAGTACCCCTCCACAAGAATGGAAGCAAGGAAAAGTCAAGAAACTACCATCCAGTTAGTCTAATGTCAGTCATGGGAAAACTGATGGAGTCCTGCTGAAGGAAAGAATTGTAGCTTTTTTGGAGCAAACTGGTCAGCTCGACAAAAATCAAAGTGGTTTCATGGCAGGGAAGTCCTGCCAGACAAACCTGGTTGATTTTTTCAGTTGGATCATCAAAACAGTGGATCAGGGTGGGGCAGTGTATGTGGTTTACCTGAACTTCAGCAAAGTGTTTGACTTGGTTCTACACAGGAGATTAGTCAAAAAACAGGAGACTATGGGTGTTGGGCTTGAGGTAATGAACTGGGTCAGAAACTGGTTATGTGGGAGAACTCAGAGAGTATTAGTGAATGGCACACTCTCAGAAGAGGAGAGGGTGACTAGCAGGGTCCTGCAGGGCTTGGTTCTGGGGCATGTCCTTTTCAACATATTCATCAATGACATTGCAGATGAACTGAAGGGAAAGGTTTGCCTGTTTGCAGATGACACCAAAATCGGCAACAGGGTGGACACACCAGAGGGACAGCATAGCATGGAAGCTGATCTCCTGAAATCTGGAGGAGTGGTCCAGGACCTGGCAATTGAAATTCAAAATGTAACCCAGAGAAACTGTACTCAATGAGAGAAGAGCAGCTGGTGGCTACTAGGCAGGAATGAGACCTGGGGTGATCATATCAGATGACCTCAAGGTCAGTAAACAATGTGAAAAGGCAGCACTAAAAGCTAGTGGCATTCTGGGATGCATAGGCAGGGGCATTACAAGCAGAAGGCATGAAGTAATCATGCCCCTGTATCAGTCCCTGGTAAGGCCTCACCTGGAGTTCTGTGTCCAGCTCTTGAGGCCACACATCAGGAAGGACACAGATAAGCTGGAGACGGTATGGAGAAGAGCAGCAAAGATGGTGCAGGGCTTGCATCAGAAACCGCATGTCAAGACTAGATGACCTCAAATTATACTCCCTAAAGCAATTCAGGAATTGTGGGGGCATGATCAAAACATTTAAATACCTTATAGGCAACAACAGGGTGCACATGTAGAACCTCTTTCGTTAAAAGACTACAACAGGACTAGAGGGCATGACCTTAGACTTAAGGGAGGAAAGTTCAAGAGCAATAGGAGGAAATTCTTCTTCACAGAGCACATTGTGGAACCACGGAATAGCCTGCTGGAAGGGGTGGTGGGAGTCAAGACGGTGGGGGAATTCAAGTGGGCATAGGACAGACAATGTAGGATACTAATGGAGGCAGCTAATTATGGTGGGTTGGAAACCAAGGGCAGACTTGATGGATCATATGGTCCCCATCTGCCGACAACTATGTTTCTGTTTCTTTCTCAAAGATTTCCACAAAGTCCCTACCTCCTCATGTAATGAGCATGTGGGCTGGGAATGGATGCCCCAAATATCAGGATTATATTTCATTTCACACTACAGCCAGGCATCAAGACAGAACCTAGAGGGAATACAATAACTTGAGGATTGTGTTAGTGACAGGGACTGGTGCCAGCAATGGTGTCCTAGCACCTGGGATGATGTAAAATGATGCGGGCATGCATTGGTTTATCTGCCCTAAGACATTCTTTAAAGGGACTCTGTCAACTTGGACTGGAGCATCCCAGACGTGGACTGGAGCATCCCAGCAGCAGCATCACATGGAGCAGATTTATCCTGGACTCCCTTCAGGGTGCCTTCCTCAAGCAACTGGTCATGGAACCAACTCGGCAGAAGGCAATACTGGACCTTGTGCTCACAAACAGGGACAGTGTGATGGGGTAACAGTGGGGAGCACCTGGTAACAGTGACCACCAGTCATTGTGGTTTGAAATCACAGAAAGAGCAGAACCAAACCACACAAAACATGTATCCTGGATTTTAGGGGCAGACTTTGGGAAAATGGGAGATACTTGAAAGAGGCATTAAGGGAATGGGACAGGAATCAGGGGTTGAGGAACAGTGGGCGTATTTAAAATGGGGATTATAAAAACAACAGCATTATGCATTAGCAGGTTAGCAAGAGGAAAAGGAAGAGGAGACCATTATGGTTTTCCAAAGAGGTAGCAAAGAAAGTGAAAGCCAAAAAGATTGCATTCAGGCAATACAAAAGACACAGGCAGAAGGGGATAGGGAGAAGTACCAGGAGAAACAAAGGAGGCAGGGAAGTCAGTAAGGAAGCCAAAGCTCAGACAGAAGAACACATTGCAAAATCAGTGGGTAAAGGGGACAAAACCTTTACAGGTACATAAGTGAAAAAGAAAGACAAAAGGAGGGATAGTGAGACTGAAGGGGAGGATGGGAGCCACGTGGAGGATGACAACAATAAAGCTGACATATTGAACAGGTATTTCTGCTCAGTCTTTACTAAGGAAGAGGGGGTAATGGGTCTGAAGGAGTACAAGGGTGAGAATGGTGCAGAAATGGACACAAGTCCCTTACACGAGAAAGGGTCCTGAAGGAACTGGAAGTAATAAGAGCTGATAAAGCAATGGGGCCAGATGGGTGCACCCAGGTCCTAAAGAACTAAGAGGTGGTGGCTGAACCTCTGGCTATCCTGTTCAGCCAATCACTGGAAACAGGGAGGTACCCAAAGACTGGAGGACAGCAGATGTAGTCCCCTTTATACAAAAGTGGGAACAAAGAGGAAGCAGGGAACTACAGACCAGTCAGCCTCACCTTGGTAGTGGGAAAGATCATGGAAGCACTACTGAAAGAGAGATTGATGGAACATCTGGTTGTCAATGGACTACAGGACCCAAGGCAGCATGGTTTCACCAGGGGGAGGTCATGTCAGACCAGCCTCATTGAATTTTTTGACTGGGTGACTAGGGAGGTGGATTGGGGGAGGGCAGTGGACATGGCCTATCTGGACTTCAGCAAGGCCTTTGACACTGTGCCACATAGAAGACTATTACACAAACTGGGGAATATGGGTGTGGGCAGGACAGTAGTGGTGGGTAGGTAACTGGCTGGGTGGCAGGACACAGAGGGTGGTGGTAAATGGCTGTCACTCCACAGAGGGAAGAGTAACCAGTGGGTACCACAGGGATCAGTGCTGGGACCAGTCCTATTCAACATCTTCATCAGTGACATTGCACAGGATCAGAAGGCAGAATTTCACTGTTGCTGATGACACAAAGCTCTGTAACAGAGTAGACACACCAGAGGGTGTAGACAGAATGAGAAGGACCTGCAGAAACTTGAAGAATGGTCAAGGGTTTGGCAGTTGAAATTCAATGCAAAGAAGTGCAAGATAATGCATATGGGGCACAAAACCCTGGCACAATATATCAGTTGGGGGTGAGGATATAGCATGCACCAAGCAGGAAAGGGATCTTGGGGTTGTCATCTCTGATGACCTCAAGGTAGAGAAACAGTGTGACAAGGCATCAGGTAAAGCAAATAGGATGCTGGGATGTATAGGCAGGGCATCACCAGCAGGAAAAGGGAGGTCATAATTCCGCTATACAAGACACTAGTGAGGCCCCACCTGGAGTACAGTGTACAGTTCTGGAGACCATATCTACGTAAGGACATAGACAGGGTAGAGAAGGTTCAGAGGAGGGCAACAAAGATGGTGCATGGGTTGCATCACAAGTCCTATGAAGACAGGTTGAAGGAACTGAACATGTACTCCTGGAGGAGAGGAGGAGAGAGGGATATGATAGAGACATACAAGTATCTTACAGGGAGGAACAGGGTGCAGGAAAACACTATTTTAAGCGAAAAAGATGTTTCAGGACTAGAGGGCATGGGATGAAGTTGGAGGAGGATGATTCAGAGGAAACATGAGAAAGAATTTCTTCACAGAACGGTGTGGTGGACAAGTGGAACACCCTGCCAGAGGAAGTGGTGGGGGCTGAAACAATCACGGGATTTAAGAATGCATGGGATAGACATAAAGGAATTCTAGAGGGCAGGGTAAGGGGAAACAGACTTCAGGAAACAAACTGAACTTACAAGCTCAAATGGGTAGACTAGGTGGGCCATAGGCCCTTATCTGCCGACACTGTCTATGTATCTATGTAACTTTGCAGAGTAATTTCTGGTCATGTGTGACCAGTTTGTCTCTAGCAACCTAAAGTATTTAGCAAACTAACACATTTGAATGCCCCATGATATTAATTAAAGCAGAACTATGACATTTTAAGACATTTTTCAAAACGTGCTTCAAGCACCAAAAAAACACATCTAGTGTGGGAATGCACATCTATAATGGCATGGTCATTGTCCCTAACTCATTCAATATAAGGCTTTAATTTTTTTTCTCAGGTGCTGTGAATAAAGAAAACTATTGGAGAGAACATGTGATTCTGTAATAGAAAATGTAGGTATGCACCAAAAATGAGCATTGGCAGTGAAAATAAATAAGACTGAAAAACAGAGCCAAGATCCTTATGATGTGACAATCTTCCTTGACTTGAGTATACAATTTGACTTGTGTACCATTGAGCAATAATTGAAAATAATGGGGAAGACTGGTATAGACAAAAGACTGGAAAACTGAACTGTCAGTTGGCTCTCTAGCAGAACTCAAGAAGTGGTTAAATATGGGTATACTGTATATCATCTGATGGCAATATATCAAGTGTCATGCCCCAGGGTTCAATCCTGGGCCCACTAATTTTCCAACTTTTTTTATCTGAGTGAACAAAAACTCTAAAAAGCTGGACCACCAAACACTCTGACAACCAAAAAAATAGGTGGACCAAGTTTAACTCTGGAGCAACAACATTATATTCAAAGTGATCCAGACCACATATGTGACTGGGCATTACAATGTCAAATAAAATTTATCCATGAGAAGTGCAAGGTGATGCTCTTATGTAACTATAACTCCAAAATAAATACACCTTATGCGAAATGCTTTGCAGGGTACTAATTAAGAAAAGGACTTGAGGTATACTTAGTAATAATATGGAAACATCCACTCAATGTAATGAAGCCATCTCATCAGCTGGTCAATTAGAAGAAACATAAAATCTTGAAATAAAAATAGTTTCATGCCACTTAACAAGGCATACGTTAGACCACATTTAGATTATGCCTCCCTCTTTTGGTGTCCTTGCAAAAAAAAAAGATACAGAACAAGTAGAAAAGGTACAAATGCAAATTACAAAATGTATAACAGGGCTTCATGAATTTCCTTATGAGGATAGAATATTACACCTAAATGTAATGCCTTTCAAAAAATCATGTTTATGGGGGATCTTCTAATGATGTATGGCAACATAAATCGTCCTTATTTATTTGCTGAACTAAACATGAATTTCAAAGATGCATCCACCTGTGGGTATCTATTACAAATCCCTGGGAATAAACTTAACTGAAGAAGGAGAAAATACTTTCCTTGCACAGGATAATCAATCCTTGTAACTCTCTTCCCTTGAAATTCTTATCCATAAATCCAAGCAGGAATTTAAAAACAGATTAAATAAATATCTACTGAATGGTGGATCATTACAGTATAGTGACTAAAGGAAAAAAAAGGGTTCATGCCCACCTCAGTTTTCTACATCCATAGTATGAACCATAGTATGTGAAGGGGGAACAACCTTTTAAAAAAATAGTTGTTTTATGGACTATATGCTGGGCAAACCAGTCCCATCAATGTTTTCACTTTGAACTGCTAGAAGGTCATACTTTAAATTATTGAAACCTTATAAAAAATAAACAAGCAAAATAAAAATGGGAAAAAATAGCCATCCTTCAAACAAGGAGAAAAGGAACAACTAAAATGTAAGAAACACATGTGGAAACAAGAAAAAACTTGTAGTGTAACATAACCAGTACTTCTGCTGTACTGTAAATATCCTAGTAAAATAGGGGCATGGTCACTTAATGTCAAAAGGAACTTTGGATCCATCATACCAAACTCCTCACACACACACATCATAAGAAGAGATGTATGAATATGCTTTGCATATATGTATTAATTAATACAGATTTCCTTACTTACTCTTTACACAGGATACCCCCAAATTCCCTTCATAAACAGAAATATGACCATCCTTACCATGAAAACATGTACTGTTTTCATGCCTACTGTCTCCACTGATAAACTGCTCCATAGGTTCACTTCCCACTGGAAGAAGAATTAACTCATGACATTATCCATGAATTTTAGCGTTATGGGGTGTCCTGTGTCCTGCTGGACACAAAAGAAAACATCTTTGCATTTTTAATCTTGCCAGTATCCTTGAGTATACCTCTTAACCATTTTTTCTCCAAAAACATGTTTAGGGCAGCTGACTTCTCCTCACAGCTCTTGTCATCCAAACTCCTGATTATTTTGGTGGTATTGCATTGCACCCTTCCATCCTCATTAACATTCATTTTGTAGCTTCCTTATTTAATAAATTTTCCTTACCACAATGTTGGAACAATTTAGTGTTTGTGAAAGGTTGTTGGAGACCTGAAATATGCCATGAAGGGAATCCCCTCCTGAAGGTGAGCGAGCTTGCAAAAGAAATCCTTCAAAACTGTAGTTGGTACTCCCAGTCAGAGTCACTAAAATTATAAAAGAATTGTTAGTTTGCACAGTATATCTTCAGTAATTTAAAATATAGTCTATGAAGAACTGTACAACAAGCTGGTGAAGATACTATACAGTTTTAGCCATAGATACGTTCAGATATTTCCAGATCATTCACGATACAGTATATCTAAAGAGATTCTCTTTTGTGGCCCACGGTGGCACTGCAATCAAGCAGGAAATTTCTCTAGAGATACCACAAAAATTTCAAGAAATATCTGAACGTGTTTTTCTCTGCAACTATACTTTTTTAGATTACAGTAGGTGACAGAATATGGAATGGAATGCACATGGATTCTTGGCATAATGAAGTCTAATGTGCCCTCAGAACTTCATTAAAGCATGAGCTACACCATAACAGATATTATATACAAATACTGTACTCACCACACATATAGAATTAGTTTCAGTGTAATATTTAATGAGGGCAAATGATAACTAGTGCTGTATAAAAATGAATTCTCTGATGAAATTTTCAAGGAGAGCATTGCTTCTGAAAAAGTGTGCAAAAATCTGAGAATACTTTTGTGAAATTCTGTCTTTAGTCATTGGAATTTGCCAAGTATTGCTTTTTTGTAAAAGGTACTTTATTTCCACAGAGGTGACTGCTCTCTTCCATTTTCTAAGTAAGTAGAACTCAGGTGTAACTGGGACTGGGAGGATTCTCTGCTGTAATTGGGAGAAGACACTGAAGTAACTAGGAGGAGACAGTGCTGTAACTGAGAAAGTGTACATAGGAGTAGACACTGGTGGAAAAGGGAGGAGACACTGACAAAACTGGTGTGGTGAGAGACTGTTGTAACTGGGAAGAAAAGGTAACACTGCCATAATGTGGAGGAGACACTGACACAATGACATCTGGGAGAAGACTTTGCTGTAAGAGGGAGACACTGGAGAAAATGTCAGAAGACATTCTTATAAATGGGACAAGAAACATTGATTTAACTAAGATAAAAGAGACACCGGCATAACTGGGAGAAAACACAGATTTCAAGTTCAAGTTTTTATTAATGGAGTGGGGAGGTAACAGCCATAGAGCTGAAGCTGATTTCCAGTGTTGTCCCATGAACAAGAGTGTACAAATTACAATACAATTTATGCAACTAGTTTCAATACAAAAACAAAAAAACTAGAAAATACAGAGTATATAATACAAATACACAAATATAAAAGAACTATAATCTTTCAGAAGTGTGACCACTATGGGCCATAAGCAGCACATAGTTTCTTTAACTGGTTGGAAGAGGATAACATAACATCTGTCGGTCTAAATGAATTGAGATTTTGTTCCAAACTAAGGGACCACAGACAGCAAAGGACTGATCTCCTCTCATTGTATATACTGTACTTGTGGGACTTCGAACAACAATCCTTTAAATGAGTGCATACCCGACTGCCTATGCCTCACAGATACAAGGCCCCTAATGCAGTTAGGTGCATTCCCTTTCATACATTTTTAGCAGTTAAATTAGAGTAATTCATGGCTCTGTTCTGGTGATAGTCATTTAACTACTTAAACAACCCACAGTGATTTTGACAGGACATCAGAGCTGTCAAAAAAGACTTATCCCTACTCCACCGTAGATCACATACTGTATCAATAATCTAGGATTTGCATCATCATTCACTCAGCAATCTGTTACATGGTTTTCAGTGAAAATTAAGCATGATGCCTATATAAAAAGCCATTAAGGCCAACTTTTTTATAATATACTAGTTATACTGTATTATAGGCCCAAATTAGATGGGCATCTAGCCAGACCTCCAAATATTTATTTGTAGGAACCAAAATTAAAGGGTTTTGTCGTAGGTCTTAATGGTTAAAAGGTCCTCACAATTCTCTGATTTTCTAGCTGATCAGAAAAGCATAAATTGTGATTCCTTGGAATTTAGCACAAGATTATTACAATCCAAAAAAAATAAATAAATATATTCTGCAAACTGTTAAATCCCAACTGGAGGATAATCTTTATCAGATGAACAGTGTGACCAGCATTGCAAAATAACTTACAGGTGGACCTCTACCCCTGTCAGCCACTATTCCATGTCATTCATGTAAAGGGAGAATAAAAGGGGTTCAGGAACAGACCCCTGAGGTACAGTACACCCATCTGGACCCACTTCCAGCTGGACCAAAATCCCAGGATTTCAACTAACTGGTTTAGGTCCATTAAGTAATTGGAAAACCACTGTACTGAATGTCACAAATCCACTCCTGGGGTTAGGCCTTCTGCACCCCAGGTGCCCAAACTTGAAGTGCAATTCATGAACAGGGGACAAACAGGGCCCCCGTCCTTTTTGTTTTTGGTCCAAGCAAAGTACCCATCTCAAGTTCTGGGGTCAATTATGAACCCTTTTTAGCTAGCACACCCAGGTAACAGGTACAAATATCACACTGTCTTTGGGGAAAGTAGTGCAATACTTGACCAGTGGGTATATAACCAACCTGGTTCACAACCTCCTGCCAACTCAGTTGAGACACTAGTATTTTCTTACCTTGCTGGATCTTTAAACAGATCTTTATTAGCATGGCTGCATATGGTGATGCTCTAAGCAATTTACCAGTTATGTCAGAATTATCAATACTTTCCCCCATTCACACTCAAAATGAGCAAGTTCCCAGGCAGGTTTAAGGAAAAACAAGGTTTACTAAAATTAAAAATGGTAAATAAATACAGAACATATATGCATTAAGGTTATAGTCAGAAAATACATGGACAATTACAAAACAAAGCACCTTGTATTTGATCTGGCTAATTCTCCCTCAGGTTTTCAGTTGGCAAATGATTTGGGCTGTTACCTATCTTAACAGATGTGTCCCTTAGAAGTCCAGAAACAAAGATGCCTCTTGGAAATCCAGAAAATAGTGTCTATCCTTTCAGCCAAGCTTCATAAATATCAGGGAGGCCAGAATGTCCCTCCCACCTTGTAATGTCACAGCTCAGAGCTGTTAGTGTGAGGTCACACTCAGTCCTGCATACTTAATTTGTAACATGTAGCTGCATAGGCAAACAGGTCAGATTACTACTTGACTGGAATCTGCAAATATAGTAATTTTTTTATTATAACAAGACAGTCTGTCTTCCTTAGATCATGGTTAAGGCTAGTAAGAAAATCACGGCATGCACGGATTTCATGATCTCCATGATTTTCAAGCAGTCCCGTGAAATTGACCAATTTATTTGTTTTACCGTGAATTCACAGCCTTGAGAAATAAGAAGGTTTACTACAGCAGAATCTCAATTCTCACTCCCATGCTGTGTGCTGACAAGTCTCTGGGCATGCTGCAGAGATAGTGTGCTTAGGTGAGGGGGGGAGCAGTGTCCACTTGATCCCCCTGACTTTGTAGGTGTCCATGCATCCTCAGCTCCTTCCTCACTCGCACAAGTGTGGTGAACATGATGTCACCTATAGAGGTACAGGGGTGTGGGACTACATACAGATCTGAGTCTAAAGGCCAGGGAGACTGACAACAAAGAAGAGATGGTGACAATGAACAGAGGGTAAGCAAATATGAGTTGGGACTGCTGCAGTGTTTGCTAGTCCCTTTTATGGTACCAGTTAGACTCAGTCCCTCCCCCCGACAGTCCTGACCCAGACCTCACCTCACCTCTCAAAGCCAACAAAAAAGCAGATGTATTTCCTTGCATTACTGTCCCAGAGCCTGGCCAATAATAAGTGGGTCTGAATAATGTAAGGCAGCAGTGGTACAGCCAGTAACAGTGGGAGCAGCCTGGGCAGGAGCGACTCATAAATTATGCCATCCACAGAGCACTGAATAGTTCTGTATGAGATGTCAGTGAGTTAGGAAGACAGTTTGCCAAGTTTACAGGTAATTTATTTTGCAAAGAGTATCTATTTTGTTATTTTGTTGCTTTTCGATAGTTTTAATTTGTTACTGTGAAAAGTGGTATTTTTTGCCTTGCAGATGCCATGAAAAATGGTGATTTTTGCCATGATTTTCTTACAGCCTTAATCATGGTTTATGACACCCTTTGATGTTGCAGAAATATCCTGTAAGGTTAATTCACATATGCTTTCCAAAAACAATCTTCCTTTTGCTATCCTATAAAATGTAACATTTTACAGCAGTCTTCCTAAGTTTGAAGCAGTGTTTTTATAACCTGGTTGTATAACAGTTTCATAGGTTTTGACAGGTAGGCATTGAAACAGGAAAGAAAGCTCTAGCCAGCTTATCCTCTAGGTCAGCAAGAGGCAGACCATTTTATTTTCCTTCTCTTTTAAAATCCAATGTCCCATGAGGCTCTGATGCTTAGCCTATTTCCTAAGCAAGACTGCCATACAAAACATAGATTTATAACAAAAGCATTTACACATAACTGGTAGACAGCTATTGCTATTACACTGAATTCCCATACAACCCCAACCTCTGTTATTTACTTCACTAGAAGAATAAGCTGCTGTAACTGAGATACTGGCATAACTAGGAGGAAACGCTACTATAACTGGATGAAAACATTGCTGTATAAATGGGCTTTGAGAGGTATGCACTGGCATAACTCAATGGGGACACTAGTATAACTGGTAGGACACACTGCTATAACTGGAGAAGACACTGCTGTCACTGTGGTAAGATATTTTTTGCAACAGAGACAATTGATATACCTAGGAGGAGACATTACTGTATCTGGAGGAGACACTGATATAACTGGGAAGAGACATTGGCATAAGTGTGACACTGGTATAACTTTGAGGAGACACTGCCATATCTGGGAGATACTGCCATAACTGGGAAAAACATTGCCATAACTGGAGAGACACTGGTGAATAAGAGTGGAGACAATGGCATTACTGAGAAACTGGTGTAACTGAGGAAACACATTATAATTTGGGAGACACTGTTGCAACTGGGATGAGACACTGGGGTAACTGTGAGGAGACACCGACAAATGTGGAGACACTGGTGTAAATGGGTTAAGACACTAGTAAATTGAAAGGGAGCAGAGGTGAAACTGAGACTTTACTGAAAGGAGACACTTGTGTAACTGAGGCACTGGTATACCTGAGTGAAGACACTTATGTAACTGAGAATATTCTGCTGTTACTGTGAGGAGACACTGCTGTAACTAAAACACTGGTGTAACTCAATGCAGACATTGGTATTACTGTGAGTATACACTATATTAAGTGGGAGGGGACTGTGGCATAAATGAGACATTGGAGAAGAGAAAGTTGCATAACTAAGAGGAGACACTGTTATGGCTTGAAGAATACAGTAGCATAACTGAGACCCTGGTATAACTGGGCAGATACTGTGGTATAGCTGGGAGACACTGCTGTTACTGGGAGGAGACACTTAACTGATACACTGTTGTAACTGGATGGAGGTCTTGCTATAACTGGGAGTATGCATTATATTACCTGGGAGGAGACACTGGCATAAATGAGACATTGGTATAACTGAGGAGATATTGGCATAATTGAGAGGAGACACTGCCATAATTAGGGAAACACTGCAACTGGGAGCATGCAATGACATAACTAATACCCTCCTATAACTGGGAGGAGACCCTCATATAACTAAGGAGACAATGGTGTAAATATGAGAAGACACTAGTATAACTGGAAGGAGACACTGGTATAAATAAGGAGGCACAGGTGTAACTGTGATGAGATATTAATATAAATGGGTGGAGACACTGACATATCGGAGACACTAGTATAACAGTGAGGAAAGACTGTTGTAATGGAGACACTGGTGCAACTGGGGATAGGAACGAAAAGGCAAGAGAGCGTGCAAAAATAAAGAGCCAAAGGCAGTGTATTGCTGCTACAAATTTAATGTGGTCACATAAAAGGACAGTACTGACCCTGGTGCTTTGAATCTTTGCAGATTCTTCTGGGGGGTGGGGCTTGCTGGTAACATATCCCTTTTAACAGAGAAATTTAAAGGCACAGTGGTTCAATTAGGGTTACAAATAGCAAGATCCCCATTATAGGCTGCAGAAAAAAATACATTAGAGTTGTATTATAAAAACAGTGATATAAACTTTCATAACTCACACCTGGCTCTGCCATTCATGAGTTATGATCCTACCCTCTCATGCTTGAAGATAAATTATATATTTTGAGTCAGCCCATGACCTAACTCTTACCATATATATGTGTGTGTATATATATATATATATATATATATATATATATATATATATATATATATATATATGTGTGTATATATATATATATATATATATATATATATATATACATATATACATATATATATATATATATATATATATATATATATATATATATATATATATATATATATATATATATATATATATATACATATATATGTGGTGCAAATCATCCTGCAGAGACACCAACTCATGTATCTTTCTAAATGAGACACCATTAGTTGGATTAGCACTTAGAGTATAGAAAAAGGACCACGAAATGTGGTTTTAAAACTTTTTAAAAAATCCCCTTTCATGAAGCAATTCTCTTATTTTGTATGACTCAAGAAAGAGGAATAAAGCCATATGTAAGAAGATTAGGTTAATACAAAAGCAGAAGTTGGGCTTATTTTTTTTCACATTCTTCTTTTGTATGTACCAGTCCTCTTTCATGAGCTTATGAAAATCTCACAAAAGAGGATTGGCTCATATAAAATAAAAGTTGGATTTAGTTTTTTTTTTTCACATTCTTCTCTAACATAAACCAGTCCTCTTTCATTTGCCCACAAAAATCCTGGAAAAGAGGGTTGGTTAATATGAAAGAAAATGTTGGACTTCATTTTTTTTCACATTTTTCTATCATCTGAACAAAGTCCATATTCATCAGCTCATAAAAATCTCATGAAAGGGGATTGATTCATAAGAAAGAAGAAGTTGGACTTTGTTGTTTCTTTTTGCACATTTGATCTTTAACAAGCCATAAGTATATCAATATTTGGAGTCAAGGGACAATTTATGTATCAACAGAAAGGGCTCATTGAGCATTACAAGACTAACTTATAATACCCTCCAATAAGCTCAGCAGCCACACAAAAAATATAAAAAGAAAAAAATGAAAATTTACACAGGAAAACATTGCAACTTTAACAAGGTATAAATCCATCGGTCTTTTGAGTTAAGAGGCAAGCTATATACCAAAGATAAAGTATCAATGAGTACTACAAGACTAACACCTTACAAAATAACAACTGAAAACAGACATATAAAAAACATAAGAATAAAAAATGAAAATTCCTATATGATAGCATTGCAACTTTAGCAAGTCATAACTCAATCCATATTTGGAGTTAAGGGACAATCTATATTAAACCGGTCTCAGTGAGTAATATAACACTAACACATAACATATTTCCAGAACATCGGGGACCACATAAAAACTGAAAAATGAAAATTCCCATAGGATAACATTACAAATTTAACAAGGTGTAACTCCAAAAGTCTTTTGAGCTAAGGGACAAGCTATATATCAAAAGAAAGGTATCAACGAGTACTACAAGAGTAAGTCTCTATGAAATACAAACTAAAAATAGACATGCAGTATAAAAAAAGATAAATAAATAAAAAATGAAAATTTCTATAGGATAACATTGCAGCTTTAAAAAGCCATGTGTGTGTGTGTGTGTGTGTGTGTGTGTCTACACACACACACACACACACACACCCCATGGGGGTGAGAGCTTACTCACTAGAATATCCTGTGTTATTTCCACTGCAGTGTGGATAAATCCTGAAGACATCAACAGAGTGAGGATAAATGTCATTTATTCACACTCTGATGATGTCACCAGAGTGAGGATGTCTTCACTGCAGCTTGCATTCTAAATGAAACTGCTTCAGAAAACAGTTTTTATTTCTTTCTCACTGAAGCTGCAACTTATAAATGAAACTCCTTCACAAAGCAATTTCTCTTTCTCAGTGCTACCTGCAACAGTTTATCTTTCTCACTGAAACCTATAACTTACTCAATTAGCTTTGCAAAACACGTTTACCTGTGTCTCATTGTGTATCTGACTCCCAGTTCATTCAGAACAACCTACACACTCATACACACTCACACCTCACACAGAATGAGCAGAAAACACACGGAAACAGAATACATTTTTCTAAAGCTCCCACCCCATGGTATAAATCGCCTGCATGATGTGCAGATCATGGGATATTGAACATATTCTCAGTCCTGCAGAGTGAGCTGTGCATTCTCACTCATGCTTTCAGCACTCGTGAGAATACAGAGCTCACTGTGCATGAGTGAGAATATTTTCCATATCCACTCCTGCCCATCATGTATCCCCTATTGATATATTTATACCATGGGGGTGAGAGCTTTCTCAGTAGGATATCCTGTGTTATTTTCAGTGGAGTGAGGATAAATCCTGATGACATCAGCAGAGTGAGGATATCAACATTTATCCACACTCAGCTGTTGTCACCAGAGTGAGAATATCTGCACTGCAGCCTGCATTCTAAAGGAAACTGCTTTAGATAACAGTTTCTGTTTCTCACTGAAGCTGCAACTTACTCAATTAGCTTTTCAAAACACTGTCACCTGTGCCCCATTGTATTTCTCACACTCCTAGCCCAGTACTGTGCTGGTCTCAGTTTCAAAACTACCTGAATTCTAAATGAAACTCTTTTACAAAGCATTTTCTCTTTGTAAGTGCTACCTACAGCAGTTTGTCTTTCTCACTGAGCCTCTGACTTACTCAATTAGCTTTGCAAAACACACTCACCTGTATTTCTGACTCCCAGTCCATTCAGAACACACACACACACACACACACACACACACTGACATTGCACACAGAATGAGCAGGAAACACACAGAAACAGAAAAATTGTTCATTAAGCTCTCACCCCTGTGGTATAAATCGCACACATGATGGGTAGATCATGGGATATGGAAAATATTCTCAGTCCTGCAGAGTGAGCTGTGCATTCTCACTCATGAGAATATAGAGCTCATTCTGCAGGAATGAGAATATTTTCCATATCCCACACCTGCCCATTATGTATCATATATATATATACTGTATATATATATATATATATATATATATATATATATATATCTATATATATATATATATATATATATATATATATATATATATATATATATATATATATATATATATATATATATATATATATATACACACAGTATATGGCATGTTTACAGTACTCGAGAGAATAGCAAGTCCTACAATACACCACAACCTAAATTTGCTAGCAATTCATAAATTGTTTCAGTTTCTTCCTTTGGTTGTTGTAATGTTACCAATGAGATAGTACCCACAAAATCTCTGTCTGATGAGTCTTTATTTTTAGTTCCAGCTCCTGAAACACTAAACGTCTACCTTAAAATGCCTCCATTTTGTGAGATAGCTGAAAGTCACTTTACAAAGTATATTATTTGTCTATTACTATACTGTCCTCAGCTCTTCTTATAGGCTTGATTAATCCAGAGTACACAACTTATTTTATACCACTGTACTAGAAAAAAATGTAATGGACCCATCACTTGTTTTTTCACCTTTTAAGCCCCCATAACATGCAGCACAGATGGTGTCCATCATGTTCTGTCCACAAACATAGTGTAATTCACTATTGCAAATGATGACTGTTTTTAACAGCTGATTGCTGTTTTTCTTCATTTTCGCCCGTCAGAATGCCCAAATTACTTTAGGTGGCGGAATTGTAGGAAATGAGTACTTGCTTCCCATAATGTTGCTATCTGTGTGGTGTCCTATAGTGATGCATGTTATCTGGGGTGCTTTAGTCCACAAAACCAGAAGTGTACATTATGTCCAGGTTAGATTGTTTGCACTGCTTTAAAGCTGTGGCATCAAGGACATATAGCCCTTCTGCTGCTTACTGACCCAGGAAGAGTTTGTGGTATCCATGACTGTGTTACATGTTTGAACATTAGAGAAAAAGTAAGTGGTACTTTTGGGGTATAGATTATGTTAAAATGCAAATGTAGGGACTTATATCAGTTAACATCTGAAATTGATTTAATTAAACTACATTTAGGCAGTAATCTATTCTAAATTTGTCAGTAACTGCAGCAGTGAAAACAAAAGGCATCAAAGTAAACCAAACTGTGTGTAGTCCAATGTGCTGCATGTTAGCAGCACATGCTCTTTTCATAAAAAAATAACAGGGAATGTAAATATATTTTATGGGGATTATTACAGAAGGATACATTAAATATTTCAGGTTCGGTTTGGTAATGTGTTGTTATGTTTTCAGTAAGAAGGTTATCATTGAGGGACATTTGTTGTACTGTTTGTGCATTACTAAGACACCATAATGGCAGTGTGCTTTGTATGACATGTTATTTCTGAGAATACAGTTCCATGACACTGGTTTATTTCAGACTCTATATCCCCCCTGAAAATAAAGTACCAAAGCCATTAAAAAGGCAAGCAAATAGTCCTTACTTGTAAATAAAATATAAGTTTATGTTTCTTTTGTTTGCTTTTAAATAAGATGCATGCTTAACCCAGTGACCATCTGAGAGGATTACATAAAATAAAATGTTTTCTTACCCAGGATATTAACTGCTCATCAGTTTACATAACTTTTTATGTTTCTGATGTTTCTCTTAACATTTATGCTTGTTTGACCATTTCTGTGATTGTTCAATGCAAAGGCATCATAGTGGTGGTGTCCTTCACAATTAACATAATTCTGGGTAATGTCATTGCTTTCATTTGCTTTTTCATATCTGTTGTCCCTAAATGCCAAATTGACATTTAAAAATATATATGCGAAAGCTTCTCCTTCAAGTTTAAGTTTTGATTTTTTAAAATCATTTGTTAGCGGAGGCCTGTGATTTTCTGTAATTTTTTGGTGTCCCAGGAGGTGCATGTTAAGCACAGTGTAGGTTTGGGGAAATACTGATGCAAAAATTTGTCTTTGCCAAGGATTTTGACCATTGTGTCTGCCACAGAAGACCCCTGGCTTATATTATTGGGGGATGTTTATGGTGTTTCTTTTCAATTTTATGCCTGTTTGACTGTATCAGTGAATGTTCATTACAAATACATTGTAGCAGAGGTGTCCTTCATAATAAACATTATTCTAGACAATCTTACCTCTTTTATGGCTTTGTTTTACATCAGTATGCCTCAAATACTAGCAAACCCAATAGACGAAATTACCTTGTTCTGCGGGCTAATTCCTATGTTCATTTGTTTGCATGATGCAGAGATAAGATTCAATCCATGTAAAGCAACAGAGATTATATATTACTAGAGTATTGTTTCATGTACATAATATTTATAAATGCCTTGTAGTTTCTTTTGTTTATATGTCATAGTTATGAGATGTGCCTAATTAATTACATTCAGCATTTTATGGCTTGATATTTTGACATTATTATACTGGTGACCATGTTACATACATTATGTGTCAGAAAAAAAGTTGTATAAAAATAAAATATCCTTATTATTTGGGAGATTAACTGGTGCCTATCTTAAGCACATATTGGTGCACAGTTGTACAGCACAGGTGGTCCAGGAAATCAAATAAGATGTAAGACATAAAAGAATTATAACATGTTTGGGTTAGTGATATAATGGTGTCTTAAGATGGATGATTCAGTGATGCCACGTGGGTATACATTAAAAATGAATGATGAAAAGTTGCATACTACAGTACCTAAATAGAAGGCATAGGCATTATGATATCAAATAAACGTTATTGTTAAAAACAGAAAATATGACGTTGTGGACACCACGTTACCCATGTTATATTGTCCATATGATAACTTACAGTAGCAATTTTCAAAACACATAAATAATGAACAATTTTTATATTTGAGATTATACTACTACTATGTGTAATCACTGAAAACAAAGCATACTCAAGAGCATTGAGCAAAGTTTTTGGGGATCACAAATGTCACACTTGCTCTCTCCAGTGTTGTATATATGCCTCTGTCAGTCTTTGCCATTAAGGGACTATATGTAATAGATAACCCACTCTTATGAGTGCAGTCACACTCTGATATATGCACGCCTTGGTGTGCTTCAACCACCCAAGGCGTGCATATATCAGAGCATGACCACACATCCCACAGTAGGTTATCTATCTTATAAAATGGCAAAATTGCTTTTGGGGGGTAAAAGTGCAGGTGTGTGGTTGCGCTTTGATATACACATGGTCATGTGATATGTTTTATACAATCAGAAGATTGGATTTTTATATCCCTTCTTTAACCATTTTATAAATACACACACACACACACACTCACCCACACACACACTTACATACATATATATATATATACACACACACACACACACACACACACACACATATATTCATGGCAAAAAACTCCATTTAATGCATCAGTTAGGGTTGTTCCACATCAACAAAAGGGAGGAGATTTGGTGTTAGGTTTGCCATCCCTTGTACCCCATGCCACCCCACCCCCACCAACAGGCATCAAGGTGAGCATTGGGGTCATTGGTCCTAACTCTCATCCCATCCCATGTGTAAATAAGGTGAGGTGATGCAGTATAGGAGAATGGGGTGAGAGTTATGAAAGATGACCCCAGTGCTCACCCAGATGACTGTTGGTGGGGGCGGGGTGCATGTGGGGTGCAAGGGGTGGCAAACATAACACTGAATTTCCTCACTTTTTAGCTGTGGAACAACCCTAACTGATGCATCAAACAGAGATTTTTGCCTGAATTTCCCTTTCTTTGAGAATGTGCACTATAAAGAGGATGGTATATGGTGGGATAATAGGTCTCACCATGCTTCCCATTTATGTAATGACCCTAACAGTAAAGGTAACACTAATAGTAATGGTAACGACAACAGTAATGGTAATCCTAAAGGGAACATTAGCGTTAACAGTAATGCCAATGCTAATGGTAACAGTAACAGTAACAAGAACAGTAATGATAATCGTAATGCAACCGCAAATGGTAATAGCAACAGTGAAGTAAAAGAAAATAGTAATGCTAACAGTAATGCAAACACAAGCACAAACAGTAACAAACATGACAACACAAAAAAATGATAACGCAAATGGTAAGACAAACTCAAGTGCAAACATAATTGCAAACACAAATGGTAATGCAAACGTTAATGGAAAACAAATGGTATTGGTAACGCAAATGCAAAAGCAAATGGTAATGGAAATGGTGACACAGAAGGAAACAGTAATGCAAGTGATAACATAAATGCAACTGCAAATGCTAACCACAAACACAAACGGTAAAAAACAGTAATGAAAACACAATCGGTAATGCAAATGCAAACAGAAATGCAAACGTAACAGCAACAGAGACACAGAAGGGAATAGAAATGCAACTGGAAACACAAATGCTAATGCCAACGGAAACGCAAATGCAAACGGTAATGGAAAAGCAAATGGTAACAGTAATGCAATTGGAAAAGCAGACAGTAATGGTAACACAAACGATGATGCCAAAGGAAACAGTAACACAAATGCAAACACAAATGAAAGCACAAGCACCAATGAAAATGGTAACATACATGGTGACACAAAAGTAAATGCTAACAAAAATGTTAACGGAAACTCAAAGAGTAACAGTAAGGCAAACATGAATGGAAACTCCAATGGTGATACAAAAGGAAACTAATGCAAACGCAAGTGCAAACGCAAAAGATAACGCACTCGGTGACATAAACACAAGTACAAATGCAAACAGTAATGGAAACGCAAGCAGAAATACTAATGGAAACAGTAACGCAAACACACACACTTTTTTCCCCAAAAAGGCACATTCAGAAGTACTGTGAATACAAAGAATGGATGCATAATAATGGCCCTCAGAGCAGAAGAAGACCACTTAGAATATTAAATTGCTTATATCTCAGGAACCGTATGACATAGAAAAAAAAAGTATAAAATCTCATATTTATTTGTGACTTTCTAGGCCAGTTTTGTACTTAGCACCCACCCCCACAGTGGGGGACTAAGAATTTTTGAGGCAAAAAGTCCATACCTTAAAGCATTTTCAAGAT
Organism: Neoceratodus forsteri; assembly: GCA_016271365.2. Lineage (NCBI taxonomy): Eukaryota > Metazoa > Chordata > Ceratodontiformes > Ceratodontidae > Neoceratodus > Neoceratodus forsteri. The sequence continues at coordinate 443,489,954 of CM028136.1, read as the reverse complement.
ATGGGACCTGGAAGGCACGGCGGATGCCATAATGTTATCCTATGGGAAAAGTTGTCAAATTTATAGTGCTGTAACTTTGCAGGCCTGTAACATTTTGGCATCAAACCACCAAAAGGCACATCTGTGGGATGTTGGCTTTCTTCCCTGTAAATTTCAGCTCAAAAGACCAAACTGTTGTTTTGTTGCAGGGTGGTAAAGATTTCCTGTTGTTTTGGCCGTAGTGTCTCAAAGTACTTTTGCAAATCACGACACTTTTGCAAACAAAATCATGAAAGTGTCGCATTTGCGAAAGTACTTTGAGACACTACTTTTCACAAAAATTTTAAAAACATATTTCTAGGGTGTTTTACCCCAAACAAAGACATAGCTAGCATCCTCAGGGCGTGACTAGGTGAACACAACAAGACTTGTGTCCATAGAGGGCCCCAAATTTAAATGCCAAGCATGTCTTTGACCACCAACTGAAAACAAAATGGCCGATTTGTGAAAGTAAAAGGCTCATTTGCAATAATAAAAATGGGATTTGCAACAATTTCGAATATTTTAACTTTTCCCGTAGACTATAATGGGGAACAGTTTCTTTTTAATAACTTTTGAACCATTTAATATTTTTTCATGAAATCTTTATAAGTCACATCTGGGACCCTAGTTGCATGTTTCTGAAGGTTTCAGACTGATCTAGCAAACTGTGCAACCTGTAGGCATCAGCAAAGAAATGTGCAAAAATGTGTAATTTATGCAGTTTTGGGCACTGTAGCTCTGCAACCATACATCTGACCATAATGCAACCTGCCAGATCTACAGATCTATGGTACCAGACTGTGCATTCCAAATTTCAGGCAAATTCATCACATAGTTGCAAAGTTATTGAGCTGCCAAATTTCAGATTTAACCTTAAATGGGGTACTCAACCCTAACTACAGTGGCACTACTGTGTCACTATAATATATATTATATATATATATATATGAAATGGAAATAATATCATCCTCCAAATCCAGTGTTTTGATTGTATAAAACACATCACATGACTGTGCGTGTATCACAGCGTGACTGCACACCCACACTTTTACCCTGCTCCAAAACAATTTTGATCTTTTATAAGCTAGATAAATCACTCTGAGGTGTGAGGTCATGCTCTGATGTACACACAGCTTGGGTGGTTGATGCACGCTAAGGCGTGCGTATATCACAGCACGACTGCACACCTCAGAGTGGTTTATCTATTAGATAGATAGATAGATAGTTAGACAGATAGATAGACAGACAGACAGATATTGTAGATAGATAGAGATATATGAATATATATATAGATAGATATATTAAATGTAAAAAATACTTTTATGCACTAGTTAGGGTTGATATCATGCTTCAGTGTATGGAATGTGATGTTAGGGTTCCCAACCCTTACGCACCACCCCACCCTCCCCTACTCAACTGTACCACTTCATCCCACCCTTCCACCCTCCACACATCATCAGGCATCAGGGTGTGCCTTGGGGTCATTAGCCTTGATGCTCACTCCATTCCATAGGTACCTAAGCTGAGATGGACCCTAACACTCACCCCTTTCTCTCATACTCTGTCCATCTCAGCTTTTTTATTAATGGAATGGAGTGAGCGTTAGGGTCCATTTCAGCTTATGTATCTATGGAATGGGGTGAGTGTCAGGGCTAATGACCCCAAGGCACACCCTGATGCATGATGGTGTGTGGAGGGTGGAGGGATGGGATGGAGTGGGATGGTATATGATATTTTTCCTTCTTTTTACACCTTTAGGTGAGCAGAAAAGAGAACTCCTAAATCCTTTTCTTCTTTGATTATCATCAACACCTTCCACACCCATCCTGTAGCAGTCCCCAGGGTTTCCTCTTCCCAGGTGCATTGCTTTGTATTTCCTTGCATAGAAGCTCAGTTTGCCATCTGATTTTTAAACCAGCTTTTCAACATGGGTTGCATGGGACCTCCCCTCATGAACAGTGGCACTGTGATTTTGTTACTCCATCACAAATGTTTCTTTTGTGCAGCGACTGTGCCATTCTGCACCACAGGTATAAAATCACATTCTAGACAAGATGTGCAAAATGACAGCTGTTCTGTTCACAACATGCTATGACAAAATGGCAAGGTTTAAAATCTGAAGTAAAGATTTAAAAACCTGGCAAAGTTATGAATGAGCATAGAAAGCATGTAACGATGGCCATAAGCAATCATTTTGTGGAATTTGTTCACCAAATTTTCAACATGGGCTTTATGGTCTCCCTCATGAGCAGTGGCACTGCCATTCTGTTAATCCATCCCAAAAGTTGATTTCATGCAGTGACCATGCCATTCTGTGCCACAGGTGCAAAAACATATTTTGGGCAGGATATCAAAAATGACAGCTGCACTGTTCATAAGGAGGTGTTAACAATGGCAATGTTGAAAACCTGGAGTGAAAATATAAAAAAATTGTCAATGTTATGAGCGTGCCTGGAAACTGCATAATGCATGCTCGTATCGCATTCATTTTAGGAATTTTCTCACCAAAATTGCAGCATGGGTTTTTTAGGACACCATCTCATGAACAGTGGCACTGTTGTTTCATAACTTGGTCCCAAAAGGTGATGCCATGCAGAGATCGTGAAATCACCTTTTAGGACTGAGAAATGAAATGACAGTGACAGTGTTCATGAGAAGGGTACCAATAACCCCATGTTGAATCTTTGGGGTCAGAATTCCTGAAACTGGCTGAGATATCAACCTAAGTTGAAACCCCCAATTTGATTACATTATACAGTGCTTGCCCACTTCCTCATTTCATAGTTTGACTTTGAAGAGTGCATACGCCTCCTGGTCCAGAGAAGATCTCAGCTCCGACCTTCAGAGGCATATATATGGGTGGGGGTGCGGGAGATGGGTATGCAGAGGAGGGTGGGATGGGGAGACAATGATGGACAATTTTCTTCATTACAGGTTAAACAAAATATAAAGACTTCAGGGGAAGGTTTTCTTCATTTACAGGAACAGAAAGAAAAAAACAATGTGGGCACATTGGGGTGGGCTCCCAGTGTGCCACATCATTTCTTTGTGGAGGAATCATCATACCAACAGGGGGATTGGGCACCCCTGTCAGCAAAAAGAGTGGGCTGGGGGGGTGTCTTCTGACACTGGGAGCGGAATCCCAGTGTTGGTAAGCTAATTATTTTTAATAAATATATCAGCACACTTGGGTGGGCTCCCAGTGTGCCACAATATTTGGGGGGAGTTACAGATTGACACAGACTGGGCACCCCAATGTCAAAAAAGGGCAAAGTAGATTGATGCAGGATCCTGCATCTAAATGTGCACAAATATCATGGCAGGATCCTGCATCGAAATACTGTAATGTGCTGCACAATGCTTTTGGATGCACTGTGTGACACATTACAGTACTTTGATGCAGGATCCTGCATTGAAGAAAAGATCTCGGAGGACAGTTTTCTTTGTTCACATGTATTTGCACAGTGTGGGATTCCCAGGCTTTGTCATGAAATCCTTCTTTGGAGTTAGATCACTGTTTGGCAGGCTTCAACATAATATCTTACTTCAGAGTTGGATCCCTAAGTACACCTCCTTCAAATGAGGATTCTGTGGTTTGAAACAATTCACTCAACACAGGTACTGAATTTTGGGGGTTGAGGGGGGATTAACAAGTGCAGCATGGTTTGGGAGGGGGGCATGGGTTGCATGGAAGGAAATACCGGGTTGTGTTCCCAGGCTTCATCATAAAATCCTACTTTGAAGTTGGATCATTAAGCAGTGGGGTTTGCCAGGCTTCATCATAGAATCCTACTTTGAAGTTAGATCACTGTTTGGCAGGCTTCATCATAAAATCCTACTTTGAAGTTAGATCCCTAAGCACACCTCCTTTGAATGAGGATTGTTTTGTGCCTGACATCTGTTATTCCCCATAGGAAATAATGGGACATTCAACACCTCATAACTTTGAAACTAGTTGATATTTTCCACCAAATCTTTAAAAGGCACATCAGTGAGGCTAAGGCTTTCTACCCTGAAAATTTCAGCCAATAACATAATACTGTTTTTGTGATACAGGTGAGCAAAAAAAATAACAGCCAAAATGGCAAAATCCTCTGTTTTTTAACACTCTTTATCTCAGAAAACTGCAAAAGCGATTGACACAAAATATGGCACATCAAGAGAGCTTCCCCAGTCACAAAGCATGCCAAATTTCATGTAACTCCCTTGAACAGTTGCAAAGTTATTAATGTGCAAAGTTTGAGGTTTAGCATTAAACTGCCCTGCCAACCCTAACTATACTGCTGCTACAGTGCCAGTATCATATATATAAATATATATATATGTTGGGGATATGACATGGTATGACTGAAGATATCATATTTATCTTCACGAGAGGCCAATGATATCATGATATCTCACGAGTGGTGAAGCCACAAGTGAGATATCTTGATGTCATTGGCCTCAAGAGAAGATAAATATGATACCTTCAGTAAGGCCATGTCATGTTCTGTTTATACAACATGTGTTTTGGGTGACATGAAGCAGAACCCCCAAAAAATATGTTACATATTCTCAACCAAAGATAACATTATATACCCCTCAAAAGTATAAGAGATGACACGTTATTTAAATAAATTGTTGACAACATGAAATTTTCCACACTGCATAGTATAAGAGATGACACGTTATTTATATCTGGTAGATTCTGCCATTATTTGTAAATAGTAATTATTTAAAAAATGATGTTTGATTTTGTTAATGTGCCATTTGGCAAACCTAACAGGACTTTCACTTTCTGCCCAAAATATATTGGGTTGTTCTTGGCATTTTAAAGTTATATGGTTAATCTCGCCATTATATTTAATTAAAGTAATAGTATGAAAACGTATCTGGTTGTTCCTGCCACTCTTTAAGTGCAACAGTAGTATGACTTGCTTTCACTTTCTGCCCA